>NW_004624733.1:5738225-5758949 GCF_000247695.1 Heterocephalus glaber | reverse complement strand
ACTGGGGATCGAACTCGGGTGCTTGTGCTTGAGCAGCAGGCTGCGAAACCACTGAGATAAATCCCCGGCCCAATTTTATATAGATTTAATGTTCAGTATATGGCACATCTCCATTCCTGAGTTCACTATTTTCACTAATTTCTTAGCTGTCTTGTTTTCAGCTATCAATTTTTACAAAAAGTGGTTATAAAAACTGTGAGTATGATCACATTGGATAGTATCTGACTTTTACCTTAATAAATGAATCCCATCTTGGCTAGACATAATACGCTTTTATCAGAAATTTGTGCACATTACTACAGAGAAGTCTGACAATTAGTATTTTTTTTTACTCTTGTTGCTTATCTCACCTTGTTACCTGAACAATTTTTCTTTATATCTGGTGTTTGATAATTTTACCAGAATTTGTCCCAACATCATTATTCAGTATCAATTCTTCTGAAAAACATTGTTTTCATTAAACTGTAGATTGTTTTTCCAACATTGTAGGGAAATTATCTTCTGTTAAATATCTCTTTTGATCATCCTACAAAGGTGAAATGGACCCTCCCACTCCAAATCAGTTTGCTGTCTAGACTAACAATGTCACACACCCTGCAGGAAGGTAGGGAAAGATTTATTACTCACACAACCCAATTTTTTGGAGAGAGTAGAGCATTTCCCCAGCAGATCCAAAAATTGCTTGAGAGAGTAGGGGAGGGCAATTGGCTTAGGGCTCTATGGTGGTTATGGGGTGGGGCTCAGGATGAAGTTTCCCTACACAGTCAGGGCTTCTGTGGTTTGAATTTCTCATCAGTGTCTAAAGAAGGAGCATTAGGCCTCCTTCACACTGCACATATGTGGGGCAGAAGGGAAGGAGAAAAAGGTGAGGCTTACAGGCTGTTGGCAGTCAAACATCTAGAAAGGAGTCAGAATCTATTACAATACTTGAGCATGTTTTCAGTTTTAATTTTTAGGGGTTTTGTTTTATCTGTTGGATTCTTTGGCTTGGGAACACCATGATCTTTAGGCTGGCTTTTTGTTCTCAGTATCTACTTTGTGCTTATTTCATTCCTGTTTGCATTCATTATGAATAACCCTTCTTCTTTGTCAATAATTCAATTTGAAGTTATGTCTAGTTTATTTCTTGGAGTGTCTAATTTGTGTAATAGGAAATGGTGAGTTTTCACGTTCTTACCTTCTTTGGTTTTTTGCTTTACATCTAATTGTCTTATAGTTCCTGATCCAGTGAGTTAATTTCCTTATTAGGTTCTATCTTGAGTACTCACGAGGAATTTTCATTTGATTTTTGCATGCTGTATACATTTATATCATACATTTTTCTGTAGGATGACTGCATAGTTGCCCTGCCATTTCTTCCCATTTCTCTTGTGTTTAGTATGAACAGCTCTGCCTGGCCTATTGCCAAACTTCTTTTGTCTACTAGTGTGAGATTTGCTTGGCTTTCCTTCTAGGATGCCAGCTTGCTGCCTCAACATTGTGTCCTATCTACTTTTCAACAAATGTTTATGAGGTGTCTGGGGCTGATGATAGCATTTGTTAATGGGTTTAGTTTTCACTTTTTCAGCTTGAAGATTTTATTAACAGTCCTATCTCAGGATTCATTCCACCTGGTAGGGGTATGTCCAGTCCATGAGGAGCTCCCCTGGGTTTCAGATCAGCCCTTCTGTACTGGTGCAGCCCTAGAGCCTCAGATTTCTGCTAAATCAGCCCTGGTTATTCACTTCCTTATTTCATTCTTTCATTTTTGCTTAGCACAGGAAAAGGCTTAGGGTGCCTGCGGGTTTTAGCAGTTGTTAACAACAAGGCAGAGGTTGAGGAAAGGTGATTTTTCACTATGGTCTCAGTGTAACTGTTTCCACTGGATCTTTCTGCCTCAGAGAATCTTTTCTTCTTATTTTCTCTATCTTCAAATTTTGTAGTTTGCTATTTATTATTGGGGGTAATTAGATGTAATTTTGTTTTTTCTACCTTACTGTTCTGCTTTTTCCCTCTTTCAGAGCCATTAAAAGCATGACCCTTGGAGCCTTCTCTACCCTCTACCAGGTATTGCATTAGCTCCTGGCTGATTGTTTCCCTCCAGTTCTGCTTCTCTTCAAATTAGGGGATATAATGAGAGTTCTTATGGGTTGAGAACACCTTCTTTTCCTAGCACTGTTTCAGCAAGTTGGGGACTGCCTTTAGGTTAGGCAAGGAAGAAACTGTTTCTTTTCTTGGCCAACACTTTTTCAAGTGTGTCATTCAGTTATGCTCTTTTCCATGCTCGTTTTCTGTTTATTTTTTGTGGTGTGTGTGGTACTTAACTATTTTTATTCCCTTTACCAGTCACTGTGTAAGAGACAGCCTGTAATCTTGTCTCACTCTCTCACTCTCACATGTCTGTACGGGAAGCACCATCTAATTCTCTTCAAATGGTGTTCACAGGGTGAAAATTACTGAAGAAACCATTCAGTCCTTCGCACCTCCTATACATGACTATCGGTCCTTTAAACGGTACAGGCCTCTGGGAGACAGAATGCAGGATACTAGGTGCAAATGAAAATGGAAGGGTGATAATTTGAAATTATTTTCTACTTTCAGCTTGAGGAAAGATTAGAAAGGGATCTGTCATATATCACAAAGTGTATGTGTGCTACATTTTAATAAAAGTTTCCCTCCCATCTCCTTTCCCTCCTTCCATTTGATGAAGAGTGAACAAGCAAACATAAATACTGTTTATTTTTTAATGGAAAGATGTGGCCTGCAATCTTGATACTATTCTTTTTTCCCTAAGCTTTTTGCTTCTTCTCTACATCACAGTGTCTTATGCAAATATGCAGAAAATAGATTATGTCCAAGCATCCTTTATTCCTCATGTATTGCACATTAAATGGGAACATTTATATAACCAACTCACAAATAAAAATGTGTAATTTTAAAACTTCTTTCCCCTGGGACTCTGGAGGGAACAATTACGTATTTCTCTTCTAGAAGGGTGTTCTTCAGTTACACCTCTACTGATTCTTTCACACCTATGAGGCAGATGCCAACTACACAGCTAAAACAGGACTCGAAACTGTGACTGCAGCATCTGTGTGTGTGTGGGAGCAGGTTAGTGTTTGGGGTGGGGAAGAGGAAAACTGGGTCAATGCCTCCTGCCAGTGAATGTGACAAAGCTGCTAAATATGAAGCTTGTGTTTTATAGTCAGTCCGTGATTGGGATGGGTAGTTCTGCTCCTCTGGTTCGTGTCACTCTTTGGTCAATGCACCCGATAAACTCAGGATGAGCTGTAGGACTAAGGATTCCAGCATGCCTCCCACCCCCAGACTGGGGACTGAATACAGGGCCTTTGCATTTATTTTTTATTTTGAGATAGGCCCTCAAAATAAGTCAAAATTGCCCAGGCTGGGCTTGAACTTGGGATCCTCCTGCCTCAGCTTCCCAGAGTGCTGGGATTATAGGCATGTGCAACTATGTCAACTTCTAGAATGTTCCTTAACTGGTTAATTAGCCAACTTACTGCCAGGGCAATCTGGGGTACAAAATAAAATACCTGCACCCCAATTTGACAATATACAGTGATACTTCAATTGTTGAATGGCTCCAAGCTTGAACTCCACTACTCCAACTGCAAGGTTAAAAAATAATTTGCTTGGTGTTTGAAACTTTGCTCAATGGAACCGAAAACCTGACTTGAAAAAGCTGTACTGACCAAGAGCAAGTCACGTGTCTCATCTTGCCATAGACACAAAGGGGTTTTTACAGCTGAATGGGCCCCAAATAGCCCAGATTCTTGTGCAGGACAAGGAGAGAATTGCCAAGCATACACCTCGTAGTAAGCAGTAAGTGGCTACATTTATTGAAGATTATAGGACAGTAGGAACAGACAGAAGGGTGAAGGGGGAAAGGCGGAGGAAGAGGAACCTAGGTAACTCAGGTTTCCAGTATTTAAAAGGTTGGGCACCTCTAACTCCAGTTCCTCTCACTGTGGTCAGACACCTCTGACTCCAGCTGCTGCCCACTCATCCCTCACTAGTGTCCACTGGGCCTCTTGGCGTCCCAAGTTTAAACATGGCTAATCATTAGGGTGGTGTTGTGTTTATAGTTGAATGAGAGGAAGGGAGTGGCTCCCTCAATTTCCTTGTTTCTAGGGTGATGCTTCAGTCTAAGCACTGCTCTCACCAGACACATACAGTGCTTGTGTTAATGCTTTAAAACCTGCATCACTGTGCTTTTTTGTTTGTGTTATTTGAGAAAAATATCATAACCATGGCTCCAAATAAAGTTAGTGATACCAGCAGCAAAGTTAACAGGAAAACTATGAGAACCATGACAGAGTTAAAGAAAGAAATCATTGCAAAATTTGTTTAAATCCTGGAAAAATGAATTTATAAGTGCAATTTTTGGGCCTCAAACCCATTATTTGGGTTTCCATTATTTCTTATGGGAAAAAAGATGTTCAGCTCTTGAACTTTTCTCTTTGGTACCAGGGATCAAACTCAGGACCTTGTGCTTTCGAGGCAGGTGGCAGCGGCACCACTGAGCTAAATCCCCTGCCCAACTCTTGAACTTTTTAGTGTTCCAATAGGAATTTGGAAAGAGTCCGACAACCGAATATCACCGTATATGAAAAGATTGCTTGAAAGGTCACTTCACTGGTTTCCTTAGGCTCAGGTGCTGTCCTAGTCGGGGAGTAGGTGTTATCTACCCATCTTTCAAAGATAAATACTTACATTTGGGGATTTGATTTGGGTGTGGCCTGTTGGTGTGTCCACAGTTTACTCAGGGTCAGAAGAGACATCGTAGAGGAAAAAGGCCCAGACCTTGCTGTTCTACACTGTGTGTCAAAAATATAAACTGTGTCTAGTGGGAGAGGATGAGTTCACAGTGAGGCTACAGGCAGACACTTCAAAGGAGTCCTTAAGAAAGAACCCATCCAAAGAGAGGGACTCCAAAAAAGACAAGGCTTACACTTAGGAGGGAGGGTTTGCTTCCAGGATACACAATGGGGCTGACTCCAGATCTTATTGCAACTTGAGCTGTAATGTACTTTGGAAAAACAGCTTGGTATATGTGAATTGGAAAAGCTGCACAATAAAGACTGCAGCATCTAGGGCTCAAGAGAGTCTTGTATAGATATTGCACTAAAGAAATAGAACTGTCTTGAAGTCATGCACCTCCTCAGAGGAGCTCAGCCTCACTTGATTCCCAGTCTTCAGCACAGGGCTCTACTTTCCTGAAAAAATGGTTCCTGGAACTTTGAACAGTTCCCATGGTCTTAAAGCCCCTGCTGCTACCCTTAGGAGGAGAATTGGAGGGTTCTCTAAGTAGGATTGAGCCATGAAATCCTACTAAGCTCCTATTCTCAGTTCCTATTCTATTAGACCCATGGAGTCTGGATTATTTAGTGGAGCTGCTTAGAGGCACCATATGACTGACCTCAAAGTGCAAGGATAGTATGAGCTGTAGAACAGATTTGGATCAAAAAGAGAAAATTTTTTGAAGTGTTTGCAGGCAAATTTCTTTCCTTTACACCCATACCTGTAGGCTGTTCTAGGAAATAGTGACTCTAAATAGTCTCTCTGGAAATATCCTGCTGAGAATAAGCTAGTTTTTGAAGCTGTAGCCAGTTAGTTAACATGCCACCTTGTACTTGCTTTCCTTCTAGCCTTCCTTACTTTCCTTTTCCCTTTGCTTTTATTTCCCTGCATTTACAGCCCCAAATGAGTGACTAGAATACAACTCAGGTTGTTTTTTAGAGAGCCTATGCTAACATAAATGTAAAAAGTGGTGAACCTAGTGAAAGTTTGCCTTGAAAGTAGGGATATGGAAATACTTTGAGGCGTTCAGTGTGATTTAGTATCCACAGTAGATTAGGGGCAGCAGATCCAGGCTCTGGATCCATCAGGAAGAGGGTTGTAGATATGTTTGGAGGGGAAGGGTAGAGAGTCATTATAGAATTCTTCTGCTAGAAAGCATAGTTCCTGTTCTGTGGCAGTTGACAACAGGTAAATAACTAAAAGACCTTTTCGTGGACATATATGCCTCTATTCCAGAGAATGAAGAAATTCCTTAGGCAAGGCACTCAACTGAGGGGTGAAATTTATTCACAGCATCAAGCTTATATAACAATAAGTGACAACAGGAAATAATCAACATATCACTGTAAATGGAGAGAATTAGAGAATTAATGACTCTCTTGTGAAAACCTCGGAAGTCTGTGCTTTGTTTTCTAAGGTGGGTAGAGTGTTTCTTGTAGGTACCCATCACATTACTTAATCCTCATCACAGTCCAGGGGAGCAGACATCATTCTCATTCATCCATATTACTGATCAGGAATGGGAAACTGAAGGAGGTTAAGTACACTGAGGCTACACAGATTAGGATTTGAACCACCTTGAGGCTTCTTCATTCAAAATCCCAGCTGTTTTTCGACAACCAAGGATGGGGTGAGCTTCACTAGAGATCTGAAACAGTTTCAGGTGGTTAGTAACTCCACTTCAAGCAATGAATCAAGACAAAAGGGAAATGATTAAAAGATTGAGGGAAGTGGGACCCCTTTAAAGTTGTGCCAGGTAAGGTAATTTGTATTTGGATCAGAGACCAATAATTTATGTAGATTCACATACATCTTTTTCAGATATGCATAAATTGGGGAGCGTGTGGAGTGTTGTATAACTGCGTTTATATGTGTTCAACACACTGTATAATTGACTCAATTATCCATGTGTGGATTATTCACTTTTAATTTGCAATCTGGTTTCTCCTTTCAGTTAGGATGCTTTTGGGTGGCTTCAGGAATGCCAACTAATTTAAATAATAATTTAAGTAAAACATAATTAGGAAGGAAAATTAAATTCAATCTTTTGCCAGCTCTTGAAGATTCTGCTTCTGAAATGTAACTCTGGTGTACCTACTGTTGTTTTATTTCCCAGTGCGTGTTTAGTATCACAGGATTTTATTGCTTCCCATAGATTATTTCAATAGTAGTGTATGTAGCTTTTCTGCTTACTTCTTTCCAATCCAATTGTTACTACTGTCTGGAGAATAACAACAAAAAACAGCGCCCCTCCCAAAATTTCTTTATTTGAAAACATTTAATGCACAGGAAAAATAAAGCCAAAACCAAAACCCCCAAACCCAAGACCCCAACATTTACTTAATGGCCACCCATTCCTTTCTAGATTAAGTGCACATGCCCAAACCTGTTGTCATTCAAGCTTCTTACAGCCTTAATTCCCAATTGTTCAAACTCCTTTCAAAACATGCTTCTCCTCCCCAGCCTTTGCTGACTCTGCTCCCTTGCCTGGAACACCCTCCTCCTTTCTAGAGCTTACTGCATCTGCCACCTGCCCAAGGTTTCCTATTCCTACCCATGACTGCTTCTGAATCCTCGTAACTGCGGGTACAGACACATGACATCTATAATCCATCTATACACATATACACACATGCCTAACCAAGTGTGCAGATACATAAATAAATACATGTGTTACAGCCTTAACTCTGACACGGTCACAGGGGCTGCGAGGACGGCGGTGCACCCCCATCCCGCCAGCCCCAGCCTTCCCGGACGCGGCCCCGGCCTCCAGGCGCTCCGCCCGCCCGCTGGAGCCCAGGCGCCAGCGGCTGCGGCGCGGGGTGGCCCTTCCGGCTTTCCGTCCGCCGGCAGTCATTGGTCGGGCTCCGCGCGGCTGACAGGCTTGGCGGGCAAGGGAGCTTCGAGGATGGCGGCGTCCGCGGCACTGGTCCTGCCAGACAGCCCCAGGTAACTGTCCGCCCGGCCGCTTGCGGTGGCCGCACCACTGTGTCGCTGACAGGGCCCACGCAAGGACGGTCTTGCTCCTGTCGTCTCGGCGGGCCCGGCCGGGCCTGGGTCCGGCGGGCTCGGGCTCCGGGTGCCATGCGGGCCGGGGTCGAGGGCGCGGCCCGCGGCGCCTCCGCCTCACCGCGGTTGTCCTGTGCCCTCGCAGGCGCCGGGCCGCACGGTGTGAGAAGTTCCGGACGCCGTCTGAGTTCTGCCCAGTCACGTGGGGAGGATCGTCTCAGCGTTCAGTCCACCAGACCTGACGCTGAGAAGTCTCCCTCGGTGCGGGAGGGTGTTCAGAACCGGTTACTGCTCGTTTTAAGTCAATATTGAACAGGCTTCAGGCCAATTCTCTGTTGGTAACAGTGTCTAGCCATACTTTGGTTATATTGCTTTGTTTTCCATTTTATTTATTTTTTTAGTTAATTTCTCTGTGAAGTAGAGTAGAGTTAGCTATACATGGTGGTGCCCCTTTTTTTGTTTTGAGATGAGGCCTTGCTACAGTATTTTCTCCAGGTCGGTAATCAACCGCCCCAGTAGTTGGGACTGGAGGCATATGCCACCACTCCCACATTAAGGTTTCCTTTTAAAATTACATAAGTAAAAATGACTCAATTTAACGAGTATAATGAAATAATTAGGGCAGATGGTGTGTAGATGCCGAAATACTGAAGTATATAAACAGATAATTGAAGTGGGAGAAAAACTGTACCTGGATTGGGTAGAAATGTTCCTGAGGAAGAGAATTGTTATTTTAAAGTTTTTCCTTCATCCTGTATTCCTTTGGTTCTGATAACCAGTCCTTTTCCCCAAACAAGTGTACTGTGGGAACATGCACTCCAGCAGTAACCCTTGTCCAGTATGGTGCAGAATTGATTGTATCACATTATTTGAAGTTGATTATTACAAGTGAAATAGGGGTTTAAAATTATTGTGTTTGGAACACCACATGATTTTGTTTGCAGTGTTTTCCTGCCATTATTTGCCGTGCAATACCTTTTGTTTTTGGTGTAATTGCCCAAGTTTTCACTCCCCACTTCTCTTTTCAGAGTGTCATCTTAGATTAAGTGGCTATTTGAGGATCCACTACTGAATTATTGCTGTTCCCCACAGAGCACATGCTTCCTCTAATAGTTTGCTTTGCCCACAACAAGAGAAAATTTATTGAATGGACCTTTCCAACAGAATCCTCTTGGGGAGACATGGCTTTGGATATGTTCAGATTGCTTAACTGTGATGACTGCCACCTGTTTTTACTTTATTTCACTCAGGCTAAATATGTAGCAATCAGTTGTTGAAATTTATAGACAACTACAGCAAGTACATTTTAAAACTCATTTTAAAACTTTGTTTTACATATTTATTTAGCATGAAAAAAGCAGTGTTGCTGATAAATACAATAGATATAGGAAGATTTCCACGATTGCTTACCCGAATTCTTCAGAAACTTCACCTGAAGGTTTGTAGTTTTGTATTTTTAAAGCTTGTAAAACTTCCTTCTGATTATACTGAAATGCGGTGTTATGATTTGGAGAGAGAGAGAGAGAGAGAGAGAGAGAGAGAGAGAGACTGTGTTTGTAAAATATGGTATTTTCCAGTGTGTTCTCAGTAACACTGGTTCTGAGGAAGATTTGATAATATTCCATGGTCATCCATTTGGGAAATTCAATATTCAATAAAACTAATTATTTAAAATTATGGAACTTTGTGGAGTATTTTATATGTTGGTGTTTGTGGTAAATATGTATGTGGTGAATATGATGTATAATATTTTCCAAATGTGGTTGACCTTGGAACTATTTTATTATGGTATATATTTTGGGAATAAATTCTGTAGAACATGCTTTGGGAAAATTCTTATTTCATTCATCCTCTTAAAAATAATTCTGTGGTATTTGCTGTCAACTAGTTATCCTTTTTAAATTTTATCTTTCTTCTATTTTTTATTTAAAGGGCGTGGTTGCTTTAGACACACAAATGTTTGGTCATTATTCTACTTGGGCATGTTTATGGAGCACCCATTAATTTCTTCACCTGATGTCAGGCATCCATATCAAATGAGAAAGAAAACTTATTCTTCCTTTTCTTGGCTGGAGGCAGCCACAGAGCCATGCTCTGCTCCTTCTCAAATATAAGTTTTTACAGTTCTAGTTCAAGTCCTTTCCCTTGGAGGAAGAATAATCACTTTCAAAACAGGCACCATCTGTAGCCGTCTCTCTCTCTTTCTTCCTTTCTTTTTTTTTTTTTGGTACTGGGATTGAACTTGGGACCTTGTGCTTTTGAGGCAGGCGACAGAACCGCTGAGCTAAATCCCTGGCCCACCATCTCACTTTCTGTTGCTTCTTTACAATACAATTCCATTACTCTTCTAAGTGTTCTAAATGTTTTTCTCTTTTTTTGATACTTGAAATCGAACTCAGGATGTGTGATTTCCAGGCAGGTGCGTCCACTGAGCTAAATCCCTGGTCCATTTTTCTCTTAATAAAAGATTGATCATATTTTTATAGTGTTCAGAGTGATTATCCATTGCTCCATGGATGAAAGTTCAAACTCCTTAACATTGTATACAGTATATGGCCCATTATAACATGGCTGCAGCCTTCATTTTCCCACTTTTCAAGTGTTCTTGTCACACTGAACAGTACTGTTTTGCTTCACTGTACCATGAACTTTTTCAGCTGCATATCGGTGCATGTAGCCTTCTGTGTGACTCCAAATGTCCTTCTCTTCTCCTGAGAAAACCGTTCATCCTTCAAGGATTTTGTAGGCTCACTCAGCAGTTTATTTTCTTTTCTGTTCTTTTAAACACTTGGTTGATTCTTACCTTTCTTTCAGATCTGATCATAAGTATTTGTTTCATGACTAGAAGACAACTAAATCCAGAAACCTCTTTACCTGTCTACCTGCCTCTGCCCTTAAATATCTTGAGGGGCATGTCTTACTAATCTTTATACACATACCTAATACATTGCTGATTATACAATTGGTGCTCAGTATAAATTCTTGAAGTTAATTCTTTCTTTGCCATGGGAAACAAAACAGATATAGATCCTCTAAGCTCCTGCCTGTAATGTATTTGTAATTGAGATGGAGAGACAAGAGAAATAACAATAACAGGAGCCATACTCTATGGCATTTACTATTCATAAATGGTTACACCAGTTTCTCTGTGATTGGTACTGTTCTAATGGTTTTGTATTATTAACTCATCTAATCCTTTTAGCAATTTGAAGAGGAGAGTGTTGTCATCCTGATCTTATCCATAAGCAAGCAGAGAGAATCCAGTTAAGTAATGTGCCCAAAGTCACCCAGTCAGCTGGCAGTTTTGGCTCGCTCCAGAGTCTATCCCTTTAACCCATTTCACTAAACACAGGAAAGAGGAGAAAACTTCTACAAATCAACCCAAAAGTGAATGACGCAGGCAGTAAATACAGAAGTTCGTTTTATTTTCTGAGATAGGGGCGACCTTAAATATATAAAATAATACAGGACAAGAAACTTGTCCATATCTTTGTTCTTGGTTCTGAGGAGGATGGAGCATTTGCAGGGAAAATTGTGATGTGTGGTTTGCCTTTGACCCTTTTGGTCACCTTTGGAGTTGAGAGTAAGTTAGTAGCTCTCCTCGAGTTAACTGAGTAACAGGGACATTTCACAGAGGCCCTGAAGGCTGTGTCATCAGAGGTAGATAGAAGTTGAGATGAGAATGTGTGCCTGTTGAGAACTGAAGTAACTGAGATTAGAAACAGATGTGAATGTTTGTCAAGGAAATATCAGAAAGGGTATAAAAATTATTTTTTCCTGGACAGCTTCAGTGGATAATTTTCCAGAGGGACTTTTGTTGTGATAAGGATTCCTAAAGCTTGCAGCAAATCTTAGAATCTGCCACCTTATTTTTATGTACTTTAGGTCTGGCAAGATGGCTATTAACCTTGAGACAAGCAAAGCCCTTAGAACAGTGGAATGTGAGGCAGATAGACTGTTGAAGAGGCTTAGGGATTTTGTTGCCACTCTAAATGTCATCAGCTTGGTAATTTTATTTTACCAAATTTTATCTGGTTATAGGTAGAGACTGTCTGTTTTTGTCCAGGCTGGTTACTTGGAATCCGTAGTAGGTATCAACCTGAAAAAACTAAGGCAGCTTACGTATAGAATATAGGCATGCCTGACACAGATCTGGGAGTCCTCATTGAACTGGCCATTTTCCTGGCTCATCGTAGCATAGACAAATGGATTTTGTTTCGTGGTTTGTTTTTTTGAGGGGAGCAGTGTCACAGTGTGTAAAGGTTGCTGCTGGTGTTTAATATCCTGGAACTGTAAATATCTTGTAATGTCTTATCAGCGTGACAGTTGTCCACAGTCAGAAACATGGAAGGGTGTAGGATGTCCTTTCATAGTTGAGAATTTGTAGCCTCTGAGCTTAAAAATTTACTGCTACAACTCATGTGATTAAAAAAAACGAACTTCAGGGCTAGGGATTTAGCTCAGAGGTTCTGGCCGCCTGCCTCGCAAGCGCAAGGAATCGAGTTTGATCCTCGGTACTAAAACAAAACAAAACAAAATGAACTTCAGTACTTTACTTCAAAGAAGAGATTTTACGCCATCCCAGAAAGCCTACTGATGTAACTGTGATCCATATCTAGTTCTGACAAGTCAGCCATGGAAGGGCAAACTGGGAAATGAAGGTGCTGCTATAATGGGCATGTGGATAGTTTCAAGAGATGAGGGCAAATCATGAAATGAAATAGAAAAATTATGAAAATCGCACAAGAAATATCAAAGTTCAGAAACCTGAGACTTTTAAAACTGAAGTGAAAATCATCTTGTTCTCAGCATTTCTTTAGGAGACTATAGCACAGAACGTCAGTGCTCATAATTATGAACTGAATCATCACATGAAGTTAGTATAAGCCAACTTATTTTGTTTATAAATGCCTAGAAATGAGTGTCACACTTTTAAAAATATATAAGCCTATCAGTTTCCTTTCACTGTGAATTCACCTTAAGTTCTCATTACCTATATGAATAAGTGAATCTTCTGTTTTAAGTTCAGCAGTGTAGCATATGCTAATAGATTGCTATTTGTTTGTAGGCTGAGAGCAGTTTCAGTGAAGAAGAAGAAGAAAAACTTCAAGCTGCATTTTCTCTAGAGAAACAAGATCTTCACCTAGTTCTTGAAACAATATCATTTATTTTAGAACAGGTATTTTTATTGCCTCAAATTTTCTACAGTTTGTTTACTGTGTATTTGTATTGCTGTGATATCTATGACATTTTAATTTTTTTAAAAAAAATGTATGCAAGATGGAAGCTGTGAATATATTTTAATCAAGAATTTTAAGAATTTTAATATGGTAAAAATATTTGAATGTATGATCTTTTTCTGGTTATTTCAGTCTACAGAAAACTGTTCAGTTATATTAATAAAGATTTGACAGAGCAAATTGAGACACTATTAACTTGAGACCGCTATGAAAGATTTGAAGTCACTGTTACTTGGCATAATGATTTGGAAAAATGAATACATTTACAAAATTAAATAAATTAAATAAATGATTTTAGGTATATTTGACTACCATGATAAATAAATTTAGAAAAGAACTATTGTCATAATATTTTTTCCTACTGAGCTTCTCTTCTGCTTCCATTCTTCTGCATCTCTTCTTGAGTTCATTATTTAAACACCTGTTCAGTCAACTCTCTTTTTTTGTTTCAGCCTTGACCCCTTGTGCATGTATTCTTCCCTTATTTGGGTTTTTTTCATCCTTGGCTCATAACAGTAGAGCACACTCTTAGTCTTTTATTATCTCATGTGTCAGTTATATTGCCTTCACTGGTTTTTGAATATTTTTGGGGCCAGGATCACATTTTTTGTGCATTGTGTTTAAGCACAGCACACTGCTGGGCTTGAAATAGATAAGGAATAAATTTCTGTTGTTTGACTAAGTAGAATATTTGTCAAATAAAAGATTAAATAGTACTGAAACCACTGAGCTAAATCCCCGGCCCTAAAGTGAAATTTTAACTAGTGTACCATTTGCACAGTCAGAGCAAAGAAGCTTTTTTGATTATTTAGTGGATTTAGGATTTTTTCCATCACAGGCAAAAATGAAATAACTTAGGCCTTTTAATCCTGAATCTTTTAGTCCTTAGTTGTGTATATTATTATTTATAAAACAACCAAAAATGTCTTGATTATAAGAGGAATGTGAAATGTTCTTTTGATATAAAGCCTTAAAAATTTCTGTATTTCGCTGCCTGCTGTGCAAGCACAAGGACCCGAGTTTGATCCCTGGTACAAAAAAAAAAAAAAAATTTTGTATTGATTGCAGTCAAGGTCTTTGTATAAATATAAAGGATATATGTAATTTTTTTCTCTTTAACAGGCAGTATATCACAATTCAAAGCCAGCAACTCTGCAGCAGCAATTAGAGAACATTCGTCTTGAACAAGACAAAGCAGAAGCATTTGTCAATACTTGGTCTTCTATGGGTCAAGAGACAGTTGAAAAGTTCAGGCAGAGGATTCTGGCTCCCCACAAGGTATAGGTGATACTAACCTAAATATATTTTTTAGTAATGTGCAACATAAATTGTTATACCTGAGAAGTCTCAAAAATGTTATTTTGTTGAGTGGTAAAGTCAAATTAAACAAATTACACATGTAATATTCTTGTAAAATTTTCTCTCTATATTAGCATATTTGGTACCATAATATGATTTAATTTTAACTGACAGTTTAAAATATGACTCCAAAATGTAACAATAGGAATGAGGTACTATTTTTTCTTTTTACATCTTTAAGCAGAGTGATTATTCCTTTATCTGAGTCCCTGTGCATAAGACTTACTTTAATTTTTACTGTATCATATATTTATTTGTTTTTATGTATTTGCATTAGTCCTTAGAATTTCTTGTCTGCAGCAGATACTCAGTTAATATTCATTAACTTCAGTAGTAAATAAAATGAATACTGGAAAAAATATAAAATAATCACAGCTCCATAGTAACCTTCTGTTCACTTAATGGAGTTTGAGATGATCATACAATTTTTGCCATTTTTCTATTAATATGTGGTGTTAAATTGTCCACTGTTCAGCCAACTTTATATTCCTGGGATAATTCTCGTGGTCATAATCCTTTTTATATGTTGCTGAATTTGATTTGCTGATATTTTATATTTTATCAAGGGTTTTTCCATCTATGTTTATGAAGGATATTCATCTGTAATTTTCTTGTGATGCCTTTGGCTTTTGTATCAGGTTAATACTGGCCTCATAAAATGAATTGAGAAGTCCCCTCATCTGTTTTCTGGAAGAATTTGTGAAGGATTAGTATTTTGCATTTCTGCCAGCATTATACAAAAGAGTTTTAGTAATTCCAAATTTTTGTCAGTACAGTAGTTGATATTATCAGTTGTTTTTATTAAAGCCATTCTATTAGGTTTGTGGTGATGTCTTGTTAATTTGCATTTCCCTAATATGTCAGTGATCTTTTTATGTGCTTAGTTGTCATACATATATCTTCTGTGGTCGCATAGCTGTTAGCCCTTTTGCCTAACTATATTTCTACATTATAACAGATGAAGAAGACTTTTTATATTAATGTAAAGAACACTCACAGATATAACTTCTAGAAGTATATGGATTTTTTTGTTGTTGCAATATGTGAAAGGTATTATTTATTTTCTTTTTCTGGAGTTGGTGATTTCTTTGAGTCTTCTAGATATAAATCTTTTGTCAGATGTATGATTTGACAATGTTTTTGTCTGTTTATGTTTTCCTCTAATTCTCTTCATAGTGCTTTTCACAGGGCAAAACCTTTTAATTCTGAAAAGGTTATATGTATAAATTTTTTTTCTTCACTCTATTTTTGGTTTTGTATCTAAGAATTTATAGCCTGATCCAGTATTATGTAAAGATTTTCTTTTTTGTTTCCTTTTAAATGTTTTATACATTTATGCTTTACATTTAGATTTAAGCCTAAGATCCATCCTCAGATAATTTTGTTTAAGGTTCAAGGTGCAGGTCACAGGTTGTTCTATATATAGTTGCCTCTTTGTTTCGTGATTGTTTGTGGATAACATTATACTTTTGTCAGTGAATTGCCTTTCTCCCTTATCAGAAATCATTTAACATATTTGTGTGAGTCTTTCTGTATTCTCTTTGATTCCACAAATCATTCTTCTATCTTTATGGCAATCTCCTTGCCTTAATTATTGTAGGTTTATAATAAAATAAAGTAGTATGGGTCTGCTGATTTTGTTGTTTTTCATAATTGTTTTGGCTGTTCTAGTTTCTTTGCCTTTACATATAAATTTGAAAATCAGCCTTCTATATTTACCAAAAAAATTGCTGTTGGGCTATTTATTGGTATTGTTTAATTTATAGCATAATTTGTGGGAAAATAATTTCTTAACAGTATCGAGTATATCTCTCCATTTAAGTCATATTTGATTTCTTTTGTCAATATTTTTCATATTTGACATACAGATCCAATGTGTGTTTTGTTAGATCTGTAGCTAAATATTTCATTCTTTTTTCTTTTTGAGCTATTATAAATGGTACGATTTTTAAAATTTTGTTTTCCAATTGTTTTATTGTTAATGTATAGAAATATAACACACACACACGCGCGCACACACACACACACACACACATATATATTTTTTTTTGAGACAGAGTCTTGCTGGGTAGGTCAGGCTGTCCTTGAACTTGCTGTGTAGCCTAGGCTGGGCTTGAACTTGTGACAACCCTTCTGGTTCAGCCTCCTGAATGCTGGAATTATAGGCATGCACCACCCTGCCCAGCTATACATAATTTATATTTCTATATTGACCTTCTGTCTTGTGACCTTGGTAAATTCATTAATAGGTGATAATGCTTTTTAAAATAATTATTGTGATTTTTTTTTTTTTTTAATGTAGACAATTGCATCTGTGAACAGGGACAGTTTTATTTCTTTCCAGTTTGTACAGCCAGCAAGTCTTTATCTTTTTTGCCTTCTTTTACTGACCAGGACTTTTAGAATATTCTTTTCTTATTCCCAGTTTTGGGGAGAAATCAGCCTCTCATCATTAAGCAAAATATTAGCTGTAAGTTTTTTAGAAAATGCCCTTGTATTGTTTTTCTATTGCTCCCCTTTTTTGCTGAACTGTTATTCTGACTGCTTTCAAGTTTCCTCAAGATTATTGCTTCACTTTTCATTATCTTAAGCTTTTATTTTTTTGAGACAGCGTTTTACAATGAACTCACTGTGTAGCCCAGGCTGGCCTTGAACTTGTGAAGATTCTCTTGTCTTAGGCTCCTGAGTGTTGGGATGACAGGCATGGACCACCATACTTGGCTTTTTTAATACTAGCCTGCTCTCTATTTATATTTTTCTTTATATTATAGGCTCCAGTTTTTCGTAATCATGCTGTAAAATTCAAAAATTTTTTTTTCTGCTTCCAATAGTAATACATTTCTCAATGTCTTCTGGTTGACTTTTAAAAAATATTTTATCTTCATACGTTTCATAACTTTAGCTTCTACATAAATGGTTTAATTGGTTGTCATACAATGTGCAAAAAAAGAAATTGAAAGGATTTGATTAATTGAACATTAGCCCTTTGAGAATGCTGGAAATTATATTTTGCTAGTTCCCAATATATGATAGGATAGCAAATACATTATTCTAATGACTTAAATTAATTAAGATAATATAATAGTAAGGAACATATATTGTGTTTATGGTGGGCCAGATAACTATGCTTTACATCTCACAAAAGTGATCAATAGTTCTAGTTTGTATTGATACAATTAGTAAGACTTTGAGAAATTAAGTAACTTGCCCATCGTCATGCAGGTAAGTAAGTGGCAGAGTTGCGATTTGACACACTCCTAAACTATCATGCTACCTTACCATGCAGATCATGGGTGTCAGATTTTTGGCTTGGGCTGCATTGAATGAAGAGGAATTGTCTTGGGCTGCATATAAAATATAATATATGGTATTTATACCCAGTGGAATCCTATTCTGCCATAAGGAAGGTTGAACTTGAGGCATTTGTAGATAAATGGATGCACCTCAGCACCATAATATGTAGTGAAATAAATCAGACACAGAAGCTTAAATATCACATGGTTTCTCTTATATGAGAAACCCAAAAATACAAATAAAGAGCAAAATAAAAGATAGATAATAGGAAATAGGAAGATCTTTCTCACATGGGGAGAAGGACAAGAGATGGAGGGAGGGGGAAGGGAGAAGAGGGAAAAGTGATGAAAAAAAATCAAAAAATAAAAATTGAAAAATATTTTAACTTATTAAATTATTTTATGAAATAACTCAAGCCTGTTTAATAATGAAATAAGAAAGCTTACTGCCTTCTTAGTAACAATAAATGGCTGTCTTCACATGCATATACATGTGTACGTAGGTTGAAACACAGTTTTCAGTAACTGATGTCTTTTACTCACCAAGTCTCACATTCACAAGTAACAGCCGAAACAAGAGGGTTTCCATTCAGTAGACTGTGTAGTGTGTGCAGGAGGTGGAGTTAGTACTGCACTGTACCCTCTTTTACAGTGTCACCTAAGTTGTCCTCACACAATAACCCATGATCCAGTCATGAAAAATATTGCTGAAATCATACAATGTTAACAGTTTACAGTTTTCTAGGGCAGCATTACTAGCCGTCCAGGGCTTGATGTGTCCTGTGGACTGGGGGTCAGATATGCCTGATGTAGTTGTTAGCAGTGAGTTTTTTTCTGTGTCAGGCATTATGCGGAGTGAGTTATATAGGGGGGTGTGTGTGTGTGTTTTGAAGAGTAAGGAAATAAAACTTTAGAAAGTGTAACTTTACCATGTTGTCCCTAGTGACCTGTGATGAAGCTAAGATGGGTCTCTGTCTCTTACGCATTGCTTCTTTTGCACTCTTATTATTAGGCAGTGGTAGCTAAAATAGCCATGTGTGAAAATAGATCATATTATTTAAATTGCAAAAAAAAGGGACACTGACTTATTATAGAGTGAAAAAAAGGAGTATGTACAATGATGTTGTTTTATGGTAATTTAGAAGGTCACCTATGGGAACTGTCTATGTGGTACTTGCAGGGGAATATATATGGTTAATAATCCCAAGTTCAAGGTAAGTAAGATTTGATTAAGTAGTAAGTTAAGTGGTAGGTCATTCCTGTAATTCCAGCACTCTTGAGAGTCTAGGTAGGAGGATCACAAATTCGAGCCCAGTCTGGGCATCTTGTCAATTTAACAAAATCCTGTTTCAAATAAAAAAACAAAACAAAAAAGGTTGGGGATGTAGCTCAGGGTTAGAGTACCCCTGAGTTTGATCCCCCAGTACTGCCAATTTTTTTAAGAAGATGTTTTATTGATGCAGTTTTTTAAAATAGACTTTTTTTAGCTTTATTGAGATGCCATTAAAAAATTAAAATTGTATGTATTCAGGATGTACAGTGTGATATAGTGTATGATGATTACCACAGTTAACACATCTAAAATTACATAGTTAACCTTTTTTTTGATTATGTGTATATATGAGAAAACATTTAAGAGCTAATCTATTAGCAAATCTCAAATAAGTAATGCAGTATTATTAACTTTTTTTCCCTGTGCTGTATATTAGATTCTCAGAACTTACCAAATAACTGAAAGTTTGTACCTTTCGACAAACATTTCCCTGTTTCCTCCATATCCCCGCCCTTGGCAACAGCTGTTCTCTTGCCTGCTTCTATGAGTTTGATTTTCTTTTTTAGAATCCACGTAAGAGATCATAAAGTATTTGTGTTTCTATGTATGGTTTATTTCACTTAACATAATGTCCTCCAAATTTATCTATGTTGTTGCAGATAGCAGTATCTTTTTATGGCAAAATACTATTCTGTTGTGTATATATACTGTATTTTCTTTATATCTTTTGACAAACATTTAGGTTGTTTACATATCTTGACCACTGTGAATAATGCAGTCAACATGGTTGTGCAGATATCTCTTCAAGATACTGATTTAATTTCTTTTGGATGTGATAGTCAGCAAGGGATCTCTGGGTCAGATGGAAGTTCTGTTTTTTGTTTGAAACCACCAACAGTGTTGGTGGTTCTTTTGTCCCTCTGTTGCCAACACTTGTCATCTCGTGTTTTTTTTTTTTCATCTCTTGTGTTTTTGATACAGTAATAACCATCCTCATGTGTAGGATTAATATTTCATTGTGGTTTTGATTTGCATTTTCCTAATAATGAATGATGTTGAGCACCTATTATATACCCATTGACCTATTTTTGTTTTCTTTTGTTTTGTTTTGGTACCGGGATCGAACTCAGGTCCTTGTGCTTGCGAGGCAGGCAGCAGAACCACTGAGCTAAATCCCTGGCCCGAGGGCTGAGTTTTATTCTTTTGCATGTGGTCAGTTTTCCCAGCGCCATTTGTTGAAGACATTGTATTTTTCTCTTTGTGTATTCTTGACACTCTTCTCAAAGGGTAGTTGAAAGATTTATCTTTGTCTTTTATTTTTAGATATGAAAATGAGAGATGCAGATTGAAAAATAAACTTAATGATAAATTTTTTTCAGGATATGATTAAAAAGATCTTAAAATTGTATCTTCTCTCACTTTTTAAAAAAATACTTTATCTTAATCTCTTTGGACAATTGAGACTACAATATGACCACCACTTATTAGGATCTTTATTTTTCCTTCTTTTGTCAATGTTGACTGTCAGCAGTATTCTTCTAACAGCATTTTATGTTTTTCTTATAATGCCTGTGTGGTTATAACATTGATTGAATTATTATTTTTTTAAAATGAATTTTATTGGTACATTTTAGGTGTACAATATAATGTCATTTATCATTGGAAATTTGCACCTTTACATAATCTCTCTTGGTTCTTATTTTTTCCCCATTCCCCTGCCCTCCCTTCAACCCCTCCATCCCTCCCTATT
>NW_004624733.1:5674221-5735185 GCF_000247695.1 Heterocephalus glaber | reverse complement strand
TCTGATTTCTTCTTTAATTTCCTCTGTGACCCATTGGTTATTCAGAAGTGTGTTGTTCAATTTCCATGTGTTTATGAAATTTTTCCAGTTTCTTTTGCTTTTTATCTCCAATTTTATCACACTATGGAATGATAATATACAAGGGATAATTTCAGTTCCTTAGCACTTACCTAAATATGTTCTTTGAGCGAGTATGTGGTTCGTTTTGGAGAACGACGCGTGTGTAGCTGAAAAGAATATGTATTCTGATTTTGCAGGGTGGAACACTCTGTAAATATCTGTTAAGTTCATTTGTTTAAGAGTTTGATTGGGTTCTAGTATTTCATTGCTTATTTTTTATCTAGTTGATCTATGCATTTGTGACAGTGGGGTATTGAGGTCCCCCACTACTATTGTATTAATGCTTATTTGATTTTTCATGTCGGTTAGTATTTGTTTTATATAGTTGAGTGCACTAGTGTTTGGTGCATAGACATTTATGATGGTCATCTCTTCCTGTTGGATTGTTCCCTTTACAAGGATGCAGTGTCCTCCTTTATCTCTCTTAATCAGTGTTGGTTTAAAATCCATTTGATCTGCAAAGAGGATAGCTACTCCTGCTTTTATTCAGGTTCCTGTCCCATGGAGTATTGTTTTCCACCGTTTACCTTTCAGTGTATGAGTTTCTTTTTGAATTAAGTGTGTTTCTTGCATGCAGCATATCGTTGGATCTTGCTTCTTGACCCATTCTTCAAGTCTGTTTCTTTTGATTGGTGATTTGAGACCATTAATCTTGGTGGTTATGACTGATATGTATTGACTTATCCTTGTCCTGAGTTTTAGTTTTTGTTGGATTCTCCCCCTTTGCGTTTAATTTCTTGTCATGCCTGATGGATTCATTCTTCTGTGCCTCCAGGGGTTATGATCCTCGTGTTTTCCTAGGATATTGTCTAAAATTTTTTGCAGTGCTGATTTGGTATTCATGATGTTCCTAAGGTGCTCTTTTGTCATGAAAGTATCTTATTTCTCCATCAATTTTGAAAGATAGTTTTGCAGGGTACATCAATCTGTATTGTTGGCTGTTTTCCTTTAGGGCTTGGAATACGTCACTGCAAGCTTTTCTTGCTGTAAGGTTTAGTGTTGAGAAGTCTGCTGTGATTCTGATGGGCTTTCCTTTGTATTGATTTATTTCTTTTCTCTAAGTGCTTGTAGAATTTTGTTCTTCTGTTGGGTTTTTGGAATCTCCACTATTATATGTCTATGTGTAGATTTTTTTTTTGATCAAGGCTAGTTGGAGTTCTATATGCCTCACTTATCTGTATGTCAGTTCTTTTCCCCTGATTGGAAAGTTTTCTGCCATTACTTCTGTGAACAGTTTTTTATGTTGCCTGTACTCTCTCCTGTTTCTTTGTTGACTCCAGTCAGTCTTCTGTTATTCTTCTTCACATCGTTTAGGAGCTGCTGGATTGATTTCTTGTGGTCCCTTACTATTTAAAGCAGTTTTCCTTTTCCTGGTCACTAATTGCAGGCTTATCTTCTATATCTGAAATTCTGTCCTCACATTGGTGCATTTTGCTGCCTAAACTTTGAATGGAGGTTTTAATCTCCTGGAAATCTGTTTGCATGTGTTTGAAGAATTCCATTCATTTCCTGTGTTGGGATTTCATCATGTTCCTCAGCTCCTCTATTTTATGTTTATCTGTGTCTGCTCTAGATTTATTAATCATGTCTTGCACTATGGGCACAATCTCTGCCATTATCTAAGAAATGATTTCTGATTTCATTTTTTCCAGATCCTCTTTCATTGCCAGTTCAGGCAGTCAAGGTGGTAGAGTATCGGATTGTTCCATCTTGTTTCCCTTTGGGGTTGCTGTAGGTGATCTCGAAGTCTGGTTGCTTTAGGTGATCTGGAAGTCTGGTTTTTAGACTTGTTTACGTGTCTTGTCATTTCAGTGGGGGGTGGGAGGGAGTGTATGTGCTGCTGGCACCTGTATGGCTCTCCTCCTGGGTACTGGGGGTGATGGTCCCTGGGGGTGATGGTCTGGTGGCCTGGAAGGCTCCTCCTCAGCACTGGCGGTGGCTCTGCTCCTTGGTGCTGGGGTTTGTGTTGTGGTGGCCTGAAAGCGACATTGATTAAATTACGAATCTTTTTTCAGATAGAAATTGAATATTTTGTTTAGTTTGATTTCTGAAATTCTGTTTAGAGTTCATTTACATGTACTTCCATTATATACATTTTTTTCATTTGTATACAAAATCTAAAATAGAAAACTTTTTACAGAAATGTATTTTTCTGAGGCCTTTTCTTTGCAATGTAGTTCTTATTCTTTGCATAGTTTTTCTAAAATATCTTTACAAATGAGATTGATTATGAGAAATATACAGAGGGCATCTTTTAAGCACTTCTAGAGTAGCTTGCTCTTTAAAGGATACACATGGTATTTCCTTTTCTTGAAAGGCATTTATAAGGTTTGTTAGGGATTTTTTTAATATAAATTTTGCTGTCATATCTGTTTTGAATTTTCAAAATGAATTTAACATTATTTTCTGTGGTTAAGAGTGTTCTTAACTTTATCAGTTATGTGGCAGATTTATTCATAATATAAATTCATTTCTTTACATATTAAAATTTAATTATCTTTTTGCAGGTTCTTGAGAAATCTACATTTAAAAACAGATCATCAAGTTTCCTAAGACAATAATTTTTCTAAAACATTTTAGATTCCCTTTAAGCCACTGTAAGATTTACTTTATCATTAATTATAATGTCTACTTTTTATTTTATTATTAAGTGAAATATAAGAAATTAGAAATTGACTTTTAAAAATGTGTTATTTTATTTTTAATATTTTTATTTCATTTCTTTTGGACTTCTAAGGATAAATAATGGCTTTATTATAAAGAGGGCAGAAAAGCATATTTCATGAATCTAAATTTTGAAACATACCGTATAACTATTAATACACATCTGATAGCTTCTTTGAATTTTAGTTGCTTCTTATCATTATTTTCACTTGTAGGAAAGATTTTGTCCATTATATCTGTGTATAACTCAAATCTGTCTCTATTATTTTAGTTGTTGGGATGTTATCAAGTGAAAGGCATAGTATTTCTATGTCTTGTATTAACTGAATATAGGAGGGTTCTGAATTTTAAATGCTGCTGGAGATTTTTTAAACTTTTGAGAAAATACATATCTGTAGTAAAAATGTAGAGATTTTTAAGCGATCAGTTTGATAGGTTTTAGAAATATTATACATCCATTTAGTCATTATCCATAGCAAAATACAAGATATTTTCATTACCCAGAAATGCCCAGTTTCAGTCAACTACCTCTTCCCTAATCCTCACTTTTTCATTTCCATGATCATCGCTTTTGTTATTGAAATTAGTATAAATGGGTTTATAGAATATGTGTCTGACTAATGTCAATTAAAATAGTTCTTGATTCATTTATATTGTATGTATTAGCAATGTATTTATTGCTGAGTAGTATGTCACTATGTGAAAATTACAGTGTGTTTATCCATATTCCTATTCACAGATATTTGGATTGTAGTTCCTTACAATTATAAATAATATTTCTATGCACATTAGTATGCATGTGTTTTTATGGACATATTTTCATTTCCCTTAAGTAAATATCTAGGAATGAAATTGCTCATTCCTCATGTCCAAAAGTCTGAGGCTCTTTTCAGAGTTTTAGCTAAACCGTGCTACAGTGATTACAAAGTCATAATCATATGGATCTCTCACCTTATATGGTCTTCTCCTTTTACAAGTCAAATTCCTTTTATTTTTTTGAATCAAAGTCCCTGTAATATCTGCCAGCTTTTATTCTTTCTCCAATTCCTTCAAAATTAAAATAAAATATTTTGTGTAGAGCTTATATTTTTTATTTTAAGGAAGTTAGTATGATAAGGCTTCTTCCCAAGCATTACCAGATTAGGAACACCAAAGGTGATTCTTTTAAACTGTAAATCTTATTCTAGTCTCTTGTCTGCTGCAAATCCACCAATGGCTTTCCATGTTGTTTATGATAGAAGTCAGAATTCTTAAAATTGCCTGTATGAACTGTAGCCCCTTTTAGCCCACTGTCTGTCTCATAGACTTTCACTTCTTAATACCCTCTGCCCGGCTCACTCTGAATCACTTCGATTTCTTTACCTCAGAATTTCTCCTGGATGTTCACATGGCTGGCTTCCTTACTTTCTTTAGATCTTCATATAAAGTGACCTTTATCAATGAATCTTTCCTCAGTCATCATAGTTTAAAGTGTCCCTGTCTATATTACTTTCTTACCTCATTCTGCTCTGTAATAGTTATACTTCTCTGATCTGCGATATATTTTACCTTTTGCTTTTTTATTAACTATCACTAGAATATGAGCTCCACAAGGATAGGCAGATTTTGTCTGTTTTGTTCACTGCTATATTTTCACTCCTTTACTGGCTTTTGAAGGATAGTGGATTCTCAAATAGTTGTTGCATGAACAGTATCTCTCAATAAATGTTGAAGTTTAGTCTATTTGATTTTCTTATGAAAAGTAATATTTTTCATTTATTGACAGAAAAAATAAGGAAAGAAGGTGTGAATTATATTTTGTATTTCCTAATTTGTTTTCATTTTGGTTATATTTTAACTTTTTTGTGCTTCATTTATTCTTAGAAATTTTGCTGGAATAAGAGTCTGGTCATTTAAAAATTTTCCCTCTCTGAAAGGGAGAATATAGAATTACTTTAGCATGAAACAAATGGAAATTCTTTAGGAATAAAAGATGATGGATTTAGTTCTTGATGCAGCAATCAATTGAAAGAGCTTTAGATATGAGACCCTTAATCAGTCTTATTTGAAAGAGAAATGTGTTCCCTACTTCATAAGTAATTGAGTTACACCAGAACCATTAACAAATTGAATATTTTGCTAATGCCAAGAAACTGTGCTGTTAGCAAAATTACTCTTATTATGTCATAGTATTTCAAAGATGTGCACTTGCTAAATAGAGTTGATGTACTTTTTCAGAGTGTTGCCAATTGTGGGTGCATAAGTTGTATGACATTTCACTGCCCTCAGATTTGTCCTAGTATCTTCTTATATTCTTGGCATATAGAGGTGGCAAACAATTTAAAGAAGGTTTGTTAATGTTTCCCCTCAACTCCTTACAACTCGGTGAGGAAGACCAATTTCATGATTAGGTTTCTTGGCCAAGTCTACAGGTCAAGAAGTAAATTCCTTGTCTTAGCAGTGAGACCAGGCCGACTTTTGTGGTGTCTAAACTTGAAGTTATAGTTTGGGTGTATCCCTAAATTGTATAATAAAGCTGTTCCAATTCTTAATATAATGAGATATGGCAGCATCATTAAAAGCAAAGTGTGCTGAAGGAAAAACACTGGTCTAGTCACTTTTGGAGCTTTGTAGAGGGCAATGAATACTGATGTCTTCTGAAGACTACTTACTGAGTGCAGTATACTTTGTGAAAGTAGGCAGTCGCTTGGATGCAGGATAACTTGAACATAAATTCAAGAAGTTGTTCACATCTATGTAATATATTTTTATTTATGCCATATAGATACCATATTGTATACTGGTCATCTCTGAGATTCTGATCTTGTTTGTATATTCTTACAGAGGTCACAGTAAATGGTTCTTTCTTTGTGAGGCAAGCAGTAGTGTGCTTCTTGCTTCCTGTTCTTGCCATGGTCTAGAAGATGGCAGAGAGGGTGATTGCAGGTAGTTAAAGATGCACTCTAGTTTCATCTATATATTGCTTGTTACAACTTTTAGTACGTTGTATCTTTTAAAAATATTTTAAAAATTATAATTTGCATAAACTGTATTCTTTTAAATTGTTCCATGAATTTTGATAATGTATACTCATAATATGATCAACATAACCAAGATACAAAGCATTTTAATCACCTTCTAAAGTTTCCCCATGGCCCTTTGCAGTCCCTTTTTCCTGGGGTGAGGCAACCACTGATCTGCTTTCAGTTAGTATTGATTACTGGTTTCTCCAAGTTCGGAAGTATGAATCTATAGTTTTAGATTCAAGTCCATTTTTATCATTTTATATAAATGAAATCCTATGGATATACTTGTGTCTGATTTCTTGTACTAAATATAATGATTTTGAGGTTTATGCATTTTCTTGCATGTACTTGTAGCTCTTTTACATTGCAAAATAGTATTCTGTTGTATAGATATAACACAATTTGTTTATCCATTCACCATTTGATGGACATCCAGGCTATTTCTAGGTATGGACTTGAATTATTGGGTAGGTATAGGTTTAGCTTTATAAAAATTTACTTGTTTTCCTAAGTGTTTATAGCATTTTATTCCAATCTAATGCTTTACATCTTGGCCAACACTTGATATTGTCAATCTTTTTCTTTTTAACCATTCCAATAGATGCATTGTGGTATGTTAAAATTTTCATTTTCATTTTTTTACTAAGGACACTGAATGTTTATATGTTTACTAGCTGCTTGTATATCTTCTTTTGTGAATTATCTTTTCAAATTTTTACCTATTTTTCTATGAGTTTCTTTGTCTTACTATTGAGTGGTAAGAATTCTTTATATATTTTGAATAGAAATCTTTGTCAAATATATATGATATATATATATTTATATATCATATATATTCTCAGTCTGTGGCTTGCCCTTCCTTTGTCAGAAATGTAGTTTGTAAATATTTCTCCTAGTCAGTAGCTTGACTTGGGTCATTTGCAGGAGCAAAAATTTTTCATTTTGTCGAGGACTAGTTTAACAGTTTTTTCTTTTACAGATCATGATTTTGGTGTCAGATCTAATAACTCTTTTCCCCTTTCTGCCATTCATTTTCATGTAAATACTCCTCCTTGAAAGCACATGTATATTACTCGATTATGTATTTGAGATCAAACTTGTGATCTTCTGCCTTAGCCTCCCAGAGTGCTGGGATTATTGGTCTTGGAGAATTTTAAGAAAGAAAATGAGATGATGGGATGGGTTAGATAGGCAAGTAGCTCAGTTACAAGATTATTTTGTGATAATCTTGGAAGAGATGGATGATGAGGGTTTGAACTAGGTCATGAATTTCAGAAATTATTTGAAAGATATTATAGAAAAAAATTAGATGACCAAAATATCTTGTATTTATAATGCTTTGAAGTTTCAAAAGCACTTTGATTATGCATTTTCTGTTTTGATATTACCAATAACTCAGAAAATAGGTCAGATAGATATATTTCTATTTTATATGAGGAAATTGACATTTTGAAAGATCCATGATTTAGCCAGGGACACTTATAATGAGTGATAGCTTAAGTACAAGCCAAAGCATAAGCTTTTGGTTCAGTGCTTATTTATTTATTGTAGTACTGGGGTTTGAACCTAGGGTCTTTGCACTGAGCTACATTTCCAGCTCAATTTTATTTTTATTTTGTGAGAAAGTTTTGCTAAGTTTTCCAGTCTGGGGTGAAACTTACAGTTCTCGTGCTTCAGCCTCCCAGAGTGCTCAGATTACAGGCATGTGCCACCAGAGTGCTGTCTTTAATTCCTCCACACCAACTTTACTCAGTGCCATAGGCATACATTAACTAATGCCAAGACCTCACTGGGATGAGGTGTGTTTTAATTTATTTACTTAATATTTATCTTTAGGAATTACATTGAGTGCCTAAGTACAGAGATAGGATCCGTTAAATAAGCTCAATGCAATGTCTTGCAAGTCCATATGAATACCTAGAAGATGTTTTCAATTAAGACACATTGTATTAAAATACTTTTGATTATGATAATGGGAATTACATGTTCATGGGTCTGTTGCATGTAACTGTTGAAAATAGTGACTGCTGATATCAGAGACCATGCTTACTGTAATCAGTGTTAAAGATCAATGCATTAAAGACTTTTAACGTTCACTATTAAATTGATTTTTCCTTTATTAGAAATTATGGATTATGTCGCCTTTTTACGGGTAACCCCTAAAAGTGCCACAAAGAACAGAACTGTATCTTTTTCCCATCACATCCTTTCTCACATAGATAATACTTTCATTGCTCTCTTTTCTACTTGGCTTTGAGTCACTGGTTTCTAGCTGTTGAACAGTCTTTCAAATTAAGTGATTAGTATTCTGGTCAAATAAAAATTGTTGTGAGGCTGGCACTCTTAGCAGTATAGCTAAGGTAGCTTTGCTAAATCCATTATCAGAGTCATATAACAATTGCATTTCACAAAACTTGCCTAAATATTGATAATGTGAAATTTACTGGACTTGAATCTAAAACTGTAAATTCATATTTCTGAGCTTGGAGAAACCAGTAATGAAGGTTCATAAAGGCACATTGGTGCTGCTTAATATTTTAAAAGAAAAGAAACTGCCATAGTCTTTGTTTCCTATTGTTGTCTTACTTGATTAAATTGTGCTATTGTATTAATAAGTTCAAAGGAAATATAATTAGTTTCCATCATAACTGGGAAATGGTTAGGGTGCTTTAGAAATTATAGTAATGATAATGTGTTGGTACCAATTTGCCTGGGTTTATTCCTCCCTTTTTTTTTTTTTTTTTTGGTACTGGGAATCAAACTTGGGTCCTTGTGCTTGCGGAGCAGGTGGCGGAACCACTGAGCTAAATCCCCGGCCCATATTCCTCTCTTACTAATTGTTTATAAAGGTGTAAGCCTCTCACTAGAGTTTCTCCCTAAATTGAGAGAAAGAGTGGAGGGTGAGGAGAGAAAGATTTCTATCTAACCCAAAGATGCGAAGTTTTTGTTTAAGATTATGGAAAGTCAATAAAGTACTTTCACTGAAACAGTATATGCTACTTACTAGTTGAAATTTGTAACCATTTAAAAATACTAATTTTTAAAAATTCTATTTTTAAAACCATTGGCTTTTTTGTGTACTTATTGTTTAGAATTTTTATTTTTAGAATTTTTAAATTTAAATTTAAATTTTTTTATTTAAAGATCATGTTCAGTGTTGAATTTGACAAGCATGGCAAAAGGCCAGTCTAATGAGCCAAGGGGAAAATTTGCAAAGTGTGCAAGTTAAAGGAGCCCTGAAACCAACTTTCCATGATGTCTAGGCTGTCTGTGTTCATTTCTTCTGAGTAGAAATTTGCTTAAAGTTGACCCTTCTTCCTGTGTACCACCTGATTCCAATTTTCACTTGTCTTTTAAAAGTTAGAGACAGTTGGATGGCAGCTTAACCTTCAGATGGCTCACTCTGCTCAAGCAAAACTAAAATCTCCTCAAGCTGTGTTACAACTAGGAGTGAACAGTGAAGATTCAGAGGTAAGAGGTGATGTAATGAAATGATTTGTTTTGGTAAATCTTATACTTTTTATTTCCTTGGTTTTTTTGAGACAGGGTCTCGCTCTGTAGTTCAGGCTGGCCTTGAACCCACAGCAGTTCTCCTGCCTCAGCTTTTGGTCTTATACTTTATTGATAGCAGAGTATTTGCTCTATGGATTTAAAATTTAAATATAAACTAGTTAAAATTAAAGACTAGTTGACACATCTTTATAACAAGTTTTGATGTCAGACTTAAATGTCACTTTGTCATTTATCTGAAGAAATAGCTTATCTTGAAAGGAACCTTTTTTATAAGGACATTTCATAATGTCTTAAATTCTGCAAAGCAAAAATTTGGTGGTGACTATATATAAAATTATGATTTTAATGTTTTAGATATTTGTAGATATCCATTGGTGTTTTGTGTTTTAAGCTGCATACATATGGTAGAAGGACTATTGTTTGTTGTCTAGCCAGTGTCTGGAATATGATGATTAGAATTGTCTTTTTGTGTGTGTAGTGTGTGTGTGTGTGTGTGTGTGTGTGTGTGTGTGTGTGCGTGCATGTGTTTAAATCTCAGCTTTTGCAAGACAAAATTTTAGATTAGTTTTTTTTCCTTTGGTACTAATTTTACAACAACTTGAACATGGTTATCAAATATCCACGACTTGTTATGGAATAGTTTTTCTTACTGCGGCATATATACTAATATATGTTTCAGACGTAATGAGAACTATTATCATATTATATACCTTAATTGGTTATTTTTTTAAGATAGAAAAGGGAGAATGATTTTCCTCTTAAACCAAAGAGATTTTACCTCGTTTTAGACAAATAAAATATAGTTGAGAATGAGGTGCTATTGAAAGGAAAGAAAGGAAAGAATATACTGGTTGAATATGATCAGGGAATAATGGCATCTATAGTGGGCATTCATGGATGGAGAAAGTACCTCTTTGTCATTAGCACATTCACAGTTGTTTATTATATCGTATGCATTTGCCTTTTTAAAGAACTAGGGTCCGTGGCTATCCTAGATCATGCAATTATAGAATCTTATGCAATTTAGGTCTTTATTAGTTTATTTCAGTGGAAAATAATATTAACTTAATGGTTAAGAGTGAAACTGATTGGTATATTATGTATGCTTTACAAATTAGTTGTGATATAATCTTGGTCATGGTATTTAATCTAAGTCTCAGTTTCCTAATTTGTAAAATGCAGATAATAGTATCAATCTCATAGATTTTTCTGAAGATTAAATATTTATTATGTAAAGTGCTTAGTCCAATGCTTTCTATTATGTAAATGCTCGTGAAGTGCTGGCTGCCACCATCATCATCAGTAAAACTTTTGGGGACTAAAATAAATGAATAAATAAATAAACAAACCCTTTGTTTTAGACCAAAATTTTCACTGAATTTATATCCTAGTGAAATTGTTACTTTTTAATTTTTTCCTTCTTTATACTCTCCTTTGTTGATTATATTTTTATGTTTATGCTTGCTGGGAATTAAGGAAAGAAAAAACAGTTTGGAAAGTCCTCTTTTCCCCATGATCTGGAGAAAATATTCCCCAGGGTTTAGGAGAATGGTATGGAGTTCACTGATAGTCTGCGACTATTCCCTGAGTGAAAATAGATACATACATACATACATACATATTCCAATAGCTATATGTCGTCTATTTCTTATGAATACTGTATTTTAAGTGAGGAATCAGAAGTAGTTTGTTTATAAGTTGGAAGGATACTATTTTGTCCATATATTGAATATGCTTTGATAATATTTGATTTTTGTAATACTCAAGTCCTCTCAGCTCTTTTATTGCAGCTTTAAAATTTGCCTATGTATTTAGTGTATTTTTAGGCATTGGGAATGAATGATTCTTCTAGTAAAACAGCCGTGTTTTAAATTCATATTATTCAGGAAGTTAATACAGATAGGAAATTCAACTCATTTGAAATATGTGCTTGAGTACATTTATGTTTTTGTCACTATTTTGAAATTTTGGATGAATATTATTATATATGTACATTCAATTGACCTTCTAACTTACAGGGCTAGACCACTGTTTTCATTAACAGACACAGGAAGAAGAAAAGCAGCATCAAATGTAAAGGCTATGTCTTTTCATCTTGTGTGCAGACTTAAGTGACTTCTTTATATTGCCTCCCTATGTTGGCATTGTGTGAATTTGGTCCCTATTTCCTGGATCTCCTAAACATAAAATAAAATATTAAAATTATTATTTATCACAAAATAAAATATTAAAAAAACACTGTCAACATGGACAGAAACATGCCAACTCCCAGTGACACTTGATGCCCTGTCTGTAAAGAGAACTTTACAGTTTTCCTCAGCAGACTCCTGCCTGGAATTGTAACTTTTTTGTTTGTTTATATTCTTCTGTTTTTATGATCTGGAGCTCTATTCTTTTCACCTTACTTCATCTGGCTCCTGTTAATAAGGACTACAAAATAGTTTTTCCCTCAAATAATTGCTTTGTTCTAAAATAAGGATTCAAGAATTATTGACAGATTGGAATGTTAAGTAAAAGGAGCATGTTTTTAAAACGAAGTTTGTTAAAGGGAGAGCTTTTATTAAAAGAAAAATTAGTTTATAATGGAAAATTTTAAATAACAGGAACCATTAGGTAAAATTCTTTTAAATATATATTATAAATTGTGAGACTATTTTGTGGTATTAATTTTGAGCTGTTGAAATAAAATCTTACTGAAATTTTCTAGAGTGTAGTTTCTAAGAGTTCATTTTCTTCTTTTTCATTGCCAAAATACACACTAAAAATGTAGTCTGAAATGAAGTTTAAATTCTTATCACACTAGATAACATTGTTTGACTGTGATCTCCTTTCACTTAGAACATTTCTGTCTCAAGGCTTTCCTGTTTTGCTACTAATTTTATCAAAAGAACTGAGGGATTGTAGTTTTCCTGCAATATTTTGATATATATTCTAGTTGTTTTCAGCTAATTATCTTCGTGTTTCTGTACGGCCTTTTGCAAAGTAAGATTATTTTCCTGTTCCACAGATATTTCAAAATGAATTTTCTGAGGGTTTTTGTTTTGTTTTTGGTTTATTTCATTAGGGGGCAGTAGAGCTCTTTGCTTATCCAACCTTTTCTGGCATTCACAATGTTATTTGAAATATTCAAAATAATTGTGAAGTCAGTAATTGTGGGAAATGCTAAGTGTTTACATTTCTATTCTGTATATAACAACAGAGTTCTCTTGTTTCCATCAACAAAATTAATGCCTATTAATCAGATACATATAGAACAAATAAATGAAATCATCATGATTCAGCTTTTAATTTATGATCATTTGCCATGATAAAGTTTACTAAAAAGCCTTATACTAACTATTTCCAGGTTAATTATACTCAGTTGAATTTTTAAAAAATTTTTAGTTTTTTGGAGAGTAGCAATGACATATGTAACACATGTTGGTAATTTTGAAGGTAATTTTGAAGGTCCATCCTTGTTACCATAAAAACCAAAAAACCAAAACCAAAAAAACCTGGCTGGGGATTTAGCTCAGTGGTGCCTGCCTGGCAAGTGCAAGATCCTGAGTTCTATCTCCGGTACTGAAAAAAAAAAAGTATCTGGTAATTTTGAATGACATCAATAATTTAATTTTTTTTTTTTTTTTTGGTACTGGGGATCGAACTTGGGACCTTGCGCTTGTGAGGGAGGTGGTGGGACCACTGAGCTAAATCCCCAGCCCAATAATTTAATTTTGAATATCCCTCAAACACTAAAATACTTATATTTTGCTCTTAATCATATTGCATTTTTCCTGTCAAATTGCTGTTCAAACCAACAAAACATTTTGTATATTTTTAAAAGAAAGAATCCTGGGTCATTCTTCTTTCCTTTTGCAACAACTGAGATTAAGTCACCTTGCTAAAAAAACTTTCATTCCTCATAATGTTACTGGATTATACTTGGAAGGTACTTTACAGATAATGTATATGATAATCATGATTTTGAGTGAACTGAAGTTTTTTAGTATCAGTTTCTGAAGTAGAGATCATTCTTAGTTCCAAAATGTTTGATAAATTGTTCTTTTAATGAGAAAAAAGGGAAAGAAGCCTTTTTAAACTTTTCTCTGTACTAAGGCATATTACCTTTTTGACATTTAAAACATCTCTTCTGTGAAATACTAATTTTATCTTACTGATAGAAAAATTTGTAGTGATGTTAAATCATTTCCCCAAGTAATAAAATTAGTAAACAGTACAGCTAGATTTGAAACCAGATAATTTCATTTCATAATCATGTGTTAAAATTATTGGTAAGATGCTGTATCATTTTGCCTATATGATAATTTAGTAGTTGATCCTGTAATATGTGTATATGTCTCACGGTGTTGAGCAGTTTTCTAAAATGCAGGGTTTTGTTTTGTTTTTTTCTTTATAAGATTATAGTTATGTGGATTAAAAGTTTCATTTTTTCTTGTTCTATTTGGTTAAGTTGAAACAATTTAACACTTTTAGACACTTATTTTTATGTAGTAAATAGTCATAATGATATCAGTTAGTTTAACAGACTTTATATTTATTAACAAAATTGCATCAATGTTGATGTCTTATGAACAAAGAAATAGGTTATTGAAAATACATCCTCAGATTTATTTAGAATATATATCATAGTAAGAAAATAGTATGCTAATCAAATGGAGAAATCCTATTACAGAAATTTAAAATACTTTGATCTACTTAAAGGTCATGTTAGTATTGACTGAATTGGAAGTACCTTCAAATTTTTCTGAGCTATTCTCATGAGCAGGTTTGAATTTTCTCAATGTATTTTTTTAGGTGTCCTATATATCTTTATTAACCTAAATCACTTTAGAATGATACTCGCTCCCCTTAATCATATGAACAAGTTGATTCAACTCATGAAACATAATTCAAATATGAAAAAATCATCCATATATTTTAACACTGCTAGATAGCTTTTTATATTTATATATATCTCAGGTATGTAACTATTTTGATATACATATAAAAAGTGAAATGACTAGGTTAAGCAAAATTAACCTCAAAACCCTCTATTGCTATCTTTTTTATATGTCTACTAAAAGCATCTAAAATTTATTTTCTGAGCAAATTTTGAGTACACAATGAAATCTTATTAGATGCTGTACATTAGATATCTAAACTTATCCTACGGAACTGCAAGTTTATACACTTTGGCTTGTTTCTCCTCATTTTCTTTCCTCTGGTAACCATTGTTTTACTCTATTTCTGTTTTCTTGTTCTCTCTATTTCTATTTCTAGTCGTTTTTAATTTTTTTTTTTTAAGTTCCACATACAAGTGAGATGGTGCAATTTTTTTCTGTGTCTGATTTATTTTACTTAACATAATGTTCTCCAGGTTCATCCAGGCTGTCACAAATGGCAGTACCTACTTTTTAAAGGCTAAATAATAATCCAATGTGTGTGTGTGTACATTTGTGTATATATATGTACAATTTCTTTATCCATTCATTTGTTGATAGACACTTTGTTTCCAAATCTTGTTTGTAAATAATGCTGCAGTGAACATGGGGGCCCAAGTATCTCTTCAAAATACTGAATTTATTTCCTTTAGGTATAACCCTAACAGATTTATAGCTTGTATCTAATTTTATTTTTAGTTTTTTCAGAAAACTACCATACTGTTTTTCATAATGCCTGTCCCAATTTTTATTCCCACCATTAATATACAAGGGTTCATTTTCTTCACACACTCCCCAACACTTATCTCTTGTCCTTTTGATAACATTCTAACAAATATGAAGTGATATCTCATTGAGATTTTGATTTGCATTTTCTTGATGATTAATTATATTGAGCATTGTTTCATGTACCTATTGGTCATTTTTTTATCTTCTTTGGAAAAGTGACTATTCAAGTTCTTTGCCCATTTTTAATTGACCCATTTGAATTTTTGCTATTGAAGTGTGACCTCTTTATATTTTGAGTGTTAGCCTCTTATTAGATATGTGGTTTGCAAATATTTTCTACAGCCCATAGGCTGCCTTTTCATTTTATTGTCTACTTCCTTTGCTGTGCATGAAGATTTTTAGTTTTAGTTCTTCACCAACAAAAACTATTTTGCTTTTGTTCTTTTGAGCAATATTTTTAAAAAAATTATTGTCAAGATCAAAGGGAAGGAGCTTTCTCCCTGCATTTTCTTTTCTTTTCTTTTTTATAATGTTTCTTTTTTTCTTTTGGTACCAGGGATCGAACTTGGGACCTTGTGGTTGTGAGGCAGGCACCGCACCGGAACCACTGAGCTAAATCCCCAGCCCATCCCTGCATTTTCTTCTAGGAGTTTTATGGTTTTTGATCTTATGATTAGGTCTTTAATCCATTCTATGTTGACTTATGTATATGATAAAGGGATCCAATTGTATTGTTTTTTTACATGTGGATAACTAGTTTTTTAGCGGAGTTTATTGAAGAGACCATCCTTTCTCCGTTGTAATGGTTTTGTGGAAAATTAGTTGACCATAGATAGCTAGGCTTATTTGTGTGCCCCCTGTTTTGCTCCATTAGTCTTTATGTCTTTCAATGCCAGTATCATACTGTTTTGGCTACTATAGCTTTATAATGTAATTTGAAATCAGGAAGTTTGATGGCTCCAACTTTTTCTTACTCAAGAAAGAAATTTCTTGATTAAATTTATTCCTATTCTGTTCTTTTTTCATCTTATAAATGGGATGGTTTTCTTGATTTCTTTTTTCAGATCATTATAAATGTTTTGGTGAAGTTTAGGGTTTTTTCTGCTCAAGATCATGTCATCTGCAAACAGGAATGATGTTACCACCCTTTACAATTTGGGTATGGTTATTTTTTTTGTCTGATGGTTCTTGTTAGTATTTCCAGTACTATGTTGAATAAAAACAGCAAGAGCAAGCATCTTTGCCTTGTACCAGATCTTAGAGGAAATGAATTCAGTTTTCACCCATTGATTTTGGTATTACTGGTGAGCTTTTCATCAATGACACTCATTATATTGAGGGAATTTCCTTCTATTTTATTAAGAGTTTTTTTTTTAAATTAAGAAAACATTAAACTTTTTTTTTTTTTTTGCATCTATTGGGATGATCATATGGTCCTTATTGTTCATTCTGTAAAGCAGTATATCATATTTTGGGTATGTTGAAAAAACTTTTGTATTATAGGTATAAATTTCACTTGATAATGTGTAATCTTCTTGATGTTGTATTTAGTTTGCTCATGTTTTACTGAGGACTTTTTTTTATTAATAATGAAAATAATGGCTGGCAGTTTTCTTGTAGCATCGTTGCCTGGCTTTGGTATCAGGGTGATGCTGGCCTCACATAATGAGTTTGGAAGTATTTTCTTTGTTTTTTTTGAAAGAAGAAGGATTGATATTCTTTGGTAGTCTTCAAATGTGAAGCCATTTGGTATAGGCTTGTAAATTATTAGTTTTTGATTACTAGTTGAGGTTTTTTTTCACTAATAAATTTATTTCTACTCTAATCTCTCAAGTTCCTTCCTTCAGCTAACTTTGGGTTTAGTTTGTTATCTCTAGTTCTTTTTAGTTTGTTCTTTTTCTAGTTGTTTAGATGTAAAGTGAGGCTGTTTATTGAGATGTCTTTTTTAATGAAATTATTTATTGCTACAGACTTTTCTCTTGTAGCTTTTGATGCATTCCATACTTTTGGTAAATTTTGTTTTCACTTTTGCTCATTCTAATTTGGTTCCTTTTCTTGATGTTGATTTCAAGTTTCATTCTGTTGTAGTTAAAAAAGATACTTTGTATAATGTTGGTGTTTGTGAATCTGTTAAGATTTGTCCTGGGGAATTTCTTTGTACTCTATAGAATGTATATTTTTCTACTGTTGGGTAAAAGTTCTCTGTATGTCTGTTAAGTTTATTTAGTCAATAGTTTTGTTCAAGGCTGCTATTAACCATGGCAAATTTTTAGAAAAGGTGCAATATGGGGGTGTGTAATACTCATGTTTATTTTTTAGGAATATTTCTATTGAATTATTTTAATTTTATGAGGTTTATTGTATTAAACAAGTACTTAACAGGAAAATAAAATATCAATAAAATAAAGTATTCAATTCTTAATATGTAATGAGTGTATAGAATAAACATCAACATTTTTAACGTCAGCTGTTTACATGTTTACGAGATTTAAAAAGTAACAGCAGAAATAAATTCCTATATGAACTACAATGAAAATACAAACAAAACTCTACCACAGAAATAATCTTTGCTTCAATTATCACGCCAAAGGCAGTCTTCACTCATGAGAACAGCATGTTCCATACACAAGTCTCACACTGACAGCACGTATGCTTAGCTTTCCTTTCCTGTTTGGCAGGCATACTTGTCACCTCTCTTGTCGTCCTCTTTTGTCAGAAGCTATATTATTTTATACAATGTGCATGTACCAGGAAAATGAAATATCAATAAAATAAAATATCAAATATGTAATGAGTGTTTAGAATAAACATCAGCATTTTCTATATGAACTGTTTGCTTACTAACTCTGAAAAGTAACAAAAAAATACCTGTATGAGCTACAATGAGAATGCAAATAAAACTCTACCACAGAAATAATCTTTACTTCAATTATCACACCTAAAGCAGTTTTCACACATGAGAGCAGCATATTCCATACACAGGTATTGCTTACACTGTCTTAGTTATTTTTCTTTTGTCGCTGAGACAAAATACCTAACACCCAAAGTTAAAAGGGAAAAGGTTTATTTAGCTCACAGTTTGTAGAGGTTTCAGTCTATAATAGCTGCCTCCAAGGCAGGGTGGCATGTCAAGACAAGGTATTGCAGAGGAGAAACAGTTCATGGTGGAGAGAGTAGCAAAGTAAGCAAGAGTCAACCACAGCTCTTACTATCTTACATCTTATCCAGGCTTACTTAGAGTAGGTAGCGCTCACTCCCTTACTCCTGGTGCCCCTGATCCTAGCATTGCACCATGAATTGATCCCAGGGTCACACATTCTCTAGGTCCAGCCACCTCTGAAAAAGCCCCACCTATGACTTCATGAGGGTTTGGGGGGTCATCTAGACACAAGCCATAAAATATTGATTAGCACATGTGTTTTGTTTTCCTGTCTTCTTTGGTAAGAAATACTTGACATCTTTCTGTCTTCTTATGAGGTTTTCTTGATGTGTCACCTGTCCACCAGTCTCCTCCAAGAATTTGCAGTTATTTGGGCAGATACATATTGTTTTCTGTTGTAATTGATCATTTATCAGTTCCAGTCCCAATCCTCTTAAGAAAATTTCTCCGTGATATTTTGTGCTTCTTATTTTCTTGTAAACTATGAAACTATGCCTGACATGTTTAGGATCCAATAAAACACAAAATGGCCAATGTTTTGTGTTTTGAGTAATATCATAGTTACTGCATAAGTCGCCAACAACATCTACTCCACCTTTTGTAAAATGTGACCATTTCTGGCTTCATTTGTGTTGAGAATTCATATCAATCTTTTTTGTTGTTGTTTGGTTTTTTGAGACAGGGTTTTGCTATATAGTCCAAGCAGCCTTGAACTTGCTATGTAGCATTGGCAGACCTTGAACTCAGGATGCTCCAGCCTCAGGCCCCTTCACCCCAGAACACCATGCCAGGCATCACTATCAATCTTATCATCATGGTGTAAGTTGACAGTATCAATACTACTTTGCTTTTCTTCACCATGTAGGAGGCCAATGTTAATGTCTTTATGAAATTCAAAGATTGTACTATACATTTCTCTGTTGTGAACTTGCAACATTTTTTCAGTAATCTCCACTTTGTTCTTGTGAATAGTTCCTGTGCTGATCAACTGGTGTTTTTTTTTAAGCAAATGTAACATCAATGGGTACTCGTGAACCAATTGTAAAATGTGAAATTTGGGTTACTTTTTGAAATAAGCGCAGCAAGTCTGTTTACAATGTCATGTGGTTTATCACTGCATGAATAAAGACCTGGTGGCTGATTTCCAGGATAAATTTGTAAATTCAAGGTGTAAAATGTCTTTGCATCTAGCAGGGCATATATTTTTATACCATATTTGGAAGGTTTATTTGACATATATAACCTTCAGCACCCATGAAATGATGCAAGTTTTTTGTCACTTGTCAAGTATTCAGACAGTGTATAAATTGCTTGACAGTTCAAAACAAAGCTCTCAAAATATGAACGAATAGCAGCCAAATTGTTGGATTTTTTTTCTCTTTCTTCTCAGGTCTTTTTGTCATCAAAATGTAGGCAATTTTGAAAGAAACAAAATCTCTTGGGTGTCATTATTGTTCTACAAATCTTAATGCCATATCTGTCACTTCTCCATAAATCCTTTAGATTCTGACAATTAGAATGATCAAATCCTGCTATGAAGGCTTTTAGTTCAGATAGTGGGGTGTCATGATAAATACATTTTTGAGTATCACCGAGATAGGAGATTAGGGCATGGCGAAAGCTGGGTGGGGAAGTAGACATGACCTGTTAATGTCTAGACACATGTGCAGAACAGTTCCCAAAGCCCTGGACATTGACTTCTCATAAGAAGTTGAGCAGATTCTCAATAGGATGGCCTAGTCTTGATGTCAGCCTGAAGCATAGGATCTTAGCACTGCCTCTCAGGACCCAGATGTAGAAGTTTTCAAGGGTATCCTCAAGATTTGGACAATATAAAAGAAAGGCAGCCATGAGAAGCCGGTGTTATCATAGCTTTCCACTAGAGCCCACACTATATTTCCCAGATACAGTGAGTACTTTTATTTTTGCTCTCGCTCTTTTTTTTTCTACTTACTTGGCCCAAGCTCATTCTGCAAAGCCAGTTTCTCCCCCACTGTTCACTTTTGCTTTCTTGAATAAACTTTTCCACTGCTTTTTTGCTGATTTCATTCAATTCTTTGTTCGAGATGAAAACCTGCAATCTAACTCCAGAAGGAGAGGCTAGCAACCTGAACCCAGTGACATTTAGTTGGTGAGCCACTTTTTAGAAGCAAGCTACCCGATAACATTATTATTGATGCATACAGAATGTTTTACTTGTATTTCATTATTAGTGTGTTTTAAAACATCTTATAGCATATCATCCATTACAAATAATTTCCAACACTAAATCTCAGTGTTGGCATTCCATCCAATACATTTCACACCTAGCAGGAACCTAATAACATTTTTTTACCAGTTCTAACATGGGATCATTCAGGTACACATAACCATTTTGTAACATTTTGACTAGTCAAATATTTATTTACATTACTGTTTTCTTCCTTGTCTGAATCAAGAGTTCACTCTGTACTTCTCTGTCTGTCGTATCTTGGTAACTTCTTTGGCGTACATGATCCAGGTCATCAGTAGCTGAATCACTTGACTCACTTTCATCCTTCTCCCAAAGTTGTATAAGTGGATTTTTATGTGACATTGTACTGAATTGGGCTAATTCTACAAGAAAAAAAGAAAACATAATAAAAAATTATAAATACATAAAAATACATCACGGTGCTTAACATGGGTAAAACTCACCCATTTACACTTTGACATGTGTGCACACACCTTGCCATTTGTCATACCAAATGGATGAACACAAAGATTGCTTCCTTGTTCCTCCAGCGCAGCTACTGAGATGCACAGCCAACTGCTGTTATGCTAAATTACATATTTTTACTAGAAAAAGATGGTCAGGGTATATTTTACCCACCATGATGCGCCTTTAATTGATTTTGTCTTGATGATCTGTATACCGAAAGTATGGTACCAGAGCTTACTATTGTTGTTGCAGTCAATTTTTCCTTTCACATGTTTCAGTATTTACTTTATGTATTTAGGTCCTCAGATAGTAGGTGTATATGTTTATAATTGTTATATATGCCTACTGTGTTGAGCTTTTATCATTATCTAATTGCAATTGTTATATATGCTCTCTTAGTTACTTTTCTTTCATTGCTGAGACAAAATACCTGACACCCAAAGTTAAAGGGAGAAAGGTTTATTTGGCTTACAGTTTGTAGAGGTTTCAGTCCATAATCAGCTGTCTGCAAGGCAGGGTGTCAGAGGAGCAACAGTTTATGGCAGCAGAAGACAGCAGAAGCAACAAGAGACCTTAACAGCAGCTCCCTGCCCCTTTTATCTTGTTCAGACTACTTAGGACAGGTAGCATTCACACCCTTAATCCTAGTGCCCTTGGGCCTAGCATTGCACCATAAATCATTCACACACTCTAAATTCAGCCACCTCCAAAATAGCCTATGACATGAGGCTTTAGGGGGACATCTGGACACAAACCATAACATATGCCTATTGTGTTGATCTTTTATCATTATCTATGACCGTTTTTCTAGAGACAGTTTTTGATTTAAAGTCTGCTTTGTCTGATACATAGTTCCTACTCTGGCTTTATTTTGGCGACCATTTACATGGAGTATCTTTTTTGCATCCTTTCACTTTCAGGTTGTATGTGTTCTTCAATGTAAAGCATGTTTCCTGTATGCCGCATATAGTTAGATTTTGTATTTTATCCATTTTGCATTCTGTATCTCTTTATTGAGAGAATTTTGTCCATGTCAATTTATAGTAGTGACTAACAAGGAAAGATTTGCTGTTGCCATTTTGATGACTTTTCTGTTTATCTTGAGATTCTTTTGCCCTGCCCCTGTTGTGTTTTCTTTGTTTTTCTTCCCCCCGTCCTCCCACCCCTATATTGCCTAGGTTTGATTCTTTTTTCTTTTGTGTAACTTTTATAATTTTTCTTCTTCTTCGGGGTTACCTAGAAGATTTCATAAAACAGTCTATTTTAAGCTGATAACTTCTCTTGCATGCCATAACTGCTTTTTACTTGTCCTCCACACACATTACTGTGTATGCTATTGGTGTCACAATTTATGTCATATATTAATTGATATAATTTAGTTGTAGTTATTTTTAATCCTTTTGTCTTTTGACATTTATAAGAATACAGTTAGTTTGCCTACCAGTGTAATAATAAGGTATTATTATTTTCTCTACATATTTACTCTTGCCAGCAAGTTTCATATTTTGTTATAGTCTTATGTTGCTGATTAGTGTCCTTTTATATCAACTTGATGGAGGTTTTTTTTTTGGTACCGGGGATCAAACTCAGGACCTTGTGCTTGCGAGGCAGGCAGCGGAACCACTGAGGTTAATCCTCGGCCCATGTTTGGAGCTTTTTTGTTGTTGTTGTTTTGTTTGTTTGTTTGTTTTTGTCTTCTGAAACAGTCTTGCTTTGTAGTTCATCCTGGCCTTGACCTCATTATGTAGACCAGACTGATCTCAAACTTATTGCAGTCTTTCTACCTCAGCCTCCCAAGTGCTGGGATTACAGATATGTGCCACCTTGTCCAGCCATACTTCCTTTTTTGAAGGACAGGTTTGTTTGGTATAGTATTTTTGATTCTCCTCTCACCACTCCTTTAATCACTTTTAATATATCAGCCTTTCCCTTCTGGCCTGTAAGATTTTAACTGAAAAATCTGGTCACAGTCTGACATGTGATTCTCTTAAATGTAATGAGCCATTTTGCTCATGATACTTTCCAAATTCTGTCTTTGTGTTCAATTTCTTATGATTTTATTATAATTTATCTCAGTGGGGTCTCTTTGGATTCTTTTGGTGCTCTTTTGGTTGTTGGATCTGGATTTTCACTTCCTTCCCTAGGTTTGAAACAGTTTTAGATATTGTGCCTTTGAATAATCTTGCTTTCTGTTTCTAATCGCTTTCTGGACTCTGATAAATATATATATTGTTCTGTTTTGTGTTGTATTTTTATTAATCTAATGTAAATAGTGAATATATCTCAGCATATTCTCTTGATAATTTCAATTTGTTATTAAAACAGCTGTGCATATTTATAATAAATTTTTTGGGAAGTAGAGCAAAAAGTGCCAGTCAAAATCAGTTTTGTTTCAATGCCTATGCCACTGTTAGGTTTGTCTATATGACCTTCCAGTTATTTATTTCCTATGTATATATTAACTTGTAAGTGACTTTTAAGAGATAGTGATATTCTCATTTGGCCTAGAAAAGAGAACTGAAGTCCTATTTTTAATATTAGATATGACAATGAGAAGGCAGTCTCTCTCATCACGCATATATATAGATACATACATACATATTACTTATGCTTTTTTCTAAAACATGATATCCTGTCACCTAAAGAGGAATTCTGTAAAATCTTGGGCTTTTTACTCATTGATTTTGGTGAGAAGCTATATAAAGTCAGCTTTCTCCAGTAGCTCCATGTCAAGACACGGTTGTTTTACAATTTAAAATACTTTATTCAAACAGTGCACTATATGACACCATTTTCATATTAAAAGTAATGCAAATAAATTATTGGAGTATTTCCGAACTTGATAAGTCCTAAGATTCTTGGAAAATTAGGTTGTGATTAAGTGATCTCTATCATCCAACTCAAAATTAACTCTGAAATAACATTTTTGACAAATAACAGAGAATAAAGTGAAAGATAAGTGGTGGCATTAGTATGTAGTTAAAAACAACAGTGGTTTTGGAATTATACTGTAGCTAGAGAATCTCAGGAAAGTTACTTGTTGAGCTAAAATTCTAACCTTCATATTGGACAGTATTAGCCATCTCCCAGGCTTTTCTCAGACTTAAATTTGATAGCAAATATAAAATTGTATATTAAAGTACAGTTTCATTCATTGATATTTTCAAATGTTAGAGAGTTTGTTTAGCCTGCACTTCTCTCAGTTGAAAATAAATTATGGACCAAAGAGGTAGATTTTTGAGGAAGTGTCATATTGTTTTCCAGAAAGACTGCACTAATTTATATTCCCACCTACAGTGTATAAAAGTTCCCCTTTTTCCACATCCTTACTAGTATTCATTTATTTATTTATAGCCATTCTAACTGAGATGAGATTATATTTCATTGTGGTTTTGATTTGCACTTCCCCGCTGATTATTGATGTTAAGCATTTTTTCATATACTTACTGGTCTTTTCTATTTTTTCTTTTGAGAAATGTCTGCCTACATCATTTGTCGATTTTAATTAGATTGTTATTGCTTGCTATTCAATCGTGTATGTTTCTCATATATTCTAGATATTAGCCCCTTGTCAGATGACTAGTTTGCAAATATTTTCTCCCATTCTGTTGTCTTTTAACTCTGCTGATTTTTTCTTTGTATGCTTAAGCTCTTTAGTTTCTTGTAATCCTGTTTGTCTAGTTTTGCTTTCATTGTCTATACTTTTGATGTCTTATCCAAAAATTCTTTGCCTATCCCAACAGAACAGCCATAGGATCTAACACTTCCAAACCACTCCATATGTATCCATAGGAGACATATCAAAGAGATACCTGTACAGTAACCTATGTTTATTGCAGCACTATTCACAGTAGCAAAGATATGAAATCAAATGAGATGTCCATGGATAGATGAAGGGGTAAAGAAGTGGTATACATCACAATGGAATATTATTCTTCCACTAAAAAGAATGAAATCCTGTCATTCACAGAAACATGGATAGAACTGGAGGACATTTTGCTAAGTGAAATAAGCCAGGTACAGAAAAACAAATATTGCATGTTTTCACTCATTTGTAGAAGCTAAAAAAGTTTGATTATATAGAAGTCAAAAGTAAAATAGAGGACAGTAGAGCCTGTGAAGGGGTTAGGGGATGGGGGATAAAGGGAGGGTAAATAAAAGGTACCAAGATACAGGTAAAGGTAAGGATGCAGGTAGAATGTATTATTGCACAATAGGTTAGTTATACTCTATAACATTTAATTATACATTTAAAAATAACTAGAAGAGTTCGAAGATTCCAACACATAGAAATGATAATATTTGAAGAGATGGAAATACTAATTACCTTGATTTGATCATTATATATTATACACATGCATTGATTACTATATCCCATAAATAAGTATAAATATTGTCAATTTTTTTAAAAAGTAAATTTACAAAGATCCCTATATAAGCTTCCAGCTCAGCCCACACAGTTGCTGGTCTCCATTCTGTGAGTCAGCCCAGCAGGCTGCAGACTGCCATCCCCCAATAAAGCTTGCTGGAATGTCAAAAAAGAAAAAGAAAAAGTAAATTTATAATATATTATCGATAAGTTCATCCATGTAGCATATGTTAGAATTTTCTTCCTGTTTAAGGCTGAATTCACTCACACACACAAGTATATTACACATCCACATTTTGTTCATTTAATCATTGATAGACACTTGAATTGCTTCCATGTTTTAAGTATTGTGAATAACACTGCTATGAACATGAGTATACACATATATCTTTGAGATCCTGCTTTCAATTATTTTGGGTCTATACAAGTAGAATTTCTAGATCGTCTGATATTTCTATTTTTAGTTTTTTGTGAAACTGCTATACTGATTTTCACAGTTGCTGTACCATTTTATATCCCAGGAACACTACATAGAGTTCCAGTTTTTCCACATTCTCATTAATATCTGTATTTGTTCTTATTTGCACTTTTGACAGTAACCATCATAATGAATATGAGGTAGCAACTCACTGTGGTTTTAATTTTCATTTCTGTAATGATTAGTGATGTTGAATATGTCTTCCTATGCTTATTAGCCATTATATTATCTTCTTTGGTGTAATGTTTATGTAAGTCCTTTATTCATTTTTAAGTCAAATTATTTTATGTTTGTTAATGAGTTTTAGGGATATTCTCTATATTCTGGATTAATTCCTTTTCAGGTATATGATTTGCAAATATATTCTCCCATTCTTTGGGTTGCATTTTTACTCCCTTGATAGTGTCTTCTGATGCACAAATATCTAAAATTTTTGTGCAGTCCAATTTATTTTTACTTTTGTTGCCTGCATCTTTGATTTCATATCTAAGAAATTGTCAAACCATTGTTGAGAAGCTTTTGCCCTGTATATTCTTCTAAGAGTTTTATAGTTTTATGTCTTTAGGTGTTTTATATGTTTGGTGGCTTATTGCTGTTCAGTCTGTGGGTTAACTAGGTGTTGCTGATTTAGGCCAAGTGTGGTTGTTTTTTGCTTGTCTTATATACCTATAGTTAGCTGGTGGGTTGGCTAGAGGTAAGTTGTGTAGGTTAACTAGCTGTTGTCTGTGGTGACTGTGGCTAAAGTGTATTTCTTCACCATACAGCAACCTAGTCTGATCTTGTTCATATGATAGTGATTGGGATCACACAGGAAGAAAAAACACACAAGGCCTCTTGAGGGCTAGACTCAAAACTGGACACACTATTCCTTCATTACATCATTTGGCCAAACCAACCTACAGGGTCATTTAGAGATCGCAGGCAAACCTGAAGGTGTGAGGGACTCTGTCATTTGATGACAGATGTTGTGATGATGAGAGAAGGTGCAAAATTATATTTCAAAGGGCATATATACAAAGAAGAAAAGAATTAAGGCCATTTTTTTCAATTAATGTACCACAAATTTACCTTTTAGTTGTAAATATTCATAACTTTTTCTTAAGTAGTGTATACTCACCCTATCCCAAGATTTCCACAGGTCTCCTTCAGTCATGGTAGTAAACTTGAAACTCAGTATTGTTAATATAATAATACCTGAATATTATTCTTAGGATAGGGTTTCTGTTGTTCTGGAAGTGTAGAAAAGTTATTGCTTGTCATGTACTCAACTGTACAGTGTTGACACAGGGATGGGATTATTGTAATGAACATTGTGTTTTAAGAAGATGAAGAGGGCCATATGTGTCACAGTGGGTTATAGCAATTATGAAATTCCTCTGAATAGTTTTTCCAGGGTCCCTGAATTGGATTAGACTTCTGTTATATTCACTTGGAATTGTTTTGTTTTGTTTTCCTGCTTAGCTTATTCTCCCAAGCTCTTGGCTGTCCTTTAGATCGTTATTTTGTTTCCATTGTTATAGTCACTTCTAAAGAAGGCACCAGAAATAAATTCTTTCAACAACGGTTTAATTTAACTTCAAGTCTGGAGAAAGTTAGGGGTCCAGAAGCCTTTTTGAACTCTGAATAATTTTGTTCCTTTAGTAGTCTAGGTGGTATCACTTTACTAATACAACTCCCTTAAAAACTTTATGGTCTTTCTTTTAATCTAATTCCATCGAATTTTGTCAAAAGGCACACTTAGAATTGTTTTTGGGAAATGCCTGACTAGAGTTACTTTGAGTGTGTCAAACTGTCATGAGACAGCACTCTCAAAATTGAAAATGGCCTCCATAAGTCTTTTAGAAGTATGAACAAAGAAATTTACAGCTGTTCCTTAATTTGATCCATAGTTCCAGTCATGTTCTCCAGTACTTTGAGAATGTTTTGCCAGCTGAGTGAGAGAATGGAGATGAGAGGCTCTTGTATTTTCCAATCTACCAAGTCCTGGTCCCTCTTTATTCCTTTTATAGTCCTTAATCAGGTGTTTTGTTTTTGTGTTCTTACCTCATCTCTTTCTTGCTATATTGCCTTATATGCAGATAAGAATAACTAGCTGACTTTCAACATTCTGCCTAGAGAGCTCAGGCAAATTTAAATATTTGTCATTTAAAGTTCCACTTTTTGAGTTATACAGGCAGCATGGTTTTACCAATTGTTTTGTTACTATATATGCCAGGTTTCTATTTTTTCAGTGTCAATTAACAATCTTCTTGCCATCTTCCAGCTTGTGCTGATAGTTTACTCACTAGTTTTGAAGGCCCAGGACACAGTTTATTCCAAGGTCACATGTTTTAGTTTTTAAATTATGGCAGGACCTCATTTCTCGTACCATCAATTAGCTATTGTTAGATAACATGCCACTCAGATATAGTGGTTTAAAGCTATAACCACTTATTAATGCTTATGTGCTTATGTAGGCAAGGTAGTTTGCTGGTCTGGGATTGGTCGATCTCAGCTGGACTTGCTCATGTTTCAGGAGTGAGGGAATGGGTTAGGATGATTTTATTCAGTGGAATGACTGGGGTGACTGGGCCTCATGTTTCTAATCATTTAATAGGTTAGTTTGTTCACTTGATTCAGAGGAAATACAAAAAGGCAAAAAAGTTCTTGAGGTCTAGGCACAGAACTGATTCATGATTATGTCATCATAGCCTTTTAGCCAAAGTAAGTTTAAAGGGCCAGATTCAAGGGGTAGAGAATTACAACAATTACATTCTAATTGCTGCTGGAAGATGTTGCAAAGTCACGCTTCAAAGATCATGTTATAGCCTGGGATAAAGAACTGCAGGCATTTATACAATTTACATATATAAACATGTATGCAATTTAAAAATATAAACTAATATAAGTAGTGCAATGTAAATTTTTATATAACTATGAATTGTATAAATATCTATAATTTTTATTGTTGTACAGTTTACTCTCCCACCAACAGTGTGTAAAAGTTGTGATTTTTTCCATGTCATTTCCAAAACTTGGTACTGACTGTCTTTTCAGTTTTAGCCTTTTGAGTGGATGTCTAGTGGTATTTTATTGTGTTTTTTCTGTTTATCCTAATTGCTAGTAAGATAGCTTATCTTCCCCTTTTTAAACTTTTTTTAAGAGAGGTGGTCTTACTATATTTCTCAGGCTGGCCTTCCAATTCTTTGGGTCAGGTGATCTTCCTGCCTCAGCCTTCTGTGTGTTTACAGGAATGCACCACTCAGTCTAGCTAATTGTGTGTGTGTGTGTGTGTGTGTGTATGTGTGTGTTTTAATTGGCTATTTAAGTAACTTCTTGTGTGTAGGAGGGGAGGAATGCTTCCAAAATCTAAATTTAACTTCCTGGGCTTTCATTTCTCCTAGATCTGGACCTGTAAGTCATTACTTTATTGTTAACTTTCCAGTTTCTTCAAGTAATTTTTTTGAGGTGCTGAAGATAGAATCCAGGACCTCACACATTCTAGCCAAACACTCTACTATTGAGCTACATCCCCTCTTTAAGTAAATATTTAAATTTTTTGTTTTAATTATTTTTCCACTTTATCTAGTCCTTCTTAGTGAGAGAGTAGGTCTTAGTCTCCTATTCATGGAAGAGTAATTTATTTCTATCTTTGTAGTTTGACTTTCTTGAATCTGGCAAACTTGAGGACCCACCTAAAGCTTTAAGGATTAACGTACATTATGTAAAGGTCTTTATGATAAAGTGTTGTTGCCTTGCAGTGTTTCCCCTGAGGTTCTATTTTGTTGACAAACAGTTTTGTCATATCTGACAAGTAACAGGTGCTAACATTGTTTGCAGTCTCGTTGCAGGGAATAAAGGGTCTAGGTCACCATGTTCATTAATTAAGTCCAAGAAGTTTCATTTCTCCTGTGGCTAATCATTTTCATTTAATATGAATCTGTAATCTGTGCCTCTGGTTTTCCTGCTTCTACTTTCATCTCGGCAGTGTATTTTCACAAAACACTATAATTTTGAAATAATTAACACTGTATTATTTTCTTTGTATATTTTAAGAGTTTGTCTTGTAATTCAGAACTTATAGGCCTTAGCATATCTCGTAGAGTTTATGTGATCCAAATCTATATTGCCTGATTGACTTTGTTTCATATGTATTTTTTCCTGCACACTCTGATGTAACTGTAGGAATTGCTCTTTTTCCTGGAACACTCCAAACAAAGAAACAAGCAAACAAACAAACTTCTGCCTCATAGGTTTTATACTTTTTGTTTCTATTCCACAATGTTTCTTCCCTAAATATCCACATGGATTGCTTTTTCCTATCCATTAAGTCTCTACTCAAATATCTGATCAGAGAGTACTTTCCTTAACACTTTGCAAATTATTGTAGCATCCTTCTTTTATATAAAAATGGATTAAGGTTGCTACTCTGGATAGACTCACAGTGAGATAAAATATTCAACAAAAATATTTGGTTGTAACCCAGCTGATTGGGAAATACGTTAAACACTTAAAATAGGTGCCCCAGATGCTAGATGCTTATGAATGGTGGAAGTTCATTCAAAGTGCAGTGTAGGCACTCAGACATGGGCTTGATCTTGCCTAGATCCAAAGAGAAGGCTTCAGAGAACAAAACACATTTGAATGATACCTTAAAAAAATGAGTGAAAAAGGGAATGAATAGTGTGGGTAAAAGAGTGTATGCAATGAATAAATTCTGTAAGATTGAAACTTCAGTATGTTGCCCCAAAAATGTTTATTTTCTTGTTGCTTTTAAAGTAGAAGGCATCTCATTTACAATATGAGTAAACTGTCCCAATAACATCGTATTACGACCTTTAAGGAAGTCAGTGGCATAAAGCAAGAATATTTATTTTAATTTTTAAAATCTTTGTGTAGTATAGATAACTATATCATGTATACTGTTTAATCCTTAAGAGAATTTGCCAAATTATATTGGCCTGAATGTCATTTCATAAAACTAAACTTTATTTCCAAGTGACTATATAAAATCTATATAGAAGCTTTAAGTGTCTAGTGAGTATGTTCTATTCTTCAGGCATTTGAGAACAATCCAAGATGTAATAGTAATGAACTAGGAATAAAAATACCTAATGTAGTGCCTGATAGATGCTCCTAGGTAGTACGACTTACAGAGATTGGGTCTAAGTGCTGTGGGACAGCAAACAACAGGTTATTTTCTCCCTATTTCCTTCCTTCCATTAATCCTTCAATCCTGTTTTTCTGCCTCGCAAGTAGATGAAACTAGAAATAGAGATAAGGGGAAACTGTAGTGAGTACTTAGATATGTACATTTTAGAATTGTTATGACTTCTGCTGCTGGTCACAGTTTTGGGAGCAGACTATTTTTTAAAAATATAATTTCTGAAATTTTGGTAGTATCAGTTATAAATATTTAATAATTGTTCTGGCATTATCAATGAGGTAAATCCATTTTATATTGACCCACAAATAGTAACTTAGTCTTCTAGCATCATAGGCTGCATCAAAACATGAGAAAGATAAGATCATTATTCTTTTTAATTAAATGTGATAGATAAGGCTAGAAAGACGGGAAAACAGCTGAAGATGGATGAGTCTCTTAAGTACAAGGTAACAGATCTCTACTCTTTAGCAGGTGTTTTGATTATATCAAATAGAAAGTTTTTTTGAAGGAAAAAATCACAGAACTGCTGTCTGAAAACAAGAGTAATATTGAAAATAAATACATCTGTTGATACCAGAAGCTTCTTTTGCTTATTAATTTTCTATAATTGTCTTTGTCCTCAGAACCTTGGCATGTAAAATTTTCAGAAAACCTAGAGCTTTAGTCAGAGCAATATTCATTCTTATCACCATTGTACTCAAATTGGGAAGAATATGTAATTCTTGTGTTCTGCTTCTCCCTTAGGGAAAACAGTCAGATTCAGTGTGGTTTTTCTTACTACCACCTGGAGAACTGGTACTATTTTGTGGTAAAAATATTAGTGTAAGACTATCAAATGTTCTTCCTTCAGAAGGTTTGGTTCTTATTTTCAGATTATATCCTTCTGCTCTTTTTCATGTTAATATAATTTTATTTTATAAATAGCACAGATGATAGATTGTAGGGCTTTGAAAAAAACCTGTCATTTCTTAGATAATAAAATGTTGACATTCATATGAAGTTCACCATTTGTCTCTGTGTGTCTGTGTTTATGAGTATATTATACCAGTCTGAAATCCTAAAGTCTGAAAACTATTGATTTAGTGTTAAGATCACAGGCTTTGGATTCAGCAGACCTGTTTTAAATTCTTCCTATACTATGGTTCTTACCTTTCTCATCTTTAAAAATGAGGTTATGAGGGCCGGGGATTTAGCTTTGTGGTTCTAGCACCTGCCTTGCAAGCACAAGGTCCTGAGTTTGATCTCTGGTACCAAAAAAAAAAAAAAAATGAGGTTATGAATATTTACTTCCTAGGATTGTTGTGAGGATTAACTAAGATACTATGTATAATGAAATAATGGCAGGTATATAAGAGCTGAATAAAAGTAGTTTCCTTTCCTTTTTCTTATAAATGTTTGGGGGTAGAAAGTATCTCAGGTAAGGTTAGATGTAAATTGAATGTAAACCCAAGAGAAAAAAAATGAAGAAAGGAAGGGGCCTTGCAATATGCAGCATGATGAGCCCATTAGGAATTTAATATTGTGCCTTGTACATACAGTAAAACTTTGGCTTCTGAGGATAATTTGTTCCAGAAACATGTTTGTAATCCAAAGCACTTGTATATCAAAGCACATTTCCTCATAAGAAATAATGGAAACTCAGATGATTCATTCCACAACCCCAAAATATTCATATGAAAATGATTACAATACTGTAATATAACATAGTATAATAAAGACAATACAAAATATACAGAAAAACAAATTAACCTGCACTTACCTTTGAAATCCTTCATGGCTAATGTGAGAGACAAGAGAGAGAAGAGTTATTGTGTGGGATGCTTTTCACTGTCACTAATGGAATTACTGCTCTCTATTGGCTCAGTGGAATCTATTTCTTTTTATGCAGCTCTAACAAGGAACCTATCCAATGATACTTGCTTTACCTCCTTTTGAGCATTTAGCAGAAATGTGACATTGTATTGTTAAACAGATTCATTGCTCACACTGCTACAGGCTTATTGGGGTGGTGCTTTTCTACAAAATTTTGTACTGTTTCCCACATTTTACACATCTCCTTAATCTCATTTGAAGCAAGGGATTTCTCTGCCTTTTTCTCCTCTTCCTCTGCAGACAAGCTCTCTTCTATAATGTCTTGCTTTTGGAAGTTGATCACTCACAATCCCACAGGTGGAGGGGAGCATTGGCTCAGTTGTAATCATGTGACATTTGGTGTCATGAACTACTCATATTGCAAGACATTGCTCATTTATCAAGTTAAAATTTATTAGAAATGTTTGCTCCTCTTGCAGAACACTCACAGAACAAGTTACAGTACTCAAAGTCCAAAGTTTTATTGTATTTAGAATTTAATCAGTATGTATTGATTTTAGATCATTTGGAAAGTTTGGATGTGTGAATTGATAGGATGTTTGATTCATGTAATAAAAAAGTATAGATAAAAGTTTAAAAGTTAAAATTTTATTTTTTCTGTAAAATAATGAAAATATTGTGGTAATGCACCTACCATTTTTATACTAAGTCATTGGCAAAGTATGAAAAGTATATCTTCTAAGTCTCATTTTTTATAATATGTAAGAAATCAGATATATATTCTTTATTATTTTAAAGTGTTTTCACATTTTTCCATTAGTGTTTCTAACTATGTGGCATGTACTATGTATATTACTATTTTCATTTTGCAAATGAGAAAAAACTAAAGCCAAGATGCTTAACACGTAATAATCTGATCCAGATCTTAAAGATACCTAATATAGTTGTCTCTATTTATTTTTGCTGTTATTTATTATCTAAACAATGTTATTAGCACCTAGTACATTTTCCTTTTCTTTCTTGTCTCCTGTGAAACATTTTAACCCTTGTTCATATCATGAATTGGGAATTTTATAAAGGAAAGAATGATTTCACTAAGGTTGTATATTAGTAACCTTACTATGTGAAAGCAATGTATAGCTAATCATTAGACTTCCTTGTTTACAGTGGAAATACAGTGAAAAGAATAGTTACTATGGCAGTTGGATAAAATCATTCGAAGGAAGTCTTTCTTGGTGTGGACAGTCAAAATAGATGTAGATACTTTTTTCTAGGTTTATGGGCAACAAAGCTTTTTTTTTTTTTTTTTGGTGCCTGGGATCAAACTCAGGACCTTGAACTTGCGAGGCAGGTGTTGGCACCACTGAGCTAAATCCCGGCCCTATTCAAGCTTCTTTTAACACCTAGAGATTTACATATGAATTTATTCAACTGGACAAAACACATGCAAATGAATTTTTATTTATAAATGTAGATCTGTATATCACTATGTATATGGAGTGTATATAATTGTAAAATTTTAATTGATCATGGGGTATAACCTTTAGTAACTGTTATTTCTGTGCTTAGCTACAAAGACACCAGGAGTGCTTGTGATATATCCCAATAGTTTCTGGTAAATTTATTTCCTAAGAAAGTATATGTGTTGGTGGTAGAGGGTGACCAAAACTTAACCTAGCCGGGTAGATTTTATTCATTCATCATTCCTCTAAATTGAACTTGCTAATTCAGAACTAATTTTGGCCGAAGACTTTATGGATAGCATAACTCTATAATGAGCAGTAAAAGTATACACTTTGCCATCTGAAAGCAAGTTTGTATACTGTCTTGTCAGTCTTGTGAGATTAAATTGAGAAACGTAAGTCCTTTGGAGAGAGAATAATAAATGATGTTTCCATCATGTTTCCTTAGCAAAAAGAAAACACCTAATGGGATGTGCTTTGGGGTGATAATTTTGGACCTATTTCATTTGATTTATCTTAGTGAATAATTTTAAAATAAAATAGCAATTAAGTTGATATATGCAAATAATTTTAGGGTCAAAAGTAAAAGATGTCTGTTAGTATCTGCTATTTATATATTCTTAGATCTTTTAAAAATATCTTCATAATTTTTTTTAAATGTTGGCTTTTTGTTCTTAAAAAGATCTTATAAACTAAGAAAAGAAAAACTCAGGAAACAACACAAGGAAAGCATTTTGATTTTGATTTTGTGAATGGTTTATAGTGTATGGTTGGTTTCATTTTTATGGCATTACATCCTTGAACTAGTTGATCATCTTATAGTTTAATATAAAACATGATAAATATATCATTTATAATACAAAGCATATTATAAATATAACATTATAATGCAAAGCGCCAAATTACAGTGTTTTACTCTTAAAGCCATTTTTTTTTGTTTACAACACTTGCTTTCTAAAGGTGAAATAATGTCTATTTTAACTTTTAAAATTATATGGTTCAGTATATGTTTCAGTATATTTTTTTCCTTATATTCTTTTATTGGTACATTTTAAGTATACAATATATTTACATTTATCATTGGGTACTTGTACCTTTACATGATATATCTTGGTTCTTATTTTTTCCCTATTTCCTGTCCTCCCTTTACCCCCTCCACCCTTCCCTATTTACAAAGACTTTGTTTCCATTTTTTCCTTATATATTTTTTATGTGGTATACATTTTAATTATATTTTATGTATAAATAAACATATTTTCTTCCCTTTTACCATTGAAATTATGGGCTTAGCTACAAAGGGGTGGTTGATATATTTGTGTAACTACTTTTCTAATAGAATAATCAGAAAGAAACTCTGGATTAGTCTCTATTTTCAATTATAGATTAACTTTCTTCCTACCTTCAAATAAGTGTGGAAACTGACAGTTGTTTGTGCAAAGCTTTGATGGAATTTTCATGAGGTTAGAATAAGTGATCCACACAGTAATTAGAATAAGTGATCCACACAGTAATGAAAAAAAAAGTTAAGCTGTAATTATTCTTGTCTAGCTTTGAAAAAAACTAATTATAAAAGCTAACTGTAGTTAGTAGTTTACAGATGACCACGTATCTTTATTTCAAGGAAATTCTGTAATACTTCATTTATTCATAATAATGTGTGAAATAGTAAAATAAGTGTAGTTTTGGACTTTAAAACTTATTGAGACTTACTTTCATGACTTTAGGGGGGGGAAGTTTATACTTTTATCAGGAAGTTGTACAGATCAAATATGGTATTTTGCATGTAGCCACTTAATAAGTTATGAGATGCCTCTAGCAGAGTAGCTTGAGTAGGGCCTTCAGTCTGTGTCTTGGGATCTGTTTGAAATCCTTGGTGGCTACGGTAAAGCGACCCCTTAAGGACTTTGAAAGTGATGAAAATGCTTTGCCCTTGGAGAGTTAATCTTGTTTATCCTTGGAGAGTTATGTCAAGTGAATCATAGCCAAGATAGGAAAAAATGCTGATAAAACTAGTATTGCCCTCGTTCTATAGCTTAAAGCTTTTCCAGTTTTCTTTTTAACATGCAGTATCTGAAGAAAGTATATGCCTATTTGAAGTTGCTGAAGTGATCTTATGCTATTGAAGGCCAAGGAAAGTCTCTGAGACAAGGATTAGAATTGGCAGTGGATGAAGAAAGGGAATTTAAATCAGAAAAGCTTGAAAAATCTAATTCCTTTTTTGAGGTAGTGACTATATGGTGAGAAGGATACTTTAGGCCACTGAATATTTTATTTATCAAGTCAGTCCCCTAGTTTTGGTTCTTGGCACAGCTCTGATAAGGAATATAGTTGACATACTGTATTTTTTATAATTGTACTTTCTTATGGTAAATTAAAAATTAGTCACTCTTTTTTGGAGAGGAGGGTACTTAGAGTTGAACCCAGAACCTTTGCACTGAGCTACGTCTCCATAGTTCTTCTTTAATTTCGAGACAGGATGTTACAAGGTCAGCAAGTTTTTCAGGCTGGGCTTAAACTTAAGATCTTCATGCCTCAGCCTTCCAAATTGCTGAGATTATAGGTTTGTACCACCATGTCTGGCCTCTCTTATACATTTTATGTACTTATTGTATTAGGCTACTATGATTACCATAACAGGATACCACTGAATGGCTTAAACAGCAGTTACTTGTTTCTCACCTTTCTGGAGCCTAAGAAGTTAGTATAGAGGATTAACTAATGGTCAATTTGGAACACTCATCTGAATCGAGTCAATGTGGTTCTGGGCATGGAAGACCCACCTGAGAATTGTTGGCAACAGCATAAAAGGGGAAGTGGAGGTGAAGATTGTATGCTGTTGATTTTCCTGGAGAAGCTTTCTGTGGCTGGTTTTCTTGATACGAACTTGGCTGTTATTGTCAGAGAAGCTTGGGTTCTCGCTGTCCTGGGGAATGACTGCTGTTATTCTTTTCAGGGGAGCTCTGATCTTCACCTTGAGCATCACTTCCTGGCTCCAGTGTAGATCCTTTAGCCTAGTGGCACAGACCTTTCACCTGGCCAGCACAGACTTTCTAGCTTTCACCACTGGCCTTTGGGCCTTCCCGGTGCAAATCCTTGATACAGACTTGGATGAGACATTGCCTTGGGCTCTAGATCTTCAGCTGGACTTGTGCAGGACATTGCCATGAAATCCAGGCCCTCAGCTGGATTCTTCATGTGTAGACAGATCTCTTGTATCTCTCTGCATTTAACTTTTTGGGTGAATATTATAAAATAATTCTGTAAATTTTGTGTCCTCTATTAAATCTATTCCCTTGCAAATCTTGACTACAACAGGTACTAAGCTGCTGGCAAAATTCATTTCTGAGGAGTGCTCTCTTTTTAGCTTGTAGATGAACATCTTCTTGCTCTGTACTTACAGTATATGATTTTTGCCTTTCTTTTGTGTTTATATAGGGGTGGGGATGAGCGCTTGCTGTCTGTTCTTATAATGGCATTAATCCCATGAATCATAGCCCTACTCTTGTGACCTCATTTAACTCATTTCCAAGTACAGCCACATTGGGGTTTAGGGCTTCAGTGTATGAATATAGGGGTATACAGGCATCATATTTCATTATTCTGTCTGCTCCTGGGAGGTGGTCTCCCTTACCCTTTGTGAGCAAATCACATTTTGGGGACATGTATTGATTGTCATGGGTCAACTATAGTGGCAGATTTACTAAAATTGTCATCCTGAGCTCATTGAGAGGTTTTCTGCAGCCAGTGTGGTTTATCTGGACATTTACAGCTTAAAGAGCTAGCACAAATAAATATTTCTACCTTCAGCTTTAGGGACTTGAGTTTGTTTCTCTATAAAATGTCAGTAATAGTAGTTGCCCCACAAAGTTGGTAATGATTATAATTGTTTATTGGAAATATATTGTAAACTATAAAGTTAGATGCAAAGATTAGTTTTTCCTTGTTTTATTACTATTTGCAAACCTTCGGGACTTAAACCTCAGGTCTTTTAATTGCAAGTTTAAAACTTTGTAAGTGGCCAAACAGTTATCTCCAGGATAATTGTATTTCTGTGTGGGAAACACTCCTGAGAAAGTTCTAGCAAGTTTTATTTGTACCATCTCATGAAAATCAAAGTGAACCTTTTGCTTTTTGGTTCCAAGAAAATAGTAGAGCTCTTTCAAATTTGGAGACTTTACCTTTAATAATCTTTTGTAGTATCAAGCCTTTGACTTTTTCTTTTGTAAAATTTGTAATATTTAAACTTCCTAAAATTATGCCAGTATTATTCATTGTGGTCTGCAGTAATGTAAATCAGAACATAAAAACCTCTGTTGTGTGCATGTTTTCTTTTAATATATATTAAAGTTATTTAGATAATAAATGTTAAGGTCAAGACAAAGTCATAATCTTAATTCATCTAAAAGCTGAATCTTTTTTGGCCATTCCATTTTTAAAGTAGTTCACAAAATACAAAGCCATGTTAATGCCTTGACATTAAACTTCTTTTCTTAGAAGTCAAGGAATTCCCGTTACACTTCCTTTTGCAACTATATTTCAATGTTATTTCTATAAGTAAAGTAACTTTCAATTTTTCTTTTCTATTTATACCTTTAAAATGTTATATAAGCCAATTCAAGTAGGTTAATTTAGGGTAAGAGTAAAAACTTTGTAATTTCCTGACTTTTAACGTTTTAGCTGTCTGCTTTGGTGGGCTGGATTGTGGTCTGGATTTATACAGATTATATAAACATATTTATATTCAAAGAGTTAGTGGTTATCGTCAGCCATCGCTTTATGAATAGGTGTAGAAAAGGAGACCAGTTTGTGTCTTGGATGATGAAGTACTGGTATTTGCCCTTCACTTTTGGTTACTTTCAATTTGTACTGCTCTAGTTATAATCAGAAGTTATTCTGCAAGTTCCAGTTAGTTCTTGTTTTTATTTGATGAGTTACAGTTTCATAAATCATATGCTTTCTTTAGGTATATTATAGAAATATAAATAGAATTTTATTTGCTAATTGAAGAAGCCAAAGCATTTTCATTGTTGATGAATTTTTAAACTTTTTCCCTCTGAAATGATGACAATCAAAACACTAACAATATAGATTCATTCATGCCTTCATTCAGCAAACATCTATTCAAGGCACACTGTGTGCCAGATACTTCTAGGTATTGGGAATACAGTAATCAAAGCAAAGTTTCTTTTCTCTTAGAACATTTATTCTAGTAGGTGCGAAAAGAACATAAACAAAGAATGTAAATAGTATGTAATCTAGCAGGTAATGATATACTATGAAAAATCATATATTTGAGCATGGATAAAGAGTAATATCAGGGTAATGTTGTAGATTGGGTGGTCAGGGAATACCTTCCTCTCTGAAAACATAATATCTAACTGGAGACTTGAAGTGAGTGTGTCCATCTTGAGGAACAACAATTCATTAAGCAGAAACAGCAAGTGCAAATGCCCTGAAATGGAAATGTGCTTATAGTTTTCTCAGAATAGCAAGGAAGCTAGTGTGGCAGGAGTATAGTTTGTGTGGGAAGAGAGTTTCAGATGATAAGGTGAGAGTAAAATTGAGAGTAAGAGGATGTGGAAGTACTTTATAGACCTTAGTTAAGACTAAATTTTAATGGGAGTAGAGACTTTTGAGCACTAGAACATGATCTGAATTATAATCTGCAAGGATCATTGCAGCTGTAGTACAGAAAATAGATCACAGCGGATCAATGATATAACAAATGAATAACCAATTAGTGAGTTATTACATTAATTCAGTCAAGAGGAGATTGTGGTATAGACCAGATGATGGTGGAGAAGTTGGTAAAGGAGGATTCTGAAATACTTTGAAGGTAAAGATGGTAGGATTTTTGGTTAAAAATAAAGTTTGTGAGAAAATAAGTCAATGATGACTCCAAAGTTTACCTAACTTTTGTCTCTCTCATTTGTTGAGAGTTGTGTTTACATAAACTCCTTACTATTCTGGTTTTACCCCAAATAGTAGCCACTCTGACTAAATGTTTATCAAAGCTAGCAATCTTCCTTTAAAAAGATCTGTTGATGAGGCCCATTTAAACTTGCCCATAAAGAAATATTCAGTTTCTAAATGTTTACTAAAAGCTTGAAATTCTTTTAATTAATTTAACATAGTGGATTAACTTTCCTTTCTTTTAGATAATTATACCTATGGCAGATATCATAAAATATTAAAATACAACCTGCCAAGTAGGAGAAATGAAGAACTAGTTTGTTGAGAAACAAATCTGTTTTGCTTTTTTTGGTCTCATCACTTTCTTTCACTTTCCTTAGGGCCACCTTAAATGTCACCATTGAAAGAGGAATTTTCTCATCAACCCACTTAGAAAACTCTGTACTACTTTCTGTCCTTGTGGTTTGTCTTCATTGTATTTAATCATTATCTCACAGATACTTGTTTCTTATCTTTGTGTTTGTATCACTCATTAAACTATGAGCTCCATAAGGGATATGCCATTTTTCTTCATTGCTGTAATCTCAGTGGCTAGAACAGTACTTAACATGCAGTTGTTACTCACTAAATAACTATACATGAATTAAATGAATAAATGATTGTAAGTGATGTTCTTATGTCATGTAATGAGTATTTATTTATTTTGAGGTACTGAGGATTTAACTTGGGATGCTCTAACACTGAGCTGTATTCCTACCCCCACCACCTTTTTGAGGCAGAATCTCACTAAGTTGCCCAGGCTGGCCTTGAACTGGCAGTCCTTCTGCCTCCACCTCCAAAATAGCTGAGATTGCCATGTGCACCACCATGCCCAGTGTAATGGGTATTTATTACGTGGCACCATGAAAAGAATAATGGACATTCTTGTGCATTACTGGTAAAAATATAAAGTAATGGAGCCATATGGAAAACAGTATGGTTATTCATCAAAAACTATCCATTGACTTGTCATGGGATTTAGCACTTCTCCTTCTGGGTATATACCCAAAAGAAGTAAAAGCAGGAACTTAGATATTTATATACAATGTTCATAACAAAATTACTTGCAATAGCCAAATGGTATAGAAACCCAAGTGCTCATTGAGAGATGAATAGCTAAACAAAATGGGTATACATGTATTTGAATTTTATTCAGTCTTGAAAAGGAATGAAATTCTGACATAGGCTGCAATGTGGATGAGCCTTAAGGATATTATGCTAAGTGAAATAAGCCAGTCACAATAGGACAAATGTATGATTTTAATTCTATGAGATACCTAGAGTCATCAGTTTCTTAGAGATAGAAAATAGAATCATAGCTGTTTGGGGTCCAAGGGGAATGAGGAATTACGGTTTAATGGGTACAGTGCATTGGGAAAGATGAAAAGGTTCTGGACAGGGACAGTGGTAATGGTTGTACAATAAGGATGTTCTTGATACCACAGAACTGTATATTTTAAAATTGTTAATTTGGCAAGTTTTATATTATGTGTAGTTTATCACAGTGAAAAGAAAAAGAAGAGGAAGGAAAGAGGGAAGGAGAAGAGAAGAAGAAAGGGAAGGAGGAGAGAGAGAGGAAGAGAAGAGGAATAGGAGGTAGAGGAGAAGGAGAAGCAGAAGCAGAAGGAGAAAGAGAAAGAGGGAAGGAGAATATGAGAATTGGTCTTTGTTACAGTTTAGATCTAAAATGTCTCCCAAAACCTCATGTCCTTATAGACAGGGCTTTTGAAAGGTGATTGGATTATGGGGGAGGTATAGCTGACTTGCTGTTAAGAGGCAAGGTCTGGTTGGAAGAGGTGGGTCACTCTGTGTGTGGCCTGGAAGGTTGTATCTCCCTTCCTGGCTTCTCCCTTTACTCTGGTGCCTGAACACCATGAGGTGAGCAATTTTCCTCTAGCAGACCCTTCTACTTTGCCTTCCTGCCTTGGAGTCAGCCAACTATGAGCTGAAATGTGAACCAAAATGAACCTCTCCTCCTTTAAGGTACAGGTGTTGGGTATTTTGTACCAGCCATGAGGTAAGTAACTAAACACAGGCCTGAAAATAGGCTATTCTGGCCTTGAATCTTACTTTGATCTTGTTGACTTTTGAGTCTTGTTCACTGTTCTACTCTAGACTTTTGCAAGTAGAATCTGTCATTTAACCTAACATTCAGTGAAATAGGAATTTGCCAGGATCCTGGAGACTTTGTATTTCCTCATTTCTTGGTACTTACTAAGATTTTCCTATAATATTTTACTGTATTATGTATATCAATTTCTTATTCTGTAGTTGTAAACTTTTAGATGTTTAGGATCTATAAGACTGTACTCTTTAATAGATGAGTTAATTTCATTTTGTTATTTTAAAAATTTGTTATTTCTTATGTTAACATTCTAAAGTAATGAGTTACTTTTTTTTGACTACTGTCAATATGTTTCTTGAGTTCACCCAAAAGATAGAAATCACAAGGTAATTTAAATAGGGGACATTTAATATAAAAGATTATTAAGCTATCATAGGTGAACAACTACAACAATGTAAAGATAATTCTAAAGGATATACTAGACTGATGAGTATTAAGGAACGAAGAATTTGGAAAAGGGTGCCCTTTCAAAGTAGGAGTTCATACCCTTGTTAGAGAAGGTGCAATTGCAGCCTACTGGAAGGTGGAGCAGTTTGCCCATTGCTAGGGCCAGAGCTGGTCAAAGGTCATTGGGTAAACAGAAAACAACTCTTTGGACATAGTTGATCTGAGTTCTTAGTCATGTGGAAGAATTCAAGATGCCACTGACTGGCGGCGTGAGGCTTGGAACATGTAATATCTATGTTGGGGGAGCCTCAACAAGGATCCAGTTTAGGGCACAGAACCAAAGGGGGAAATCCTTATAGAGATGGGAAATTTGAGGAGAATGATAGTACAGTGGTACCCCGGTTCACAGACTTGATTCTTTCCATGATTCTGGTCACAGACTGAGTTGGACTAGAAATGAATCAAATTCAATGGTTAGGTTCAGTGTGACCTTATGGGAAAATCTGATTTGGTTCTGAGTGAACCAGAAATAAGGTGAGATGTTTGAAGTATAAAAAAATAAAGGGTTTTAAAGATTTATTTTTCTCTCTTTCCTCAGATATGGATAGCATTTACTGTAAATGCTGTTTTCATTAATACAGTGTCTTCTTTCTGACTTTATTGCTTTAGCTGACACTACTGTCATCTTCATCCTAGTGGGCTACCTTGTTCTAGTTTATCTTTCTGCTCTCAGAATCTTCCTCTCTCAATCTAGTATTATTTTTGTAAAACAAAGTTCTGACATGACATTTTGCTGCTTAAAATTTCCTGGTAGCATTCCCTCCCTGACATGCACACACATACTTCTGAGCAGTGATGTTCTGTAGGTTGACTCTCTACCCATTGTACTAGTTTCTTCTCATACCACTTTCCCCTAGCCACGATAGGGACCTTCTGCGTGGAATATCTAAGACATTTCCAGACATCATTTCCTTCTTTGCAAACTTTGTCTCCTTGAATGTTGCTTACTTTTGTGTGGAAAAATTTTGGTCCTTTAAAACATAACTGCCACCTAGTCTTTTGTCTGTTTGCCCAAACTTTCCTCAGAGTTGGGTGACAATTTCATTTTGAACATGCTTCTGTTTATGAATTTCTCATCCTGTGGTGGAACTCAGTTCTGTTTCTTATATACCTTTACTCTTGGCATTTCATTCACTACATTGCACACTATGGATGGCTAATATTTTTAGATGAGTTAGTAGACATATGTGTTTAATACTTTCCTGAGATAATATAGTCTGCCATAACTTTAAAAGTGTTCAGAAGTATGTATACTATAATTGAGCATGATTGGGACTCTATTTTTTTGTTTTTGCTTGTAAAGACAACAATACCTTACTTTCTGTAATTCCTCCATTTTCATGATGGTTTAATATATATTGCTGTATGATAGATCAAGTTAGAAATAAAAGTAAAATAATAGTAAGCCACTTGTTTAAGTGAATGATGGAGCTGAAATTAGAAAGCACTTCATTTTGGACTGTCTTCCTTTGTTCATTCAACTATGGTTTTATAAGGTCAGGAAGACAAAATTTATTTATTTATTGAGCCACTGCTGTGTAACAGACATTGTATTAGAGCTGTAATTCAAGTCTCTCTTCTACCTCTAAGATTCTGTGATTAATGAATATGATTTAAGCCTTAAATCATTTAAAATTTATTTTAAAGTGAGTGATTATGTTAAATATTAGAAATTATCATAAAATGATTGTAAAAAATTCACATGTTAAATAAATACAATAAAATTAGAAGCTACCCAATGAACAGTATATCATACCCAGAATGAAATGTATATTTACATACATACACATAAACATATATGTACATATTTATAACTTTAGAATTTTTTTTTTTTTGGTACCAGGGATTGAACTTGGGTCCTTGTGCTTGTGAGGCAGGCAGCAGAACCACTGAGCTAAATCCCCAGTCCCATATTTATAACTTTAAAAAACTGGCATATGACTATAATATGGATGATGATAACTTTTTGAGTTTGTCTCTGAAAAGTTCACCATTCCAATTCCTAAGAAGTATTAAAATTATAATGCCATTAAGTGTAGCCTCTTTGGTGCATTTTTCCCCAAGTTGGAAATTACTTTTGTTACCTTATAAATCTTTACTTTTGGCATTTAATGTACTGCACTGCATACAGTGGATGCCTAATATTTTTAGATGAATTAGTAAACATGTGACTTCAACACATTTTCCATGCCCTTTTTCTAACATAAGTTTTTGTGATTTATCTTAGTTTTCCTAGTAGGAAAATTGGTTTGATAATAAAGTTTTAACACAAAGTTTGATGCCATGACATATTCTTAAACGTGATTAGCTATAGTTGATGAAGACATTTTCAAGAGTGTATTCATATAAACTTCTTCTATTCCAAAGGGTTAGAGTGAATAACATTGTATGATTTAATTATTCAGTTGCTCTAGATATATGTTATTCTGTAATATACTACTAGGACCAGACACTTAATGGGTTGCAGATAGTCTATGTTAAGGGCATACAAAATAAGCATGATTTTAACTGTAGTACATCAGGCTTCTGACTCCATATTTATCCATTTAAATTCATAATTCTGGGATTAAAAATAGAATAGCTGAAAGATAACCACTATGCTGTCAAACAACAATGCTCTATGTTGTTGAGTTTGCAAAAATATAAAACTTTATTCTCAGAAAATTCATGTAAAACCTTTATTATGATTTATAAAATATTAAGAGAAGTTCTGTAAGATTTAAAGAATTTTAAAATAAAGAGATGTTTGAGATAATCTGATTCCATATCTCACTTTACTGGGGAAATAAAAGTATAGATTTGTTGTTATTTCAAACATCTGCCTAGAGTCATACTACTGGATCATAACAGAATTCAATTTAGAACCCTGATTTCCTGTCTTTGGCTTAGTAGTATTTCCATGTTTAAGATCCCATGAAGCAGTATGGAGTTGGCTTGATTCTAGTCATAAAGTGGAACACTGAAAAGTGTAAGAAGTTAGTGATACTCAGCCACCTGGACTCCCTGAACTAGCAATGAAAGGATCTGTGAAATATGAAATCAGAGATAATTTCTCACATAACAGCAGAGATTGTGCCTATAGTGCAAGACATGATTAATAAATCTAGAGAGGACACAGATAAAAATATAGAGGAGCTGAGGAACAAGATGGAATCCCAACATAGGAAACAAATGGAATCCATAAAACATACAAACATATTTCCAGGCGATTAAAAACTCCATTGAAAGTCTGTGCAGCAGAATGAGCCAATGTGAAGACAGAATTTCAGATATAGAAGATAAGATTGCAATTACTGACCAGGAAAAGAAAAATTTCCTTAAAATTGTAAGAGATCACGAGAAATCAATTCAGCAGCTACTAGATGATGCAAAGAAGAATAACATAAGACTGATAGGAGTCAATGAAGAAACAGGAGAGAATGCAGATGACATAAAAAAAACAGTTCACAGAAATGATGGCAGAAAACTTCCCAAGGAGGAGATAAGTGAGGCATATAGGACTCTAGCTAGCCTTGATCAAAAAAAAATCTACACATAGGCATATAATTGTTAAGATTCCAGAAACCCAAGAGAAGAACAAAGTTCGAGAAGCAGTTAGAGAACAGCAACAAATCACATACAAAGGAGAGCCCATCATAATCACAGCAGACTTCTCAATGCAAACCCTCAAGGCAAGAAGAGGTTGGAATGATGTATTTCAAGCCCTAAAGGAAAACAACCTCCAACCCAGACTGATATACCCTGCAAAACTATCTTTCAAAATTGGTGGTGAAATAAGATACTTTCATGACAAAGAATACCTGAGGAACTTCATGAATACAAAACCAGCACTCCAAAAAATTTTAGACAATATCCTAGGAAAAGACAGTGAGGATCACAACCCCAGGAAGCCCAGCAGAATGAATCCACCGGGCATGACAAGAAATTAAAAGCAAAGGGGGAGAACCCAACAAGAAGAAAAAGTCATGATGATAAGTCAGTATGTATCAGTTATAACCATCAATGTTAACGGTCTCAACTCACCAATCAAAAGAAATAGACTGGCAGAATGGTTGAAGAAGCAAGATCCAACAATATGCTGCATACAAGAATCACACTTAATTCAAAAAGAAACTCATAGACTGAAAGGTAAACAGTGGAAAACAATACTCCATGTGAAGGGAACCCGAAAAAAAGCAGGAGTAGCTATCCTCTTTGCAGATCAAGTGGATTTCAAACCCACACTAATTAAGAGAGACAAAGAAGGACACTACGTCATTGTGAAGGGAACAATCCAAGAGGAAGAGATGACAATCATAAATGTCTATGCACCAAACACTAGTGTGCCCAACAATATAAAACAAATACTAACAGACATGAAAAATCATATAAGCACTAATACTGTAGTAGTGGGGACCTCAATACCCCATTGTCACAAATAGATATATCAACTAGACAAAAAACAAGCAACAAAATACTACAACTCAATCAAACTCTTGAACAAATGAACTTAACAGATGTTTACAGAGTGTTCCACCCCAGAAAATCAAAATACACATTCTTTTCAGCTGCACATGGGCTGTTCTCCAAAATAGATCACATCCTCGATCATAGAACATATTTAGGTAAGTGCAAAGGAATTGAAATTATCCCCTGTATATTATTAGACCTTAGTGCGATGAAATTGGAGATCAATAGCAAAAGAAACTCTAAGAATTTCATAAACACATGGAAATTAAATAACACACTTCTGAATAACCAGTGGGTCACAAAAAATGAAGAAATCAGACAAAATTATATCCATTTTATCAGTTGGAACATAAGTCTGTGTAGTAAAAGATTGAAGTAAAATAGCATCAAAGCAGGAAGAAGATTGCAGTAGTAGGAATGAAGTGGAAAATTCAGATGCGCAAGACATTTCTTGGGGAAAAATGATTGGGCCAGATAGCAGTTTTATGTAGAGAATAAAAGGAAGAAGACTGTGAGTAATATTTTCATGGGCAGAAAATATAATTTGGAGGGAGGACCGAGATAAATTAAGTTTTACATGTGTGTGAAATTAAGATTGAAGTTGGAAAGGATTTTGGAAATCATGCTCTTTGAGAATAATAATAGACCGTTTGACTGAATACGTCTTTAGGAGATTTAGAAACAAGGAACTGTAGTGAAAGGGCCAAAATAATGGATTTGGTTTTGTCTATGTGATCATTTGAAATTGTCAGGGTATATGAGCTTACTAAGGGAATAGGGGTAGAAAAATAGTAGTAGATACAGTCTAGACAAGACAAGGTTATCTACAGTTGAAGGAAGAAAAGAAGTACAGGAGTGAATGAGGAGACAGAAAAGAATGAATTAAAAATGTCAGTGTAGCAGGAGAATAGTTAAGAGCACCATGAATAGATAGAGAATGAAGTCCATCCTCTACTTCTAGTTGGCTTTGGTATAACTTTTCTTTTGATAATTTATTTTTTCAGGTGTAAAATGGTATAGTAATAGTACTTAATATTTTATGTAAGATTCACTGAGAGCATCAAATAAAGCCAGGAAAGAACTTAGCTTATTCAGTGCTTGATATATAGATATGTTCAATAAACATAAGATAAAAAGGGCTATAAAAATAACAAAGAGTAAATAAATATCATTGGCTCTGGAAAACAAAAGGACATCAGGAAACCTCTGAAAGATGAAATGTGGGTAAAGCAGCATGATGTAGTCATAAAGTAGTTAAATTAGATCCACATTAAGTCCAGGTTTTGTAGTTGTGAGCAAGCTTTGAAATAGAATTAAATCGCATAACAAAAATTGAGGAAGCTTTTGTTAATGTTAATGTTAAAGGGATTACTGCTGAGTGTTAATGAAGGGTTACTGTAAAAGACAGGATTTTAGGTTTTCATTTGTGAGCTTTCTGTGTCTTTGACCAGTCAATATGAAGTTTTTGAATTTAGAGTTAATTATACCTGTTGTGTACACTGAGAATGTTATTTCTGTACACTTGGAATTATATTCATGTAAACATTTTTATTGGACTACTGTTTATATTTAATTTTATAAAAAATAATGAAAATATTTTAACACTATTTAGTAATAATATACCTGGATTCATAATAGGCACTGCTCTGTTGCTTAGGGTCTAAACCACTGAAAATAAAATACAATAGGAGAAATAGGTTTTATTTTCAATTCCTTTTTTTCCTGTATTGATTTTGGAATAGTGGGATTTTCACAACTCTAGTGTGACCTCACATTTATAGTAATACTGTCAGCTTCTGTGTTCCTAGATTCTGCAGCTAATTCAAATGACCTAAGATTGAAAATATTTGAAGAAAATTACATCCGTCATTTGCACACTTTTTTCTTGTTATTATTTCTTAAGTCATATAGTATAACTACTATTACATAACACATTGTGTTAAGTAGTATCAATATTTCTAGGTGATTAAAAGTACTTGGGAAGATATGATAGATTATATGCAAAAATAGGATCAATTTGTACAGTGGATTTGTGCATTAACAAATTTTGGTATCTGCAGAGTAGTGGAAGGAGGTCCTGGAGTTATGGAACCACTCCCTTCCACATACCAAGTGTTGTATTTGCCTAAAGATTAGAACTTACTGTGAAATTTTCTATCAACATTTCATTCTAAATGTTTAATAAATCATTAACTTTTTCTATCATTTAATGTTTGTTATAAAAATAACTGTAGGAAAACCAAATAAAATATTTTTTTCCTGCCTAAAAATTAGTTTTAAAAATTTGTATAAAATAAACTCTTTTTCCAGTGGTTGAAAAGAGCAGCGACACTCGTCCTCTAGGGCAGTTTCTTTGCAGAATGGTGGAGAGGTCTGGGCAGGGAGGCCCTGTCTTAGGTAGATAAGGGCAACACAAAGAAATTTCCAGCAGGGACTGTGAGAAGCCACCTCATCTGCACCTATGGCCGAGAGAACAGAGGGACACTCCCGTGACAGTGCACCTGGAAAAACCTGCACTCCAGTGTATTTGTTTATTGGTGCTGGGGATCAAAGCACAACCTTTCTTGTGCTAGGCAAGTGTGCTAGGCTCTACCAGTGAGCTTTTGTTAGAACAAGTTTTCTCCATTAGATTAAGGTCTTTAATTTTACATTTAACTGCTCAAAATGTATTTAGAATACAAAAGCTTCATATATCAACATCTCAACAAATTATTGTTATGGTAAAAAGTATTTGTATCATAACAATTATTTTAAAATATTTTCAGTATATTCAAGGATAGGTAAGATGCATGTCAGATGCTATTTATTCTCCATAGGTAAATTTATAGATAGATGAAATAATCTATTTTGAAGGGAGAAAAAAACCCCAAGAACAATATAAAACTAAAGGGTAGATTGTTCTGCTCAGACTGGTGCTGAAAAGAGTAAAGTCAGTGAGAGTCAAAGGAGAGAATACTTCTGAAAGAGCAAGCTCTGAGTCAGATCTGGATCATGAGGTGAAATGAAGGAAAACCCACAGAAAGAAGGCATGAGAAAGGCAGAGAGGTGGTGAAAATAGCACACTTAAGAACAAAATCCAGTGGCAGGGAAATAAAAACATGAGTCACAGTGACTTGTGAAGGAATGTGCACAGCAGTGTTATTAACAATGCACAAACCGGAAGTGACCTCAGCTTCATCACCTAATAAATGGATAAGCGGCACAGACTCCAATGGAGATCACTCAACAACAGAAAGAAATGAGTCATTGATGCTTGCTATAACATATGTGAACCCAGAAAACGTGCTCGGTGATAAAACTCAGCCATAAAGGACTAAATATTGTGTCACTTTGTATGACATCCCTAGAACAGGGAAATTACAGAGAGAAAAGGCAGGCTGGTGGTTTCCTAGGACTGGGTTAATATGATGAAAATGTTCTAAAACCAACTATGGTGATGGTTATGCATCTGTGAGTATACAAAGACACTGAGTTTTACAATTTAAATCAGAGGTCCCTTATTTCTCAATAAAGTTGTGTTTAATAAAACAAATAAAATTAACTCAACTTGGGGATAGGTAGAGGGTTACATATAGTATACTATTGTATCAGCCACTGACTGACTACATTTTTATTGTCGTCCTATTAAATTTTTTTGTTATAATTTTTAGGAGGAAATGTTTTTTAAAAGTCTATTATTCTTGCTATGCCTTCATTTTAATTACAAATCTATTATTTCTCAGATGTACTATGAGATTAAATTGAGGTCTCTAGAAGTACTTATGTAATTGTGTGGTCTATGGGTATTCAGTATGTGAGTTCTGAACACTAATATTTATGTTTACAGGTTATTCACTAAATGTCCTTATTATTGACCAAGATTATACTTTATATCTCTCGGCTTCAAAAATTGTATGAAATAACACAAAGTAAATTAAAACAGCTAGCGGTTTACAATTGATGTGAAAAAGTAGTAGAAGAGTAGATTAAGCTTAAGTCCATCCAGTATTGCTCCTAAATTTTCTGAGTCACAGATTTTAAAAACTATGAAGCATAGTTAAATTTAAAAATCCACATATAGAATGAAACAATCATGTGGATTAAGTCTGTTCAGTTGAAGTCAATAATTTTAGTGAATTATCATTTTGAAAAAGCATTATTGTTCTGATACTGCTGCTTCCTGGGTAACACTTTGAGAAAGTGTTATAGATCATGTTAGAATTGTTTGATACCATCAAAATGGGAATGAGAAGACAATTTTCTTTAAGAAGGTGATCTTTAACTTTTTATCTTTTTACCCTCACTTAACCCAGTGGTAGTGTGTTATATAATTGGCTAGCATCTCAGTATTTCTTCATCTAAACCTTCTAGTATATTCATTCATTTGTTCAGTAAATACTTAGTAAACATCTAATTTGTGCCAGGCATATTTTGTTAGAACTGGAGATAAAGAATAAGGCAAGCATATCTCTTGCCCCCAGGGGATTTACTTTCTCTTGGGGACATACAGAGACAAAAACAGTCAAACACACAAATTGGAATGTGTCATATGAAAAATACAAGCAAAAAGACTGGAAAGATCAGAGAGAAAACTATGACAAGTATAGTGATCTTTGAAGAGGTGACATTGATGTCTAGACCTACTGAAAGAGAAGCAACTAGGTAAGTCTGTTTTGAGCAGGAGGGAGGAACATTTTTTAGCAATTGAATGTGCATAGGTCCTGAGGCAAAAGAAAAATGACTTTTTTTTTTTAACAACTGAAAGTATACCAGTCTACAAGTAAAGCTGAGAGGATGGAAAGTGAGGGAGAAATAGGAAAGAAATGAAGAAGAATCCATAGGTTTCTGGTTTATAAATGAGTGGTATTGTGTAATGAAATGGGGAAGAGTTGTATGTGTTCAGGGTTGAGAGAATGCTCAGCTATCTTTTGAGAGAATTTAGGCACCAAAGAGATCATTCAAGGTGATTAAAATTATTACCACATTAAACTAAGAATCCACAGAGAAACAACTTTATTGCAAGAAATTTGGATTATTCCTCAATATTATTAAAATTTAGAGAAACAGAGTATTCTAAGCCATCACTAGTATTATCAAGGATTAAGAGGAAAGCAATCTATTTTGGGGGTTTAAAGGGATATTGACATCTATAAAGATTAATGTTAGAAGGTAAAGTTAAAAAGAATTAAAATTTTAACCAAGTGAAAAAGGCAGGTTGTCTAAAAGTAAGTGAAAATAATAGATTTATATATAATCATAAAAAATTGATGCAGGAAGTCCCCAGAGAATATAGAAATATAGAAATAAATTGATTATGATGGGCATGTAACATATTGAAACATATGTTAGTATTCTTAGGGGATACTAAAGGGACAAGTATAGAATTGAAAGAAAAAGCAGTTTCTGAATCTAGAGGATCTGAAACCTAAAGAGCTTACTTAGAAAACTCCTTGAGAATAAATTTTAAATACCCGAAGTAGTTTTGAAAAATCTGGGTTTGGCTAGCTCATGCTTTAGAATTTCAATATTAACTCATTAAAATGAAAGTCAATTTTGCTTTTATTTTTAATGTGATATTTTCCAGTTCCTCCAAGAACTATGTGGAGGACATAAGTAATCTCTAAGAAAGGGAATTATAGGCATTCTTCAAATTAATAAAGGTATAGACTTTCTGAATAGTATTAAATTTTGACTTTCTTAGTTTTGGAAGAAAGAGCTCATTTCTGTTTTGTTCACCAATTTGTCTACTGCACTTAGCACAGTGCCACCTACAGACTGAACACATTACTTATTGAGAGAGGGAATCCATGAATAATAGGAGTTGTACGTTTAGCTTTTGGTTACCAGAAAAATGGATAATTTACAAAGCAGTTCATTTGTGGCATCCTAGAAGATTTCTCTACCTATTCCTTAGTACATTGAAATATGTATGATAGCAGACTATACCTCAATAGAATTAGTGGTCATCAGAAATGGGTAGGATGTTTTTGAGAATACATTTTTCCAGGGACTATAGAGCACACTGATGTTATTGTAAAATAAATACAAATTGTGTTTAGACTTTGTATGAATTTTAATTCTTTTGATCAGTTTCTTCTTTAAGGTTAGTAATCATAGTTGACTATACTGTTCTTAAATTTCAAATACTAAAATGATTGCATTCATAATGCTTTGGGGAACAAATAAATACTGATTATTGAAAGATACTTTATGGATGTCACATGAGATTTTTTACTTAGATATATTGCTGTAAGTCCAAGAAATGTACTTACTACTCTAGTCACATGTAAAAAATGAAACTGGCCTACTAGTCTGATGATCTTTATTTTTTTTAATCTCACACATCAGTCCTTTTGTATTTACTCTCTAATTATGTGTACACACTTCATATATATATTTTTTATATCCTTTTATTGGTACATTTTAGGTGTATAATATAATGACATTCATCATTGGAGGTATGCACCTTTACACACTTTACATATTGGAGATATGCACCTTGGTTCTTATTTTTTCCCCATTCCCCTGTCCTCCCTTCAACCCCTCCATCCCTCCCTATTTACAATAGCTTGCATTTTTTCATTTTCTCATATTAATTCCATTCCCTTCTTTTTTTCCCCTACCCCTCCCACTTTCCCCTCCCCTTTGCCCCTTTTGTTCCTATTTCACATTATCTATTATACCTTTTAGTCCTTATTTACACTTTCAATTTCTCACACTAGAGAAACTATTTGGTATTTACACATGTGTGTCCTATTACGCTTTATATTTCTTAATTATATGTCTGGTCTTTTTTTTTTTTTGAGGCTGGGGATCAAACTCAGGTCCTTGCGCTTGCGAGTCGGGCACAGTGCCACTGAGCTAAATCCCCGGCCCTGTCTGGTGTTTTTTAAATGAAGTTTTTGATTAAAACAAGCTTTATGCTACAATATGAATTGTCTTGGGCTTCTTTTTGTCATGATTCTGTAATTCAGTAGTTATTTTCTCAAACATTTATTTCTATGACCTTTGTTTTATGTAGATACATTTTAGTGCTGCAATTTTACTTTCAGCTGAAATGTCAAGGTTAATGATACTATTTAACACTAACTCATAGGGTGGACACTCATCAATCATGTGAATGTAGAATTAGGAAATAATGAACACTCAGCCTAAAGAAGCAACATCAGATTTACTCTAGAAGCATTAGGGAGAATCGTTTACCAAAAGAAAACAGATTGAGCAGAGATCCATTAGAATGACTATGTTATACATTAGTACCATACAGCAGTTAGAGTGTAATTCTCAAGGGTTGAGCTATTTTTAATAGTATATGTGAGGAAACATTTTATGGGCTTTTAGGCAGAGGATTTTATATAAAAATGGTAATGCAGGAATAGTATAACATTTATGAACTTGGAGGCAATGTGATATAATGGGCTTGGGACTTTGGGATCAGATCCTTTGAATCTTGGCCTTACTAGCTTTTTAACTGTAGTCAAGTTAATTGACCTCCCTGGACCTTAATTTTCTGTTTTGCAAAATGGGAATAATACAACTTTCTGACAAGAATTTTGAATCCGTTGAATGAAGGTGCATACACAGAATGCCTAGTGAAAGTTTGGGCACATATAGATCTTTCCCCAAAGGTGAACATGTTCTACTGCTAAGTGTAGAAAGCAGTATCTAAATAAAGGTTTTTCATTATTTGCCAAATCTTTGTACCATAGATTTCAATATTGTCTCAACCTAAGTGACGCACAATATCCCAATTACAGAGGGTTTTAAGAAAGCATGGATTTTAATTTTTTTTTTTAAATCTTGAACAAAAATGTCAATTTGTTTTGAATGTCCTAGGTGGCTACAAGACAAAATTAAATGGCAAGGACAAGGGCAAGCATGGGGTCTAACAGAACCTCAGATATACTTCTAGCAGAGAAGCTATAGTTTTTTGTTTAACTACTTATAGTTCCATGTAAGATATTGGTTGAATAAAAAAGGTCTCTATATTACAAAGAAGTTTGAAAAACTGAAAGTATGTTCAAGCAGTCGGTCCTTAGTTTTCCTTTGCCTTAAGTCTTACCTTGCTTTCCCTTTGACCTTCAGTTTGCGGGAATTGATGTAATTTGAGAGAGGATGGAGTGAGGAGGAATTCCAATCTGTTTTATTGCACAGATCTCTTAGAGAATAAATTATAACAAAAGGACAAAGGTCGTATGTAAAGAGCATTATTGGTAGAAAAAAAACCTTAAAAAAGAAAAAAATTTCTTTACCTTCTTAGCTCTAACATTGACCTCTTCCCACACAGCACTACATTTTGAGTCATTACAATTTTTCCAACTGTGAAATAACTAATACAGACATCTTGCCTCTGATGACACTCCTCCCATCTGTCTTTATGGAGATCTTTTGATTAGACCCTTCCTATTTTCATTGTCTTCCTCTCTACTTTATAGACTCTGACCCATTAGTTTACTCTCTTTTCAGTGTCTACAAGTTCTTTCTCCACTAGTCTTGCCTGTGCATATGAACAAGATCTCTGATCTTGGATTAATCTTATCCAACTTCACTTTGCAGTCAAACATTATAGAAGAAAATAACATACTGGGCTGATTATGTGGTTACCCATAATTTCCTGTACCCTAAAGTATCATTTCTTCCAATCATGTTGATGACTTCTTTCTCCTCCATTTTCAGTATTGGCCTCTTTGGCCTCCTATCATCAGTAATTAACCATGTTCAAATAAATCTAACATCTGGTGAAAGTAACAAGTCAATCTGTTGTTTCAGGTACAACCTTCTGTCTCCTCAGTCATACTTTCAAACAAATTGTGTTTATTTTTATGGTCTTTAGCCCACTCCAGTACAGTTCTCCTTCAGTAACCAAAATTGCTTTTGTAAATTTGTTTCACTTAACAGCTTTTTCTTTTCCTTTTGATAGTGTCTTATATCACTAATTGTATATTCACCCCATTTTACTCCTTTCTAGCCATCTGTACTTCCTTCACATCATCAAATATATTCAGTTTTCTTTTGTCTTTTTGGGTTTCTTTAGGTTCTGTTGCTTCCTCTACCTAGGAAACACTCTCTTCCTCCTTCAAATCTCTCTACTTATTACTATATTCAGTTATCAAATGTCACATCCTGAAGGAAGTTTTCTCTGACTTGACCCACTTAGTCCTCCAACTTTGTACCTCCTTTTTGTGGTACTTGTTACTTTGTAATAACTAAATTAAGGCCTTTTTTACTTTATCATTTAATGTTAGTGTCTGTAAAGTAGAGAATCTCACTGGTAATAGGACCTAATACAAGGAGCTCAAGAAATATTTGTTAAAATGATTGAATAAATTAACTTTATTCTTTTCTAGTTCCATATAGCAATTTTTTCTTTAACTTTACCAAAGTTTCTTTTCCTTGGCCTTTTAATGGAGATAAAATTATTAATTTCTCCATTAGAGTTATTATGCGACATAGCCAATAGTCCATAATAGCTGCACAAAGTATGTATTTTTCCTTTATTCTCCTGTGCTTTTTGTTTTAAAAATAATTAGACATATGTAATAATTTCAAACATCTTATTAGGAATATTATTGAATATTTTATTTTTATGACATTTTGAATTGATCAAATCATGTGTCTATTGAGTACTATTCAGTGTGTGGTGAATACCCGAGGTGTGAGTGCTACTTGGATAAAATATAAGGGGCAGCAAGAGGGTTGCTGTCGTCACTGCTTGATGCCTGCTGATTCCTCGAGGCCTTGCTGCTTTGCTGCCTTCTGCCTGCCAAGAATTGTTTCTCTTCTGCAGTGCTCCTCTGCCATGCTTGCCTTGGAGCTAGTCAACTATGAGCTGGAACTTCTACAAACTGAGTTAAATAAACCTTTCCTCCTTTAACTTAGAGTATAGGATATAAAGGAAAAAAGAGGGTCTTTGCTTGTCAATTGCTGCTTGCTGCCTTCTGCCTGCCGTAAACTGTTTCTCCTCTATGATGCCCCTCTGCCATGCCACCCTGCCTTGGAGCCAGCCAACCATGAACCTCTTATAAACTGTAAGCCGAATAAATCTTTCCTCTTTTAACTTTGGGTGCTAGATATTTTGTCTCAGCAATGAGAACTCTATTCTCAGCAGAAGTTTCCTAGGGTGTTTTAAAAAAAATAATAATTTTGGCAGGACCTGTTGACACATAACTTTATATCCAGAACTCTGGGGCAGGGGGAGCTGAGGGAGAAGGGATCACAGGCTTGAGCACCAACTGGGCAACCTAGTGATTTAGCACAGACCCTATCTCAAAATAAAAAATAAAGAAGAATTGGGGATGTAGCTTGGTGTGAAAGGTCTGGGTTCAATCCCTGGTACAAAAGGAAAGAAAAAAAGAGAAGGAAGGAAAGAGGCAGGCAGGCAAGCAAGCAAGCAGAATTATTGTGTTTCTAATTCTGATTTTCTAACCTTTTGTAGCTCTAACTCAACCAAATGTTTTTAGTGGCTTCATTATTTTTGTTTGCAGAGTCCTTTTCTGCTTAAGTTAACCAGAAGTTACTTACACTGTTTGCGACTAAGAATTCTTGAGTAGTAAATACAGTTACTCTTAATTGTAGTAAATAAAATGACTCAGAATTCTTGAGTAGTAAATACAATTACTCTTAATTGAAAATTGGTCTTAATCCCCAGCTATTTGGAAATTACTATTTTTAATAGCCACAGTTGTCAATACCCTGAATTTCTATGAACATTGTAAAAGAATATACTGTTTATGTAATGGTATCAGAAGAAAATAGTAATGAAAATATGAAGAGTATTGATTTCAAGGTATTATTCATATTTTCAGCTAAATAAAAAATTAATGCACTTCAGGTATTGTTTGTTTCTATTATATTTATTATGAAAGGATATAATTTGTATTAGGCATGTATTTCTGGCCTTCTGAAGAACACCCCTTGATTTTCCTTTGAAGAATCTATCTCTCTGTACTTTTAGAATAAGGCCACACCCACCAACTCAGATTTGTGTATGTGAGCTACATCTAAGTAGTCAGTACCTTGCATCTCTTTTGATACAATAATTAGCTTAGATTGTGTGAATGCATACGCAGATACTTTGACTGCAAGTTAGGTTTGGCAGCTTCAGGCACCACAGCTCTACACATCACATAGAGCCTGAGGAGAAAGGCAACATAACAGAAGAACTAAGACAGTAAAAGGACAGAAACTAAGTCCTGAAGATGTGTTTTGAGGCCAAAACTCAGCTATGCCTGAAGCCATTTCTACTACATTTTCAGGTCTATGACCCAAGGGATTGTCTTTTTGCTTATGTCAGTTCAGGTTACATTTTTTTGTGATTGGCAACTAAGAGTCCCATGTCTTTGAAATATAAATGCTATATCATCTTGAATTGGGATCATAATATATTACTACCATATTTTTAAGATTACTGGGTATTTGTATTTTAGTTATTGTAACTGACATATTAACAGTAAAATCAACTAATACTTGCTGGTGAAATGCTAATCTAGAAAGATGAAAATGAAAACTCAAACCTTAAATTTTATAAAATTTGAGATGCATTTTCATCTCTATTTTTAGTCTATAGGATACAAGTAGGGAAACAAATGTAAAAGTTATATTTAAGTCATGTAAAATATATGTTTTAAGAAATCAAATTAAATATAAACGTTTTGTTGGAGTTACATATTTAATTTGTAATAAGCACTTCTCTACATTTTATATTCTATTGTTACCTTACAATTTTCAGTAGTTTTGATGTTGAAGCATTACGGTTTCTGTCAAACATCCTGAGTGAATATAAGAATGTACAGATAAGAATTATGCCAATTCCAGATTTTTGTATGGGATATTAAGTAAGGAAATATTTTATCTTACTGATTTCAACTGCCCAAAACTCATTCTGTATTTTGGTATTTACCCTTTGCTAGTTATCAATTTGAAATTGAAATCAAATTTCTTCATTTCCCTTTCTTGCTTGTATGCATGCATGGTATTGCAATAAAGAAAAGACTTGTGAAAGCATTTCTTAATGACCTCAAGAGATTTCTAAGAGTAAATTCTTAGAAATTTGCATTAGGATTCTTTTGGATGTTAGCATCAGATACCCAAAACAAATTAACTTAGTGAATTTATGAAATTTACCATCTTATGGAGCTATAATGAAACAAGAAGTGAATCTTTACTCTGCTTTTGCACAATTCAAGGGTTCAAATACCATTGTTTTCTTTCTGCATTCTTCAGTTTTATTTTCCTCTGGGTTAACTTTATCTCTGGTAGGATCCCTTCATCAACTGAAAATGTGCAAATACGTATTATCCTTATTCCAGATTTCAAGTAAATATGAGTGAATGTGGTTTTTCTGACTGGCAATTAATCTCCAGGAAAAGAAATACTACAACAACCCAACAATTATTGGGCCTGTTTGGTTCTCTTGACTCCCAAGGTTTGGGAAAGGAGGGCCACATGATCATAAGTCTTTCAGAATCACTTGAATGGAGTCGAGATATTGTCAAAACAGAAAACATGCTAGTTCAGATGTTCTCTTCAGGAGGACTAACTCCCGTTAAAAGCTGTGCTGCTTACTTTTGTTTCTGATTATATCTGTTTTTTAATCTTTATTTTCTGAAAATAATTGGTGCAAGAACAAGGCTATGTAGAATGAATTGATCTAGAATACAATATTTAAGAAATAATACAGAAACTCCTTATTTAGCGACCGAGTTCCATTCTGTGACTAGGTCATTCAGTGAATTGGTTGCTAAGTGAGGAATTGTATACAGTATGTACATTACAATATTCAGAACAATGAAATGGTCAAAGGAAACTCCAGCTTGGTGACTTTGATTCTATTTTCATAATGGTTGTGTGCTATAATGTATAACAGCATAAAACTACAGAACTGTACTTTTCAGTACAATCAACAAAATTACAGTACTGTATAAACAAGGCATACTATACAAAAATAAGACACTGAGGCCCTAAAAACAAGATGTACAGAACTGTACCAGAAAAAAAGGGGGGCAGGTCTAGTTTTCCTCGATTGTAAGTCCGAACTGAGGAATATCTGTAGTGCATAGGAAGAGTGGGGAGAAAAAACTTTATTTGGATCTAATCTTTTTTAAAAAATTCTTTTATTGGTACATTTTAGGTATACAATACATTTACATTTCTTATTGAGAACTTGTACCTTTACATGATGTATCTTGGTTCTTATTTTTTCCCCATTCTCTGCCCTCCACCCCTCCACCCTTCCTTATTTACAAAGACTTTGTTTCCATTTTTTCCATTTCTCATAATTTTTCCTTTCCATTCTTTTCTTTCCCCTACCCCTCCCACTTCCGCTACCCCTTTGGACCTTTTCTTCCTATTTTGCATTATCAATTATTCAGTTTAATCATTGGTACATTTTAGGTATACAGTATAATGGCAGTCATCATTGGAAATTTGCAACTTTACTAATGTCTCTTGGTTCTTGTTTTTCCCCCTTACCCTACCCTCCCTTCAACCCTTCCATCCCTCCTTATTAACAAAGACTTTGTTTCCATTTTTTCAAATTAATTCCATTCCCTTCTTTTCTTTCCCTTAGTACTCCCACTTCCCCTTCCCCTTTGCCCCTTTTCTTCCTATTTCACATTAACTATTATACCATTTAGTGCTTATTTACACTTTCAGTTTCTCACACTAGAGAAACTCTTGGTATTTACATGTGTGTCCTGTTTATTTCACTTAAGAGTATAACCTCAATATGCATCCATTTAGCTATAAATGTCTCTAATTTCTCCTTCTTTATGGCTGAGTAGTACTCCATTTTATTTTTAGAAAACCACATTTTCTTTATCCAGTCTCCAGCTGATGGGCATTTGGGCTGTTTCCAAGTTTTAGCTATTATAAATTGTGCTGCTATGAACATGGGTGCACATATATCACTGTGGTATGATTCTTTTAATTCTTTGGGGAAGATCCCCAGCAGGGG
>NW_004624733.1:5647005-5660451 GCF_000247695.1 Heterocephalus glaber | reverse complement strand
AAAAAAAAAAAAACCCAATAAAAAGATGAAAATACTATTTCTGTCAGGATTGAGTCATTTATGTGCAGTATACATTAGATGAGACTGTCTTCTTCTAATGTATACCTGTGATCATTTTTACTGAATGGTTGAGGGATAGTATGTATTTTGAAGCTGAATACTGTTACAAAGTGGTAGAAAGCATGGATTGAAAGTTATACAGACCTGGGTGTGATTCCTGGACTTTAGCAATTATCTTTATGACCTTAATTAAGCAAGTCACTTAGTTTTTCAAATCCTTGTTATTTAACATATAAAATGTTATAATTTTATAAGGTCCTACGTTACAGAATGGTTAAGAAAATTAAATGAATTAAAATATATGAAACATCACAAGCCTAGCATATAATGTGTGTGAGTAAGTGATAACTGATGTTCTTACTCTTGCTACTAATAATAGTAATAATAAACTCTGTCCTTTTTCAACTTTTGTTCCCAAATGGCCCCTAGTTACATAAAATTAAAAGTTCAAAATGTTTCTGTAGTTCAGATATGTTAAGTCTCACATCAAATTTTATAAACCAGTCCAAAAGTATTACTTCTGTTCATAACATTGATTTTTATGGGGAAATGGGTTTCAAGATTTTCTTCAATTTAATGAAAATATATTTTTGTAACATAATTCATTCTTCAGTGAGATATGCTTGTACAGTACTTTTTTGTTTTACCCAGAGTTGTTCTTTTTATGAGGGGCAGTCAAGAAATAAAGGATCAGAATCTGTTTAATTAAATGATAGAATTAAAGTATATTCCAGCAGAATAAAATACTTGCAGAGGCTGCTGAGTGCTATAAAAAGTATCATGATCATGTGGCATCCATTAGGGGGCAGCTTGACATGGACTAATTAAAGTACAAATGAAATTTTTAGCCTTTCATTTTTTTAAAAAATTTAATTGTTTAATATTTTTCTTTTAAAATGTTGTCATGTCTTGTGATATTTTTGAGTATTTAATATTGATTGACTCAATATTTAGGAAATATTATGATAAGTAGACAAAGAATTCTCTTGAACTTGAGTATTCGTTGTTAAAAGAACTGAACTCAATGAAAGGCGTACAGATACGCCAGATTAAATGCACACAGCTACAGTGAGGGTGGTCAAGTAAATCCCATGTCCATATTTTTATTAGTAATACACAGTACAGATTAATTCTTTAGAAACTATTCATATTCAGTGAATTTAGAGTAATTCTGTTGGTACATATGTGAAAAATTACCACTTTCAACTGTTTTGTTATCAATGAGAATAAGTATATGGATGAAATAATCATAGATACACAGTTATAATGATGACTTTCTATTATGAAAATACTCAGTAACCTAATCTACTAACATTTCTATGCCTGCTTTTCTTAGTATAAGTGATTCTTATATTAATGAATCATGGTTACAAAACTGATATTGTACTGGGTTACTTTTAAGAAAAAATTTTACTGTTTATGACTATAGATGATACATGTTTATATTCAAACATTCCTCATGCTCTTCTTCACAGAAATGCTAAATATGCATGGATGCATGAATGGCTTGTCACAATTGAAAGTTTGGAAAAATAGTTAATATACTATATTCTAAGTGATATATCTTTATTTTCACCTGTAAAGATAGTATAATGCTAATTTTCAAATTTATTGAGAAGACACTGAACAAAATCTAAAAAAAGTAGATATTATTTTAGTGTGACAAGTGATTTGCTAAATAAAGCTTAGAATCGTTTATATATTTGTATTCCTATTTTTAATACATTTATATAAAAATAATGCTTGCTAATTATTTTCCTTTTAATAAATAGTACTAGTTTATATCAGAATTATATAATAAAGAAATATCCTTCAATATTTTCTACAGTAAATACTTTTGACATTTCTTAATGTGGGATTGTCTTTCACATTTTGCATAGTCGAGTTCACAGTCATGCAATTTTCAGTTTTGGAACAGACCATAAAGTTCATTTCATTCATACCCATCAACTTGATGGTATTGTGCTTTGAAGACTTAACACCTAAGGCAATATTTTTCACTTTCTAAAATACCTATTTCATGTAAGCAGTACATGAAATTAAAGTTATTCTAAAATGTTTCTTGGCAATAAAAATTATAAGTAGAGCTGACCATAGAGTTGACAGAATTTTATTTTTATAGAAATGGAAAATTTATGGAAGAACTCTCCTACTTTCTCTACCTTTCTGAAAGTTCAGTAACGTGCAAATTATTGTGAGTTTCCCCATTTAAAAAGCCAATTGCCCTTTGAGTAGAATCCAGTTCAGAGCACAAGAAGAATGATTTACTTAGAATATATACTGAGTCATTTGAAGAGATAGAATTGAAGTGCTAAGCCTTGATTAGTAAGTTATTTTAACCCAGAGCTATGGACATTTGCCTAAAGGTTATTATGTACCTGGAAGACTTGACAACCAAAGATGTGAAGAGTATTACTTCTTTCCTTCTCACCCTTTTTCCTCATCTCTCTTTCTTACACACACATACACAGTCATGCTGATACACACACACACACATGCACATGCACACACCCCTTGATTCACAAACTTAATTTGTTCTACAATTTTGGGAAAGATGGCCATTTTCATGTTTGTGTGGGAAAGATGGACAGAGTCATGCTTGTCACCTGATGTAGAGTTTGCAAATAAAAACAAAATTTTCAAAAATGCTTGTGTTTGTGAACCAACTTGTTTGCAAACAAAGCATTCATGAAGCAAGGTGTACCATATATACAATCTGCCCAAAAGAAATGTATACATATTTCAGAAAAAGAAAAATAGTACAATTTTTTTTTAGCAGATAGTGTTACCCTCGTATGAGGGACCCTAGTGGATGTATTTTGCAGAAAACCCACTACACTGCCGACCCTTAGAGAAGAAATTGAACATGTGTGTGCAGTAATCTCAATGATCAGTGTTACCCAAGAAGCTGTTCACCATACTAATAAATGTCTGGAAGCTAATGGCCACCACTTTGAACACCTCTTGTAATTGTAGAGGCCAGAGGTAATTTGTATTAATTTCATTAAGTCTCAGTAAATTTAATATTAAAATATTTATACAAGTTTTTCTTTTCTGAAGTATGTATACATTTTTTTGCAGACTCTGTGTTTATGATTAAACCTTGATGTACGAGTAGAATTTGTTCCAGAACCATGCTTGTAATCCAGAGCATTTGTATATCAAAGCAAAATTTCCCATAGGAACAATGGAAATTTAGATGATTCATTGCACGACTCAAAAATATTCATATAAAATGATTATAATACTATAATATAATACAATATAATAAAGAAAATACAAAATGTACAGAAAAACAAATTAACTGCACTTACCTTTGAAAACTTTCAAAGCTGGTGCGAGAGAGATGAGAGGAGGGTTATTGTGCAGGATGACTTTCACTGTTACTAATGGAATCATTCCTATCTATTGGCTCAATGGAACCTTTTCCTTTTTGTGCAACTCTAACAAGCAGCCTATCCAATGACACTTGCTTTTGCCTCCCTTTGGCAATTTCACGGAAATGTGACATTGCATTGTAGTTAAACAGATTCATCACTTGCACTGCTACAAGCTTATTTGGGTGGTGCTTTTCTACAGAATTTTGCAGATTTCCACATTTTACACATCTCCCTAATCTCATTTGAAGGGAGAAATTCCTCTACTTTTTCTCCTCCTCCTATACAGGTGAGATCTCCATAACCTCTTGCTGTTGGGAGATAATCACCCACAGTCCCACAGCAAGAGAGAGAGAACCATTGTCTCAGTTGTGATCATGTAACATTCAGTGTCATACTGTTCATATTGCAAGACGTCACTTGTTTACCAAGTTAAAATTTATTGGAAATGTTTGCTAACACCCATAGAACAAGTTAGTTGCAGTCCAAGGTTTTACTCTCTGTGTGTATATCACATACCTATCATATATGTGTGTGTGTGTGTAGGTGTGTGTGTGATGTCTACGTATACACATATCTCACAATTAATTTTAATTCATCTTTTTAAACTTAAGATTACATCTTTATAACAAGTTATCCTCAGCAGTGTCCATTGCTACCTTTTAAAGAGAAATACTTTAATATTAGTCATATCTGCAGTGAGAAGAGGAAACATAGAAAGAGCACCAGTTTAATTTTTAAATATATTTTGGTGTTACCTTTGTAGTTAGAGATCCATGCTTTTAGTAAATATTCACCCTTGACTTTGATGCCATAAAGAATTCCTAATAATATATTGACATAATTATTGCTATGGAAATCATTTCTTTAACATACTTAAAAAATTTTTTAATTTCAAAGTAAAGGACTATACATTAATATTTCATGGAGTAGTGTCAGGCCCACAACAAACTAGAAAGAAAGATATAGAGAATTCCTTTATGTCCTTTTCCACTACATATTTGTAGCTTCCTCTGTGACAGGTTGTATTTCTAGTCTAGAAATCCGAAATGTTCCAAAATACAAAATATTTTAAGGGTCAAGCTGATGCCATAATGGAAAATTCTACACCTGACCTCATGTGATGGGTCACAGTCAAAACAAGCACAAAAAATATTGTATAATATTACCGTCAGGCTGTGTAGATTGTTTATATACATAAATGTGTTTTGTGTTTAGACTTGGATCCCTTCCCAAGATATCTATCTATCTATCTATCTATCTATCTATCTGTCTATCCATCCAAATATCCCCAAATCTGAAAAACTCCAAAATCTGAAACACTTCTGGATGCAAGCATTTTTAATAACTTGTATCTTAACTTGTATCCACATCCTCCACCACAGTATGTATTTCACAACAGATAAACTTACTTTCATATAGTATCATCCAAAAACCATAGTTTATATTAGGGTTTACTCTTGGTATTGTACATCTGTGGATTTTATACAAATGTGTAATGAAACATATCCAATTTTATAGTATCATACAGTGTATTTTCATGGTCCAAAAAATTCTGTGTTCTTGTTTTGTCTTTTTCAGAATGTCATGCAGTATGTAGTAATTTTGTATTGGTTTCTGTCACTAAATGGTATGTCTTTAATGAACTTCCATGCCTTTTTGTACCTTGATAACTCATTTTTTTATCATCAAATAATATTCTACTGTCTGAATGTACAACAGTTTATTCTTTTACTTGCTAAGGGACTCTTGAATGCTTCAGAATTTTGGCAATTATGAATAAAGCTGTTAAAATCTTCAATGTGCAGGTTTTTGTATGGACATAGTTTTTGACTCATTTGAGTAAATACCAGGGAGCAATGTTGCTGAATCTTTTGGTAATGGTTATGTTTAGTTTTTTAGAAATTGCCAACATGTGACTTGTGGCTGTACCATCTTGCATTCCCACCAGATATGAATGAGAATGTCTGTTGCTCCACATCTTCACCAGCGTCGATGTTGTCAGTCTTGGATTTTGATCATTCTAATAAGTGGGTAATAGTTTCTTGTTTTCATTTTCATTTTCCAGCTGACATATGATAATGGAATATCTTTCATATGTTTATTTGCCACCTGTATATCTTTTTTGGTGAGGTAGCTGTAAAGTGTTTAGTCTATTTTTTAACCTGGTTATTTATCTTAATATTGAGTTTTAAATGTTCTTTGTGTATTTTAGATACCAATCTTCTTTCTCTCAAATGTCTTTTGCAAATTATTTTCTCCTAGTCATTTTTGGCTTGTCATTTTATTATCCTAACAGTGTCTTTCACAGAGAAGAAAATTTAAATTTAATGAAGTCCAAGTCCTCATTTCTTTTATGGATTGTGACTTTGATTTTCTATGTACGAAGTTTTTGCCATACCCAAGGTTATCTAGACTTTCTTCTATGTTGTCTTCTAGGGGTCTTGTAGTTTTGTATTTTACATTTAAATCTGTGATCTCTTTTGCAGTTACTTGTGAGAGATATTAGGTCTATGAAGATTCATTTTTCTGTGAATATCTACTTGTAGTTCAGTTTGTTTAAGAGCCTGTCTTACCTCTATGCATTAATTTTGTTCCTATATCTAAGATTTATGTGGCACTGTATTTAGTGTTCTGTATTCTTTTTCATTGATCTGTGGTCATGCCTTGATTAACAATGGAGATAGGTTTTCAGAAATACTTTTTAGGTGGTTTTGTCATTGTCACACATTTCAGTGTGTCCTTATACAGACCTAGATGATATAGGTCAATCACTTGATGTGGTCTCTTGATGCACTCATAAAATGTAGTAAGCATGACATATATGGGGTATTCCCAGAGTAATGTGGTATATTCTTAATAGTAAACTTTTTTTTAGAGTACCCTGTAACAATGAAAAGTACAGCATAGTGAATATAAAAACCAGTAACAGTTATCATTATCAAATATTATGTACCATACATAACTATATGTATTATACGTTTTTAAGAGTAACAGACTATGTTTATACCAGCATTATCATAAAGTGCTATTACTCTACAACATTACAATTACAGTGATACTTTGGCTCACAAACTTAATTTATTCCATAATTCGAAAAAGATGGCCACATTCTTGTTCATGCAGGAAAGATGGCCATGGTAGTATTTGTCATCCGATCCAGAGTTCACAAACAATAACAAAATTTGGCCAAATGCTTTTGTTTGTGAACCAGATTGTTTTCAAACAAAAGTGTTCATCATCAGCTAAAGCAATTAGATAAGAGAAAGAAAAGGAATAAGGACAGGAAAAGAAAAAGTTAAATTATTATTATTTGCAGATGACATGGTACTCTATGTAGAAGACTCCAAAAACTCCACCAAAATACTTCTATATTTCATAACCAAATTCAGTACATAGCTAGATTAAAGTCACCATTCAAAAATCAATAGCATTCCTGTACACAAATAACAAACTCATTGAGAGAGAAATTAGGGAAACAATGCCTTTCACAGTAGCATCCAGAAAAATGAAATACTTAGGAATCAGTCTAACAAAGGAAGTAAAAGACTTTATATTGAAAACTACAATATAGGAGATCAAAGAGAGTATCAGAAAATGGAAAGATATCCCTGTTCTGGGGTAGAAAGAACAAGTATAGTGAAAATGGCCATACTTCCAATATTGTTATAGATATTTAGTGCAATTCCAATAGCATATCTCACAGAATAAGAGAAAGCAATCCTATAATTCATGTGGAACCAGAAGAGACCTAGAATACTGAAAGCAATTCTAGACAACAAAGGCAAAAAGCAGGGAACATGACAATCCTTGACTTGAAATTATACTGCAAAGCTACTGTGATAAAAACAACATGATACTGGCAAAAAAACAGACCTGAGGATCAGTGGAACAGATAACAAGATGCAGAAACAACTCCAAACACACTCAGCCACCATATCTTTAACAAAGGGGCCAAACACCTTCACTAGAAAAAAGATAGCCTCTTTAATAATTGGTGCTGGAAAAAACTGCCTTTCCATGTGCTGAAGACTAAAATTAGACCCATGTCTCTCACCATGCACTAAACTAAAATTGAAATGGATTAAGGATCTAAATATTAAAACAGAAACATTAAATCTGCTGGTACTCTTGAAGACATAGGTGTAGGCAGACTATGAACAAACCCTGCTCACACAGGATCTATTACAAAGTATCAAAAGATGGGATCTCATCTTATTAAAAAGCTTTTGAACAGCAAGAGAAACCACCAATAGAGTGAAGAGATAACCCACAAAGAGGGGAAAAAATGTTTGCCAACTGTTCCTCAGACAAAGGACTAGTATCTAAAATTTATGGAGAACTCAAACAAATCAGACCCCCCTAATTTAAAGACCCAATCCAAAAATGGGCATCTGAAATGACTAGACACTTCTCAGATGAAGAATTAGGAATGGCAAATAAATATATGAAAAAATGTTCAACATCACTAGTCATTTGAGAGATGCAAATTAAAACAACACGAGATTCCATCTCACCCCAGAAAGAATGGCTGTTATCAAGAAATCAACCAATAACATGCTGGCAGGGTTATAGGAGAAAGAGGAATACTGCTCCACTGCTGGTGGGAGTGTAGACTGGTGCAACCACTGTGGAAATCAGTGTGGAGATTCCTCAAAAAACTAAAACAAGAGGTACCATTTGACCCAGCTATTCCCCTCCTTGGTATCATCCTGAAAGAATTAAAAGCATCATACCACAGCAATATATGCACACCAATGTTTATAGAAGCACAGTTTGTAGTAGCTAAATCTTGGAAACAGCCCAAATGCCCATTAGCCAATGAATGGATAAAGAAAATATGATTTTTTTATTCAATGGATTACTACTCAGCCATAAAGAAGAATAAGCTTGAAACATTTCTAGGTAAATGAGCTGTACCTTGAGACCATACTGTTATATAAAATAAATTGGACACACATGTTTAAATATTGCATTGTTTCTCTAGTGTGACAAATTTAAAAGATAAGTAAGGACCAAAACATATAACAGATATTGTGAAATAGAAAGAAAATATTCAAAAGGGAAGGGGAAAGAAAGGAAAGGAAAAGAAGAAAAGAGAATGGAAAAAAGAGAAAGGTTTTGTAAATGAGGGAAAGGGGATGAAGGGAGAGGAAGGGAATGGGAAAAAAGAATCAAGACATATTATGTAGAAGTACAAATTTCTTATGATGAATGCTATCATTTTATATATATATATAAAAAATGTACCAATAAAATGAATTTTTAAAAAGTATTCATGAACTGCCATACCACTATATTACTCTACAACATCAAAATAGCTATATCACTACACATTATTCAGCTGTACATTTTTAATTTTTCATAATCTTATAGGACCAACTATATTTGGAACATAGATATATTTTATTAGATTTATACCTTACTATTTCATCTTTTTGATGTTTATATAAGTGGCATTGTGTTTTTAATTTCAGATTCTACTGCTTTGCTCATATGTAGGAAAATGAATTTTGATAGATGTGTCTTTTAAGATGTTAGTCTGCTTTGTTTAGGTCATCAAATTTGTGTGCATAGTTTTTCACAGTATTCATTTATTCTTTTGATATTGACAGTGATTTTCATTTCTAATACTAATAATTTGTTCCTTTTTTATTTTCTTAATTAGCCTGGTTTTAGTTTTGTTGATTTTTTTCTTTTGGTTTCCTATTTTCTTTTAAAATACTTAATTGACAAAAATTATACATATGCAAGGTGTACAGTGTGATAATTTCATATACATGTACTTTATGCCCTGATTAACACAATCAAGTTATCATATCCATGATTACCTGGGTTACCATTTGTGTAGGTTGTAGAATTTCAATTTCATTGATTTGTGTGGTAATTGTTTTTTCTTTTGCTTTCTTTTGATTAATTTGGGCTGGCTACACTCACAGTCTGCAACTTTAGTTGTCAGGCATTCCATGTTTCTGGGATCTCTAACTCCTGGGTTCTCCACTACACCTTTGGCTTTATTCACATAGCTTTATGCACTGTCCTCTTGGGCCTTTCTTTGAAATTTGAATGGAAGCCTCCCTGACACCACAACTTATATTCTTCATGGCGTAAAACCAGCACCACATGGACAACATCAAGGTCTGTAATCTGTGGAAGAAGTAGCCATGCCACCTTGGACATGGGTGCAGCAGCCTCTGAGTACCTGGATGGCTGAGCACAGTGTAATAAATCCTGAGGAATCAATCCCTAGAAAGCCCTTCTCAAATAGGTGGACATAGATTCTCTTCTTAAGTGAAAGATTGACAGTTTTGTGCCCTTGAGCCTGTGATGGCTGGAGTTTTACTAATATCTGAGATGCCCATAGGCATCTTTCTTGTGTTTGTACAAAGTGTTTGATTTTTTAAAATAGTGCTAATCTCTTTAGTAATCACACCTCCTTTAGCCTTAACCAGTGGTGGTGAACCTATGGCATGCATGCTGCAGTGGGCACCCAGAGCCCTCCCTGTCATCACATGAGCCAGATTACCCTAGCATTGCCCTAGCAGCTGAGCATTGTATAACAATGCACATAGGGACAGTGTTGACACTTTGAGATAAATAAGTGGGTTTTGGGTTGCAGTTTGGGCACTCTGCCTCTAAAAGGTTCTCCATCACTGGCCTTAACTCTATATCTGGTTCCTTTTATGCCAAAATTCTTAAGTTTTTCAAAATTTTATGTTGTTTTTTCCCCCATACTCAGTATAAATCTGGCTAAAAGGAGCCAGCAGTCTACTAGCTAGCTAGCCCATCCCACATTCAGAAAATTAGGGTGCCTTGAAAGTTCCTCCACCAGATCAGTTAGTCTGTTGCCTTAATCTCAGTCTTCTCCAGAATCTCATGACATAGTCAAAATGTCAGATTTTTTGCCACAGTGTATCACAGTGGCCTCTAGTATGGTTGCCAATGGAGCCCTTGTTCCCAACTGAAGCCTCCTGAGCCTGGCCTCTACTGTGTGCATTTTTAACAGCATTCTGGTCTTCTGAGCTCTGACCACAGTCACCCACCAGGCTCTGCTTACATTATTCTAGGGCTTCTCTAGCTCACATCTCCAAATCTTTCCAAACTCCTATTGCCATCCAGTTCCGAAGGCTTCTAACCCACATGGTAGGGTATCATCACAGCAAGGACCCCACTTCTCTGGTACCAGTTTTCTGTGTTAGTGGGCTTTCTCATTGCTGAGACATAATACTTAACAGAGAAGTTTAATTTAACTCACAGTTCTAGGGAATTTATTCCATGATCAGCTGGCTCCAAGGCAGAAACATTGTAGTAGAAAAGCATGGTGGAGCAAAGATGCTTCATGGCTGGGAAGGAGAGCGAGGAAACAGTCCTAGATAGGTAGGAGTTAGGGACCATATATAGTATCCAAGGTCATGCCTCCTTGGCCCACCCAGACACACACGTAAAAGTACTTTAGTAATAATCCCCTTGGTGACTCCTAAACTAATCAAATTGATACAATTACATTTAACCACCACATCATGCTCTTACTGATTATTGGTCTGCTGAATCTGTCTCTTATTTCTGAACAGAAGTTGGATATAATTCTTATGTTTGCTACTCTGTAGGTAAGATTTTTCATCCCCTCTTGCTTCTTTCTTAGAATTTCTGTCTCTCTGCTTATATTTCCTGTTTATTCTTGCATGCTATCTACTTTATCCATTAGAACCCTTAACATATTAATCATGGTTAGTTAAATTCACATCTTATAATTCACATCCTTGCCATATCTGAGCCAGGGTCTGATGCTTTTTCTGTCTTCTGGAAACTTTTTTTTCTTTCTAGTAGGCCTTGTAATTTCTTCTTGAAAACTGGACATACTTGACTGGATAAAAGGAGCTGTTATAAATAGGCCTTTAGAAATTTTGTAGTAAGGTCTAGGGAAGGGGAAGAGTTCGGTTTCCCTATGATAGGTATCAGTCTTTTAGCAAGTGTGTGCCTCTTTTTTTTTTTTGGTACCAGAGATTGAACTCTGGACCTTGAGCTTGCGAGGCAGGTGGCAAAACCATTATGCTAAATCCCCAGCCTTGTGCCTCTTGACTGTGTACTTCACAAGTGTTTTTACAGTTTTTGTTTTTCTAGATATTCCCTTCCCCCTTTTTACTTGGAAAGATAATTAAAATGGGCTGGAATTTACTATATCCTTTCTCCCACCTGGAATACTAGCTCTGACTAGAGTTAGTTATTTCCTTTCTTGCAAGTCATATAGCTTGAGAAAAGTCCAACAGGTTAGAATGTATTTAGTTTCTCCTGTGGATAGATTTTGTTAAGAATAGAATAATGTGGCATATTTCAATATAATCCTGCCCTTTTCAGAAATGTGAATGGACCTTTTTTCTGTGATTTATTGTGAGAACTATGTAAAGCTCTTTTAGGTCAGACTTAAAGTGAGGGGCTTCCATATGACTGGATCGCCTTGGAGTTTTCAAATCTTACTGTTATCTACCCTGAGACTCTACCAGTTAGTTCTTGTTCAAGTTTTCCTACACTAGCTTATGATTTGATCTGGTAATTTATGATTCTCCATATTCAAATGTTTTTCTTTCTAATTTAGGGGACAGTGTTTTTTCCCCCGTATGATGTCATCTCTTTTATGCATGAAAGAAGAATTGTTAATTTTTAGTTGGTCTTCAGCTGTTTACTTATTAGGGCAGAATGGTGATTTCCAAAATTTGTGTCAGAGCAGAAGCCAAAAGCCCTTGAAAAAAATTTTAATGTCAAAAACTAATACTGACTACACTGCAGCATTGAATGAAAAGAAAACAAAAATGTGATTAGGTTTTAAGTTTGTGAAGTAGAGGCTGGGAAGGTTTTGATTTGCCTAAAAGTTCTCCAGTTTATAAATGGTAGAAGTGAGATTAGAACCTAAACAACTGAATACTTAATCAAATTCTGTTACTCTTAATTTTACTTTTCTGAAAAACAACATGAATGATTCATACATGCAAATGTTACAAGGCTTGAATTACTATTTTTGTTGTTGTTGTTGTTTTACAGTACCTAGGGCCTTCCTATTGAGCCTATTTTTAAAAATTTAATCTTGAAAAAATGTCTCATGAAGCCACTACATTCCCCTGGCTGGACTTGAATTTGAAGCCCTCATGCCTCAGCCTCCTACAGTGCTGGCATACACCACCAGGCCTGGCTAAATTACTGTTTTTGATCTTATATTTACTTAGGTGTTTTCTCTGTCCATTTTTTTTCTGTACCTCTTAAAATAATTTTCCTTGTAGATCTAGTTCCTGATAGTGCTGAATATTTGTAAGAATACCTGCCAATTTTGAGGAAGAAATATTTAATAGCATAATTTTTTATGATATATTATGGGCAGAAGAGGAACTGGAGCACAAATCTGTATTCCTTTATATTCATTTGAATTTACAGAATGTGTTAAAATCAATAGTGATATGCAAATAGAAATCATGTGAAAACTATTTACATGCTTAAGAATTCAGCATGATAATTAAGTTGCATAGTTTAGTAGATTATGCTCTACTTTAATGTTAATATTTGTTTTTTAAAAAATTTTATTGGTACATTTTAGGTATACAATATAATTACATTCATCACTGGAAATTTGCACCTTAAAAATTGCTCAACATTGGATAAAATATAAAACCTTTGAAAAGAAATAAGTATGAACCATAGTTTTTTAATTATTTATTTTATTGGTACATTTTAGGCATACAATATAATGACATTCATCATTGGGAATTTGCACCTTTACATAATCTCTCATGGTTCTTATTTTTTCTCCATTCCCCTGCCCTCCCTTCAACCCCTCCATCCCTCCCTATTTACAGAGACTTTGTTTCCATTTTTTTATTTTCTCATATTAATTCCATTCCCTTCTTTCCTTTCCCCTTCCCCTCCCACTTCCCCTTCCCCTTTGCCCCTCTTCTTCCTATTTCACATTATCTATTATACCTTTTAGTCCTTATTTACACTTTCAGTTTCTTACACTAGAGAA
>NW_004624733.1:5626624-5640650 GCF_000247695.1 Heterocephalus glaber | reverse complement strand
TTGGTGTTCATGAAATTTCTCAGGTGTTCTTTGTCGTGGAAGTATCTAATTTCCCCATTGATTTTGAAAGATAATTTTACAGGATACAATAGTCTAGGTTGGAAGTTATTTTCTTTTAGGGCTTGAAATACTTTACTCCAGGCTCTCCTTGACTTGAGGGTTTGTGTTGAGAAGTCTGGTGTGATTCTGATGGGCTTTCATTTGTAGTTGGTTTGTATCTTTTTCTCACTGGTTGTACAATTTTGTTCTTTTCTTGGGTTTCTTGTATCTTACCTACATTTCTAAGTGTAGATTTTTTTTTATCATGGCTAGGTGGAGTTCTGTATGCCTCACTTATCTGTATGTCTAATTCTCCACCTGTCTTGGAAGTTTTCTATTATTACTTATGTGAACAGGTTTTTTATGTCAATTTTTCTTTCTCCTGCTTTTTTGTGGTCTCCTATCAGTCTTATGTTATTCTTCTTTCATCATCTAGCAGCTGCTCGATTGATTTCTTGTGGTCCCTTACCATTTTTAATAAATCTTTATTTTCATGGTCATTAACTGCAATCCTGTCTTCTATATCTGATATTCTATCTTCACATTCCCTTAATTTACTGTGAATACTTTCAGTGGAGTTTTTAATCTCCTGGATATCTGTTTGAATCTGTTTCATAGATTCCATTTCTTTCTTATGTTGGGCGATTATGGTTTCCATTTCTTGTGCTGGGCATTCATGGCTTCCAGCATGGTTCTGAGCTCATCGATTTTTTTATGTTTCTGTTCTAGAGTCTCTAATCATATCTTTCACTCTGCTCACCATCTCTATTGTTATCTGGGAGATTATTTCTGTTTTGAATATTTCTAGAGCCTCATTCATCTGTTCTGTTACTTTTGTGCTATCAGTTCAGGCTGTCCAGGTAGTTGATTATCAGGCTTTTCCACCTTGTTTTCTCCAGAATTTGCTTTTGGTGGGCTGGAAGTCTGAGTTTGTGCCTTGCTTAAATGTCTTCTCCTTTTTGTTTTTGGTACTGTCATTGGTTTAATTTCTTGGTTGATGCTTTGAAACTGCTTATTGTAAGTATCTTTGTTCCTTGTAATTAGAACCCTTATGGAATGATTGCTTCTCAGAGGTGTCTTCCAGATATTGCTGGTCTTTTGGTTTTGAGTCTCTAATGACTCTAAGGCTATCTCATTTTCATTATACCAGGAAGGACAACCTATTAGATGAATCACAACACCTTATACCAAGTGATATAATTAACAACACCATAACATCTGTCCCAGCTTAGAAAATGACAATTTGTGGTAGTTATTAATCTATCACTTCAGTGATAGATTGAAGTCGAGATCGCGGACCAACCCAACATATATTTATAGTGAATAAACTCTTCAATATAGCAGCTTTGCCCTTCTGGATGGGGAGTTAGAAGGAGTTGTGGAGGGAGGGATAGATAGGTAGAAGGATAGGGGAAGGTTAGCAGTGAGGCCACAGGACACAGGAAGATCACACAAACTGTAAGAAAGTGTTGAAGACAAGGGGAAAAGACAGAGTGAAAGAATAAAGTCGAGAACAGAACAACCTAACAGCAATAGGGAGGCTAGAAACTGTATCTACTTTTCTTTAAAACTAATGCCAATTGAGAGAAGGAGAAAGAGAAGAAAAGAAAAAAAAAGAAGATATCTGTATTAGGGGCAAAACAGGAACAAGAAGGGAGATCACAAACAATGTGGGACAGTGAAAGAGTGAGAGAGAGAAAGAAAAGAGAAAAGAAAGGAAAAAAAAGAGAAGAATAAAAATTTGAAAAGAGTAGAAAAAGAAAAAAATTAAAATTAAAAATTAAAAATAAAAGCAAAAAAATTTTGAAAATAAAAAATAAAAATGAAGGACCTCCTTTAGGGTATGTCTCTGCTGTCACAATAGACAATGTGGGCAGCAGTGCACATATATAAGTCAGTGAGTCTCAGCAAGCCAGTGGCAGACCCATGAAATTCAGGCAGATTTCTGGCTGCAAGTCCCAAGTTGAGCTCCCTATCCTCCTGTGGGGTTGAACTTTACAAGGTTCTATTACAGGTTCCAGGTGCCCTTCCCCTGAAGATAGTACAGGTTTCGATGGGAGGCGATGATCCCTCCAACTTACCAAGCATGGTGGTCTGGTGTGCCTTTATTGCAGAAATTCTCTTCACTTTTCCTGTGGGCTTCAGTTTTCATCATAGTGCCTGAGAGAGGCCCTCTTTCTGTTGTTCACTCCTGCTCTATCTTCTGAAGCTCAGGACAATGGCCTTTATGACCCGCTGTACCTCTGTAGTGTGGAATCAGGTAGCGGCACAGCCAGGAGGCTGGACGGGGGGTCCTGCAGGCGCACATGCAGCTAAACTGGTGGTGGGGGCCGGGGCGAGGGTGGGATGGAGTGGGGTTCCACACGGCCGGCCAAGGTCCTCACCATCCTTACCGTCTGCTGTCTGGTCACTGGTCTGCATTGTGTTTTGTTATTAATAATTTATAGATCTGTGTATCCAAGTTGTAAAACACTAACATGAGTAATTGTTGGGGGAGCTGCGCTATAGATCACTATTGCCAGGCCTAACTTGCCTCCTCCTGCGGATGAGGCAGGGCCCCATAGGAGGAGAGCAGGCAACAACAGTGTGTGGTGGACCAAGGCCTGGCTGAGAAGAGGACTGTCTTCCTCTCTGTCCATTCACCAGAAAACCATCAAGCATGATGTCTTACAGACCTTAGCTACTCTCTTGGCTCTGGTTACAGACCAGCCTCTTTTACCTCCCCCTGCACTTCCCTTATTTCTACCACTATAAATAAACCTGTGGTTGCTTGGTGATCTTTTTCTACCATCAGGAGGTAAGAGGTCCACCTGGGCCCACCTTTGTTTTTCTTTGTTCTTTTGTATCTTTCTTTCTTTACCTTTTCTTAATCTCCCACCTTCATTTTTCACTCAGTAGACCCTTCAGCCATGCAGGCCATGGCAAGTAATCTCTTACATTAGAGAAGTACAGTTAGGGGTCACAACTTTCTATATTCTTCTTGTTCATCCTTCAAGAAGTTTCATAAAGATAATACAACATTAGAGAGTATATATTATCAGTAATTCATCAGTTTTTCTCAACATCACAGTATCAGAGACAGGAATTCTTTTTATCTATAATATAGCGCCCACTCATTAACATTGCTTTGCATTCTTCCTTTTGGGGATTATTTAATAAGTACCTGCCATGAGCTGGACATTGAGTAAATCTCTAGGACTGAGAGTATTTAATACTTCCTGGTATTATGGACTTAAAGTGTCCTGTTCTTTGGTTATATTATTTACTTTGGTTATATTATTTAGAGGTGAATTTGGATGTCACATCATTACTTGTTTTAATATCTTCCTTGCTAAATTGAATATATTACCTCTACATTAGAAACAATGCCTTGATTCAGTGAAACATTTGGACTGATAGTTGGAAAAAGAATGTAAGGCCACTGTCTCTAGCCATGATGCAAAGTGATTTGATTAGCTTTATTTAGTTATAACCTTCTTACTTCACTTTTAGATCTTTTCCCTACTTCTTATGGCATCCTATCATCTACTTACTATTTGTTTATTATTGTAAGGCTTTTAGAAGGGTAAGGATCATAATAATTACCTTGATCTTTGTGATATCTTGTGCAATAGACATTTAATAATTGAAAAATGTAGAGCATTCAGTGGAGGTGAGCATATTTACCCCACAAGGTAAACAGAAGTAGCAATGTCCACAAATTTGTGTATGTTTTGTTTTTCCCACTAGGTTCTCTGTGATTGAGAAGAAGCAGAGTTGTGATTACTGTTTCCTATTGTGTTATCCATTATAGATAGACACATACCAGTTTCTGTTGAACTCTGTTAGGATTAGGTCTTATATTCTTAAGCTTTTATAGTTTTAGGTCTGTATTTATAGGACACTGGTACTGTGTCTCCATTGTGATTGTAGCTTATTTTTTAGTTCAAACTTTGTGAAAGTCTTTTATTATATATAATTTTCTAAACTTTTACTTTTGTTTTGCCTTTTTTTCTTGTTCTTGGTGAACTCACCTTTGATTTCTTTCCCATAACCATTGATTTTTTTCCAATCCTACCCTGAAGTGTTTCAAAAGTATGCAGTAAGATCATAATTATCAGCTGTTCCTCATTAAATCAGCTTTTACTTTTTTATTTATAGTTTGCATATTATGTACTATATTTTGACTCATTTAATAATTACTTTTTTCTTCTTGTATTTGTGTATGGAAATTTTAGTTTTCATCCAGTTTTCCTCTGACCTTTATGAAAAGAAGAAATTTAAGTACATTGGACCCTTGATTTACAAACTCAGTTCATTCACAAGGGCTGGTTGTAACTCAAGTTGGTGGTAGGTCGACTGTTTTTCCCATGATAATAGAAATACCCATAATGTGTTCTGAACTTCACAAAGCGCCACTTAACTAATTTTTTCATAATAAAAAGGTTGTATAATGTGCATAATTTACCAGTAATTTTCCTAGTGTATTCACCAAAAAGTTATAAAATGTGCCTAGTTTACCAGACATAACAATTTCATACTGCACTCACCATTCAAGTCAACATCTTTGCCCTAAAGAAAGGGAGGATGAAATGGAAGGTGGTTATTTTTTGGAAGGAGAGTCCCCTTCCATAAGAACATCAGGAATCTGGCTCTCTGATGTCCTTTCTCTCCTTGGGAGAGTCTGTAGCCCACTAGGACCTGCTTCTGGCTCACTAGGTCACAGACTTCTCAGAACTAAAAACTGGTCTAAGGTTGTCTGTTTCTGTCTTTTCTTTAACACTGTTCTGTAGTATGACATGATGTTGTCATTAATCAAATGAATGTAACCATTGGCTTTTTCTGTCTGGGTAAGTCTTCTCTACAAATGTTTGTAGCTCTGCCCATTTTTTCAGGATTTCCTTTAGTTCAGAAGAACTTTGCTGAAATGATTGTTGATATTCCCCCTTCCTCTTCAGAAAGCTCTCAGCTACATTTCTCAGTTGCTCAGCCAGAAGTTGCTGAAGTTCCTTTGTAGACAATTCCTCTGAATGTTCCTCCACCAGTTCCTCAGTATCACCACTGTCTACCTCCAAGCCTATAGACTCTGCTATAGTGACAGTGTTATCAACCACAGGGCCAATTGAAGCTTCAGCCTCCTCTACACAGACTTCAATGTTTCTCCTGTATAATTTTTTTTTTTTTGTACCGGGGATTGAACTCGGGACCTTGCGATTGTGCGTCAGGCGCTGGAACCACTGAGCTAAATCCTTGGCCCTCTCCTGTATAATTTTAAGACCACACTTTCTTCCAGGGAGATCTCAGTGTCCTTAGAAAGAGACTGGCCCAGGTTTTCTCAGTTTATCCCACACAGGAAAGGATGTTGTAATGTTCCTTCCAGAACTCTTTAAGGTTTAAAGCTATATCTTAGACCATCTGGAAGCACTCAGGAACAGTTCCTTGGTGTATAGCTTCTTAAAGTTAGCTATAACCTGCTGGCCCATAGGCTGCAGTAGAATTGTATTAGGTGGGAGGAACTTGACTGAGAGCCATGGGAATTTTTCAGCCAATTCTTCCTCCAAATCTTGTAGGTGAGCAGGAGCATTGTCCATGATGAGGAGAGCCTTGATTAGCAAACTTTTGTCTTCTAGGTATTTCTTAACAAAAGGTCAGAAAGCCTCCCTAATCCACTTAAGAAAAAGTACCCTTCTTACTCAGGCTTTTGCATTACATCTCCACATAACCCCTAGCCTATTCTTCAGGGCTTTATGTTTTCTGAACACCCTCACATTGGCACATAGCAATAAGGTTAGCCTATCCTTCATAGGCTGGTGGCCTGGCATTTTATTCTCTTCTTGGGTAATGTATGTTATCCTGGGCATTTTCTTCCAGAAAAGGCCAGTTTCATCACAGTTGAAATCTCGATGAGAGCAAAAGCCATTTCTCTGTGTCATTGTTTCAAAGTGGTGTGTGTAATTTTCAGCAGCCCTTTTATTAGCACTGGCTGCTTCACCATGAGTAGTTACACTATGAACCCCCAGTTCTCACTTTAAAATTGTGAAACCACCCCTTACTGGCATGAAATGTTTCAGCGTTATCACTTGTTGATGGATTATCCTTTACCAGATCTGCATTTGTAGCCATAGCTTTTTCACAAATTAAAGACTCAGATAGGCTATAACCTGCCATCTGCCTTTTGTTTATCTACACTAATAATAGCCTTTCTTCCTTGTCTAACACTATTGAACATGATTTACTAATTTAAAGTAACAACTTTAGCAACACCAGCTTCCTTATACAAATCTTTTCTCAGTATGATTGTCGAGATGGTGGATTTTGATATGTTGTACATACTAGTGAGATCAATCACATGAGTGCCACTCTCATATTTCTTCACAATTTCCTTCTTTTCAACTGTGATTGCCTTCCTTCCTTAGCTTCCTTTCTGGCTTTTTGGGGGCCATTTGATAGCAGTAATAGCGATTATATAAAGCACTTACTGAAATCATGTCCACAGATGCGCATCTCGGCTCAGACTGACACTTATGTACACTTTTCTGGTATTGTAAGTCTTTGTTTATGACTTCATAAGCAGCCAGCATTCAGATTGTAACTCAAGACTTTGGTCATAAATTAAAACTAAAATTCTAGTTGTAATCCAAGTTGTTCATATGTGAGGCGAGTCATAACTCAAGGGTCCATTGTATAACACTTTCTGTATAACATACTCAGGTTTTATAAACTTGGCATTTGGTGTTTCCATTGATTTATAAGAGAAAATGTTATCTGACTGCTAACTTCATAAACTACCAATTTGGTATACTAAACCTGTGAATTAAGACTAACTTCACAATATTGTTCTAATCAAACCAAAAGCTACAGGGTACTGTGCATAATTTTTAATTCTAAAAATGTGTCTTACAAGTTTTACTATTCTTACTTGTAAAGAAAAAAGTAGACTGGAAGAGTTAAAGAGACTTAGTGTCCACTCACATGACTAGTATGTTGGTATTATTGAACTGAAATCCATGCTGTCTGCCTCCTAGTTAAAATTGAAACACTGAGCTAACATTAAAAATCCAATACTAATTTATAGTAATACCACAGAATGAAATATTACCTTTAGTCATAGTATGGTTGCTAAAACATTTTAAATTAATTTCTTCAAGTCATCTGTTAAAGAATGTGTTTCTATATACTTAACAATATTTTTGGCACACATCTTTTTCACAGTCTTCTTTATTGTTAGCTAGTCATTCCCAGAAATGGTAACATATTAATTAAAAATAACTAAGTATTTTGTCAAAGTTAAACATTTGAGTCTATTAAAATTATACATGTGTATAAAAATACACATTTATATGTGTATTTGTCTCTAGGAAGATTAATAATTATTTTATTTTAAAAGTTAATGACTTTGGGGATTACAACAGAAGAACATTTGAAACACAATCTTAGCTATTATTATAGAGGATGTAATCAGTATTTTGAAAGTTGCCTGTAAGTTAGAGTACACTTATAATAGATCATACCAGAATTTTATTAGATATTTTCATTTTTCCAATGAACATTTATGAAGTCTGTCATGATCATACCCTTCATCCACTCCACCAACAAATCCTGTTATGTCTACTTTCATGATCTATGCTAAATGTAGCCACTTCTTACTACTTTTATCACCATTACTTTACTTCAAAACCAGATTTTACTTTAACAGAGATGACTTCTGTGTGTATTTTATCTAAATGGGACCCTGTTTTCGACCTACACATTTTCTTCCCTTATTTTATTTTTAATAGCACTTTCTGAGTTTCAATATTATATCTATTTTACATATACATAGAGTTCAAATGTGTGTTGCTGATATCATTTATGTAAATGATTGCTATCTAATGCAGTGATACCTTGGTTGTCGAACTCAATTCATTCCAGATATGTGTTTGAACACCAAAAGTTTCAAAAAATGAATATATTTTCCCATAAGAAATAATTAAAAACCAAATAATTGCTTCGGAGGCCCCAGAATTACACTTATCTTTCCAGGACTTTAACAAATTTTGCAGCAATTTCTTTCTTTAACTCTATCATGGTTCTCACAGTTTTTCTGTTACCTGTACTGCTGATATCACTAACTTTCTTTGTAGCCATGGTTATGATATTTTATATAAATAAAGCACACACACACAAAAGCCCAATGACGAATGTTTTAGCACACTAACATAAGCACTATATGTTGTCGGGGCAGGAGTAGTGCTTAGACTGAAGTGTCACCCTTGTGTCTCTGAGGTGAGATGTGGCACAGGACTCACTCTCAGACCATACAGGTTTTTCAAGTTGGATTTTCAGTTCAAGTATCTAGCAAAGTTACAAACGCCAAGCAGTTGTGCTTTTTTTTTTAACTTTGCCGCTCGAGTAATGAAAGTACAAGCTTAAAGCTGTTTAACAACCAAGGTATCACTGTATATATTGAGAATTGCTATTGCTATCTAATATATGGAGAATTTTAAATACATGGATTCCAAAGAAAAAAACAAATTTGTTTAATTCATGTCTATTTGTAACTATATTACGCGCACATACATACACACAGAAGCAATCAACTATTCATGAAATAAGCTTATATTATAAAGTGATGTTTAAAACTTGAAATGCTGTATACAAACAAGATAATGAAATGTGGTGGCTAAAAGTACTGACTTAGATCATATAGAAAAGCATTAGAATTCTAGCCCTGCACTTTCTGAACCTTAGTTTTCTTATTGCATGTAATATAGTGATAATAGGTACTTCGTTGTGTTGATTAAGTGAGGATATACATACACTACTTAGCCGGGTGTCCCATACACACAAATCTCAGTAAAATATCTCCATCAGTATTTTAATTCTAACTCTTTTCCTCTGAAACATAACCTGGCATATAGCATTCGGGTTTCTGTTTCAGCTCTCAAAAGTTGGTTAGACCCATAATGTAGAGTAATATAAATACTACCATAGAATGAAACATATGTAGCCACTGTTTGATGACAAAAGACAGGAGTTCCAATTTGAAAATCCAGAAGCCATGCATGGGAGTGCACACCTATAATCCTAGCAGTTGGGAGGCTTAGGCAGGAGGATAACCAAGAGTTTGATACCAGCTTGGGCTATATACAGTAGTGAGTTTAAAGCCAGCCTGAACTGCATAGCCAGACCTTGTCTCAAAAATAAAAAAGAAAAGGAAAAGCTAGAAACCATATTTTTCCCTCCTACAGTTCTAGAAATATAAATAGGAATCCTCTCTCCAGGCACCCTTTTATCTTTTGAGTTAGACATATCCACTTATATAAGTCAATAATGATAGCTCCAGTTGCTTGAGGTTGGAGAGTGGGTTTCGCAAAGGGATTGGAGAATAGATTTGCCTTGCACAGTTTCTAAGGTTACTTCCTAGGACAGCAGAGCACAGTTTTTAAAAGTAATTGATCTAACACAAATTCAGCAGTCCTTTATTTGAAACTTTAAGAAATGTAGGTGAGCTAACTATAGGAACTTCTGTGATCCAGGTTTGGAGGAATATTTTAAGGATCCAAGGAAAGTGTAACCATATTTTTTTTGTAGTTTGTATCCTTTAATATTACTGAATGAAATGTTTTAGTTTCTGTTTCATTTTTTAAATGTACATTTTTTTTGGTGCCGGGGATCGAGCTCGGGACCTTGCACTTACGAGGCAGGCGCCGGAACCACTGAGCTAAATCCCTGGCCCCCTTAAATGTACATTTTTTAATTGTACTTTTTATCATTTTTAATTTTATTGATACAATTTAGATTTACATAATGATCGCATTCATCGTAGAGAATTTGTACCTTTATATGATGTCACTCGATTCCTTTTCTTCATACTCCTTCCCTCCTTTAAACCCCTCTTCCTTTTCCTTGTTTACAAAAGCCCTGTTTCCATTTTTTTCTTCTTTTTTTTCATTTTTTTTCCTTTGTCTTTCCTTCCATTCCCCCTCCTCCCTAACTCCCCCTTCCTTTTAAATGATTTTTTCTTCTTTCACATTGTTATACATTTTGGTCCTTATTTACATTTTCAGTTTCTTATACCAATGAGACAATGCAATATTTACACATGTGTGTCTGGTTAATTTCACTTAAGAGTATAGCTTCAAGGTGCATCCATGTGGCTGTAAATGTCTTAAGTTTATCCTTCTTTATGGTTGAATAGTACTCCTTTGTATAGAAAAACCACATCTTTTTTATCCATTCATCAATTGATGGGCATTTGGATTGTTTCCAAGATTTAGCTATTATAAACTGTGTCGCTATAAACGTGGGTGAGCATTATGCCATATTTCTAAGTAATAGCCTCCTGATGAGGCAGGGTAGAAGAACGAATATGTACAATGAGAAAGGACCAATCTTGGGTAGTAGAATAGTAGCAAGGGCCCACAAAGAATTTCATTTAATTTTCTGTCATTAGATAATTCTGACTAGCCTTGAATAAGGCTTTGACCCTATTCCTATGTGAATGTTCTTAGAGTGTTAGAGGTTAAATCATTTTTATCCAAAGTTCTTTTATTGAAGCCCTAACTCTCTACATGATTGTTTTTAAAAATACAGTCTTTAAAAAGGTAATGAAAGTTAAGTGAAATCATTATGGTGGGGCCCTAATTTAATTTCATTGGTATATCATTTTCTCATAGTAACAGGGATATACTTGAATAGACCATGTATAAGCATAGTTGAAAGGCAACTATCTGTAAGCCCAGGAGATACCCACTGGGGGAAACCAACCCTGCTGGAAATTTGATTTTAGACTGCAGTCCTGAGAACTGTGAGAAAATAAACTTCTATTTATTTCTATTTCTATCAAACCACCCAATCTGTGTTTTTTTTGTTATGGCAGCCCTACCAAAGCAATACAGAGGGTGACTTTCCTTTCGCTTCCTTTTCCCTCCCTTCCATTCCCTTTGCTTTTTTCCCTTCCCTTTCTCTTCCCTTCCCTTCCTTTCTTTTCTCTTCCCTTCCCATCTTTTCCTTTCCTTCTTTCTTTCTTTGGAACAGTATGATAGAATAGTAGCTGCCCACAGATAGAATATGTTAATCCATTTACCTTATAAATGATATTTTAAAAGAAAATGGATTTTTTCATATTTGATTAAGGATCTTGAGGTAGAAAGATTATTCTGAATTTGGATTATATAGGGAGGCCTTAAATAAAATTATAAATGTTATAAGAGAGAAATGGGAAGATTTGATTATAGATACATGTAGAAGTTAGTGATATGATCACTAAGTTAGAGACTACAATGATATAGTCATAAGTCAAGGGATGCCAACAATCAAAAGCAGGAAGAGACAAAAAGCAGATTCTCAGAAGGAGGACAGCCCTGTTGACATCTTGTTTTTGGCCCCATGACACTGTCTTTGGACTTTGTGAGATAAGTTTCTCTTGTTTTAAGACAGCAAGTTTGTGGCAATTGGATATAGCAGCCATAGGAAACTAATCCAAAAAGTTACTGGAAACATTAAACACTTTTCAGTGTCTGTTGATACAATCTTTTATGTTTGAATCATGATTTTTGCTTTTTAATTTATAAAATGAATTATGTTTTTTTATTGATGAACTATCATCTCACTCTTGAATGAACTTGGTTCTGGTATTTTTTAATACACTGATAGATTTGGTAATATTTTCATGATAGAATTTTTATTAATGAGTAAAATTAGTCTCTAGTTTTGCCTTTTCATATCTTTGTCAAGTTTTGGTCTTAAGATTGTTGAATTTGTTTGACTGCAGAGCAGGAGCTCATATTACCTTAACCTTGAAAGACAGACATCAAAGCTGAAGCTTCCTATGACAATTGGGAGCTATTTCTGGTTCTTTAGCCAGGGAAATTATATTAAAATCATGTTTTATGTAATAGAAAATAATAGTACATCAAATAGTTATACAGTGGACCCTCAAGTTACAACTACCTTGACATATGAACAACTTGGGTTAATTAGGTTAATGGAAGATTCATCTGCCTCTTGTTATCTATAACGGGTACCCAGCTAAACATCCATATGTCAGCTGTATTGACTTATAACCAATTTGAGTTATAACCAGCCCTCAGGAACTGATCGAGTTTGTAAGTCAAGGGTCCACTGTAGTTAACTATGAAGCATAGTCTCAGATAAAAGTGTAGGTACTCAATTTGTCAAACACATCCTGCTGTACTTGTATTCTTCAGGAATGAAGACTATTTGAGTTGTGGAGAATTATATCAGAAAACAGGAACTCTAAGTTACTAGAGAACAAGTTAGCATATGACAGAGGTGATCAGATTTATCTTTACTTTATGATTCTTACATTCCACTTTGCACTTGTTTGGAAGAAGTGAACTTTATAGAATCATAAACTTTGGGATTGTTAGGTGATTGTAAGAAACTAGCTCATATAGTTCAGAGTTTCTAAGCTTGTGGCCTTGGATTATTGGTGAAAGAAGAATAATGACAAGTCCATGAATCCATATGTGACACAATCATTATGTAAGCACTGAAAAAATGATATAACTCACATCAATTTTCAAGTATACTTAATTACTTCATAAATACATCAAGTCATCAAGTACAAAATATGTTTCTGGGATTGGGGATTTAGCTCAGTGGTTCTGCCGCCTGCCTCACAAGTGCAAGGTCCCAAGTTTGATCCCTGGTACCAAAAAAACCCAAAAAACAAAATATGTTTCCGAATTTGTAGTAGTGTTAATCATTAATGTTTTAACAGAACAAATAACAACTTATACCTCCTATCCTATGGGAGTCTGGAAGGTTGTTTTGTTTCTTTAAAGGGACTATTTCATTTGTGCATTGTGGCACATGCCTGTAATCCCAGCACTGTGGAAGGCTGAAGCAGGAGGAATGGAACTTGGAACCCAGCCTGGGCAACTTAGTAAGATCCTGTCTCCAAAAAAACAAATTTTAAAAAATGGCCTGAGGGACACCTTCCGCCAGTGAACAGGAGGTGAGCTGCTCCCAGGACGCAAGAGGAGCCTTCTGGGTGGAAGTACTACCCCCTCCCCCAGCACACAGGAGTTGAACTGCTCCCAGGGCCCAAGAGGAGGCTTCTGGGCCGAAGTACCACCCCCTCCCCCAGTGCACAGGAGGTGAGCCACATGGGCGCCAGCAATCCCCTCCCCCATCAAAATGAGAAGACATGTAAACAAGACCTAAAACCAGACTTCCAGATCACCGAAAGCAACCCCAAAGGGAAATGAGATGGAACACTCTGATATGCAACCACCTGGACTCCCTGAACTGGCAGCAAAAGAGGATCTGGAAAAAATGAAATCAGAAATAATTTCTTAGGTAACAGCAGAGATTGTGCCCATAGTGCAAGACATGACTAATAAATCTAGAGAAGACACAGATAAAAAAATAGAGGAACTGAGAAACATGATGGAATCCCAACATAGGAAACAAATGGAATCCATAAAACAGGTACAAACAGATTTCCAAGAGATTAAAAATTCCATTGAAAGCTTACGCAGCAGAATGAGCCAATGTGAGGACAGAATTTCAGACATAGAAGATAAGATTGCAATTAGTGACCAAGAAAAGAAAAATTGCTTTAAAATAGTAAGGGACCATGAGAAATCAATCCAGCAGCTACTAGATGATACAAAGTAGAGTAATATAAGGCTGATCAGAGTCAATGAAGAAAGAGGAGAGAGTGCAGATGACATGAAAATATTGTTCACAGTAGTAATGGCAGACAGCTTCCCAAGCAGGGGAAAAAACTTGACATAAAGATAAGTGAAGCATGTAGGACTCCAGTAAGCCATGAACAACAAAAAAAATCTACACGTAGGCATGTAATAGTTAAGATTCTAGGAACCCAGCAGAAGAACAAAATTCTACAAGCAGAGAAAAGCAACAAATCACATACAAAGGAAAAAATCTGCACATAGGCATATAATAGTTAGGATTCCAGAAATCCAACAGAAGAACAAAATTCTACAAGCAGTGAGAGAAAAGAAACAAATCACATACAAAGGAAAGCCCATCA
>NW_004624733.1:5539089-5616649 GCF_000247695.1 Heterocephalus glaber | reverse complement strand
AGAGATAAATGTAAATATAGTTACTGTCACTATGATCTTAGGTGTTCATTTTGGTTTCATCCCAACTTTCCTTAATTTAGAAACAATCTCAGTGTTGCCTTTGGATTAAAGTAAGGTAATGTTACATTTATCACTTTAATATACAGTAATTATTTTTCTTATTTAAGAAGAAGAATTATACTTTTGTTTTAGTTTAGTTTTTTGAGACAGGATTCGCTGTGTAGTTCAGGCTGTCTTCAAACTAGGTAGTCCAGGCTGGCCTTGAACTCGTGATTATCCTCCCTACTGCAGAGATTACAGTCCTGCATCACCACACCTGAATAGAAAAAGAATAATAGTTTTTTTTTTAATGCTTGAAAATTTATTTATTTATTTTTTTGGTACCAGGGATCAAACTCGGGTCCTTGCGGTTACGCAGCAGGTGACGAAACCACTGAGCTAAATCTCCGGCCCTTGAAAATTTATTTTTAATAATAAAGCAGATTTGTTAAGCATTTTTAATAACCCACTGCTATTTTTGCTTTTCAGTTTCAGTTAAACCTCAAGAGATAATATAATCCTGCTGTGATTTTTTTTTTAAGTGACTGCTTTTATCATTGCATAAGTTGGGCTTTTGCATGAATTGTACATTTATTAAGTGACAAGTCTGAATTCTGATCATCTTCCTCTCAACTGTATTAAAATAGAACTTTTAGGATCACTGTATCTCCTTATCAGTTTCATGTCATAACTTAGCCTTGATTATAAACAACCTCTAACTGTTTCTTAATTCTGCTTACCTTACCCTACTAACATAGAAAAATTACTTCATGGCAGTAAGATATATTTGTATATTTAGAGACTGTACTTGCTGTGAAAATTTTATTTTTTGAGTCTCAGGTTGAGCTAGGATTAGGGTAGATTACTTAACTTTCTTAGAAAATAGAGTATAAATAAATGTCTGTGTGTAGACATTGCAATTTAGAGTAGAGGAGCTTTGCATTAGAAAATAATTGATTTGCCTTTACATTTAGTCATAAAAGAGGCAAAACAAAAAGTATTTCAAATTTGTATTTAAAATTTATCTGCTTTAAAAATAATTATTGTTATTTTCCTTTTTCTTGGTCTGTTTTCTGTTGCTACTGTAAAATTCTTGAGTGAATAGTTTGTAAAGAAAAGGTTTATTTGATTCACAGTTCTGCAGGGTAGGAAGTCTTAAGAGCATGGTGCCAGCATCTGGTTGGGATCTGGTGAGGGCCTTCTTGATACATCGTAACATGTCAGAGAGTATTATGTAGTGAGACAAACCAAGTAGCTAGTTCAATTCTTTTTTCCTGTTCTTATAAACCCCCTAATGCTATTATGGGAACTCCACCCTCTAATCCTAATGACCTCCCAAAGGCTCTATCTTTAACTACCACTAGCATATGAACTTGTTGGTTAACTTTCTAAAATATAAACTTTTAGAGGAACATGTTTAAACTATAGCATTCTTTGTACTATTTTTTATTCCCACTTATAGATAGAATGACAGGCATAGGCAGCGAAGTTGTATTTAAGATTAATCATTAATTTTGTGGTTAGGGCAGTTTAAGTCTGACAGACATTTTGAGTTCAATCTCCAGGTGATAGGTATTTGTGTATAATAAAATTCAGTACTTAAACTGGCATGATTGTTACTGTTGTTGATCATCCTGGCAGGAGCAACAGTGATTGAATAAATGTAAAGATTGAATTTGCCTTCTTCCAGCAGGGTGAGCACAGAAGCAGGATGAAGTATAAAAACTGACAGCAACATAGTATTAAATCTGTTCAACTGTACTTCAAAGAAAAAACAAGTGGCAATGATTAAAAATACTGTTCAATTCAATAGGCGTTTATTGAGCAGTTCTGTAGTCCAACACTATGTTATTGACTAAAGGATAGGTACAAAAAGAGACGACAGTATGATTTTTGCCCTAAATAAATTTCTCATCTAATTTGGAAACAAATGGTTCACATGTGAAAAGCTGCAGCACAAAATATGATAGTATATAATCAAGTGTAGAATTTTTGTATGACAGAATACATGCACAAATTATTTGTCTAGCAAGTCAAAAGACATATCTGTAAAATATAAAATTTTGTATGTAAACATAAAGTAACATGGTCTGAGTTTATTGAGATCTTTGGTTATTTTTAAAAGGGGGAAAACCTGTAATTTAAAAAATGAAGCATCACTTAGATTTTTTTTTTTATCATTTTACACATGAGGAACCAAAGAAATTTAAGAATAGTTTATTATCTTGTGGTAGTTCAATCCAGTGAATATAAACTTTATTAACTACTTTTTCGTATCCTTGAAAATCCCAAAGCTTCATTCATTTTCTTTTGCAGTGTCACCTACATATCCTAAATACTTTATTTTTCCAATGCCCAGGTATTCTGAATTATAGGCTTCATAGAGCACAGTAATCTCCTTAGCTTTGTGTAAGAAGCCTGTGTGGCAAAGCAGCTTTACTACTTTTTTTTTTTCTTTTTCTCTTTACTTGTTAAGTGGTAATGGTCTAATAGGTTCTTAAAATACTTTGAAGATTTAGCTTTGGTTGGAAAGCTTTCTCTTACTCCTTGCCTCTCTTTACTTATTTCTCATTTTCTTAGTCACTTTCTCCGATGCTAAGACACAAAACCTGACACCTTCAACTTAAAGTAGAAGAGCTTTTCTTTTCTTTTTTTTAATAAATAGAATTAAGAATTTATTAAAAACCAAGGCTTCCCCTGCTATGGCTTCCCCTTCCTTGACACTAAGGAAATAAATAACCAGAGGGGATACAGCTGGGGAAAGGGGAAGAGAAATCAATCTCAAGACAGATTCTTTTTACTACCCCTCCCTTACCCAACTCCTCCCTCCCATGGCTCTTGGGACATAGCACCTGAGCAGGCACCTCAGTCCAAGAAAGATATAGCGGGCACCAAGGCATGTATGCTCTGCCCAAGAAGGGAGACAAGCCCTGGGATCGCTTGTTTCCAGCCCTTGATAACCCCAAGACCTGCTCCCCCCAGGGGCCAGGGCTGAAGGACCAACTGGAGGGACCTGAGGGTGGTGGTGGTAGGGGGAGGATAGGGTAACAGAACCTAGGCAGCAGAAGGCAGCTGAAAGGGGGTCCAGCCCCCTTTTCAGGTTCAGCCATTGTCTGACAGGTCACGTCCCATCCCTCTCTCCCCTCCAGCCTGCCAGCTCTGCACTCAACTGAGGATCTCCTGGGGTAGTTCAGCAGAGGCACTCATGAACACTGCATCATGCCACACAGTTTCGCTTTTGGATGTCCTGGTGGAAGATGAACTTGGGGTATCCAAAGCTCAGAGAACTCTCATTGAGGGAACCTCACCAAGTCCCCGGCTTTTGGAAATTCTTCATTTGGGTCAGGGTGGAAGGTCTCAGTGACATGCTATGGCGTAGCCACCCCAGGGTCACTCTGATCCAGCAGGGAGAAGGTGACACAGTGGGGAAAGGGGCACTAAAGGAGATTGTCAAAGGTACCTGGCACCACATGAAGGTAGAGTGAGAGATGTATGCCCTTGCTACTGCCATTGCCATTGAGGAATGCATACACTTGAAGTTTATAACCATATTTATGTGTGTAGAAGGCTGGGCTGAAGCACTCAAGGTTGGGCTTGGCCTTAGCCTCCTTTAGCCGCCATCCATAGCTGCCAGTCTTCCAGATGAGCACCCCATCACTGCCAACAGATAGCTCCTCCAGCTCTTGCCTCAGTTCCTGCAGCTTCTGCCTCTCCCAGCTCACCAGGGCACACATCATAGCCAGATGTGACTTCGCACTGTCCTCCATGTGCTGTGCCATTGTGAGCTTGGGACACCTGTGCTTGCAGCTGGAGTCTTTGAATGGGCACAGCACTGAGGCAGTGCTACAGCTGTCCTTCAGATGGCCTAGTAGATTTCTCCCGAGCCACAGTACCCACACCACACTGGTTGGGGCAGGGCACAGGCAGCCTTGGGCACTGGTACTGGTGGCTCTGGATGGTGTCAAAGACAAACTACTTGGAACAATAGGTACGGTACAAGTCTGGGTATGCTTGGGCCACCCAGAGGTGGCATACTGGGCCAATGTTCGCTGCATCATGCAAGCACCACATTTGTTCTCACAGTACACACTCTCTTGAGGGCACATGCCCTCATGTCTCTCATAGTCCTCCCTACTGAAGTCACAGCCACAGAACTTGCACTTGAGGTGCCGTTTGGGGCAGTCATGCTGCAAGTGTGCGGGCAGATTGCTGCATCTCAGCTTGGTAGGGCAGCAGTTGAGGCAGGGGACATTGAAGCTGCAGCTATTCAGGTGGCCCTGTAGATGTCGAAGTGGCCCACTCCAGCGGCAGCCCTCCTCACTGTGGATGCAGCAGTTAGGCAGGCCTAATACTTGGACCTCCGGGTCTGGATCTGGATAGATATTGGTATAGTCTAGAGGAAGTTGGTCCTCAGGGCATTTGAAGACTCCTTCACTGACTGGCAGCCTCAGCCAGAAGTGGTTCTTTTCTCTTTTTTTCCCTCACAGTTTCTAGAGTTTCAGCCCTTAGTTGACTGACTCCAAGGCAGAATGACATGATGGAAAGCCCTGGGCTGAGCAAAACTGCTTATCTCATGGCATCCAGGAAGCAGAGAGAGTCAAGGGCGGACCCAAGAAAGGTGACCCCTTCCGGGTCACACCCACATGAACTCCCTCTTCCAGCCAGATCCCCCCCTAACTCAATTCAGCTATAGCGCCCCATAATCCAGTCACCTTCCAAGCACTCAAGACTTTGGGAGCCATTTTAGATCTAAACCGTAGCATATAACAATGTATTTTGTTTTAATAAATTAATTTTTGTAAGTCTGTAGACTGGGTTTTTTGTGCTATCATGAGAACCTCACACAGTTCTTGGTAGATCATAGATTTTTAATGAACACTTAATGAATGAAATCTGAATTTATTGTTATCACAATGCTGGTGAAAATTGGTCACTACATTTAGTTCTCACAATAAATACAGGATGGGGTGGCATCCTGTGGTTGGATCCATTTGAAATAGATCTTTAAAACCTAGGAATGGAAATAAATTTTTTTAAAAAGAAAAATGAAATTTGAAGTAAATTAGCCCGCTCTTTAGTCAATCCCTTCCTCTACTATATAACTTGATTCTAAGAAAGTCGATATGAAAGTCCATGCTGTTCATTTCCTTGTATTTCAGCAATTCTTGAAATTGCCTTGACAAATATATGGACCCCTTAAATCAGTCCAAATATAGATATGATATGTAGATGTAATATATGTTTATATGTGCATACTTCCTTGGCAGAAACAGCTTTTCACATGTTGATTGGCATTGCCTTCCTCCTTGCTTTCTACTGACTTCATTATTTCAGATACAGTTTGCCCTTTTAGTTTTTTAGGGGGAGGGTGGTATTTAGTTTCTGGCACCTCTTAAGGTATTTCTGAGGCTGGCTTGGAGTGGTTCAAATGTAAAATGACTGCAGCTTATTCCCCTTTTCCACATACTATTAAGGTGGTTTGCCAGCTCTTAGAACCTGTCAAATAAGGTAAAGTGGAATTCACAGACTACTAGTGATAGGTATTAGTGCTGTCACTTGGCTAAATTTTTTGACTTGAAGTAGAATCATTAATCCAGGAATACCTTGCTAATAATCCGACTACTCGCTGGAGTTGTTTTTGTGGGGCAGGGTACCAGTGATCGAACTCAGGACCTTGCGCTTGCCAGGTAGGCGTGGTGCTGCTGAGCTACATCCTGTGCCCTCAGTGGAGTTTTTGATGTTGAAATTTCTGATAAGGTAGCTGTTTAGTGTCTGCCAGTTTACTTTTGGCTGGACTATATTTGTTAATTGTTTAATCACTAAGATATTTGGAGAATATGTGACAATCAGATATTCTTATAGTTTATTCTTTTAAACTCTTCTTCAGTCATTATTTCTGAAATCAAGATATGTAAATTTTCACTTCTGTGAGTAATATTATAGACAGTGAATACATTCTCCAGTTCAAGTTAAAAGAGTGAAATTTGAAGTTTTTGTTTTTGTTTCTAATGTAAATTGGGTCAGTCTGACATTGACTGTCTTCTTACTGTAGTCTTGTGGAAATAAACAAGAGGAAGGGTATCAGGGAGAGTGGGAAAGGAAAGGTAATGGGGGCAGTGAATTTTATCTAAGTATATGCATTATGAAAATAACACCATGAAACCAAATGTTCTATAAAATTAATATGCACTAATTAAAAATATATATGCAAAAAAGTGAAATCTTCAGAATGTAATGATTGGAACTTAGTGATGCACTTGTTCATAGTGTAGTCAGTACTACAGTTTTAAAATAAAACTTTATGTTTTCCATTAATGTACTTGCTTGGACATCAGTCAATTCAGGCTATAGTCTTAATTCCTGTCCAAGATGTTAATTTTTTTAAACTAGGAGGATTAAAGGAAATATTTTTAAAACCCACATTTTCATTAACATTTGAAAGTTCATACACTTTCATTAATGTGTTCTCAGATGTAGTCTCTCAACTAAATCAAGATATTATCTGCTTGTCTCAAAATATTCGTTTCCATTAGTTATTCTTTACTGTCCTTATGTTTTCTTAACACCATTTTCATTCTTTTATTCTAGCAAAGCATAATATTTTGGGGTCAGCCATTTTATGTTGCAGAACCTTTTCTAGCAAAATCTTACCCAAAAGTTCAATAAACTAGCAGAGAATTTCTCTGAGTAAAGTAGGAACAGGAAACCTATGCACTTCTTTCTCTCCTCCCCTTCCACTCTTGCTGACCCAGAAGTACATGTTAGGAATATGCTTCCAGAAACTGGCCATTTGAAAGAATGCAAGCTTTGGAATTGATCTACTTAGTTATCTAACATTGGAGAAAGAACTAGTCAATGCCCCAGCTCCTTTATCTATAAGATAATGATAATAGCACTAAACCCTGGGGGATTGGGGAGAGGATTTCCTAAGGTAACTGTTAAAGTGACTTGCATGGTGTCACTTGCAGAGCCAGATTGAGAGCCAGATCTAGAACCTGACAGATCAGGTCAATTTGTGTATCATATCTACTTGGATACCTGATATCTCTAACTGATAGGCACCAGATATATGTTTGTGCACCTTAAATCTTTTAAATGACTTTTTCACTAAACCATAGTGCATCATGAACTATTATTTATTAGACATGATTTGAATTTGTATTGCCATTGAGTCTCTGTAAAACATGTAGTAACTCTCAGCATTTAGCTTCAGAGCTGTTATCTTCATAGTCAGAGCATACATCTACGGAGTTGGGCCATTTTAGCAGATAACTCAGGACAAAATTTCAGGTGACATGTAAGTGTGCCCTTTTTTCCTATAAAAAAAGAAACTAGTAAGGATATTTTCTCATAGTTTTCAGGATATTGTACAAGGTTAAAGGCTTACTTAGAGACAAACTAAATTAAAGCAGGGTGTACAGGAAGGGAGACTTACAGTGTTAAGAATTATATACCTTGTATTTTATTTCTTCATAAATAAGTGTCCTTACACATATGGTCTGTGGTACTGTTCAGTAAAAATTGTGTCAGAACAAAGTTCTTTATGTTAATAAAGTGTATGAAATTTATGATGGCTTACAAAACTAGTTGTGTAGGAATCTATACTTTGTTACTTTTATTTTTCACTATTGTGGAGCAGTGACTAAATATGATACTCTATAGTCTAATTTCTTTAACTTATATCTTCTTTCTATATCACTTTCTGATCAATCTCAAGTAGTATTTGTGAAGTGAAATGACCTAGAGGTAGAAATCTTTGATTACTTTTCCCTAAGGGACTTTGGGCAAGTCACTTAACCTTGCTGGGACTCACATTCCTCATTTTCAACATGAGGAACTCAACTAAATTAAAGGTCCACTTTAATACAAAAGCTGAAGATTTATAGACAAATTAATCTAGTAATGAATAATTTTTACTTATTTACATCTAATGAGTCAACAGTTTATAAAGATTTTGCTGTACAGAAAGTGATCACCTACATCATAAAACAATAGCGATGGGTTTGAAATCCCGCACTTGACTTTTTAAATCTTAACCAGCATTTTCCCTTTATTTGAATTTGAATTACCTAAATTGACCTAAGTAGTACTGAATTTACTGGTGCTTGATGGCTTACTTCTTGCTAGTAATTTTTAATTATTATCTCTCTTTTCCAATTTTTTTCTAAGAAACTAAACAAGGAAAGACTCAGTGGAATTTCTTAAGTTTTGTATGCTGAGCAGTGGGGAATTCCTAGCAGTTTTATCAGACTAGCTTTTCAACATGATAATCCCATAAATATTTGAGTAGAAAATGTTTTAAATAGTACAGTTATCACAGTTTTAACAGAATTATATTCCTGAACAGTTTCACCCGAAAAAGCTAAAATTTATAAGTAAAATTATAATTATATTATTAAAATTAGAATTATAATCACCTTTATGCTTAGAGTGGGCAGATTTCATAGGGAAAGACTGTTCTCATCTTTCATCATTCTTGTCTTCATTCTCTTTTCCTTTTGCCATACTAACCTTTCTTTTCTTTTCTCATTTTTTTCCACTTACCTTTTTTACTTTTTCCAGTTGTTCCCACTTCCATTTCCTCTCATATTTATACATTCATTGTTTACACTTATGTTCTCGTATCTGTGTACCTTATTCATTTCCCATTCTCATCCCTTTATTGAACCTAAAAAGGTGACCCCTTGCTTGACCTCATAGAACGATCTCCTGTTTTCTGCTCATCTTTCCTTGTGCTCAGTTTTATGAAGGAAAATACAAAGAAATTCAAGTCTGTCGTGACCTTATGATACCTTAACTCTTGTACTCTGATTTCAGAACTGACTATCCTGGACTCTGATCTGTTCTTGGGAAGGAAAAAAACCCCCAACTATTACTAAGTGATGTGTGTAAGAAGGCAAAATTCCTGCTGGGTGAACCATTTAAAGGCAGCAAACTATAAGTAGTCCTCATGTCATGTATAACTGAACCTTTGTGAGAACAGCAGCACACAGTGTAGCACCCTGTTCATACTAGTAGAATTAATTAATCAAAAGCCATCATAGAGACCTATCACCTTCTATATTTAAATAGTATGACACAGCTCTTTGTTTTGTACAAAGATGCTGCACAAATGATAGCTTCTATTTTTTCCATTGTTTTGACCCACCCTTTGTGAATGATGATGGTTACTCTTGATTGTCAATTTAATTGGATTAAGCTGTACTTGACAAGATTGGGTGTGCTCAGAACTCTGCTACCCATTTCTGTGGCATAAGTAGAATTGATGTTCTTCTGTTGAATGTTCTTCTGTTGAACTCCTGGGAGCCGACATATCACTTTATTTTCAAAACCAATAGTAAAATTAATGTTGAAATACACTACTCATCCTGCTGTAACATAATGGGTACTTATTTATGAGGTACTCAGAGCATATGCTTGAAGTTTGTGGAATAAAACTTAATGGGACTTTAGCCTGCTTTCTAACTATTAACAGATGTTATATTTAAACCAATAAATGGTCAGGATGATATATGGTAGAATCTTCAAAGATTTGAAAGTTGCCCAATTTAGGTTCATTAAAAATTTGTCTTTTAACCTGTTAATCCCCCCAAAATGTTCTGCTTTGTCATGTGAAATATGACAGTATTTCAGTAAATATGAACAATTTTTTTTGTCACCAATGCTGTGAACAATCTGGTGACTTCCTGGTGTTTTATTGTAGTGGCTATAATTCTGAAAGTGGAATTTTAAGAAATATCATGCTCAGAAGCATCATTTCTATCAGGAAGTATCCTTCATATTGGTCTAAAAACTTTGAGGGTATGGCACCCTGTTGGAACTCTGGGGTGTTACTATTTTCAGACCTTGTTTGTATGCAACATGACCATATTGATTTCCAGATAATAAGAATTTATTCAAAATAGGAGATTGCAGCATTCTGGGAGCAGATTGTTTTCTGCTTTATTAAATTTACCTTGACTACAAGTAAAACTTTTGTCTTGAAATAGCATTGCTATTATATTCTGACCCTTTTGTTTTGCTGTCATTTAATATCCTTCCCAGAGTTTCTGTTGATATTGTACCTCTTCTCAGTAAAACTTGATGGTATTTGCTACAGATTAAGGGATGTCATATTTAACAACACTGTTAACTTGCAGGAAATACAAAATGAGGTACAGGCTGGGGATTTAGCTCAGTGGCACCGCACCTGCCTTGCAAGCACAAGGTCCTGAGTTCGATCCCTGGTACCACAAAAAAAAAAACAAAAAAAAAACAAAAAAAAAACAAACAAAAGAAATGAGTTGTACTTTTTCTTTAATATAATCAAATGAGCTTTGTTCATTATTTGACCATATAATAAAATCCCTATCAAAATACCAGTGGTATTCTTCACAGAACTAGGAATCTAAAATTCATATGGAAACACAAAAGACTCCAACTCGCCAAAACAATCTTGAACAAAATGAGTAAAGCTAGAGGTATCACACAGCACCTGACTTCAAGGTGTACTACAGAGCTACAGTAACTCTCCTGATATTAGCATAAAAACAAACACATAGATCAGTGCAATAGAATAGAGATTCAAGAACTAACCCATGCATCTACAGCCAATTGATTTCTGACAAAAGGTTAAACATACATTAGAGAAAGGATAGTCTTTTCAAGCAAATAAAATTGAGAAAACTGGGTATTCACCTATAGAAAATTAAGATTTGATCGCTGTACAAAAAGCAACTCAAATTGGATACCAAATGCCTAAATGTAAGACTTGAAACTAGTAGAGAAAAACATAGAAGAAACTCTTTAAAACATTGTCACTGATAATGATTTTCTGAATAGGACCCAAAAGCACAGGAAATAAAAGCAAGAATTGACAAATTGGATCACATCAAAGAAGCTTCTGCACAGCAACGGGAAAACGTTAACACAGTGAATAGGCAACCTACAGAAAAGAATGGAAAAAAAAATTGCCAAATTATTCATTTGACAGAGAGCTAATATCTAGAATAAAGAACTAAAAAACTTAACCAAAGAATAGTTAATACCAATTAAAAATGGGCAAATGATCAGAACAGACACTTCTCAAAAGAAGAAACATATATGGCCAACAAATATGTGAAGAAATCCTTATCCATTAGGAAAATACAACCTCATCTTGGTTAGATTGACTATTACTAAGTAAATAAATATTGGAAAGGATGTGGAGAAAAAGAAACTCTTTACACTGTTGGTGGGAATTTTCATTAGCACATCCACTGTGGGAAACAGAATAATGTCTCCTCAAAATTCGAAAAATAGAATCTACAATTTGATCCAACTCATTTCTGGGTACATATATCAAAGGAAATGAAACTAAAGAGATACTTGCACATCACTGTTTATTGCAGCACTATTCACAATAGCTAAGATATGAAATCTACCTGCCTATCTGCTAATGCAGATAGACTTTTTAAAATGTGCCATGTTATGCACGATAGAATATTATTCAGCCATAAAGAAAAATAGATGAAACCAGAGGATATTATGTTAAGTTAAATAAGAAAAATAGAAAGGTAAGTTCTCTCTCATATGAAGATACTAAGAAAAGTAAACCTGAAAGTAGAAGTATGATCACTAGGAGTCAGAAAGAATGGGGTGGACTGGGTATGGTGATATGTGTGTATAATCCCAGCACTTGAGAGGCGGAGGCAGGCAGATTGCCACAAGCTCAAAGCCAACCTGGGCTACATAGTGAATTCAAGGTCAGCCTGAACTACATAGTGAGACTTGTCTCTAAAAAACAAAGCAAACAAACGAATGAAAGGTTGAGGTAGAGTAGAAAAGGTGGTTGGAGTTGGTCAGTGATATATGAATTGTATGGAAATATAACACTGAGCTCCATTAATGTAAATTAAAATATTTAATTTAAAAAAGAAAAATGTTAACTTTCTATTAATGCTTTGTTTCTTTTAAAGACATTAAAAATAAATGAATAAAAAGTTATTTGCTGATGTAAAAAAGATTAGTTGCAATAACTGCCTACAGGATTGAAATTTTTTTTGTGTTTTTTTATTAATACATGTTTGTAGTACATAATGATCACATTCCCCATGAAGAATTCGTACATGAACATAACCCATCTTAATTCTTATATTTTTATCCTTTCCCTACCCTCTATTTTCTCTTTGCTCCCATCTCCTGGTCCCCTTCCCATATGCAAAAGATCTGTCTCACTGTCTCTATTGTCTGTCTTTTATTTTGCTCTTCATTTATATTTTGAGTTTCTCATATGAGAAAATACATGTGGTATTTAAGATGGTTTGTCTGATTTATTTCACTTAAGGCAATAGTCTCAAGATATATCCATTTTCCTACAAATGACTCAAGTTTATCCTTTGTGACAGAATACTACTAATAATAATGTGTGTAAATACCACACTTTCTTTATTTACCTGTTAATGGACATATAGGCTACTTCCAAGATTTATCTATTGTGAATTATGCTGCCATAAACATGAGTATACATGTATATGTCATATAATGTATATGTTATATGATGTCTTTAACTTTTTCGGGAAGATGCCTAGAAGAGGAATAGCTGGGTTGAATGGAATTTCTAGTTTTAGTTTTCTGAGGAATCTCCATACTGATTTCCATAGTGGTTATATTAGTTTACATCCCTCCCTTTTCCTCTTGCAGCCTTGGCAGCTTTTGTTATTATCTGATTTCTGGGTGATAGCCATTCTTTGTGGAGTAAAATGAAATCTCAGTGTTGTTTTAATTTTCATTTCTCTAATGACATATGAAATGACAAATAAACTGTATAATGTTCTTATTTTTAGGAATATAATAAAACATAAAAGTATATTCAAAGATAATGAGCATAAATAAGGTGTGTGTACTACAGAGAGGAAATTAAGGTATTTTTTTAAAAATCACTAGACCTGAAAAAAACTACTATTCTTTAGATGGAAGGGCTGTTTACTTATAAATCAAAATGAATGAGTAAAATACTCACATAGAAATACATATTTTTGAGGTTTTAGTATGCCAAAGATAAATAAGAACATCCTAAAGAGAGTCCAAAGAAGAAAAAGTTTTATCAACAAAAAAGGTGAATCAAACTGATATTTGTTTTCTCATCAGCAATCCTGAATTATAAGACACAACAGAGGAGTGCCTTTGGGATCCTGTAAGAAGAAGACTTTGAAACTAGAAATCTGTATACCCAGTCAAATTAACCATTAAATGTGAAGCAAACAAAGATATCTCAGAGATGTAAGAACTTTGCAAATATAGCTCCATTATCCCTTTTGTGGAGGAGCCCTAAAGATATACTCCAACTGGGGGCCGGGGATTTAGCTCAGTGGTTTCACCACCTGCTGCGCAAGTGCAGGGAACCCAGTTCCATCCCCAGTACCAAAAAAAAAAAAGATATACTCCAATTAAATGAGGGAGAAAACCATTTTAGATGAAGAGGTGAGAGCCAAGAATTCTGATTCTAACCCAGGATTATAATACATATTTTAAATACTTGAGTGAGTTTTGCAGTAACACAAGAAAACAATTGACTCAGGCTAGAACTCAAAATCTAACAACAACAAAAAGCAACAGTTCTACAATTATCAGCCAAAAGGAGTTAACAACTTTTATAATTGTGAATCCTAAAGGACTAAAACCACGCCTTAGAGAAATTCAAAAGTATTCATCAGCCTGCTCTCTGATTTTGACTGATGAATTGCTTAGCCCATACTCTTTCTTCATAATGGTATCAGTGTGCCTTGTTTTAAATAAAACCAACTAACCAACCCAAAAAGCTATGGCCTGGCACATTTTATTCCCCAAATGGAAAAAAATATGTATAAAAGGCACAGATCAGAAATTATATTATCAGTTGATTGATTTGTATGTTATCTTATAGATACCTAATTTACATTTGAAGATGTTTATTGGTAGGATGTAGACAGTTAGACTTGGTACCTTTTGTGTATTTCCATTTTTTAGTAAAATGAAAAGTCTCAGGCCCTGCAGGGACTGCTATACTCAGTCTTTCTGTAGATGGCTGATTAGTAATGCTGTTGCTGTTCTTTCTGCAGCACTCCTGAGGATCCAAGTTAACTGTTCCCTGTGCTCTGCTAGCCATTGTGCTTTAAAGGATCTTTTCACAAAAGGGACTCTGAGACCCTTTTAAAAATCGGCAGTCTTTAACCTTTGAGTTAAAATTATTCTATTGGTTATCTTTTTAGAGCTTATACAATTTTTTAGGTAGTTCATAACTCTGTGTGTAAATTATTTACAGATGAATGTAGTTCCATCTAAATTGCCTTATTTAAATACATCATTACTGGACACTATGATAGCTTCTTCACTTGAACCTTGAATTTTAATTTATTTCAAATGTATTTACATAAGCAGTCTACCTCATTCCTGTTTTACCTAAAGTAATAATTTAACTCATCTTCAAAGGCATGTGCATTATTGCCACTGTAAGAAATTATATGTGAAATATGGTGCTTTCTTGACTTTATGACCTTGTTTTAATTTTACAAAGCTGAATTTTTTTCTTTCACTGCTAATGAGTACTTTCTTGTTTGGTTTTAAAACAGGCACTCATTTGAATGTCAGACTTCAGAATATGTGTTAGTGCAGCTACCCTGGTAGTATACCTGTCCAGTGGCATTCTCTGTCTTTCCCTCCTAATATTTCTATGAAGAGTCTCTATTAGTCTGATGATGCTGAGGATTTCCCTATATTCCTTTGCTACTTCTACCTCCATTATCATCTGGCTTCCATGGCTGATGTTTGTTTGGATCACAGTCTTCTCAACTACAATGTCAGTGAAAATTTTAACCTCTTTTCATTTCCTTTCTCCCTATCAATACGGACCCATGACCCTTCAGACATGTTAGCATCACTGATTATGGACCTTTTATTTTGGGGTATTACTCTTCACCTCTTTTGTTAATGTAAAAACCTCACTTTTCTGGTTATAAGGGATTTTGTAGAACACTTAAAACTAAATAATTTGAAGTCTAGATTTTTTTTTTGCACAAATCCCTTAAATGGCTTCTGTTTTGAAAATAGCCCAAAATCTAATGGTGGCTTTATATTATCTGTCTCACTATTCTGTCTCTTACCCCATGGTTTAATCTCCTTCTTGCTTACTGTGTTTCAGTTATACTACCTCCTTCATGTTTTTTTTAATTCGTTAAGTTTATTGGTACATTTTAGATATACAGTATAATGACATTCATCATTGGGAATTTGTACCTGGAAATGATATAACTTGGTTTATTTTTACCCCATTCCCCTGCCCTCCAAGCTCTCCTCCACCCCTCTTTATTTACAAAAACTTTGTTTCTGTTTTTTCCTTTTCTCAAATTTATTTCTTTCCCCTCTTTCCTTTCCCCTACCCCTCTCATGTCCCCTTCCCCTTTGGACCTTTTCTTCTTATTTCACATTATCTATTACACATTTTGATTCTTATTTACCCTTTCAGTTTCTCACACCAGAGAAACTTTTCAGTATTTACACATGTGTGTCCTATTGATTTTGCTTAAGAGTATGGCCTCAATGTGCATCCATTTAGCTATAAATGTCTCTAGTTTCTCATTCTTTATGGCTGAGCAGTACTCCGTTTTATACAAAAACCACATCTTTATCTAGTCTCTAGTTGATGGGCATTTGGGCTGTTTCCAAGTTTTGGCTATTACAAACTGTGCAGCTATAAATGTGGGTGCACATATATTGTTGTAGTATGATTTCTTTAATTCTTTTAATAGCTGGGTCAAATGGGACTTCTTATCCTAGTTTTTTGAGGTTATCTCCATACTGATTGCCACAGTAGTTGCAGAGTCTACAGTCCCACCAACAATGGAGAAGGGTTCCTTTTGCCCCACAACTGTGCCAGCATTAGTTAATTGGTTGATTTCTTTTTTTTTTTTTTTTTGGTACCGAGGATCAAACTCGGGATCTTGCACTTGCAAGGCCAGCATGGTGCCCCTGAACTAAGTCCCCAGACCTGGTTGATTTCTTGATAGCAGCCATTCTTTCTGGGATGAGGTGGAATCTCGGTGTTGTTTTCATTTACATCTCTCGAATGACCAGTGATGTTGAACATGTTTTCATGTTTAGTTGCTAATTACTACTTCTTTGTCTGAGAAATGTCTTTTCATTTCAGATGCCCATTTTTGGATTGGGTCTTTAAATTTGGGAGGTCTGATTTTTTTAAGTTCTTTATAGATTCTAGATAGTAGAAATTTGTCTGAGGAACAGCTGGTAAAAATGTTTTCCCACATTGTGGGTTCTCTCTTCACTCTCTTGGTGATTTCTCTTGCTGTGCAGAAGCTTTTTAATGAGATCCCAGTTGTTGATTCCTTGTGTTCACATGCGACTGAGGTTTTGTTCATGAAATCTTTTCCTACACCAATGTCTTTAACAGTTCTACCTAACCTCTCTTCCAGCTGGTTTAGTGTTTCTGTTTTAATATTTAGATCTTTGATCCATTTTGTTTGTAGTTTAGTGCACGGTAAGAGGTATAGGTCTAGTTTTAATCTCTGGCAAGTTGAAACCCAGTTTTTCCAGCTCCATTTATTAAAGAGGCTATCTTTCCTCCAGTGAGAGTGTTTGGCTCCTTTATCAAGATGAAGTGGCTGAGTATGTCTGAAGTTGTTTCTGCATCTTCTAATCTGTTCCACTGATCCTTGGCTGTTTCTTTGCCAGTACCATCCTGTTTTATCCCAGTAGCTTTGTAGTATAGTTTCAGGTTGGGGATTGTGAACCTCCGACCTTATCTTTGTTGTATAGAATTTCTTTTGCTATTCTAGGTCTCCTCTTGTTTCAAATGAATTTTTGGATTGTTTTCTTAAGGTCTGTGAGGTATGATGTTGGAATTTCAATTGGGATTGCATTGAATCTAGCAGTTTTGAAAGTATGGCCATTTTCATTATATTGGTTTTGCCTACCCAGAAGCAAGGGATGGCTTTCCATTTTCTGATATCCTCTTCAGAGTGCTATAGTTTTCAGAGTAGAGGTCTTTGATTTCTTTCATTCGATTGATTCCTAGGTATTTCATTTTTTGATGCTATTGTGAAAGGAGTTGTTTCTCCATTTCCTCTCCCAGTGAGTCTGTTGTTTGTGTACAGTAAGGCTATTGATTTTTGTTTGTTGACCTTGTAAGCCACTCAACTGATTTTGGTTATTAAGTCTAGAAGACTTTTGGTACAGTTCTTGGGGTACATAGAGTATTATAGAGTATCATGTCATCTGCAAATAATGGCTGTTTAACGTCTCTATTTACTATCTTTGTTCCTTTTATTTTTTTTCTTTTGTCTAATTCCTGTGGCTAATGTTTCCAGAACTATATTGAAGAGGAGTGGTGATAGTGAACATCCTTGTCTTGTTCCTGATTTTAGCATCAAGGATTTTAGTTTTTGACCATTTAGTATGATACTGGCTGCTGGTTTTTCATAGATGGCTTTTATCAGATTGAGGTAGAGTCCATCTATTCCAATTTTTTGTAGAATTTTTATCATAAATGAGTGTTGGATTTTGTCAAATGCTTTTTCTGCATCTATTGAGATGATCATATGGTTTTTGTCCTTGGCTCTATTGATATAGTATATTACATTTAGTGATTTGCGTATGTTGAACCATCCCTGTATCCCTGGGATGAATCCCACTTGGTCAGGTTGTATGATCTTCTTGATGATCCTCTGCATTCTCTTTGCCATCATCTTACTGAGGATTTTTACATCTGAGTTCATTAGTGAGACTGGCCTATAGTTCTCTTTTTTGGTTGGGTCTTTCTCTGCTTTTCGAGTCAAGGTGATGCTTGCTTCCAGGAATGAATTTGGCAGTATTGCTTCCCTTTCAATTTCATTGAAATTTAAGTAGTAGTGGCAATAGTTCCTTTCTAAATGTCTTGTAGAATTCATCAGTAAAGCCATCAGGACCCAGGCATTTCTTAGTTGATGAGTTTTTAATTATCTTTTCAATTTCATTGATTGATAGTGGGTTTTTTAGAATTTTTAGTTCTTCATTCAACTTTGATAATTTATATGTGTCTAGGAATCTGTCCATTTCTTTTGTGTTTTCCATCTTAATGGCTAATAGGTCCTCAAAGTAGGTATTGATGATCCTCTGGATTTCTGCTGGATCCATTGTAATTTCACCCATGATTCCTAATTGCATGGATTTGGGTCTTTTCTTTACTTTTTTGGATCAAGTTGGCTAAGGGTTTGTCAGTTTTGTTTATTCTTTTTGAGGAACCAAGTCTTTGCTACATTGATATTTTTGTATCATTGCTTTTGTATCATTCTCTTAGTCTTCATTGTATTGATTTCTTCCCTGATTTTTATAATTTCCTCTCTTTGTATTAGCTTTGGGTTTGTCCTACTCTTCTTTTTCTAGAAGCTTGAGGTTCAACATTAGGTTGTTTATTTGAGCTTGCTCTGTTTTCCTAATAGCAGTAGTCACTGCTGTCAATTGGTGATTTGAGACCATTAATATTGATGATTATAACTGATATGTTGTGACTTATCCTTGTCCTGACCTTTTCCTGTTGTTGGATTCTCCCACTTTGCACTTAGTTTCTTGTCTTGCCTGATGGATTCTTTCTGTTGGGCTTCCTGGGGTTGTGGTGGTCATTGTCTTTCCCTAGATGTTTAAAATTTTTTGGAAGGCTGGTTTTGTATAAATGAAGTTCCTCAGGTATTCTTTGTCATGAAAGTATCTAATTTCTCCATCAATTTTGAAAGATAGTTTTGCAGGGTACATTAATCTGGGTTAGAGGGTGTTTTCTTTTAGGTCTTGAAATACATCACTTCAGGCTCCTCTTGACTTGATGGTTTGTGTTGAGAAGTCTGCTGTGATGCTGATGGGCTTTCCTTTGTGTGTAACTTGTTTCTTTTCTCAGACTGCTTGTAAAATTTTGTCCTTCTGTTGGGTTTCTGGAATCTTAACTATTATATGCCTAGGTGTAGATTTTTTTTGATCAAGGCTAGTTGGAGTCCTATATGCCTCACTTGTCTGTATGTCAAATTCTTTTCCCCTATTTGGGAAGTTTTCTGCCATTACTAATATGAGCAGTTTTTTTATGTCATTTACACTCTCTCCTGTTTCTTCATTGACTTCCATCAGCCTTGTGTTATTCTTCTTTCCATCATCTAGCAGTTGCTGGATTGATTTCTCATGGTCCTTGCTATTTTTAAGAAATTTTTCTTTTCCTGGCCACTAATCACAATCTTGTCGTCTATATCTGATATTCTGTCCTCACATTGGCTCATTCTGCTGCATAAACTTTCAGTGGAGTTTTAATCTCCTGGATATCTGTTTGCATCTGTTTTATGGATTCCATTTATTTCTTATGCTGGGATTCCATCCAGTTCCTCAGCTCCTCTTTTTTTGATTTGTGTTTGTTCGAGAGTTATTAATCATGTCTTTCACTATGGATGCAATCCCTGTTGTTGTCTGAAAAATTACTTCTGATTTTATTTCAGATCCTCTTTCAGGGAGTCCAAGTGGTTGAGTTTCAGATTATTCCATCTTGTTGTCTCTTGGGGTTGCCTTGGGTGATCTGAAAGTCTGGTTTTAAGACTTGTTTAGGTGTCCTCTCATTTCAACCAGTGCAGTCTGCTGTACCTTTATCGAGGTGACTCTTTGAACTCTCAGTGGGGTTCAGTTCTCAACAAGCCTTCTCTCTGCTATTTACCAGTGTGACAATACCTAAATTCAGAATGATTGCCTTCTGATTCCCCACGTTGGGCTGTTGTCAGGACAGGCTCCTGGCTGGGGCCTGTTCACACTTAGCTATGGTATCTAGGTGTGTCTCTGGCTGCAGCCTGCACACCCACACAGCTGTTTTCCAGGCAGGCCTTTGGCTGGGGCCTGTGCGACCAAATCACTGGTGTCTGGATGGGGCCCTGGGTGGGGCATCCACACCCAGTCTGCTGTTTTCTGAGCGGGCCTCTGGCTGGGGCCTGCATGCACTTAAGGATGGTATCTGTGCAGGCCTCTGGCTGGGGCCTAAGCACCTGCGCAGTCATTTTCCAGGCAGGCCTTTGGCTAGGGCCTGCATGCCCAAGTTGCTGGTGTTTAGTGGGCCTCTGACTGGGGAATGTGTGTGCCCAGCTGCTGATGTCTGGGCAGGCCTCTGCCTGGGGCTCCCTCCTTGGTGTTCTTGAAGACACAAAGTACACTTTTTCCTCAGGGACTTTGCACTTGATGATTCCTCCATCTGAAATGTTCTACTCCCAGATATCCTCATGGTTTATCCTCTTATTTCATTTAGGTCTTTGCTCACATCTTCCTTACTAGAGTGGCCTTCCCTGAGTACCTCTTCCCCACCCTCCAGCACATTCCATGCCCCATAGCTTCAGACAAACTTTATAGTGCATTAGACAAGCCATATGTTTTACTCATTTATTGTCTGTGAGCCTCCACTAGAATCCAAATTGTACAGGGTCAGAAGACTTCAGTTTTATGAACTGTTATATTCTGAATGCTTAGAATATTGCCTGACCAGTCATAAACATTAAATATTTCTCAAATGAATATTAAAAATGTTCTCTATATTTTATATAGATATACGATTTAGAAATGATCAATCCCTTCAGGTAAGAGCAAGGAGTTACAGTCAGACTGGCTGGATTCAAATGCCATTTGTGTGACCTTGCACAGATATTTAATATCTCTATCTTAGCAATTAAAACAGAATCTGGCACACCCAAATATGCTGTAATTTTATGGCTATGGAAGTATTCAACATCATCAAATTTCATTTTTTATATTTTCAGCTTATTGAGTTTTATTATTTGTCAACATTTATGCTAAGGTTTTTTTGAGGTAGAGAGTGCTTGTTCCAGCACCATTAATTGAATTTGTCCAAACTAAAAGATTTATTTAGGACAATGATATTTAGCCTGTTTAGCTATAATGTTGTGCCTATATCTGGGCTCCTACTTGTAGTATCTCAAAGCTCTCTATTTCTAACTAGATCTGCTTTTGGTCAGCACAATATGCCATCAGTAAATCACAAAAGATACCTTATGTGCTACTGGTAACAAAAGAAATATGTAACCTGGGCTTCTTAAACAGATACTGTATGCAGTCCTCACATACTGCTTAGTGTCAGGAGCAGGGTTTCTCCCCTTCATGATGTGACATTGCAGTTTGTAGCTCGAGCCTACCTTCCATATCAAACTCAGCTCAGTATGAAGTGGCTCCTCAGTCTATGGCTTGGATGTGCCCAATCTCATCTGAAGTGACTCTTCAACTTGGCAGAGTTAACTAAAGCTGCCTTAGATGACCTCTTTTCTAGGGAAGGTATACAAGTACTTCCATTTAATATGAAACTAGTTATTTCATATGTATCTTAAACAGTTATTTAAATACAACTTTTTTTCTTAAAAACATTTTATACTGTTATTTTCTGGATTATCTTCAAGAAACTACTCATTTATTCTTGTTCAGCTGTTACTTTCCACTTGGCTTCTTTGAAGCATTTTAAATTACCAATGACAGTTAAATAAAAGTTAAAATAACTAATAGTGGCTAATGGTAATTTTAGAAGAATGAGAGCATTTTAGTTATCACACTAAAATGGTTTTTATCATTTTTCTGTTAGTTAATAGGAACCTAAAAAGTCAGAAGAAAACTTTGCCCATTGTTTCAGAAAAATATTAATTTGTCTTCAGAATAAAACTGAAGTTAGCCTGTGGTATCCTATCCATGTTTTAGTTTAGTATAACACATACACAGTTCAGTATGTTATCACAAAATGGATACATCCACGTAACTGCTTCCCATTGAAGAAACAAAACATTACCTGCATCCCCAAAAGTCCTCTTCCAAAGTTAATTATTCCCCCAACTGTTCTAATTTGACATGTTTTTCCTGTTTTATGTATATATTTGGTATAAATAGAATTAACCAAGATGTACTCATTTGTCTCTGGCTTCTTTTACTTACCATTATAATATGAAGTTCTTCTATATTTTGTGTTGGAATACTTTATATTCCTAGTTGTAAGAATTCTGTTATGACCATACCACAATGTATTTAACAATTTCTTAATAATGAGAATGAGTTGGCACTTTGATTGGTGCACTTGTGCATGCAGTGTTTCATGTATATACTTAGATATGAATTCCTGAAACATTGGATTAACTTTAGTAGATAATGCAAGGCAATTTCCTAAAGTGCTCATATCAATTACTTCCTAACAACTGCTTTTGGGAGTTAGTTACAGCTTTTAGATGTCTTCTCCAATACTTGGTATGTTCTGTATTTGTAATTTTAGCCATTCTGATGGTTTGTAGATTGGTATCACTTTGAACTTTCAGTTTGCATTTCCCAGATTATTAATGAGTTGAGCACCATTTAACATGGTTTTTTACTATCTGTATATCAGTTTTATAAAGTGCCTTTTAAAATCTTTCAAGTTCGTTTTTCCTACTGACTTGCAGAAACTTGAGATACAAAATCTTTATTGATAGTGTGTGTTGCAATTGTCTTTCTCACTCTATAGCTTGCCTTTTAAATGCCATTTAAGTTGTCTTTTGATGAAAAGCAATTCTCATTTTAATGTGACCCAATTTGTTTATCAATCTTTTCCCTTTTTATTCCTGCTTTCTCTATCCTCTGTAAGGAATAAATCATTCTTGTCATGCAGTGTAGTATAATTATCTGAAAATGTTATGTTTTACTCTAGCCTGCCTTATGTACCCTCTATTTCTGTATAATTTATATGGATCCCATATGTATAGTATACTCATTTTTACATAAAACCAAACGCCCAGAAAATAATTAGGTAAATGCACATATCTTCTAATTTTTTTCATCCATAGCATTGTTATGCGTTTCCTAAGTCATACATATCAGACTTTATGTTATCCTTTTTTAGAATCAAATAATATCAAGTGAATTATTTAAACTGTCAGGTAGGAAACTTAACTTATTGGTAGTCTAGCCAGAAAGCTTTTATTTAAAAATTTTCCCTTGATATTCATTTGAAAAATATTCTGCTTACAAGGTAGATATTATTTTTCACATTTAAATATACAGTAATTTAGGAACTACCATAGTCTCCAATTAGGTATGTGGCAGACATTCTATAAGTACCTGAGTTTTCCAAAATACAGATTTTGTTTCCCTACTTTAAGCCCTCGAATCATTTACCAAATAGCTACTTCTAGTATATTTCATTAGTTTTTTTTTTTTTTACAAATTTTACTCAAAAGTCAGCAGGCTTAAACTAACCATGAAAAGCTAAGAACAATTTGCTCAGTTTGCTGTTCCTTTTTTAAAATAGCTGTATAGATCTTTGTTTCTTTGTTTTGAAGACTAGTTCTGTTTTCCAGTATATAAGTTTGTGGTTTATGGTGACTTTCATCACTGTACCCAATAAATGTCCTCCAACTCTCTCTCCATCTCTGAAAATATTCTATATGTAGAATCATCTGTTCTTAAATTAAACCATTTACAAATGGTTTGGAATAAGCACATTTATATTATTTGTTATCTAAAGGAATTGACACATTTTAAAAGAAATCTGTCACCTCAACTTAGATTTGGTTGTTTATTTAACCCTCTTAGCTCTTCATATCTTGGACAACTTAATTTGGAATCATTATCCCCCCCACTCTGCCTCTAGAAAAAAGAAAATGGGGGTCTTTTTTTGTTCTTAAGTAATTATCTTTTTAATGATAGAATCATCCCTCATCTCAACGATAATATCCTATGAGCTTTTTCTTTAATCTGTATGTAAGTGTAAGGTTAAAAGAAAACATCTAAGAGAATCTTAGTATTAATTAGTTTTTGAAACAGTCAAGAATGAGATAGGTTTCCTGGAATTATTTGAGCATTTGGTTTTCCAGTAACCTGTACTATGTAACCATTAGTTTTTGAAGGTGATTACATAGTTACTAGAAAAATTGAACTCCGTTTAAATGCAGTTTTAATACATTTGGAGCCCAAGTAAAAAGCTCTAGCTTTGAATGTAAAGTTGGAAATAAAACCAAGTGTCTAAGGTACTTAAAATTTATTTCATTTGGGGCAACTTCTGAAATTAGTAATGCTCTCCATTAATATGGCTACATAGTATGTAGGTTGGTAAATTGTGTATGGTGATATCATAAAACCAGTAGTTGTCATTATGTTAATCATGTGTATTACAGAATAAATCTGCTAGAAAAACCTTATAAGCATTTTCAAAAATGTTTAAACACATAAAAGACAAGGAAATTGAAGATATGGATGTGAAACTGAACCAAATACATTTAACCATTTCTTGGCCACACAAGCCACAGGAGGTATGGTAGGTACCAGGTATAAGCTGTTATAATAGAGCACTTATGATAATTGATGAAGACTTCCTTGTCACTTTTGTCCAAAAGAATATGAGTTTTTTCCCCCTCAGATTGCTGAGTTCCATCCCAGTTAACATATATCAGAATATTGAAATCTGCCAGGTAGAAACTGATACTTCACTGAATTCTCCTGCACTCCCCTTCATCAAAGTAATGCATACTCCTTGTTGTGTATTGCTTTTCTTAAATGCATAAAGTCTTAAAACCTGAGGGATTGTCCTTAAGCTGTATTCTGATGTGTTTTCACATGAGAATATTCATTCAACAGTCATATTTCTGTGATCTTGAATTCTTTGTAAATAAAATTTTAAAGTACACAGTAACTTTTGGGCAACATTGAAAAAGGTTCAATTCTAATTATGTAGTCCCACATTGCTTAATGACAGGGATTTGTTTTGAGAAATTCTTCATTAGGAAATTTTATCATTGTGCAAAAACCACAGAGTGAACTTACACAAACCTACATAGTTTAGCCTGCTACACCTTAGCTGTATGGTATATGGTCATATATGCAGTCTGTTGTTGACTGTAAGTGAACTACAGTCTAGTGAGGGATAATTAGAAAAAGTATCATGTGAGAGATAGGCATATGTAAACCAGGTAACCTGTATGACTGAAAAAGAATTAAGATTTTAACAAAGACAGGAAAAGTAAAGAAATACACAAGAAAGTGAGGCCCATAGAGCTGATCTGTTCCAGTTGTGTCAGTTTCTAGTTAGTCATCAAAATACTCTGTGCAGGTTGGTTTTTTTTTTTTCCTGATTTGTTTCATTTTGTTTTGTTACATCTCCCTTAGTCTGAAGACTTACAGCATCTCTGGGAGTGACCCTCTAAATAGAAAAAAAATATGTGTTGGTTCTGTGAGAGACAAACTAGAGAATTACTATGGCCTGGCATACAGATAATCTTGTTTTTCTTATTTATCCATTGACTTAAAAAAAACCTAAAATCCCCCAAATCTGTCATTTGAAGCAAACCATGTATGTCAGTATCTCTTGAATCCTGAAATGTACTAACAAAATTGAAATGGAAGACCAGACAGGGAAAAGGGTAGCTTTTTGAGCATACTTGTTGATTGAAACAAAACTTAATTACTGACATCTTGTTTGAAATCCTAGCTATTTCTGAAGTCAAAGAGTGATAAATAACAATAAGTAGTATAATACCTCATACTGTAATTTAAGTTAAATGGGAAATGCCAATGATACTGTCTTTATTTAGCAATTTATTTTTCATGAAAGAGAAACTACTTTAAAAAAATTTTAAGCCAAGTGTGGTGATGCATGCCTATAAATCCTAGCACTCAAGAGGCAGGTAGCTTGCAGTGAATTTGAGACTAGTCTGGGCTACATAATGAGTTTAAGACCAGCTTGAACAGACATAGCAAGACCCTGTCTCAAAAAACTGAAAATAAAAACATAAATAAATAGAAATGAAATATTTTATTACTTCACTTCAAAGCACAGTTGCCAACCATATTCTTTCTTTAATGTCAAAAATTTCACCGCTGCCTTAGTTACTTCCTCATTACTGGGACAAAATACCCGACACCCACAAGTTAAAGATGGGAAGGTTTATTTCAGCTCACAGTTTGTAGAGATTTCAGTCCATAGTCGGCTGCCTCCAAGGCAGGATAGCATGGCAGAAGGCTATGGCAGAAGAGAAACAGTCCATGGCATGCCAAACAGGGTACAGCACACAGCCTTCCTTCTTTCCCTTTATATTCCATCCAGAATACAAGCTTACTTGATAGTGCTATCCACACCCAGAACTATAGTAATGCAGTCAGTGGACGTATTGTCCATGATCCAGCCACCTCCCAAAAGCTCCATCTAAGAGCACATGAGGCTTTGGGGGGACATCTACATATAAGCCATAACAACCACATATTCAGGACTTCTGTGGTTTAGATTGTTTCAAATAACTAATTATAAATAAATGTTTACTTTGTATTGAAATATTGTATTCATTTTTTTAAATGCCAGCAAGTAGGTAAGTTACCAAATATTATTCTAGTTATTACTGTAGATTAGTATTTGGATCTTTCACCTCTTAGACATCTGGATAAATTAAGTGGGCTACCCATGGTAAACCACAAAGCCTAGTTTTAATAGCACTAGTTTTTCTCAATGTATGACTTTAATTCTAAACATATTTGTTGCATCACAATGATTTTGGAGTCAATGTGATATTAAAGAAAAATAATTTTATTTAGGATGCTAATAAAATATTAAAGTATTAATAAAATACTGAGAATGTGAAATTGACTAGAAAATTTATAAATAAGATAAGATATTCATGGTCTGTGCCCCTATCCTTACCCTTACCCACTCTGAGCTATATAAAATTTGAGTTCCAAAAGATAATTCTGGTACAACTGAAATAGTCAATGGATTTATATCAAATAAACCATATTACTTGATAATTTTAAAAAATATTTCTCTGTAGAGTTAAAAATAGAGTATATAATACAGATCAGACTTTAAATTGCCTTTGTATGACTTGTGCTTCTTGCTATATTTCTGGTTTGGGGAGAATTTTTGGCAGGAGATCAGGTCCATATCTGATTTTATAAAATGTAACCAGCAGTGAAACAATGGCAGTAAAGTAATAAGTCAACATAATGATTCAATTAACTGTGATTTACATAAGTCACTTAACAGTCACATTTGTTTAGTGGTATGTTTGTCATAAAGTTTGTATCTGTTTCCAGAATTGTTAATGTTTGTGTCATTGCTGGATTTTTTCCAATTTGATTTCATGAAAAATAATAATTTATATTATCTGGAACTTCCATGTCATTATAGTTGATCCTTCCTATTCATAACCTTTTTTGAAGAAGAAATCTGAATTTTTATTTCTGACATCTAGATTTCATTGTCTTGTAGCTAATTCAATTGGTGAGATGCTGTGAAGAAATACATTTTTATCTTGTAAGGAAACCTATGACTCTGAAGTAGAAACTGAACCTTTTTGAGATTCATTCAGTGGAAGGATATAGTAAAAATAATGTGTTATTCTTCATTTATGAAAGTAACTTTTGGTATCCATATGTAATTTATATTAAATTGAAATGCTGTGGAATTTTTCAGTATATTTGCTTAGATCTTAGGCTAGATGTTCTGTAGACTTGTAGACAAGATTTTTATACATGACTACAGACACTGGCTAGAAGTACTATGGTTTAAACAGGGGGCATATAAAAGTCGTTTTCCAGATTTAATTAAGATGGAGGACTAAGCAAACATGATGACTTCCTGTGCCTTCTGAGACCTCACTAAAATAAAAGCATAAGGAATAGATCCATGCAGCAAAGAAAATAGTCACTAGCATTTGTAAGTTTCCAGGAAACTAGTGTTAAAAGGAAAGTTAGGAATGATTTGACTAATGAAACAAGTTATGAACAGACTGCAAAGAGGGGCCTAATCCACCTGTCTAACCCTGGAGGGTCCCTGAACTGAGAATCTGCAAGTCTGAAGAAGAGCAGGGAAAATATACAGGCTAAAAACAGAAGAATGAATCTGAAATTTGTATCTGAAATTAGGAAATTGACTCCCTTTCCAGTCTGATCTCAGAAGAAAGGAAATGACCATGTATGAAGAGGTAATGTTTCTGTTGTATGTATTGGTACTCCACAACTAAGCCTACATTATTAGAGGTGTGGGGCCCTTGAAGGCTGACAGCTGGCTGCCTCTCTGCTCACCAAAGTTCCTTCCTAAAGTAAAGCTTGCCGGTGTCCAGGGATACTCATGTACACAGAGTTTCTAGTTAATGCTACCAAGTAGATAAGACAAATGAAACCTATTTTCATTATTATTATGATTGCCCATTGTTCCTGAAGCCCTCATTTTAAATGCGTAATTTTCTATTATGTTTTTATCGGTTTTATTGTTTATTATTTGTTCCTCATTGCACACAATTTTTTACAAATTGAAACAGAGTCTATTTCCGATAGTTGTTCACTTTTAGTAGCCCAATCTTGGAAATCTGTGAGAAACTGTATTTTCCTCTGAAGATATTTTCATTTGCTAATATATTGATGGGATATTATTTAGGATTAATTATGTAGTCTTTACTTTTCATAATCTTAGTTTGAATTTAATAGTTGCCTGAGCTAACACTGATGTTTAATGGTATACATGTATACTATGGCAAATTCATATTAGTGTACTGTCGTGGGTTGTATTTTTTTTGCTTGTAAGAGATACAGAATGGTTTATTAAACTAAAACATTGAAAAATATTTGCCTCGTTGAGATAAATTTCTTATTTTTAAAATATTTAGTAATGTGAATTGAATATAGTGTTCAGGAACATTGAAGTTAGACCCACTCTTAATTTTTCTCTTTCCTTACATTTTCATGGATATACTTATTGAGCTGTTCATTCTCAGCTAAACAAATTAGCCCAAATATGCATGACTGAATTGCTTTCTATAAAATTTCCAAAAGCATTTGAAAACTATTTTGTGTGGCAAGTCCATATTTCACTTTATTAAAATGCTCTTACCTAGTTTCCAGATGCTTGTGTGATCAGAAGAAAAGAATCTAAAATGTAATGAAAGTTAGCCATTCTATTGTAAAGTCTGTAATGATCTTGTATCTTGTAATGAGATTGACCTCATAGACTAGTCGAAACTTCAAATGGTAACATTCTCAACTCCTACTCATTTTCAGATTATTGAGGATATGAAAAATATTTTTCAGTTCCTAAAGATCAGTGGATTGACTTAATTATGCTGAGATATAGTTTGAGTATTGATTTTAATGTTATAGACTTTGGTGTTTTATACTTTGGATGCTATAGAAATTATCATTCCCTATTCATTCTTTAGACTATAAAGATCTAAAAAGTCTTAATTGTCCTTGGATTTATGCTTTAAAAACATTTAAAAATGGATATTTTTCTTCTCTGACTCATTTTAACATTTGAAATAAGATAATCAACAAATCTTCTAGGTCTTACAAAGGGCTTTTGCACATATGTTAAACATATAGTGTGTTGTCAAATCCATCCAAAGATGGATTTATTTTATTTTTCTGCTAATTGAATATTTTAAACTTAGGTACTGTCAAATTCCTTATGCTCCACACCATAGAAATGTATATCTATTTTCATCTGAAATTTATGAAAGAAAAATGTGTAGGAGGTGATTTGAACAAAGCAATAAGAAAAACCAGCTTTGAGCTGTTATGGGGACACCATCCCAGCACTTTGGGAGGCTGAGGCAAGAGGACCACAAGTTTGAATCCCACCTGAACACTTAGCAAGACCCTGTCTCAAAACAAAAAATAAAACAGACTGTGGATGTAGCTCAGTGCAAAGGTCCTAAGTTCAATATCTAGTACTACCAAAAATAAAAAAGAGAGAGAAAACAACTTTAATTTGGTTTGTTCTTAATGAATACAAAGATAGTTGGCTTCTTGTTAATACATAGTAACTGGAAAGCTCATCAGTAAAAACATGATATTAGTTTGGCACTGCAAGTTCCTTTTTTGTAAATACCAGTTCTTTTCAAAATTAGATTAATTTCTGGGAAAGACATATTAGATATCAAATTTACATAAAAGAAGAATATTGTAGTGACTTCAGATCAGTTTTAATTAGAAAATTAGAAGATTCTTAGAAATGGGCTGCTCCTTTATAATGTAGCTCCAAGGTAAAGAATCTGTGTATATTTAGTCTCTCTTACATAATGAATTTGACATCAATTCTTATGTTTAAATAACTTTATATTAAAACATTGAAAATATTCTTCTATTGACTTATTGCTAAAAACAGTTCTGATATCAGTATGATTCTTATACCTGTTGGAAGGTGTTCTCGAGTAGTTACCTGAAAGGTGGCAACTATTTGTTCCTAAAAAATCTTTGGAATAGATACAGGGAAGAAAAAGAAAAGAGGAATAAGCATTAGGGGAGGGCAGGAGAGGTAGGAGCCAATGAAGTGGAAGGGGAAACAGATCATTGGAAGACCCTTCAAAGGAATCTGGAAGCCTGTTCACAAAGTTTTACCTATCTCTGTTGAGACCAGATTTGTTGGTGTAAACGCATCATTGTTCTTGGAGTAGAGCAAGTATGATAAAGAAAATTTAAACTATAGGTTAGTTATTAAGGTAGCTGAAGTAGAATAAGTAATCCATTCCTTTAAGATTTACCTTTCCCATAACTCTTATTGTTTAAGGTGATGGCTAACTGAACCTTTGGCCTGTAACCTAAGTGTAGATAACATTTAACCTGGAGAAAAGCAAAGTAGAAATGTTTGGGTAGTTTACAATGTATGTGTTTTAGGCGCCATCTGTTTGTTATGTGTCTGTGACTATAACCATTAACAGGAACTAGTTGTAAAAGAGAAACAGAAATTTTACTAAGACCACCAGAAATGAGGTAATGGCTAAAAGAAGATATAAAAGGAAATGTTAAAGCAAAGGATGGTGCGGACATTGATCAGACGAGCACTGGCGAGTAAAGGCTTTGTTTTTTTTACCCAACTTTTGTGTCTCTGTACATTTCTTTCTGGGATTCCGGGACATGTATGCCACCCTGTGAAGCTATCAGGAGATCAAGGCCTCTGCAGTTTTGGAGGATGACTGAAGCCAGGGAGTCTTCTTGATCTTGCAAGTGTCCCAGTTGGCTGGAGACTTGAGTCTCCCAGTGAGTTCTTTTTACAGCTCAGTGAACTCTGAAACAGACTCCTAGGGCCCTGATTCCCATTCTAGTTCCTGTGATTATTCCCAGGGTGGCCATTAATGGAACTAGCTGTGTGGCATGTTGTACCCTGCTATGTTATAGGGTAGATAGAGATGGATAGATCAGATGTTGTTAAGGAAAGGATGGGAATGAGGAGGCCTAATGTGTAGGTTCCAGTCCAAATGGTAGGCAAGCAAATGTTTCCCTTCCCTCTGAACACCCAGAAGATGCCCATTTCTAAGGAAAGGCATCCTATGAGATCAAATCAGGACAGGAGAAGGAAGTCTGAGGGTGGGTTAGGAAGTAAATGTCAGACTGTCTTGACATACATGGAAGGAAAAACTAAAGATTGCAGCTGTCAGGGGGGAAAGAGACTGGTTATAATACTGCAGGAACCTCTTGGCTAAGAGGGGTGAATTAATTGGTTTAGGAAGACTCTGCTGTCAGGCATATTGAGGCATTTGCATTTTTGTGCACCTCCATGGGCTAGGGAGTGTCTTTCAGGAGGTCCTTTCTCATGTTTTGGCAATATTCAGATGTAGTAGCATTTAGACTGCCCTGGAAGGAGGTGTACCCAGGTACCCATAAAGTTGGTTAAAGTTGTGATTAGAAGGTGGGAGGAGATGGATAATAGCTTTACAGAGGGAGAGGACTATAGAGGTGACTGGGTTAAAATGATCTTGTTTGGTTTGAGAAATGCATAGAGGAGGAGTTTGGGCTAGATGGTGTTCATTTTGGGAGAGATCAATTATGGCCCACTGCACTGTGGCAGTTGGTGAGCCTCAAAGTCCTGTCTGATACCCTTTAGAGCCCCTGGGAGTCTGATGTGAGCTTCTTCAGCTAAGGCTGTACTCCTGGGACTGGCAGTCTTGGTGAAGTGTAGCCCTGCAGGAGTGTTTACCCATGATGTAAGAGGAGCAGGAATCACTGAGTCTGCTATCTGTGGAAGATGGAGGCAGATCCAGCAGGTGGTTGGATGGTTCCACTAAAGGTTTGGGTGATTTTAACAGTGTGATGGAGTGTCTAATTAAGGTATTTAGAAATGGTCTCTGTTGTGGTGTTAAGGGATGAGAGGATGAGTGATATGGAGAAAGGATCAGAGCAGGAGAACACGGAATGTGAAGGTGGTTATTTATTCTGGGGAGAAGTCTGAGAGGGTTCCCTGTAGCCATAGGTCTTGGATTATGGTGTCTAGGGAGGAAGAAGGCTAATGATGGGGGAATTCTTCTATTAGGATGGTATAGAAATGGGTAGAGTTATGAGAGAGAGACTCATGGGGCTGTCTAGTTGAGTCTTTGATCTCTTCAGTCATGGGAGGCAGCTTGGTGATCTTCAGGGACATGAGTTCAGTTTGTGTGCACTGAAAAAGGGGAACCTTTTGTAGAGAGGAGAAGTGGACCCAGGAGGAATGACCTTTTAATTTTGCCACCATAGGAGTAGTCAGGATTACTTGGAAGGGCCCTGTCCATTTTGGTTTTAATCTTTGAGAGGGATTGGAGGCTTTATATATACCCAGTCTCCTGATTGTAGGGGCAGAGGAGTGAGGGTGACCAGGCTGCTGGAGGGTTTGGAGAGGCTGAAGTGAGTGTAGTCCCAAATGAGCTGCCTAAAGGTGTTATGGAATTTGAGAGATGGAAGGGTAGGTTTGAATGGGAGGTAGGGAATGTGAAGGCAATGAGGGCCTTCTGTATAGAATCTCAAAGGGGCTGAGCATAAGAGGTTTGCAGGGAAGTGACCTGAGTTTGAAAAAGGCTAGGAGTTTAGTCCAGTCTAAGTGGACCTGGAGGGAAAACTTAGGCTCTATAGGGAATGGGAAAGGGGACTTTACCAGAACCCCTGCACTGGGTCCTGGTCTCTTGTGAGCCATGACAGCCCAAGGCTAATTAAAGAATAAAGACAGGAAATGAGACTTAGAGAGAACCTGGGTCTTGGGACCTGATCAGTGCTGCTCTAGGCAACAAAGACAAGAGCCCCAAGTGCATCCAGTATTTATTGAATACAACTGTGGGAAGGAATAGGGAGCAGGGTATGCTTTGAAGGCATCTAGTGAAATACTGCTGAACATCTGGTATGATGGCACCAGGCAGGGCTGTAGGAGAGCAAGCACTGCTTACCTTGCTTGGATAGAATAGGTACTGGAACCCATTGCAGTCAGCAAGCAACCCATCGGGTCAGTAAGAAGCCATAATTCAGGGGAAAGGATTTTAATTGGGATCACGCTGACCTCAGTTGCATGTAACTCAGCAGAGCCCTGCCACTTCACAGACCAGGGCCTAGGTTTCCATGGAAGCCATATATACTCACCCAGTCTGCCATCTGACAGCCCGTTTGAGTCATGTACAACTTTGGTCTGACTCCTAATATAAAACAATATAGCCGAATTATGGAAAGCAACAAGCGTGTGCCACTTTTATTCTGCTAGTACTGGACAGGGATGTCTGCTACAAGGCTCTATTTAAGAAGGTGATTAGCTTTGTCAGCCTTACCTGAGGATTGGGGACTATATGGGATATGGAACTTCCAGGTTATATTTAGGGAGGAGACTACCTGTTGGGTGATCTGTGAGGTACATTCACATCCTTTATCGGTTTGGATGGAAGTTGGGAGTCTGAAGTGGGGAATGATTTCAGTGAGTAGGATATGTGCTACTGTGGAGGATCTTTTGTTGTAGGAAAGACCTGTATCCATCCTGAGAAGGTGTCAACTAGGATAAGATGGTATCTTTCTTTTTTTTACTCGAGGTATGTGAGTAAGGAAGTTTCTTGAGCAGTATTTATTATTGGTCATCCTATTTAAGAACTCTTAAAGTAATATTTTTATTTCATAGTTACAAAGAGCCTATTTTGATGTAGAAAATGCTCAGTATTGTTAGGTTGATTTATGACCTGGAGGTGAAGAAAGAAAACAGAAAGATCTGAAGCAGAAAGATTAATTAGCACAATAAGCATAGCAGCATGTTGGGGTCTGAAGTCTGCCCCCAAGAGGCAGCACAAGAGCTTTTAAGCCTAGAGTAAGGGGCAGATGGAGCTTGGGCTGAGGAATGAAATGAAGGTTGGAATAAGGAAGTTACCAGGCTGTAGACCTAGAGTAGAAGTTAGCTGCTAAGTAGTTAGTTAGGGGGCACTTTAAGCTAGCAGGTATTAACACATTTTATTGAGTAGATATGTTATTTTTTAAAACAGCACATGGCAGGGTCAGGGATGTAGCTCAGTGGCGCCATGCCTGCCTCATAAGTGCAAGGTCCTGAGTTCAATTCCTGGTACCTGGGGGGAAAAATAAACAAAAAAACAGCACATGGCATGTCAACATTTTGATTGGTAAATTTTAACTTACCATTATGAAAGGAATATTCATGTATTTTAATAGGGTTTATAAAAGAAATTCACTGTTTTTCTCTAGGCAAGATTCAGTGAAAAGAAAATCAAGTGTTAGTAGTCATGCAAAGCAGTAGCTAATCTGCACAAGTAAATGACTGTGTGCTCAAATGGACAGAGAATTGTTTAAACCACATTTTAATGAAATATGTTTTTGGGAAATGAATGCAATTTAAAATGAAATCCTAGGATTGAATTTGTCATATTTTTCATAATTACATTTTTAAACAAAGTTTAGAAGAGAATAAAAATATTTTTCATTTATATAGTTTTAGTTTATTTATGGAAAAAGCTTTATATATTTGTCATAAAATATTCCAAAACATGAAGAAGTTGTGAAACATGTTCTCCTTGTGAAAATTGGAAAGTATTAGCAAGTCAGTCAGACTGCTTGTGTACTACCTTGTGAAGACTTACAAAAATTAATTTTATTTTTTAGAATCTTCTAGAAAACCATTTCCTATGTTACAGACATCAGTAGTCTGTGGAAACTTGTTACTTTTATTTTTAAAATGCAACTGCATTCAAAATATTAAATACAGCCTGCAGAGAAAATACTGTAATGAAGCACTATACATTTCTCAGTACTACTTCATTTGCTAGTACCACTTATTTTGATTAAAAGGAAGTTGATTATGTCCAAAACTATTTATTGAACAGAAAAGATGGATGCAAATCAAAGATATACCCATGGAGATACTAAATCTGCAAATTTTAATGTAACATTTTTTTCCTTTTTTAATTTTTTAATTTTTATTTTAATGTAATATAAGTAGATATTAATAAAAAATATTTAAACATTTCTATGAAAAAATAAAATTTCATAAAATAGAGAGTAACAATGGTAAGTACACTGTGTATCATGATCTTAAAAGAATATATTTTCAATTGCTAATCCCTCAACTCATAAAAAAAACTATACTTAAAAGAAAACTATACTTTTTTTGCAGAAAACTTTTTTTTTTTTTTTTGGTACCAGGGATCGAACTCAGGTCCTTGCGCTTGCCCACCAGGCGACGAAACCATGCAGAAAACATTTTGATTATTAAAGTATCTGACACTCAGCACTCTTCATATTTCACAATATCTATTATACATTTTGGTCCTTATTTACACTTTCAGTTTCTCATACCAGAGAGACAATGCAATATTTACATACATATGTCCAATTTACTTCAGCTAATCTATTTCCTTTTAAAGTTTACTAACTTGCCAGGATAACACTTAGTAGTTTTTCTACAATTAATATAGTTTTCAACAGAGTAGAAGTTTAGTGAATCATGTTATGGATACATTTCTTTCTGTGGGCTTTGAATTAAATGTAAAGAGTTCGATACCCTCTAAATTAAATGTAGAGTTCAAAGTTAGACCAGAAGATTTATAGGTGAAATACATGTTGTTACCTTATTCGTAATTTTTAAATTTCATAATTCCTAATACTGTAAGAAGATATTTTAATGCCTGGATTTTATCATTGACAATTACATTTTTTTTTTTTTTTTGTACTGGGGATTGAACTTGGGATCTTGCTTTTACGAGGCAGGCTTCAGGACCATTGAGCTAAATCCCCAGCCCGATAATTACATTTTTTTTTTTTAGAACTAAAGACTGAATTTAGGGCCAGTTTTTTTTAACATATTAATATTTTTATATCTTTATATAGGGTACATTGTCAGATGAATAGTTTGCAAATATATTTTCCCATTCTGTAGGCCGTCTGCTAAATTTCTTGATTATTTCCTTTGCCGTGCAGAAGATTCGTACTTTTATATAATCTTATTTATTTGTTTTTACCTCTGTTGCCTATCCCTTTGGAGTCCTTTCTAAAAAATACTGCCTACACCAGCATCTTGAAGTATTTACTCATATTTTCTTGTGGTAATTTCATAGTTTCAAATTTAACATTTAGATCTTTGATACACTGAAAAAAGGATGCATCTGAATGCAAAATATGGTTAATTCCTTTAATCTGAAACATGAACTGAGTTTTTAAAGCAAGCCCATACTATGTAAATGACGTATAGTCATGTAGGGTAATGTGAACAAGTTCATGTGCTAAAAGTCTCAGATACTTTCCATATTCAGAATAGGTGGCATTTCATTTTGTTTTCATTGAAAAAAGTAAGGCAAATATTTTTACATTAATGCTATGCCTTAATCTCTGTATTTGGTCACCACTATAATGAATTTCATAGACTTATTCTATTACAGACATTTTTTACTCTTTCCAAAACAGCAACATAATTTTGCATTATTGCTAGTCTATATGTTCCAGAAAAATTACATCTAAAAATAGCTAGAAGCTACAATTTTAATATGAACCAATGTGTGGGAAGTGAGACCAATTCTATCTCTTCACTACCTGTAGAATAATATTTTGCATACAGACTTTTTCACTCTACCCAAGTCAGCATTTTTCATGCAGTTCTGATAGTACTGCTGAAACTGACCTTGACTATCTAAACGACCTCTCAGACACCTGTGCAGGTGTCTTATTTTACAAAATCTGACTTTATCTCAACTTCATGATACAGAAAAATAATTTTTCATTACTGTTTTTATACATCCCACCAACCTCTCAGTTTTGTATATGTTAAACCCCTATCTGACTTGAAAGTAAAAAATCACTTGAGAACACTTCAGAGTTAAATGAAGATTTCTACACTGTATTCTAACCATCTGTAGAAAAATCTGTCTTAATTCCCTATTCCATTAATCTGTGATTGTGAAGCAGCTATGTTAGCTCATATCAAAAAGTGATATGTTGTAGAAATTGCTTTCGCCATTCTGTCATTTTTCCCTGTCCAGAATAGAACCTTTATTTAAACCTTTATGTTCTATCACAATAACAATTTATAAAAATTTCAATTTCACAATTATTATTGAGAACTTATTAATAATTTATTTTAAAGTTTATTGTATTAGCTTGATTAGGTCACAAAACCCATTAATATTAATGACTAGAGAGTCAAATTAGCCTCTGATCATTAAAAGATTCAAAACATTAAGCCAAATTGTGAAGCTTTGTTATGGTTTGAGTTATTTAAGGCAAAGACAACATATGATAAGCAAAAATAAAACAATCTGGTTATAAGTTTCTGGTCCAAATCTTTGGTGTCTTCCTTCTTCATGTAAATAAGAGCCACCACTACACCAAAACTACTCATTGAATCTGAAATAAAAGCTTATCAGTTCTAAAAAAAAAAAAAAGCTTATCAGTTCTTGTCTCAGTTGGTCTCAGTTGTTGACACTGTAATTATACTTTCCTTCTTAAAATTCTCTTTCTCTTTAGAGTCCATGATAGCACTTTTCTAGGTTTCATTCTACCTGTCAAGATATTTCCTCATTTATTAGTGTGTGTTGGGGATTTATTCTTGATTTTTCTCCACATAATCTTCTTGGGCAATACTTTGTATTTCTTTATCATGAATTCCTGTTTCACCAACCCTAAATACCTTCACATATTAATCTATAGTCCAAGTTGCTAACCTGAATACTGAGTTTGTATGTTAAATGACTAGCCAGCCTTTTTCAAGTGATTGTTCAAAGGTACTTCAGAATCAACATGTATTCATTTGAATTCATAATTCCCATCGTCTGCTTCTTCCTTTTATGTTCTCTTTTGCTGGTAGGAAATCCCCGTACCTTGCTCTGCTCTAATAATTTATATTTCATGATTAGATATCACTTCTATTAGAAATCCTTTATTCACTGTCCAATGTGTGTGGTATTTATTTTTGTGCCCTATATTTTGCCTATTATAGCACTTGCAATATTTTGTACTTTCTACTTATTTGTCTCTGTTGCACGCTGAAGCTCAAGGAAAGTAAATTTTCATCACTGCTGTATCCCCCAATACTTAGCCATATTTCTTGTAAAATACAAGGTGTGATCAAAAGATATGCTTAATGCAAGAACAGTGGAAGAAATATGTTCAGAGCAAGAAGGGATAATTTGAGGGGGATTAAAGGCAGTGTGTCTTTTACTGCAATAAAACATATGCCATAGCTTTTGATCATAAGCTGTATGTTTAAAAAAATGAAATTATCTTCAGTATCTATGAAGTGTTCTACATAATGTTCTATATAAATCAAAGCACCAGAACATATCTAATGAATTTAATTATGGGATTATTTAAAGAAAATATATAATCAGAAAGTTGAGTAACTGAATGAAGTAAAGAGGTCATACTCCATGTAGGTGTCTTAGATAGATAGAACCTTAGACCCTAAGTCACTATGGCATCTGCTGCTGATGGCCAGATTGACTTGGGCATATGTTCATATAATCACTGTGCTTAGGAGTAACAAGTGTCCCCTATTCTTATTGAATCCTGGCTTTTAGAGGGAAAATAAAGAAATAAATTGAACTTTATTTAAATAACACAAGACTGCCTTTTAGATATTGTTTATCAGAAATTCTAAAAAAAAATTAAGATGTATTATGTACATGTACCAATACCCCTCAATCAGTGTACATGTTATATGCTGCAAACATGTACTAATAAAAATAAAAATAAATTAATTCTAGAAGGTGGTTTTATAGAAACATAATAAAAGCTTATTTTCAGTTGAGCTTTTTTTTTAAGTGTTTATTCTGTGACACAGGCCATTTTCAGTGTAGATTGGTAACATAGTTGAGTTTATCCCTTGAAAGGTAGCTTTTAAAATACCTCATTAATTTACATGTATTAAATTAAAAGCAGTGCAGCCTTTTAGTAATGAGGATGATAACGGCATCTATAAGCATTAAAGATAATCTGTAATTCTCTATAATTTCATATAAAAACAAATTAAAGGATTTTAATTATATTGTGTACCCCATTTCTCCTAGGATTATCACCTTGAAAAGTTTATAGTGTGGTGAAAATACATAACATACAGATCTTTTTCTAGCAACTAAGAATTTCTAATGTCATTAAGAAGTGTAGTTAATATAAAACAGTAAAGTGCTAAAAGTGATTAAGACCTGCTAAAACGAAAAAAAAAATCAATTTCCTTAGTTTCACAGTTCCTTATTTGTTGTTAGTTGTTTACACATATTAATAAATCTATTCTGTATGTATTATGCTAAACACTATAGCATTTTCACTGTCTCATGGCATAGTTATTATTAGTGTTTGACAATTAAAGTAAAGCTCACAGAAATGCAGTGACTTAGGATTCACATCAATCTATCTGGTCTAGAATGTTCATTGTTTACCCCAGTGTATCTAAAATCTAAATACATCAGAGACTCATTTAAGGCTATAACTTCCTGGAGCTTCACTACCTGTTTAGAACTCTGGTTCTGCCACAGAATTAATTACTGGCTGTGAGAATTTGGTCAAATTACCTAATGTCTTTGTGCTTCAGATTTCTCATTGTTTATGTTTTTTGTGGAGTTTTTCCCTTCATCATTTGAAATGATTTAACATTAAATTTTAGACGTGATCATCAAAAAGTCTTAAGAGTGTCTTATAGATAAAAATGAACAGATGCTTTTCTTCACTCAACAAATGTGTATTGAAGGGGCTGAAAGTGTAGCTCAGTGGTAGAGTGTGCATTTACTATGGGTGAGTCCCTGGGTTCAATCTCCAACACTTACCCCACCTCGAAAGACAGAAATGTATATTGAAAACCTACCATTTTCATGTTCTATGTTAGGTAATGACAATTTAAAATATATATGCATATTTTGTACTACCTCTGACCTCAAGGAACATACATATGCTTTGGAAGCCTCCACTGTCAAACATCAGAACATGTACTAACAAAAGTCTCCTTGCTGTGCTGTAGAACACCAAAGCAAGTGACTGGGGTGGCAAGGAGGGAGGAGTAAATTAAACATTGTTTCACAGAGGAAATAACATTTCAGGAGAGTAAGAAATTGCCAGGAAGAAGAAAGAAATTATCTATTTTTAAATAAATAAAAAATATAAAAGAAATAATTCAATTGTCAGAGGATAATCAAAATACAAGTATGTTAATAATATTATTTATTGTATATCATGTTTAGGCATATGTTTGTGTCATAGGATTTTTTTTTAATTCTTAATTTTAACACCTAACTAAAAAATCAGTTGCTTAAATTGGGACACAGTTTTTGCTTACTAAATTGCACTGATACATACTACAATGTGAATAAACATTGAAAACAAATAAACTGGTTACAAAAGATCACATACTATTAGATTACATGAAAAACTGATAATGTTTTCAAAATAGGCAAATCTATAAGGACAGAGTAGGACTGGTTGCCTGTGACTAGAAGGTGGGTTTTAGGGTCTGAATTGGTTGGCAGATGGTAGCTAAAGAATATGGGATTTCTTTTTGAAATGATGAAAATATTCTTAAGTTAATTGTGATAGTTGCATAACTTTTGAATATATTAAAAATGATTGAATTATAAGTTTAAGTGACTCACATGAAGCTGTTACAAAGCAAGTAAGTTAAATTTTCCAATATTATTTTCACTAAGTTAAAAATAAAACTCATACTCTGTCTCTTTACTCAAATGCAAGACAGACTCAAGTATCTACTGTTTCTATCTGTGTTGAATTCACAGTAATATGCCATATCCTTTATTTCAAACATAAAACAAAAACCTTATTTATGAGCTCCTGATATCCTAAGGATTATAGAAGTATACCAACTTGTTGAAACCATGCACTAGTTACTTTCCTGTTACTGAGACAAAAACACCCAACATTTGAAATTGAAACGAGAAGCTTATTTGACTCACAGTTTCCAATGGATTCAGTCCATAACTGGCTGACCCCAAGGCAGAAACAGTATAGTGGAAGACCCTGGTGGAGAAAAGCTGCTCAACCCATGGCAACGTGGAAGCAGAGAAAGGGTCAGGAACAAGAATACATCCTTCTGGGTCACTCACCCAGTGACCTACCTCCAAGTAGGTTCCACCTCCTAACAACATGTTTAGCCATGAACTCACCAGGAAAGTAATTCACTGATGACTATAGTGCCCCATGATCCAATCACCTTCTAAAAGCCCAGCCTCTGAATACATGATACTTTTGAGGGACATTTTAGATCAAAACCATAACAGTTCGTTTAGTTTATAGAATATGCATCATTAGTTCACTTGATTCGAAGAGGATTTTGCAAATCATAATCAGGTGATTAGGTTAGCAGGAATCTCATGCAGATGAGAAAATGAGCTTGTTTGTCATGCATTTGGAATAGCACTAGTATAGGTTAAATTTTTCTCTAAATATTTACTGCTTTAAATTAACCTTGTCTTCTATCAAATTAAGGATTGTACTTGCCTTCTTTAGCAATTTGGGTTCACAAGTGTTAGGGGGTAAGATAGATGTTTCTACACTTGATCTTAACCAAAAGGCGGAGAAGCAATGAAAATAGGTATTTCTTATGCTACAGGTAACACATTGTATGATAAACTCAGTGCACCTTGTAACATGAAGCAAATGCTAAACTTTGCCCTTTTATTTTGCGGAAGCTGATCTTCCAGTTAGCTGATAAGAAGTGCAAATTGTAACTAAATTATGAAATTAACACTCATTTAGTTACATATTATTGGTCCTCTTTTCTTGAAGACTGACATGACAGCACAAACTAGAAAAAATTAAACCAGTATGTTTTTAATTACCTTTTTCTTATGCTATGAATTGCATTGGTTATATTATTCTGGATACCAAATATAAAGTAGCTCTTGAAAGCACAAATACAGCATATGAATTTCTGTCTTTAAATCCAGTAAAGTGATTGTACGAAGAAAGGAAGCCCAAATTTGGATATCAAGCTCATCGCTGTGGAACTAGAGGATTTCAATTTGGAATTTATAATATATCCAGAATACCTTACTTAAGATACCAAAACATGTTTCAAGATGTTAAATAATGCAACTATTTCAAATGAAAATGATTCAATTATCAGATACTTATAATACATTATAATTCCAGAAAATATAGCATCACCTATATTATTTAGTACAGAAAAACCCCATTTTAAACTGCCATTGTCCTTAACATAATTCCTCATGTTTAAAGACCTTTCTGTAATCATATTCAAAACTTATCTTGTTGATTATATTCAGCAACCATAGCCAGACATTTCAGTACCAAAGCTGAAAATCAAAATGACATATCAGAACACATAATAAATTAGTTAATGAATACTATAGGAGATTCATTTTGATTGGCTTCAAGTTTGTGATCTGGTCATGCATAGCACATTGTATTTTTAAAAGAAAGAAAATATAGTGATGATATGACTGCCAAACATATTATTTTGTCTACATAGGAGCAAAGCAATATTTTGGCCAGAAGGAAAAGGATACATAAAGATACCAGGTCAAATGTCCTAACAGCCAAAATAAATATATCTGATTAAACATTTAATGCAAATATTTTTTCATGCACATTCTTCTACAATTTTTATGTTGATTAAAGATTTCTGGCTAAAAATGATTTGTTGTTATGTTGGCAGCCAAAATTATTATTTTTTTCAGCTAAGTACAGTATATACTATGTAAAGCCCAAATCTTTTTGCTTTAACCAGCTCAAGGTGACAGTCTTTGAGAAGCCATTTTTCAAACTTACTGGAGAATCAATACTTAGTGTTTAATTACTATTTAGCCTATATATTTTCTAAGTAAACAAGAATAATGAAACCTACAGGACCATTTTCATAATTTGGGTTAAATACTGCAATATGTGTAATTGGGAAAACATTATGGTCATTTAGACTTACTTTGATATTCTCCATATACAATATTTTTCCCTTCAGAGAAAAATGATACAGTATCAACTGAACTGAATATTGAAAGATTTAGCTAAATGAAATAGCTGGTATATATGTATGTGTATGTGTATGCCAGAGTGTGCATGCATAAAATTGGGAATGCTCCTGGCAAACAGGATGAGTAAAGACCTAGGGGGCAGTATGTTGAGCCTGCAGTCCTAGTACTCCAGCACTGCCAGTGCATGCAGTGCATTAAGAAGATTCTGGAAGATGGACTTGTAGAAGAGTCATGGGGCACATTTTGGAAGTTTTGACTGCCATAAGATAAGCTTTGAATTTGCTTTTGCTGTTTATATTCTTGTGTTCTTGAGTAGATAAACATTTTGCCAAACTGTAATGTTCAGAGATTGAAAAGAAAAGTTATAATTTGGTGGATGTGAGAAGCTGTGGCCCTGTCTTTTCTATCAAAGGATATAAACAGGAATGGCTCCATCTTAAACTACAGTTCACCCTAGGCTCCCCCACCCTCCACCCCTTACACCAGGGTTGCAGTTGTTGCAGTTACAAGCTACGTCTACGCCAGAACACAGTCAAGGACTTTCAGCTGCTCCTGCACCAGCCCCCCCCCCACACCACCTTTAAGAAACCTTGGCCACCAGCCCTTCAGACCCTCCTTTCAGGCCACCTAAACTAGGCAATCAGGATAGATTATGAAACTTCAAACTAGCCAATGGGGAGAAGATCAGTTGCTTTTCACAGGTTAGGATATAAAAGGAGACGGTTGCTGCCTCTCTCTGTACCTGGTTCCTCATTGCTGAGATGTGCTCATATGCTTCTGCAGAAATAAACTTGCCTTGTCAAGATTTTTTGGTGTCTGAGTGTTTATTTCTGCACCAACTATTGAGTATGGGGCTTATTGCCAACAGTGTATTTAACCTTGAAAAAGTGCCTCATGTGGTTTATATTGCATGTATTTGTCACAGGTAGACTTTTTGTAACTTTTATTAAATTTTGTAGAAGCTCAGAGTTTCCAGTTTTCCCAGTGCCTTCTCATAGAGCAGGGCCATGCCTGTGAGTTTTTGAAAACTGCTTGACTGGGCAGTATTTAAAGAACTTTTGGAATAACAGACCATAAAGAAATAATAGAAATCAGCTCCATATTCATATGAAGTGATCATTTTTCTTACTCTGTTTCTGTATTTTATGGTGTATTTATTGGGGTAAGAGTTTTCGTTTGTTTATTTGGAATTAGAATTTTAAACTTAGTAATGATACTATAATAACTTTCGTCAAATTTTCACAGTGGCTCTTTGGTGTTTTTGTTTTGTTTTTATTAATGTAAGCAAGACAAAGAGATGTGATTATATTTTTTCAGAAAATTTTTGAAAAATTGAAGTCTTTAGCCTTACAGTATACTTTTTTTTTTTTATACCAGGGATCAAACTTGGCACCTTGCACTTGCAAGGCAAGCAATGGAACCACTGAGCTAAAGCCCCAGCCCACATTATACTTCTTATTAAGACAGTTTGACACTTTATCAACTGTATTTATCAAAATTTTTACCCACAACATAGCCTTTGGGTTTTTCTCTGTTGGGTAAGTTATTGAATGGAAGTAATTGTGAAAATTCACAGGAGGAAAGGAATATTTTTCCTCTAAATTATCTTGATATGCAAATGAAAGTGCTTCAGTAATCTTAAATTGCCACAATGGTATAGTGGAAAGAACAACAACCAGTCCCACCTCATTATGTGTTATTTTGCTTTTATGAGCACCTTTTTCCTCATTAAAAAAGAGGGTTTAGCCAGGTTATCACTGAAGCCCTTCCTTACTGATATTTTATAGTTCTAACTACCTCAGTTTACTAGTTCAATTTGCCTACATAGGTGTACTTTTTAACATCTTTGAGTTATAGAACTAAAAAGTCTTGGGAAATGATGTAGTCAAGCTGCCTTACAGAAAAGTAGAGATTTGTTTCTTTCTGTCTGCCTAGGATGCTTTTGTGTGTACCTTCTTAATTGGCACCCTTTGAATCAGAGCTGGCTGTAACAGACATTACCCTTTTGGTAGTTAGGAATGATTTCATGGATCTGACAGATGGTAAAAGCATCCCTTCCTTACAGTCCCATGAAATTCTTTCCATATTTAGAACCTTAGTTGCAAAAGACAACCAACCAACTTAGAGAAGCACCTTTCTTTGGTCAAAAGTGTATTCCTTCCCCTGGCTTATTCATCTTTCTATCATGAGCACAGAACCTGGTATTATTTAAATGTTTATTGAATATTTAGATATTGTGGGTGACAGAAATGGCTAACACTTTTGTATGTGGGTAGAGTTTCATAGTTTATTGTTTGTGTGAAAACTGAAATGATAGCTCTAATATTTTGAACAATAATACTTAGTCAATAAATAATACATATTAGGATATATTTATAGTTATCTACAATTGTATGTACTTATTGAGAATATAATCTATGGACAGTTATTTAATAAATAGTACCAAATTATTTTTGTTTAATAAACCCATTCAATAAGACTTGAAATACTATTTAAGTTTTATCTCTGTCTATCATTTCTACTACTGAAAAGAAAACTTCCTTTTTAAGTACTTAGCAAAGTATTTTTAGATTCAACTTGGGCAAGAGATTAGTAGTATTTCTTTTACTGAAATATTCTACCTCCTGATTTTCTAAGTGAAAGGATAATTGTTTCATTTCTCATTATGAGATCAATTTCAATGTAAAAGAGCAATGCAAATTTAGTTTCTTATCTAGTTGATATCTGTATTATTTAGAGGATATTTCTGCTTGGATAATTTGTGAGGTTAGTGCATTTCTCTTCTTGAAAAATGTATTTGTGCTCCTAATTCCTAACTGATGGAAAAGCAGAAGATATTTTTAGTGTCAGCTTTCATCAAGTTAGACCTTTCTGTAGACCTTACTGAATTCTATTTCCATGGGAATTTTGCTAATGGGTATGTGCAACATTATCCCAGTGCTTGTAGATAAGATTATAAATTAAAAATAAAAAGAAATGGATGAACAAATACATCTTTGTTAAGACATTGACAGAACATTAGTCTTTCTACTTTCATTTTTACTTTGCACTGTTTTCAGATCAAATATACAAAGTCTAGATTTGGTATTCATGCATGAGCTTAATTCAATATAAGTAATGAATTTCCTAGGTGGATTCTTTGTTGTATATTCTTTCATATATATATATAATATATATATATATATTATATATATATGGCATGAGAGAACCTGTCTTCCAGTCTATATGTTTAGTTAACAATATTAGTGACTTTAATGAGTTTTACAGGAAAATGGAATATTGAAGATATATTTAGAAATAAGCCACCCACTTTTATTGTTTGTGTACTAACTTACTGATATACTTTATAATGTAATAAATATCCATGGTACATTTCAAACTGTAGAAAACGTTTGTGAATGAGGTGATGCTAAACATTTGTTTTGGAGTTGTTTAGGGCTTAGCATACCTTTTGAGGGCTGGGGATTTAGCTCAGTGGTTCCAGCAACCTGTCTCACAAGCGCAAGGTCCCAAGTTTGATCCCTGGTACCAAAAAAAAAAAAAAGAGTAAAAGAAAGCATACCTTTTGAAGGCTAAACATACCTTTTGGAGTTGTTTAGGGCTTAGCATTAGCCTCCTTCCTGTACTGTGTTTTTATGGTTTTAAGTATCATCAGCATATCAGTGACTCCCAAATGTGTATCTCTTATCTAAATCTCTTTTAAGTTTTCCAAACTCATTTCTTACATTTTCAGGGTAATCTCATAGACATATCAAGCTAATCATGCCTGAAACTGTACTTTTGATTCTCTCCTTCTTTAGATCTGCTGATCCTCAAAAGTTCTGCTGAGAAATCTACTAATAATCTTGTGAATGCTCCTTTGTATGTGATGAGTCACTTTTGTTATTTTTAAGCCTCTGTAATCCATTTTAGACAGTTTGATTATGTCTTGGTGTGGTTCTCTTTAGATTTTCCCAGTAGAAATACTTGAGCTTTTTAAATTTGTATGTTCATTTGTGGCCAGAATTTGGGACGTCTTTAGCCACTACTATTTTTTAAGTAAGCTTTATGCCCCTTTATTGTGCTCTTAGTTCCTTTCTTTCTCTCTTTTCCTACTGTGATACTCAAAATGCACATATTGATCTACTTGATATTGTCCCATAAGTCCCTTAGGCTTTCTTTGCTTTTCATCTTTCTTTTTTTTGTTGTTCCTATGACTTGATGATTTCAAATGACTTGTTATTGAAAGTTCATTGATTATTCTGCCCAGTTAAGTCTATTGTTGAATCCCTCTAATGAATTATTCAGTTCAGTTATTCTATTTTTTGGGTCTAGAATGTTTTTTTAGTAGTTTCTGTCTCTTTATTGATATGTGCATTTTGTTCATATATGATTTTCCTGTGTTTAATTATGTATGTGTTTTCTTTTAACTCACTGAGCACCTTTATGATGACTATTTTAAATTCTTTGTCAAGTTGGTCATAGTTTTGTGTTTTGTTAGTAACAGTTTCAGGAGTGTTATTTTGTTCCTTTGATCGGGCCATGTTTTCTTTTCATTATATGTTACAGAATTCCAAGAAACAGGAACAACCAAATGAGAGTCAGGAGGATTTATTTATGTCGTATACACCACTCAGTGGACTTTGTGTTCAAAATGGCTGAGCTTGAACAAAAGAGAAGTTCCAACTTTTATACATTTCGTTGAAGGCGGGTCGCCTTTCTAGTGACATAGCAAGTGAGTTTACCAGAACAGGACAAGGGCAGACAGTTTTATGACTTTGCTTTGAAAGAAGACAGTGTCTTATGAATCATATGAGAACAGAGTGTCATAAACTTTTGTTTACAGGACATAGTTTTTCATTTTATCTGTACCAGAACAAGAAGTTACAGCTATGAGAAGAAGGGGAAGATCATAAGGGGAAGGACTGCTGAAGGCTGGGAAGGAATTGTTTTTCTTTAAGACCTCCTTGTCATTTTTCCTAGATTTGGGTGTTTTTATAAACAGTCACCTTTCTCAGTCTTTATATGCTCACTTTGTATAGGAGAAGATGCTTACCAGTCAACCCAGGTGGGACTCCCAGGGCCTCTCAAACCTTTCATGATATATTGCTTTCCCTGAAATTACCCTCAAAACTGCAGCTCTGATACACTGCTCACCTGTTTTCAGTGCCTTTCAAAACCTGGTGCTAGTCCTGTGTCAAGCTCCTAGTCAAGCAAGAGAGTAACCAGTTTCTTGGGCAGCTCCAAGCCAAGCCAGAACATTGAACACATGGTTTATTCTTTTGTTCTGTGTTCAGGGAGTGGCCCTTACTGGAGGCTGATCAGACCCCCAATCACCTGACCAAAGGTATGGCGGATGGATTAAAAAAGGAAGATAAGATAAGATCTTAATGCATAAATGGGGGGCCCAGTATGGTCAAAGCTCTTATCTGGCTAAGACACTGTCTCCTGGAACTTGCCACTATTTGTTGATCATCCAGCTTCCAGAAGGAATAAAGGGTGGTACAGGGAACAGTGAGGTGAAGAGCACTGATGTGAGCAGGGTCCTAATAACAAGGGAACAAGATATTCCAGTAGGAACAGATCATTTATTTGTTTTTGAAATTTGTTTCTTCCCATAGATTGATTTTTGTCTGTATGGGAATTTTCTGTACAAGTCATGCTGCCCATAGCTGCACTATTGTCTTGCCATCCAAGGCATCACAGATCATTGAGACCTCTGCTGTAACCAGTGGTGTGGGGAGTTGTTCATTCCCACACACCAACTACTGGCTCTTCAGGCAACCATTGTGGTAATAGGCAGACTTTTTTTTTTTTTTTTGCAGTACTGGGGATCGAACTCAGGACCTTGAGCTTGCGAGGCAGGCGAAGTGCCACTGAGCTAAATCCCCGGCCACACACAGACTTTTAATATGAAAAGCCAAGTTATGAATTTATAGCTCACTCAGGGTGGTCTCCATCAGGCCCTGGTGTAGAGCCTTTCTTCCTGGTTGCTTCACTATGCCACAAAGAGGGAGGAGCACACATAGGCCCTTAATACTACAAAATGTCTTATTCCTTTTCATTGGAATCTCTTCTTGGCTTTACAATGACCTGAGTGCCTAGGAGCTTGCAGTTGATAACGCATTCTCACAGATCTATTCTGTTCCATATATTGCCAACTTGGTGTCTTAATGTAAAGGAGAGCTTGTAGCTTCCTAGTCTACCATCTTGTTGATGCCACTATAGCTATTATAAAAAATGTGTTTTCAACAACACTAAGATTCCACCTCACCCCAGAAACAATGGCTGCTATCATGAAATCAACCAGTAACAAATGCTGGTGGGGTTGTCGGGAGAAAGGAACCCTTCTCCATTGTTGGTGGGAGTGTAGACTGGTGCAACCACTGTGGAAATCAGTATGGAGATACCTCAAAGAACTAGGACTAGAGGTCCCATTTGACCCAGCTATTCCCCTGCTGGGTATCTTCCCAAAAGAATTAAAAAATCATACCACAGTAATATATGTGCACCCATGTTTATAGCGGCACAGTGTGTAGTAGCTAAAACTTGGAAACAGCCCAAGTGCCCATCAACTGGAGACTGGATAAAGAAGATGTGGTTTTTGAATAAAATGGAGTACTACTCAGCCATAAAGAATGAGAAACTAGCTATATAAATATAGCTAAAGGGATGCACATTGAGGCCATACTCTTAAGTGAAATAAATAGGACATAAATGTGTAAATAATGAATAGTTTCTCTGGTGTGAAAAACTAAAAGTATATAAATAAGGATCGAAATTGTAACTGATAATTGAAATAGGAAAAAAAGGTCTAAAGGAGTAGGGGAAGTGAGAGGGGTAGGGAAAAGGAAAGAAGGGAAAGGAAAAAATGGAAACAAAGTCTTTTTAAGTAGGGAAGGGTAGAGGGGGCGAAGGGAGGACAGGGGAATGGGGAAGAAAATAAGAATCAAGATACATCATGTAAAGGTATAAGATCCCAATGATGAATGTAACTATATTGTATACCTAAAATGTACCAATAAACTTTATGAAAAAAAAAAAGAAATGTGTTTTCATGGTTATATTCACTCTTGTCAGTGTAACATTTTAGAAAATACCACTTGAGATAAAACAAAGCAAAATGTAGGAAACAAGAACCTGGTTTGACTGCAATTTCTAACAAATTAGTTGTTTGTATAATGTTCATATAATTACATTCCCTACAAGCTTTTGGCATGATGAGTATAATGAACTTGCCTTGCCTTCCCCAGAACTTAGAGGTAAACCTGGGTCTGTTATTCCCCTTTAACTGTTGGGAGGATTTACAGTACTAGTAGATCATGCTGATTAAAACTTCCAAGGTTTAATGATATGTGGCAATCATGTATTTTTCTAATATACCAAGTAATTTTTCTAATACAGCTTGTAACCATCCTAATTTTATATCATTCCTGAAAGATGAGGCTTTACAGTTGAACACTTCATTCTTTAAAGCTTACGTATTTAGATGGATGTGTGAGAGAAAACAACTGTGAACTTTGATGCTATGTGCTTAGGCTTCATGAGGATGAAAATACTATTTCTGAACATAGCCCATTGACTTTCCTGGTGTTAGCTGGAGATAACTTCATTTGAAAATGTTGTCTTTGTCAACATGAATCATTATAAAACAGGTAAAAAAGTGGGACAGTAGAAACTAAGAGCTAGAGTTAATATTATGTTGGAAATGACCACAAACAAGTACATGAAGTAACACCTGTTTGCAGCAGTTTTCTGCTTCCTTAAAGTGCCCGTTTTATGTCATGTGAGCACAACAGTAGGATCAGGGCAGGTAAAATTTTCCTAGCATTCTGTCTTCATTAACTTTCACTTCCTTAGGAGATCTTGAATAAAATAAACAGATTTTGCAATCTTTAGCAACTGATTTGAATTGTTTCCTCAGATTACAGAATCAACTGAAAGCAGGTTAGGTGCATTTAGGTTGGGTTTAGTTTAATGTCACACTTAACTACATCATTGTACATACATACTCAGTACTATTACTTAGCACCTATCACTCGCAAAGGTTTCTCTAATGCATGTGAATTGAAACATTGTTTTAAACCTGGCTTTCAAAATGTTCTGTTAAGTATTGACTTTTGCTGAGGCTGTATAATCTCAGCATTTAAAGATCATAACTGTTAGATTAGTGCTTAGAGGCAGTATCTATGCTGAACTGAAGGACTAATGGTTGGATGAATTCAGATATTCTGCCTCCACTGTCTTTATTAATATTATTTACTAGATTTCAGATGGACTGCTGAGAAAGATGATTATATACTTCCTCTTAAAAGAGTAGAGAATATAATTGTTCTCTTGCTGCCATATATTTTACTAACATTTGTGGCATCAACTTAAAAATCAGATGTCCCTGCAGAGTTGGAACCTTTTGCTAAAGTGGAGTGTTAGTAAGTATATTTGTGTGTTCTAGGAATTACGGGGTTGAATAGAGCAGGTAGAAAAAATTTTGAACCACTCAGAGAATAATATGGCGTATACTGAGGCTAGTGGAGAGAAAAGAGGCAATATAAATTGTATTCAACTAAATTCTTTTTTCCTCATTTTTCTTTTGTAGAAGCTGGAGAAAGTTCTTGTGGAATTCACTCATAAGGAGTTGTTTGATTTCTATAACAAGGTCTGTATATTGAAAATAATCTTCTGATACATAGGGATTTTCCTAATGTTTCCTTTATTTTATAAATTTTTATTTCTAAATACCCTGTTATGGAACTGAGTTCTTTAAATATCTTTTACAAGCACTGTATGTGTCACTGCAGGAAGCATAGCTAAGATGAAAAGAATCTGCACAACTAAATCAGGAAGAAAATGAAAATTGTTTTAATTAAGGCAAGACGATTGTTGCTTTATTATAAAGCATTAAGTGGTATATTGTGTGATATCTAGCTATAGTGACACTTTAAATGTAAATCATGTAAAATAATTTGGGGGCCCAAGGGTAAAAGGAAACATGTAAATAAAGATGCTGGTTCTTTAAAAATTTATCTCTGAGTATTGTTCATATTTCTTTCCAAATCCTGATTTGATAATTCAGGAAAATGCACTCTCCCCATCCCCAACCGTAAAGTCTTATTGGGTAGTAATAATTTAAAATGAAACAGCTGGATATACTTAAAATAGTATTTAGAAGTCCTGCTTTACAAATGTGAAAAGTAAAATGGCAAGCATAAATTCTAACATCTTCACATAAAAAATACCCTAAGTGCCATTTTATTGCTATGTGAATAGATTTAATATACATAGTTACTAATGCCATTCTTTCCTTTTTATTTGCGTGTTTCATATAAACAGCAGATCATAGGAATTTTTTTCCGCTCACCAACTTTCTGTTTTGTTTTATTTTCTTTGTACATAGTTAGAGACTATACAAGCACAGCTGGATTCCCTTACATGATGTTATTGAAGACTGATTTCTCCATCACACTCCTGCCACCCCCATTATTTTGCATTGAAGAGAGATTGCCTGGCTGTTTTCTGGAAGACTCAGTGACTTTCTTTTTATAAATTATATGGCTTGTCACTTCTTAGACAAGTAATAACGAAGGGAAAGCAATGTTAAGAGTACTAAGTTCTAATGTATAGTGTTTGTCTAGTTCTGTGAGCCAGTAGCAATTATTATGAACACTTTTACTTTCAAGAAATCAAAAGTGAATAGTATATTGTTTTTACTTTAATCTTTATTGCCTCATCTGTTTATTGTTTACATGCTTGATGACCCCTGTATGTATCAAGGAGGGTCCACATATAGAAGATATAATGTGTACCCTACCAGAATACAGAACTTCAGTAATTACATTAGTAAAATTAAGGAAACAGCCATGTGCAGTCAAATATATCATGGCATTTTTTCCTATAAGAAGTATATTTTGCCTGAGAAATTATATGAAAGAAATTTAAAGTAGAACTAGTAGTATTATATCAATTCTAATGTCAGCCTTTCTACATTAATTTTTCTGAGTTTAATGATTTTAAAAATAGTGCAGATTTTTGTGTCCTTTTCTTTGTAATGAAAATTAATGATTCACTTCATAGTGTGAGACACAGATGCAGATCATGAATAAAAACAATTGTAATGAATAGTAAATGGGCATCTTTATAATTTCAAATCACATACCTTTTGTATTTCCTTCCCTGAATGCATTTATTTCAGTCAATAAAATTTTTGTATTTTAGAATTGTTTGAACTGATGTGTATTTTTATTTTATGTATTTTATAGTATATTTTATAATATGGATATATGTAAATGTAATATGATTCCCATTAACTGAAATGTCTCTCATATTATTTACAGAGCAGGAGGTTGAAACATGACTTCTTTCACATGAAGGAATTTGATTTCAGAAATGTCTTATAGTTAAACAAAGCTATTATAATTGACTCATTTCTCACATGAGATATCTGGGTAATATAAGTGTTACAAGTGTTATACAAATAAATGTTCAGTATGTGGAATGTATGCCCACCCTTCTTTACAAATGCATTTTTATATTTATATATACATGTATATGTATACATATGTGTATATACATGTTTGTTGTTTAAAAGACTTTCAATCTGGAATATTTCAGAAAGCAAATTTTATAGTTGTCTGTATGGATTGACTTTAAAGATTTTTTTTAACTCCAATTTCCATTGTTAGAATATATGTAAAGCATGTTTGTATTGTAATGGTTTTATGTAGCTTGTAACACTGCTTTTTGTTGTTGTTCTTTGTTTGCTTTTAGACAGGATCACATTGTATTGCCCTTGCTGGTCTCAAAGTTAAATATGGTAGTTAGAGGTTTTCTAAAGTAGCTCATTTTATGCTCCCTTAAAAGGGCTGGTTTATACTCTCTAAGAATATGTCTAAACCTATACAAAAATATGGTAAACAGTTTTCTTTATGTTAGTCTAGTTTGATGAATTCTGCATCAAGGTCACTAAAGAATGGACAAAAAGGTCTAATTCAACTAAGAACATAATTATTCCTGAACTATATTTAGTTGAAGATTCTTAAGGCATTACCATTGTTAGGATACACAAAGGAAGTGTGATGTTTCCAAAGAGTATTAAATACATGCTAGTTTTTTATTTTAAAAAAAGAAGTCGAAGGAATTAGTGGGGACTGGAACCTACTATCTCAGCACATCAGTATTTAATCATGTGCCACATAACAATGTTTTGGTCAATGGTAGATTATATATACTTACTACATATTGTGTAGCCTTGATTTGTATTAGGCAACACCATCTGCCTTTGTGTAAGTACACTGTATAATATTAAGACGCTGTATAATATTAATGGTAAAATTGCCCACTGTTACATTTCTCAGAACATATCCCCATCATTAAGTAATGCATGATATAAGTCTCTTATGAATGCTTGATACGAAGATTGAGTAGAAATAGAATTACTTGGTAAAAAAGAGGAAACAGTGTACTATTTTTATAACTACTGTAAAGATTTGCAGCTTTCCAATTATAAAATATCATATGATTATATTTAATTAGAAAATACCAAAAACTAATAAAGACTAATTAAATGTATAGAGTCCCATAATCCAAAAATGGTTATTAGTGGCATTTGAATAGATTGTTTTTGCATTTTTTCCTATCCATATATCTTATTAATTTTTTCCTTTCCTAACAAACTGAGGTTATGCTATAAATACAATTTTATACTTTTATATAACATTATAGGCATTTTCATATCCTTAAGTACTGTGTAAAACAGAATTTGAATGTATATTAAAAAGTTCATCATTAAAGAACCTTACTTTAGTCCTCTACTAGTGAACATTTAGATTATTTCCAATTTTTAACATAATACAGAACTCACCAATAAATGTCATTATACATAACCCTAGACCACAACTCTCATTGTTTTATTTATATAGGTTCCTAGAAATGCAATCACTATGTTAAGTGTAAATATTTATTGTCTCTTATCTTTTATGCTAATATTATAAAAATAATTTCTCATTATAAAAAGATAGTTGCTTTATTTTGCCATATGATTCTCTAGAAGTACTTACCTAATTGCTACCAACATTTTGGAGTATATCTTTTTAGACATCATCTGTAAATACAAATATATTTTTAGAAATTTATTTACATATAAATTTGATATATATTGCTAAATTATTTCCCCATAGGTTATATCAACTTATCTTCTACCAACAATGAATAAGAATTTAAATGCCTCAAGCTTCCTTTATCAGCTGCTTCCTCCTGCTATACATTTTACCCTTAACATTATTTTTAATCTGGGATTTGGGTTTGGGCAGAATGTAGGGTAAAAGTGGATTGGAGATGGGAACCTTGGTCTTTAGTTGAGATATGTCATGTTGAAATCCTTCCAAAAATCAGCAACTATGAGAGACAATATGACAGTACTTAAATATAAGGCCATTGAACTCAGATATTTATTCCCTTAATAAATATTTACTGAGTGCCAGTGCTGGCATGATGTATACTAGGCCCCATGTTGACATTGATAAACACAACAAACATGTTCATGGCCTCTTGAAATGTAATATGTTGGTCAGTAAAAAGCCAATATGCAGTAAGTTGACAAGTTAGAGACAAAGTATAAGTGAGTTTTATTAAGAGAAAAAGATGGAACCAAAATTAGAGGCATCAAGGAAGGATTCTCTGAGGAGTGAGATTTGTGCCAAGTTCTATACAATGAGTTATAATGACACAATAATAGAGTGAAAAGCATTCCAGAGAGAATGACTCCTGCAGCATTCCAGAAGTTAGAGCTTTTAGTGCATTTTGGGAACCAAAAGATCAGTATAGCTAGAGTGCAGTGAACAATGGAATCATAGACTGAGCTATAATTACAGACAAGGACTCATTCTCTCACAAAGTCTTGTCATTTCTACCACCAAAATATATTGCAAATGTGTCTCTAGGTCACTGCCCTGTCCAAGCCACCATCGTATTTGCCCTGGACTGTCCCGCATTCACTCTAGCCCTTCTCCAGTCCAGTCTTCACACACAGCTATTGGTTTTTAAACATTAAACCTATTAATTATACTATCTCTTTGCTTAAAACCCTCCAAAGGATCCCATTACACATCAAATAAAATGTAATGATCTGGCCCTTCAGGACAGTGCAAGAGTCATATCCTAGTTCTACAAGTTGGTGTGTATGTATTGAGCAAGTTACTCAACTTGCAAAAGCCCACTTCCCTTGGCTTTGTAATAGGAATATTAGTAATCCAAATTATAAGAGTGTTTTGAGGATTAAATGAGATGATTCATGTTAAACATTCATCCTAACCCCTGATTCCCAATAATTATTATATAATAAGTGTTAATAATGTTTTTATAATCACCAAGTAACCAAGCTTTCTTTTGAAATAGTTCCAGATAAGGTTTGTACTAAAGTCAAAATTGCAGAAAGCTTATATGAAGCTCCTTCACTTTGAATTTATTTCAAGTTCTAATAATTCCACTATAATTATCAATTCTAATACAATTCTAATCTAGCCACTCATTCTATTAATAAGATAATAGGTATATTATAGGACCAGAATAAAAATATTTTTTCTATGAACACCTTTCCAGATGGCTCTTATGGGTTTAAAAAATATTTTTCTCTAAATTTAAACAATGAATTTTGATTTTTATCCTACCTTAAATGTTGCCTACACTTCATTATAGAGTGGTTCAGCAGTTGACGGCTACGACCCACAACATGTCTTTGGAACTAAAATGTTATTAGAACACAGCTGCCCTGCTACCAAACTCACTCTAGAGACTTTCTCTTTTTTTGGCTTTGAAGAAACAAGTTAATGTTATGAGAGAGGATATGGATGAGGTTATACAGCGAGGAACGGTGGGTGACTTAAGACCTGAGGGAGAACAGCACCAAAAAGTTGAGGCCCTGAGTCTTATAGCTACAAAGAAATAAGTTCTTCAAACAACCTGGAAATAGATTGTATCCAGTCAGGGTTCCACATGAGAACACAGTCCAACTGATACCTTGAGAGCAGCCTAGTGAGATTCTAAACAAAGGAACCAACTTAACTATTCCAGTACTCAAGAACAATGGTGATTATAAGAGAATAAATGTATGTTTTAAGCCTCTTTATTTGTACTAATTTGTTATTGTGCAATAGATGACTGAAAGTCATGCCCACAGTTTATACTTTTTATCTGCATTTACAGTATCATGGAAAATTTGAATAGTTAAAAGACTGAGTGAGCTGCAATACCTAAAATATTTACCACCTGCTTTTTTTTTCCCCTTCGGTACTGGGGATCAAACTCAGGACCTTGTCCTTGTGAGGCAGGCGCTGCACCACTGAGCTAAATCCCCAGCCCTACCCCCTGCTTCTTTATAGAAAAAAAGTGTGCAGACCCCTGCTGTATGTTGTACTTCCTAAACTGGAGCATTCCTAAAGGTATATAATAATTGTTAGAAGACGCAAAAGTTGTAAAATGGACATGGTATGTATTTCTGTCGCTTCACTTTTACTCTAATTTCTGTCAGACACCTAGCCGTCAATCTAAGAATTCCATTTTCCATCCTCCTTTGCAGTTACTTCATCAAGGTGACTAAGTGTCACCAATGAATTGTGACTAAAACAGATTGGGAGTTGAGTCAGCTTTGAGCAGATAGATTCTAATTTCTTAAGGGTTAGGGAACAATAACAGGAAAAGAACTTGGGTCCCTGGATAGTCTCATGGAGCACTACAGTCTACATGTCCTTGACATCTTCACTGTTGCATGAGAAATAAAACATCTTGGTTGAGCAATCATATTTGGGGTCAGAGCAACCTATAAGCAATAATGTAGTAACAATAGTAGTAACAATTTTAATGGAGCAGTAATTTAACATTATTTTTAAAGAGATAAACATTTCATAGTTTATCATTCAAGCTACATATAAATGGAAAGGAGAAAATGGAGAACAAAACCAAAACAATGCCATCTGCAACTTCAGGATAAACTCTCAGAGCACTAGGAGTATACCTTGGAAATTAAAGCAGTCTAATCCTGCAGCGGCATCTCCTCCTCCCCCGGTATGGCTACTCGGAAAGAATTTGAAAAACCATTGATGTATATTGTAAATTTCCCCTGAAGTCCTCACATAATTCCTTTTCTTCTGTTGAAGAAAAGAGCTGGGGCAGTTCTGACTTGTTTGGGCTCATTAGTCAGAAGCTGCTCAGGAATTAAACTTTAAATTTCATACCAGTCAATTTTGCTTCTCTAAAACTTTGATTTTTGCCATCATTATGCAAATAGTCTGTTCAATAGACCAGCCTTGTTTAATGCTAAAATTAGAAACACATTAATTTGAAGGATTTTATAGTAAAGCTTAATGGAATTTATAATTTTAGAGAATTTAACGGATTTTTATCTTTGCCCTCCCCCCAACTCACACACTTGAAATCACTGTGAAGCTCTTTTGCATCTCTCTGAAGTGTAAGATTGTACCAGTTTATGTGGAGTTCTGCAATCCAAGTGATGGCAGTTTTCATAGCCTGCTTTGTCTTATTTGAAATGGAAAATTATTCATTTTTACTTCAAAAGAAACAGTCTGAAAGATAAGAAAGGTGTAGCAGTTTCAGTCTATAAGTTGGTAAGGAAGAAGGTGTCACAGGATTAAAGAGACAGTTTTAATTTCCAAGATAGGAAGAATAATGAATATCAAATAATGTTCCCTTAGTGAAACTAGAGTTGTTATTTTTAGCATCTTTTAGTGAAAATGTCAATTTTTAAATGATTTGATTGTTAAAAATATTTTCTCTTTAAAGAAATCTAAGCAGAGGAAAGCAGTAAAACAGTTAATAAATTTAATAGTTGTATTTATTTTCTTACTGATGTTTATGTTTTTATTTGACAAATAATTGTATATGCATTTATTTTTTAAATTGAATTTGGAAGAATATGATACATCCTACCTGAATTTTTAAATGATAAGTCAATCAGAAAGTTTTTTCTCATCTATAATAAATGTATATTTGCTGTAAGTTATGGAGCTCAGTGATTTCTCAAGGTCTTTCCTCATGTTTGCTTGCTTCAGGAATTTCTAGTTTTTATTTCTGCTCTATGTCTACTCTATATCATACCTTTTTCCTGCAGGTTCAGCCAGGCTACCTATGGACAAAACAAAAAGCTGTCCTCTGAAAAAGACTGCTTTAGCACTTCCCATATTGTAGGCTTCAGCTTCTTTCTTCATACAGGAATGTGGTTATACTTTGGCAGAGGAGCGCAGCATCTTCCAAATGATCAGAGATCATGTGCTCTACATTGCAGTCCATCCTCTGCATTATATGCTGATGTTAGTAGTTCTGTGAACATTGGGGACTTTGAGATATATTGACTGAATGAATTAATTGAATACATAATTTATTTCCCCTCAACTTCTCTTCTTTTATTTTACACAGTATCATTTGAATTCTTAAAATGACCAAAATCATTGTAAACTTCAAGTTGTACAAGAGCCGTTTCCACACTACTTAAGCCAAGTACTTTGGTAATTCCATTAGGAAACAGCTGCCTTCTACAGAGTCTCCTAAAGTCACTGATCCCTTTATTCATCAACCAGGAAATTAACATGAAGAGGATAAAAGCCTGATAACCAGCTAGAGACCCAGATTCCTGCCACCCAGAAGAATAGAGCTAGTTCTGTTGCTATGATGATATTTATCATAGCCATGAAGTTGTCCTAGACATGCATCTGAGTATTGATGCTACCAAATACCGAAGACAATTAGCATTCCTACCAAATTCTGTGGTTATTTAGGTGACAAAGTCAAATGAAGTACCCCAGGGAGACATCAGCATTCTTATATTGAGATGTATATTTAGTATGTATAGATTGTGTGAGCTCATTACCCAGAAGATTTAATTTCCTACTGGAAAAAAAGTGTGTCTTGATTAAAGACACATATACAGGCACATTCATATACAAACTGCTTACAAGGAGATTTTCTCCACTGCTGTGAGACAATTCAACAACAAAGTTTTAAAAAGAAGTTTACCTTTACAGGTCATATGTTATTCTAAGTTATTACAAATGTACTAGCTGGACAAAAATCTGAAAATGTTCATATAGTTAGTGCAGAACCCAGGCAAAATGCAAAGAGATATGCAGGAAGCTGTTCAGTAACATTTTAGTTAAACATTCCCTTTGTAACCAAGACTGTGCCCTTAGAAGTAGAATCCAATGTGAGGGATAAGTTTCTTGTTGATACAATGGCAATTTTTAACAAATATTAGTACCTCATGGCAGAATGCCCTGTGAACCTTTAATCCAAGATCTCTTTTTGTCAGAGTTTTGGTGCACATTTACTGCAAAATACATTCTATTCATCCTTTACTTGTTTAATCTGAAGTAACTAGAGTAGTAAAAAGAAAATCAGCAGATGCTTCAGCTTGGTGGACTTGCAAACTACTTAGTGAACTCTTCACACAAAGGACTCTGAGGTAGCCACCTTTACTAGATATGTCATTAACCTCCCTCATATGTTTGGGTCAGCGTTCTTGTAAAATTCTGCTTTGGCAGGTTCAAATGTGTTGATAGTTGCCCAAAGCTGATGGACCAATGGAGTGTGACTTCCATCTGTGAGGTTATTCCTTTAGGCACTCAATGAAGATTTGCCCAAATGTATGGATTTTACAGTGTTGTGGTTCTGCTCTAGCTCCTCCTCTGTCTTCATCCTAGATCATTTTCATTGGGCTAATGCTATTTCCACAAATGAACCTCTGCTTTTGGATCCCTTTTCCGTGGTTTATACTTACAGTTAAATTCGTAATCGAGATATGTTTTAATTACTTGTATTATACCTCCAAGGTAAGTAGGGGATTCCAGGGTTACAGACAAGTCTGCTTAAAAAGGTGGGGCCACAACAACTCCTAGTTTCCTTTCAGCATAATCAGATGTTTTGAGATGTGAAGATTTTTAGATAATTACTCATTTTGTATATCCTTCAGGTTTTTCTAAAGGGAGCCATCTCTGCTTCATGGGCTTCTCTGCATAGAGTGTCCAATAGAACACTTTGATGAGAAGACGGGAAGAAATGCTCTGCCTCTCCATGTATGCCCCTCTTGTCCTTGTTTCTATTTTCCCATATCCTTTAAAGGAGAATGGACTGTCATTCTGTTTGGTCAGTTATAAAATGTTTGACTATGTTTCCTGATGGGCAAAGGAATTATAAAAAGACTATGTCTATATATGGTACATCTTTCTTGTACTTGTTGCTACTACTCCATGAGTTGGAATTGCCAACAAACTGGGATCCTTGGGTCTGTCAATGTTCCTGTGCCTTGGAAAAGTATCATTGCCTTATTTCATAAAATAAAGCTGGAAGGGACTGGAAATAGTTCAAATTTTGAGGTGAAGCTGAGGTGTGAAAAAGGTGGGCTGAATGGGGAAGTGGTATTCTTCTTAGACATTAAGAATGAACCATGTGCTCTGACCCAACTTTACCATGTTATGAATATAATGAAATATCATTTCACTTCCCACTTGCTGTTTTTCTATATGTAGCTCCCTTGGAAATGTCAATAGTTGAAGAGTGATTGGCAGGACAAGATTGGGATATTTGGAGGTTCTTGAGTCAAGTGACATTAATGCAATCACAATTTCACTTCTGTTCCTTACAGCTCATCGGAGATGATTTGACTTATTTTTCAATTATAAATATTTGTAGAGAACCATGGACAAAAGTATTGAAGGCATCATTCACACTTTTCAACTCTGAAGTAGGCATTGATCAAGAGAAGAAGGCTTTGAAATCATTGATTCTAACTCTGAAAGAGACCAGCTTGATACTTTTTACTTTCCACTCTAAATGGGCAAAATTTCCACTTCTCTGAAAGCAGAGGAGAGACATTGCTGGGTCAACTTTGAAAGCTCATTGGCTGCTCACCTGTTATATCACACCAGTAAGAGGCTTTGCTCTCAGTTCCTGGCTTGATGGAAGTTGACTTCGTACTCTCCTTCCTCTACACTTGCAAGAATTTAAACCTCATCCTCTCCTGCCAACTCCCTAGGACCTTAGATATAGAATGTGTCCCTATTAGCCAGGATTCTCTTTCTTTGCTTCATCTGTGGGAGGAAAATAGCAATAGAAAATATTGCTCCTCTATTTTCAGACTAAGCATTTATAATGCAATCCAAACAAATAGGAAATCATGGAAGAGAGGATAAGATGTTAACTGACAGATCAAGTTACCCTTGTGTGCTTCAGTAACAGATATCCAAGCCATTTTAGGGCTACCTGTGTGTCTCCTTTTCTAAATGTCATCTGCAAGTAGAGCGGATTCACATCATATAAAAACCATGAGATTTGCTATAGGGAGGGGAATAAATGAATTAAAGTATTCTTCCATATGTTATTTCACCCTAAAGTATTTAACCCATCCCAGTGTGTATCAAAAGCAGAAAAACCTGATCCTGAAATCCCAAGTTACTTGTGCTTCAATTAACTATTCCCATGCTTGAGTCTATGTAAGTCAGTGATGGCAAACCTATGGCACACATGCCAGAGTGGGCTGTTTGTATCATTGAAAGCTCTAAAAGGTTCACCATCACTGATGTGTTTGCTGGCTGAAATTCATCCACAAAATGTTTACTAGGCAGGACAAAAAATTAATTTTATTAGTGACATTTAGCTTTAAAGAACATGAAACATTTCAGTTTCCTGCAGGAGGCTCCAAAATGTCCTAGGATATGTTTCAGAGTAATTAAATGTGTTTGCCTCTTTCTATTTCTCCTTGAGGACTGCCATTGTGGGGGAGGAGAGCCAGATGGCAGGAGATTCTTCCCCCAGACCAATCAGCACGTCCTTAGTTTTTTGCCCCCTTCAGCCACAGCTTGTTCCCAGCTTCCTCCCTACATGAATCATCACAGACCCTGTGCAGGCAGAGTGGGAGTCACAGACCACCAAGAACTTACCCTTCATACAAAGAAAGACTTCAAATATCAGATGACAGTATCCAAGTTGCCCAGACAGAACCCTGGTAATTCTACTGTGATATTTCTGCTTCAGAATATCATAAATGAATGCATAGATCAGTTGTTGATTTCCATAAAGTTCTCCATCTATTAAAAAAGGGGAAGAAGGGAAGGCTGGAAAATAAAATGGGCAGTTGGTGTGTGTGTGTGTGTGTGTGTGTGTGTGTGTGTGGTGTTTTAAAACTATTATATTTAAGGAAAAATGGTTAAGTATGTTAATCTTGGTTCTTATTTTTCCCCATTCCCTTGCCCACCCATCAACCCCTCCAGCCCTCCCTATTTACAAAATCTTTCTTTTCATATCTTCGATGACAAGTACCTACCTACTTTGATGCCTGATATAGAATGTCCTGAATAAGAACTGCATACAACTTATTTTAACACTCCTGTTTGATGGGCTGTAGTAGAAACTCATCAAGGTTGTCAGCACATAGGAAGGCATCTGAAATTTGTTCATGAATATTACCATTCATTTGTTGAAATAAAATTGATCAGTTTCTGACTGGGTGCTGTAGCATTGTCCACAACAGCAGGCTGAAGTGCAGCATTGTCTCCAAATAGGAGGCCAAGTAGTTACTCCTAGAGGACAAGTTAAGGGAACATTTGAGAGGAAAGAATGAAAACAGCACAGAAAGACTTGAAAGGAACCAGGGAAATGCCCCTTAATTTAACTACTCCTTAGGCTCAGAGAACATAAGTGACTTGTCCATTGTCATGTGACCTCTTCTTGGGAGAACCACGAGTAGAAAGCAGGTCTCCTATACTCCAAAAGCCTTGCCATTACATTACATTGCTATTCCGAGTGATATGGAGAAGGGTGGTGACACACCATCTCGGGAAGTGACAAAAAAAAAAATCGTCCAATGTAGTTATCCTTTACCTAGTAGTTCTGAAAGAGTCCATTTTGACAATCCAAAAAAAAATACCCTACCAGTGCTATTACTTTTTGTAAGAGTACCAGCAGTCTATCAAATATGTTGAATGTGGGATTTCATTCCTCTCAAGGTAATCAGCCGTAGCATCACAGCCTTCTAAGGTAAAGCTTAACTTTCCTCTCCTACCCTCCTAGTCAGCATCACTGGTTTCTCTGCTGTGGTCTTATACTTCTACCTACAGTCTCTTCATCACTCCTTTAGAACATCTGCAGTTCAATTATGCTAATGATCTTTATTGTGTTGGTTTACTTAGAGGACTTTGCTATTTCTGATCAGATGTTTTCCCAGGGAGCTAAATCATGGAATCCTTTATTAAGTGGGGAGACCGCTGTTACATGTACTCTTTTGCAGATTCCCCCAAAACATGCTTTCTAACTTGAACCCTATGAGTAATAGATGGGACATATGTGACACACTCCATTTCACTAATTTTTCTTCAACAGATGGGTCACATATGAGTCCATGAGGGGTGTGTAAGAGCTAAGTCAAGCCATGTTTAGAATGTCTTTGTTGGCTGTCATTGGGAAGAAGCCCATGTTGATTAATTGATTTGGTATGTGTCTGTGTCTCTGTGTTGGAAAGCAACAGCCACATGGGTCCAAGGCAATGTCCTTGCCTGAGTCTTCTGGGAGAGGTCGTATGCTCTGCAAGGAGGAGGTTAACTGAAAACTCCACATCACAGGCTGGTCCTGGCTGGAGATGTGGCTCTTTGGAGTTGCAGGTGCATGGGAAATAAAATTTCCCTCACTGAGAATCTGCTACAATGAAGATGGCTCTGTGTGCCTGGTGCAATGAAATCAGTGAGGAGGGACACTGCCAGAATTTGGAAATGATTGCTTAAGCTGTATGTTTCTTAGCCTAGGCTTTCTCTAAGAGCCAGTACTGAGACATTTTCTGGCCTGATGGTTTTCCATAAAGCCACTGTTTCTCTCCCTTTCTCTTCTGACTCTCCAAATCCTTGCCTATGTAATGTTCTAGAGAGCTAAGGCTTCCTCTATATCCTTCTTTTCTTTTTTTCATAGTGTATTTCTTAAATATTTCCTATAGCATCTAGCATAAAACATATCACAGAATATTTTCACGTTATAGAATTCAAATTGGTATCTATATATTTCAGAGCTACCCCTTAATGTCATAATATTCATCTTTCCTGATGGAATACAAATTTATTTCTATAAATCAGTGTAAATTTTCAGTATTTTAATGCTAACCAATTTTGGCATAAAGTTCTTTTTTGTTAATACAAATGTATACTAACTACATCATATTTACATTCCTTGTGGGAAGTTGGTACATGTACACAACACATCTTCATTCCTTTTTTTCATACTTAGTCATTCATTGAACAGATTCTGTACTAGGCTCTAGGAATACAGCAGCTTTTCATGAAACTTCATTGTCAGCCGAAGACCCTGTCATCTTCTCTTAAAAGCTTGTATAAGATTCTATAACATAGACATTCAGAAAGTCAACTTCCAGACAAGGGAAGTCACTGAATTTGAGAGAAATGCAGTCCTAGAGCCCTGGTCCAGTAGATGGCTACAACTTAAACCTTAAAGTGGCATAGGTTGCCCTGGTGCAATATATCATCCTAGATGGTAAATCCAGCTGTCTGAAAACTAACTATAAAAAGGTAGGATTGCCTGGGATTTAGCTCAGTGGCACCATGCCTGCCTTGCAAGCGCAAGGTCCTGAGTTCGGTCCCTGGTACCAAAAAAAAGGATTTATTTTTTATTTCCAGTCAACTTTGTTGATATATATAGATATATCTATATAGATCTATATAGATATTTCTATATATATATCTGTATTTTAATTGTATGGCTTAATAGGGCTTGGCAAATCTATACATGATTCATGTAACCACCACTACAGTTGAGAGAGTATTTCTAACATTCCAAAAGTTGTTTTGCAGTTAGTCTTCTTCATCCCTGACCCTAGGCAACTCCACTGATGTGTTTTCTGTCTTTAGGGAAAATGAGAAGCATATGCTTTTGTGTCTGCCTTCTTCTGTTTAGCGTATTTTTGAGATTTATTCGTATTGTTATGTGCATCCAAAGTTTGCTTCTTTCTATTCCTGAACATTTTCCACTGTATCGATATGCTACAAAATGTCTATCTGGTTATCTATTAATGGATTTTTGGATTATTTCCAATTTGGGACTATTCTAGCTGTAGCTGCTTTGAAAATTAATGTCTTTTGGGGACACATGTTTCCATTTCCTTTGTGGAAGTGCCTAGAAGTAGAACTAATGAGTTGTGTGGAAAATGTTCAATTATATAAGAAACTGCCAAACTGCTTTCTGAAATTGTACCATGTTACATTCATACCACCTTTCTATGAAGGGTCTTAGTGATCCATATTCTCACTAACAGTTGTCATTTTAAGCTTTACTAAATTTGCTTTTCTAATAAGATATATAAAGTTTTAGTATCCAGATACATGATGGTTATTGACATTGAATTGTTTTGCATGTGTTTATTGGCCATTCATTATCTTCTTTTGCAAATTGTCTTTTCAAATATTGTGTTCATTTAAAAATGTATTGTCTTCTTATTGTTGATCTGTAAGAATTCTTTATATTGTCTGGAAACAACTATATAAATCACTTTCCCATTACTGGGACAAAATAGCCAATACTCAAAACTCTTAAAGGAGAAGCTTATTTTGACTCACAGTTTCAGTGGATTTAGTCTGTGGTCAGCTGGCTTCAAGGCAGAAATGGCATGGCAGAAGGACATGGCAGAAGAATGCTGTTCACCATATGGTGGCTAGGAAACAGAGAGAAAGGAGGAGCTGGGAAATAATACACCCTTCAGAGTCACTCCCCCAGGGACCAATCCTTTGCAATCAGGCACCACCTACAAATATGAGACTTTTAAAGGATATTTTAAATCTAATTCATAACAACTTTATTGTCAGATATATTTATTACAGATATTTTCCTTGTCAGCACTTTGTCTTCAAATGGTAAAAATACTATATTATTTGTCCTTTTATAAAACTTTTTCTTATAGTTCTTGCATTCTGTGTGCCATCTGAAATATATTTATATGTCTTCTCTAAAGTCACAAGTGTTTCTTCTATAGGTTTAGTTTTTATGTTTGAATAAATAATTCTTGAAGAAAAATATTTTCTCAATTAAATTCTCTTGACATCTTTGTCAAAATCACTTGACTGTTGATTATATGGGTCTGTTTTTGGATTCCATTTGTTCCCATTTTCTCTCCAAATTTATTCTATTTGATACATAGTAAGTCATGAAATAAACTTTATTATAATTTTTCAAGAATACTTAGTATATTCTAGGTCATTTGGATTTCCCATAAGTTTTAGAATGAGGTTATCACTTGCTACAAAGATCTGGGATTTCTATTGAGACTGCATTTAATATGTTTATTAGTCAGCTTTCTTCTGGCTGAGACAAAATACCCAACACCCACAACTTAAAGGAGAGATTTAATTTGTTCATGGTTTCAGTCCATGACCACTGGCTCCAAGGCAGACACACGATGGTGGAAAGCTGCGGCAGATCAAAGCTGCTTGGTTTTTGGCACCCTAGAAACATAACAGGGGAATAGTACCAGAGTGGAAGGGGCCAGGGACCAGACAGAGACTCCAAGGGCCTGCCTTCTTTACCCATTCAGACACACCTCGAAATGTACACTCCATCAGTCCCCAGAGTAGATTCCAAATCAAGTTGAAACTCGACCGTAAGCACCACATATAAGATCAATTTGAGAAGAATTCATATGGTAGTAATCATGAATGTTCATTTATTTGAGTCTTTATCTCAGCAGTGTTTTGTAAGCAATGTATAGATCTTTTACTTGATTTGTTAAATTTATCCCTGAGGGTTTATTGCTTTAATGCTACATTAAATGATACTTTTATGCTTCATTTTCTAAATGTTCACTGCTGATATATAAAAATACAAGTGATTTATATTTTAATAATTATCCTATGACTTTTGTATGTACACTCCTTAGTTCTGGCAGTGTTTTGAGGATTCCTTCAGAGTTTCTCATATTGTATGAGAAAAATTATGTTTTTACATCTCATGTTGTACGAGAAAAATTGTTTTTACATCTTTCTCATGTTGTATGAGAAAAATTATGTTTTATATATGCTTTTTTTTCTTACCTTATTGCATTACTTATGACCTCCAAGATAATATTAAATAGAAATGATAAAAACAAACTGCCTTGCCTTATTCCCTGTCTTAGGGGAAAGTGTACACCTTTCACCAGTAAGCAAAATGTAAGCTCTAAACTTTTAGTATGTGCCATTGATGAAACAGAAAAAGTTCTTGGGTTGCTGAGAATTTTTATCATGAATGAATATTGAATTTTGACAATTTCTTTTTCTGCATTTCAGTGGATAATATGTTTTTTTTACTTCTTAATTTTATTAATGTGGTGGGTTACACTGACTGATTTTTGAAAGTTAAACCAAACCTGCATTCCTGGGATAAGTCCAATTTTGTTACTATGCAAGTAATACTTCAGTTCATAGACACTTCTGTTCACAAACGATTTTGTTCTCAAATAAAAGCATTTAACAAAATTCTGCTTCCGTTCACACACTCCATATCTGTTGACAAACACAACCACGTCTATCTTCCCCACACAAACACAAATGATGTTGTCTTCCTCCAAGTTGTAAAACAAGTTAACTTCATGAACCGAGGGACCACTGTATTATGTAAAATGAGGGTTTTTTTAAAATCTTGAAGTAATCTAATATAAAGCCATATGATACTTTCATTTATAGAAAAACAATTACACATTTGATCTCTTTTGTGTAAACTTTTTATTCTTCTTGAATCAACTTTGATAATTTCTTTCAAAGAATTGTCTATTTTCTCTAAGCTGTCCAATTTATTACTATAATATTATTTATAATAATCCATTGTTACCTTTTAAAATTTAATTTTATTAGTACGTATTTGTAACTTATGCAGTTTATAAACATCTTGAGGAATGGTTACATGTACATAATACGGCTTTTTTTCAAATCCTCTTCCCCTTCCCTCCCCTCGCCACCTTTCTCCTCTGGTTCACCTGTCCTCTTTTTCATACTTGTTGGTATAAGTTCCCTTACCTCGTTATGGCATATGTGTTTACATTAATTGGAGTTCCTAGGATCTTGTGCATGGCATATCTTTATTCCTCTCATTTTCTCTGCCCTTCCTCCTCAGCCCTCATCCTTGGTCCCATGGACCACTTCCCTTTTGCAAGAGATCCATGCACTTTTGTCTCTTTATCCATCCTATATCATTTTCTTTGTTTGTACTTTGCCTCTCTAAAATGAGAGATACCATACAGTATTCAGGCTTGTGTGTCTGATTTATTTCATTCAACATTATATTTTCCAGGTGTATCCATCTTCCTACAAATGTCTCAAATGTGTCATTCTTTATAGCCAAGTAGTATTCCATTATATAGAGACTCCAGATTTTGTCTATCCAGTCATCTGTTCAGGGGTATCCAGGATTGAGTTGATACAAATTGTGCTGCTATTAACATTGGTATGCAAATATTGCTGCAGTATGATGACTTATGCTCTTTTGAGAAAGTACCAGGTGGGGGATTTAGCTCAGTGTTGGCACTGCCTGCCTCACAAGCACAAGGTCCTGAGTTCGATCCCTGGTACTGGAAAAAAAAAAGGTACTTAGCAGGGAGATAGCTGGTTCATATGGAATTTCTAATTTCATTTCTTTGAGAAACCTCCACACTGATTCCATAATGGTTGTACTAGTTTGCATTCCCATCAACAAATAAGGAGGGTTCCTTTTATCTTTAAGAGATGTTGGATTTTTTTCAAAAGTCTTTTCTGCATCTATTGATATAATCATGTGTTTTTTTCCCTTGCTCCTGTTTATTTGATGTAGTACATTTATTGACATATATATGTTGAACCATTCTTGCATCTCTGGGATGTTCCCTACTAGGTCATGATGTATGGTCTTTTAGATAATGCAGTGAATTCTATTTGCTAATATCTTGTTGAGGATTTTTGCACCTATGCTCATTAAAGAGATTGGGCTATAGTCCTTTTTTTGTAGTTGCATCTTTATCTAGTTTTGGGATCAAAGTGATACTGGCTTCCACAAATGAATTTGGGATCATTCCACTTATTTCAATTTCTTTAAAGAACTTGAAGAGTATTGGTGATATAACATCCTTAAAATTTTGTAGAGCTGGGGATTTAGCTCAGTGGTTCTGCTTCCTGCCTTGCAAGCACAAGGACCCGAGTTCAATCCCTGGCACCAAATATAAATAAATAAATAATAAAATAAAAGTTTTGTAGAGTTCATCTGTGAATCCATCATGTCCTGAGCTTTTTTTAGTTGGGAGATTCTTTACTACTGAGGCTGTTTCCTTGTTTATTATTATGTTGTTAAGCATATTTATGTCTTCTTGGGTTAGTTTTGGTAGTTTGCATGTGTCCATTTCTTCAAAATTTGCTAATTTGTTGGAATATAATTTTTTGAAGTAATTGCTAAATATCTTCTGGATTTCAACAGTGTCTATTGGCTTCACGTTTGTCCTTTTTTTCTCTTTTTTGGAGACAGGGTCTCATTCTCCTTTGTCATTTCTAATTGCATTGAGTGAATCTTTCAATGCAATCATCAATTGCATTGATGAGAATCTTTCTCTTGGTGAGTCTTGCTAAGGGCTTATCTATTTTATTTATACTTTCAGAGAACCAACTTTGCGATTTGTTGATTTTTTTTTATAATCTTTTTAATCTCAATTTCACTAATTTCTGTTCTCATCATTATAATTTCTTTCCTTAGTTTACATTTGGGGCTGGTTTGATGTTTCTCAAGTATCTTAAGATTTCTCATTAGGTTATTTATTTGGGTTTGCCCTGTTTTTCCTAATGTAAGCATTGATTATGATGAATTTTCCTCTTAGAACTGCTTTCATAGTGTCCCCGAGGTTTCATTGAGCTGTACAGTCATTGTCATTAACTTCCAGAAATTTTAAAATTTATTCTTTGATTTGTTCTGTGACCCATTGGTTGTTTAGGAGTGTGTTGTTAATTTTTCATAAGCTTTTGCCTTTTCCAGAATTTCTTCCATCATTGATTTCTGTTTTCATTGCATAGTGGTCAGGTAGTATGCATGGGGTGATCTCAATTTTTTCATATTTACTTAAGCAGGCTTTGTGGACTACTATGTGATCTATTTTGGAAAAAGTATCATGTGCTGCTGAAAAGAATGTACATTCTGATGTAGAGGGGTGGAATACTCTGTATATATCCATTAAGTTCATGTGTTAAAGGGTGTGGTTCAGCTCTGAAATTTTTTTGGTTTTTTTTTTAGTTGATCTGTTTGTGAAAGTAGGGTGTTAACATAACCTACGATGATTGTGTTAATGTTTGTTCGATCGTTTAATTTCAGCAGTTTTTGTTTCATGAAGGTAGGTGCTCCAGTATTCAGTGCCTATATATTTATCAATGTTATCTCTCCTTGTTGGATTTTTCCTTTAACTACTATCTAGTGACCATCTTTGTCTCTTCAAACATGTTTTAACTTGCAGTTTACCATGTCTGATATTAGAATTACTACTCTTTCTTGTTTTCGAGGTCCCGGTGCAAGAAATGTTATTTCCCCTCCTTTAATTTTTAGTTTCTGAATGGCGTATTGTATTAGATGAGTTTCTTGAATGTAAAAGATTGTTGGATTATGGTTTTTGATCTTACTGTCTTATTGGAGAGTTGAGGTCATTAACATTGAGAGATATTACTGAGATGTGTTGTATATTTACTATCATTGCCTTCTTCATCTGTTGGTGTATTCTTTGTTCTTCTTTTTCTGATGTTCTTTGTTGCTGTTTATCCATTGACCTCACTAGTTTCCTATGTGTTTTTAGATGTGTCAAATTCATTTTTTTCTGTTGAGAATGTTCTTGAGTATTTTCTCCAGAACTAGTTTAGCACTCAATATCTTCTGAGTTGGCCTTTTTCATGGAACTATCATATTTCTCCATCTGTTTTGAAGGATAGCTTTGCTATGCAAGTTAATCTGGGTTGGAAATTATTTGCTCTTAGGGCTTGAAATACTTCAGTCCAAACTCTTCTGGCCTAATTAGGGTTTCTGCTGAGAAGTCTGCTGTGATTCTGACTGATTTATCTTTAAAAATGATTTTTTGTGACTGCCTTTGCAATTGTCTTTTTTTTTTCCTTTTTTTTTCTGGACATCTCTAAATTCAGTGAAGATGTCCCTTGGTCTTTAAAAATCTTTCCTTACATTTGGACAATTTTCTTCCATAATTTCTGTAAGCATATTGGTGAATCCATTTGTGCAATCTTTTAGATTTTCTCTAACTCTGATAGCCTTAGTTTGGACTTCTTGTTGTTATCCAGTAGCTGCTGTACAGGCTTCTCTTGTTCTCTTAATTTCTTTATGTCTTCTTTGATTTCTTTAGTGTAATTCACTATTTCTTCCTCAATGTCAGACACTCAGTCTTCACATTGGTCATTTCTGCAATGCAGGAATTCTATATGTCTTTTATTTCAGGTATTTCTGCCTGACATTTTTTTGGTGATTCAATATCCTTGTTGAATCTGTCATTCAAATTTTGAACTGTTTTGGTTAGCTCGTCCAGTTTTTTACCTATTTATCTGAAATTCACCAGGAGTATATTGAGTGTAATTACCATAAACATTTGATTCATTTCTTCTTTTAACTCATCTATTTTCTTCATCTCTTCTAAGAACTTTTCATAGATTTCTGCTATCAAGTATTTTTTTTCTTCTCCCTTTGTGACCCCTTGCTCTGCCTTGGGGGAAATGGTGGAATTCAGAGATCTATTTCCTTGTTTCCTCATTAACCTACTTGTATGTGTTTATTTATCTATATGTATCTTTTTAAAAATTATATGTGTTCCCCTTTTATTCTCTTCCCTTTTGTGGGATGTTACTACAGGTTGGGGATTAGAGAAGTGAGGAGAGAAGAAAATGTATTTATATGGATCTTTTTAGTAGTATATTGCCTCCTCATACATAATTTTAAACTTTGTATGTCCAGTTCTAGTATTTATTCCTTCTGTGGTTTACTTGAAGTGATTTCAACTCTGTACCTATGTTTTCCCAAAAGAATTGCTTCAATTTATAACAGGATCTACAGATTCACTCTTACAACATTTCTATGTGATAGTCCTTACAGTTAGTCTTCCCCCCTTTGTCCATTGTTTATGCACACTATAACAGTTTATTATTTGTGGTTTCTCTGGAGTGAGGTAGCTGAGGTGGGGTGGGGAGATTTGGAGAGTGTTTGGATGAGTAGTGTTAGGTACTAGGGGGGAGGTTTCACAGGGAGACTAGTGGTAGATGAGAAGAAAAGGTTAATCTGGGTTCTGATTTTATTGGAGTACTTTTAGTTGAGTTGAAGGTTTAGTATTGGGAATTGTCAGAGGATATTTTGCAGGGACAAGGGTGAGATATGGAGGAAAAGTGGTTCACTTTGTGATTTAGAAAGGCCATGTGGTTATCAGAACTTGTTATATAAAGGTTAATAAGCTAGGTAAGATATAGAAGAGCCAAAGGCTTAGAATGGGAAGGATTGAGAAAGATAGGAGTGAAGATAGGAGTGACAGTGAGCGGGCTAAGTAGGATAAATTTAAAAACTTGGGAGATGAAGTTTATGTGTTTAGAAAAAGAATAAAGATATATGTTAATATCTTGTCTTGGGGGTTTGAATTGAAAAAACTAGACAAAGAGCTGAGATGAGGGAGAGAACCTAGACACCTATTAAATCAGAGCCAAATATACAAGAGGAACAACCTAATATACACATGAAACCTTAAAAGAATATAACCTCACGTTACTAAATAACTCAAGAAACATACAAACACTTAAACCAATAAGATGTCCAATGGGAACACAAATAAGATGTTCCAATGAGCCCATGCATATGTGATTCCCAAGTAGCTTTTTTCCAGAGAGTCTGAGTGCTCACAACCCAGTAACTTCTCTGATCCCTCCACTGCAAAACTGAGGTTGACTCAGACTCCAGACTTTGTGCCAGGTTTCAGGCATTCTTGAAGAGTTTGATCCAATCTGAGAACTTGCATAGGAACTCTTGCTGTCCCTCTGCTTGGGTGTGATGCTGGATTCAGCAGACAGGTTCACTGGCACTCAGTTGTCCATGGAATCAGGATTATTCCTATGCAATCAATTCACCTACAGCAGTAATGGGCTAATCCACTCCAGTGGTATCTAATAAGGCTAGTTGAGAAATAACATACCATAATCCCCTGTTTTGGGTCTCTCTTTAGCAGTCCTAACAAGGTGCCAAGATGAGCCTCCAATCCTGTGTAACTCAGGTTGAACCTGGTGTCTGATCACAGGAACTGAGTCCCTGATCACCAGTCCCTGCCTCTCAGCGGGACTCCCCTAGTCTGCTCTTCCTCCAACTGCCGGCAAGCTGGTAACTATCCCTCCCTCATCCACTCAGGGAACTTGGCTGTGTGAAGCCACCAAGAGGCTATTCTGGGACTGAGGTTCAAACACTCAACCCTTCCCCACAATGGTGTCCCTGCTAGCTCCTGCTCCATGTGGCTGTTTACTGAGGCACTTATACACATTCACCACACTCACTGTTGCCTCTGGAGGGCAGTTATGGAAGGAGAGTCTTGCGTTCTTCCTGCTGTCTCCAACATAAGATTCTCTTGATTTCCACTTTGTTCTTGGTAAGGAGAGAAATTATTAGTTTCACTGTGCCTCCTTGCTGGCAGCCAGCCAGCCACCATCCATGGTGCTATGATTTCTCCTCTGTGGCATGCACCACCTCTTCTGTACTACTTAATCCTATTTTCTTTTCCTCTCTCAGTTCCCTCGTTGTTCTCATATACCTTCCCCTCACTTCCATTCATCTCCAAGCTGCTGTCCTCCAGACTTCAGATACTTTGCACTGGAGAAGCTTAACTGCTGGCACTCACTGCTCCACCATCTTGTCTCTACAATTGATAGCTTTTTAGTTTGTATAGTTTTGTATTGATATTTTTGCTTTATTTCTAATATGAGTAATTTGTGAACTCTTTTTTCTTGATTATTCAAAAATGAGGTTTATCAGTTTTATTGGCCTTTTCAAAGAACCATCTCTTGGATTAGGAAATTTTTTTAATTTTATTTTTTCAATTTTATTCATTTCTACACTAATATTTATGACTTTTTTTTCTTTTGCTTCTTTAAATTTTATCTTTTTATTGAAGTTTAGTGTAGAACTTTGATTACTAATTTTGGCTTTTCTTTTTCAATGCAATCATTTCATGCTATGTATACACACATATCTGCAAACACTGCTTTAGCTACATCTAGCCAATTACATTTAATTTTCATTAAATTTCAAATATTTTTAATTTTTTCTTGGGAAATTCCTCTCTGACTGTGGTTATTTAGGAGAATATTGTTTAATTTTCAAATATTTCCCAAATATTTTTATGTTATCATGTTCTTACTGATCTGGCAAAGGCTGAACATATACTTTGGAAAATTTGATTCTTGTATAATTATTTAAGTTTTCTTAAGGACCGTAAAATTGTCTATCTTGGAAAATGTTCCAAGATTTTGAGAAAAACATGCATTCTGCAATTGTTGGATGGAGTGTTCTATAAATGTGAAATTGGCCAAATTGGTCAATAGTGTTGTTTAGATTATATGTACCCTTACTGATTTCTGACTATCATTTACTCAAAGAGAAATATTAAACCCTTTAACTATGATTGTGGGAATATTTCAGGTGCCAACCTAAATTGAGTAACAGTTACTCTCAAAAAATAGTTTGTTCAGGAATAGCAAGGGGTTGCTGTCTGGGATCCACCTTCTGTGCTGGATGTTAGGCATATGTGATGGGGTGGGGCAAGGAGGAGCATTTAAAGACAGAGTCTACCTAAGTTTTTTGGAAATGAACCTCATTGGCTATAGGAGTTTATTACAGAAGTTGGTGGTTATCTACTGGTAATATTGACTATTTCTAGTGAGATGTCCTTTTAAACTGACTTATGTGAATTTTTTGCAGCTTAAAAATCCTTGTAACCACCCTTGCCATAGGCATATGTGCATGAGGAGCCTTCCTTTGTGGTCTCCTGGCTTCATTTAGTTTGTATTTGACATATAAAGGTCTCCATTCTGGTAGTGACAATTTCCACAAAGATTTATGAGTTTTGCCTCATTTATTTTGAAATTTTGAGGTTAGATGTATACACTGATTGTTATGTTTTCTTTAAAAATTGTGACCTATTTATCATTGTCTAATATCACTCTTTATTCTTGATACTATTCCTTGTTCTGAAGTTTACACTTCCTAGAATTAAATTAGTTTTTATTTGTTTAGTATTTGCGTGATATATCTCGCACCACTCGACTTTTAATCTATGTTTATATTAAAGTGAGGTTGTTGTTGATGGCACATAGTCATTCTTTTTCTCTCTTAGTCTGTTTTTTGTTGCTATAGAAGAATATATGAGACTGGATAGTTTTTAAAGAATAAAAGTTTCTTTTGGCTTGTAGGTCTGAGGGTTGGGAAATCTGAGAGCATGGTGCTAGTGAGAGCTTCGTGCTGTTTCAACTCATGAAAACAGAGGGTTCCTCAATTATATGTATATAGAAGCAAGAACTAAGGGTCATATATTCCCATGATAGTTCATTCATGGATTAATTGGAACTGACCTAAACTCCTCACTACTCCCCCACCCCTACTGCAACACTGCCACAATGAGGAATTAGGTTTCCAATAGATGAACTTTGAGATTCTTCTTCAGCCCCCCAAATCCATGTCCTTCTCACAATGCAAAATTCTGTCATTTCATTCCAGTAGTTTCAAAGTCTTAAACAGTTCCAGGATCAGCTAAAAATTCCAAAGTCCAAACCATCTCATCTTAGACTTAAAGCAAGTTTCTTATGTCTGTGAGCTTTCAAAATCAAAGCAAGCCATTGCTTCTAAAATGTAATGGAGGGACAACGATAGGGTTGGAATTCCGATTCCCATTTCTAAAGGGAGAAATAGGCCAGAAAGAAAGGATAACTGGTCCTGAATAAGTCAGAAAATCAGGAGGACAGACATTAAATCTTCACACTCTAAAATAATCATTTCTATATGTCCCCAAAGCATGAGCAGCCCTAACCCATATCAGTTGACATGTTAACCACCATAAATTGGAGTTTCACAAGCCTGCACACCCTACCGAGGTCCTGAGTCGCACGGAAGATGCCAAATCATTCCGCAGCAGACAGACAAGTCTGCCCATGCCCTACCGAGGTCCTGAATCGCACAGAACACGCCAAATCGCCCCGCTGCACACAGGAAGGTCTGTGCACGCCCTACCGAGGTCCTGAGTCACGTGGAAGACACCGAATCACCCCGCTGCGGACAGGCAGCCACCTGGTTCCACACTACAAAGACGCAGAGGACACCAGACCACCAGACCAAGGTACTGAGTCCCACTG
>NW_004624733.1:5472062-5522621 GCF_000247695.1 Heterocephalus glaber | reverse complement strand
CAGGAGGGGTGTTGCTACTGGCACCTCCTCTGTGCTGGGAGCTGTCACATGCCTACCCAGAAGCCTCCTTCATGCTGGAAGCCATAGCATGCCTACCTGGAAGTCTCCTCTATGCTGGGAGCCATGGCACACCTACCCGGAAGCCTCCTCTGGGCTGGAAGCTATGGCACACTGACCTGGAAACCTCTGCTGGGCTGGGAGCTGTGGCACACTGACCTGGAAGCCCCTTCTGGGCTGGGAGTTGTGGCATGCTGACCTGGAAGCCTCCTCCATGCTGGGAGCCATGGCACACCTATCCAGAAGTCTCCTCTGTGCTGGGAGCTCACTCTGAACTCTTTTAACAAACAGAAACTTGGGCAGTCATAGTGGTGCACATCTGTAATCCTAGCACTTGAGGCAGCAGGATCTCAAGTTCACCCTTAGCCTGCGCAACTTAGTGATTTAGCAAGACTCTAACTCAAAATAAAAAATACAAAAGGGCTGGGGATATCATTTAATATAAATATGTGAGTTCAATCCCCAGTACCACAATCAATCAATCAAAAATGAAAAAGAAAAAAATCCCCTCTCTTGGCTATACTCTTAGCATCTCTACCAAGCATCCTTTATGGCCAGACTGCAAATTTCCCAAAATTTTACACTCTGCTTCCTTTTTAATTATAAATTATGCCTGTAGGTCATCCTTTTGCTGTCTCATGTCATTGTAAGCAGTTAGAAGTAACCATGCAGCTGTGTGAATGCTTTGCTGTTTGGAAATTTCTTCCGTTAGAAATCCTAGTTCATCACTTCTATGTTCCAACTTTCATAAAGCCCTAGAACATAGATAAAAGGAAGCCACATTTTTTTGTACCTGAATAATGCAGATGGCCTTCACTCCAGTTCCCATTAGGATGAACCTCATTTCCATCTGAGACTCACCTTTATTATCCATATTTCTAGGAACATTCTGGTCATGAGTACTTCAGTAATCCCTAAGAAGTTCCAGATTTTTTCTAATTTGTTTGTCTGTTGGTCTTTTCTGGCCCCTCTTCAGAATCACTGTAAATGGTCTGATTATAGAAATCTGGGCTGTTTCATCCAAACCCTTCTAACCTCTGATCACTACCATTTCCAAAGCCACTTGCAATTTTTCATGTATATTTGCAGCAACAGTCTCATTCTCAGTACCAATTTTCCATCTTATTCCATTCTCTATTGTCGTAACAGAATACTTGAGACTGAGTAATCAGTAAGAACAGAGGTTTATTTGAGATCCAGGTTCAAAGGCCAAGAAGCCCAGAACATGGCGCTAGTGAGGGCTTTGTGCTATTTGAACTGATGGTCGAAAACTGAAGGACAGCCTGGTGCTTGCAAAAAGAGGAAAGAGGGCTAAATTCCCGCAATCACTGGCACATTCCTGAGAGACAAGCATTAATCTCCTCATGAGGACTCTGCCCCCATAACCTAAATGGCTCCTACTAGGCCCTACTTCTTAATACTACTACCACAAGGAAGAATTAAATTTCCAACACATGGACTTCTGGGGCACACATTCAAACTATAGCACTACCTCCTGCCTGAGAGTCCCTTTCCTTTAGCTGTTTAGACCATTCACATTTATTATTTTATCTATTCTAGTCACTTACAATTAATGATTTAAAATTTGTTGTTGACTTTCTTGAGTTTACAATGCACATTTTTAAAGTTGAATGTTCCTTTAGAAAATATTTTATCACTTTACATATAGTGTTCAGATTTTATAACAGTATATTCCCAATTCTTCCCACTCTTCATTTGTGTTACTTTGTTATATATTTTACTTCTAGATATGCTATAAATATAGTTGTTAATATTTTGTTTTGAATAATTATCTTTTAGAGCAATGTAAAAAATAGAAGAGGTAATTTATCATTTTCTCTATTTCTAATCCTCTCCATTTCTTTGTGTAGTCTAAATTTCTGATCTGTCATCTTCCTTCTGCCTAAAGAACTCCCTTTAATGTTTCTTATACATTAGGATCTGTAGTGAATTGAGACTGAGGAAGTATTTCTCTTTCATTTAAAAGGGTATTTTCATTTAACATAGCATTCTGGTTTGGTTTGATTTGTTTTGGTTTCTCTTTTAGCCCTTTAAGAGGTGTTCTGTTGTCTTCTTCCTTGCCTGGTTTCAAAAAACATGTTGACTCTGATTTTTATTCCATTCCAAGCTGTTAATATGTCTTCTTTCCTCCTATGGCCTTCAAGACTTTGTCTTTGGTCAGCAGTTTGAGTATGATATGCTTAAAGCTTTTGCTTTGTTTTTGTTTTAATCCTCTTTGGTGTTCCCTAAGCTTATTAGATCTGTGTTTGATGTGTTATTAATTTTGGATAATTCTCAGCTATTATTTCTTCAAGTATTTATTTTGATCTATTCTCTTCTTCTTGACAGATTCTGCTTTGATAATGCCCCACATCTCTTTGATATGTGTTCTAGGACCCCATCATCACCACTGTTATTTTTTGTTTTGTTTCTCAGTTTGGATAAATTTTATTAAACTACTTTTAAGTTCATTGATTCTTTTTTCATGGCTATGTGAAGTTTGCTCTTGAGCCTGCTGAAGGCAATCTCTGTTATTGTGGTTTTTTAAAAAATTTCTTATATTTCCATTTATTCTTGTTATAACTTCCATTTCTCTTCTGAAATTACCTTTCTGATCTTGTATTTCATCTACTTTTTTTCATTAAGGCTTTGGCATTGCCAATCATATCTGCTTTAAATTGTTTGGTAGTTCCAACATCTGTGTCATACTGTGTTTGAATCTGATTCTGATAATTATCTCTTTACACATTGTAGAGAGATATCATGTGTCCATGATAGACAATATATTAATAAATTTTTCATTTGTTTCAAGTTCCAATATGGCTCAGAATGGCACTATTACCAATCTTGTCTTTAAATAAAATTCTGACATTTTATTCATCATAAATTTTTTGATAGTTTAATTTTTAAACTGTTGCATTAAAATATTATTTATCTTGATTATTTGGCTCCCATCAAATTTTGTGACAGAGATAGGTGTCCTACCAGTACTTTCTACATCTTGAAATTAAAAATAGACTTTTTAATAACTAAGTACCTCTAAGATCAATGCTAGGTTGAAGAATTTGGGCATGAAAAACTTTTATATTTTAGGTCTTTAAAAACCCAGTAAAATTCACACTCCACCTGAGTCTTTGATTAGGAAAATGTGTGCCATACAGATTCCTCACAGAAAGGGTTTATGTGGCTGTATTTATGACCTCATAAAGATTTATTCCATTTGTAGTAGTTTTGGAGCTCTCAGAATCTATGTGTGAAGACTCAGCTACAGAAGCTTAAGTGCTTTTAAATATTACATGTTAGCTGTCATCTGAACACAGCCAAAAGGGTTCTGGGGCCATTTCACATGGGAAAGAGAACCCAAGGGTGGCAAGGTTCTCCCATGGGGAACTGTCATATAAAAGAGGCCTCCCTCTGTCCCTCTGGGCCCACTAAGCAGTGTCTGGATCTTGAAGTGCTACCTCCCACCCCTAATCCCCAGTGAAGGAACCCAAGAGAAAGAGATGAAACCGAGGATGGCATATACTGTCTCCTTTCTTTGACCTTCATGAGGAATCCCAGCCTCACCTGGCTTGTGGCAGTCACACAGAGGAGTAGAGAGGGCCTGTGTCACCATCCTCCCTTGTACCCCAGGAGATTGTGTTTTGAACAGGAACATATGTAGCTGCTTGTTATTTGTCTGTTTTGTTTTAGCACTGTGAATCTTCTGTGATCTTTTCCCCCTCTACAATTCTTTGTATTAAAAAAGGCTTGAGGAGGAAAAAAGAAAAAAAAAACCATCTTTTGTGTGTCAGTGTTGGTGAGATAACTGAAAAGATGAAACTGAAAACTGAAAAATCTCCTTGGGGACCCAAGGAGTGAATCCCAAGACAGAAAGGCCAAAAGTCTTTGTGGTTTGATCATAGACTCCACAGACCAGTGTGATACCAGGCACTATTCTGTGTTCAAAGATAAAAGAGCTCTCTCTATCCTCTGGCCACAGTCAGACATGAGACACCTTGAGTCCAAAGAACAAGACTGCAGAACCAGGGAGTTTTAGTGCCTACAGTTAAGATTAACCCAATTAATTCTTTCTCTGCTCTATAGTAGCACTTTGGTGACTAAATCCAGCTGAATGGTATTGTCTGTGGTAGACAAATAGGCATAGAATTTAGGTTTTCCTTAGGAATGAGTTACCTAGTGTTAAGACAATTTCTACCAAACTGTAGCTATTAAATCAGAATGTTTTTTAAAAAATATATAATTTTCACTGAACATTCTATACAGACTAGGGAAAAATTTGGTAGTGCCCCTAAGAAAATAATAAGAATTCTTTTTACTGAGTGTCACTGGGATCATACATTATTTACATTAGTGCCTTCCCAACTTTTTCCTATAATCAATGCTATACACAGGAAATATTTGTCCAGCACATTGATAACTAGGCTGCTTACAGATTGAAGAATTAGAAAGATTAGTGTGTCCACAGGAAAGAGCTACATCCATGAAAATGTATGAAGCTTTAACCTCAAATATGTAAAAATCTGGCCAATGGCAGGTACCTGTCATACAAGTTGCTAAATCTTTTGCCCATTATGCTAACTATGCGGCATAAAACTGGGTGACTTGACTGGATTCTGACAGTAGACTATTTCTCATTGGGGTAGTTGATTTAGCCTCTTCACTAAATACCTAATTAAGACATTTAGCTAACCTAAGTATTAAAAGATTTTACCACTCTAATGAATAATCCAAAATAAAATTCCAGTTAATAGAAAAGTGTGATTTACATGCTTGTTAAAATTAAAGAATTTCTTTTTAAATTTTCACATTTGAAAAGTACCTAAATAAATTCATGCTATAATTTGTATCTGGAATGTTCTCCAACGGCTAATGTGTTAAAATCTTAGTTCCTGTTTGGCACTATAGTGAGGTGGTGGAACTTTAAAGGTGAGGCATAGTGGAAAGTTTTATGTCATTAGGGATGTGCCTTTGAAGGGGATAATGGGACCCCAGACTCTCCACTTCCTATTTTTCAAGTCCCAGCTATGAGGTGAATGGTTTTGCTATGTGTTACTGCCATGATATTCTGCCTCACCATAGGCCTAAAAGTAATGGGACCAATTGATCAAGGACTGTACCTCCAAGACCGTGAGCCAAAATAGTCTTTTATAAGTTGATTATGTCAGGTATTTGTTACAATAATAAAAAGCTGACTAACAGAGTTCACTAAAGTTGAATCAATACTCTTCTCCTGTCCCTCTGTATCTCTTTCTTCCTCAGCCATACCTTGTGGATAATTGATCCTTGAATTGACATTTGAAATTTTAAAAAACTGTAAGGTTTGAGTGAGCGTTAAGGTAGGATAAGTCTCTCCCAAATGATTCCACAAGGGCTTGTTATCTGCAGCAATTTTCAGTGTCAGCAAGCCTATGATAAGGCCTTTAAGGTTTGGGTGCAGGGCCTTTGATAGATGCCTGTTCTCCTTTCAGACATTGCTGCTCTTTACTGAGCTCTGTTGGATTTTGAACATGTGTAACCATATGATCCAGACCTTCCACCATAGCTGATCTCTAATCTCCATATCTGTAAAAGTAAGCAAGCCAAGAAGCTTTGAATTATTGGATGAAAATGCTATTTGTGTGACCGAACCGTCACATCCAATAGATGTCTGAAATGTTCCTCATGACCAGCTACACGAAGGAGAGAACATTAAAATTCAGGTTTCATTTAGAGATGATTTTTCATCATATATTGTCAATTGCAAATACAGGAAATGGTCAGCTACAGTTATGGCCCCATTCAAGGTGTCCTGAAAAATAGTAGTGAAAGAGTCCTCTCTGTGCTCAGAATATTGATCCATAATAATATCCACTTGTTAGAAAATGGAAAAGGCCTGAGCCCAGGAACACAATCTACACTGTTCCAGCAAGAATTTGAATCTTGTACAAGACTGGAAACAATGAAACTGTTCTAGTTTTATGTGTGACAAATATGAAGTCCCTGGCAGCCACACAGCCACTGTCTATCTACATTATAAGCCAGAAATTGTTGGTTTCACCTTGTACAGGTATAGCAGGAAAATTATATTCTTGGAGAGTTGGGGAGAGGTTAATGAATTTTTCTCAAAGTTCAATTCAGCAGACATTTATTAAACAAATACCCTGAGCCAGAACTGTGCTAGGTATTGGAAAGAAGGCAGCACATAAATCATGGTGTCTATCTGAAGACATGATGGGATATAACCTTCCCATAGCCAGGAATGGAAATGGAAATAGTTTCTCCAGGAGGCTCTGCAAGGTCTGTGTTGCACATTTATATAGAGCTATGCTAAGAGATGAGTCCAGAGAGCCAGAATGTCATGAAACTTTGTAGGAGTTGATAAATAATAAGTGAATTAATGACTAACCTATATTCCTGAGTGCTTTTTCCATAATTGGTAGCAGAAAAAGCCAAGAATCAGTCCCAATAGACTCCTGTTAATAACCAGTTTCTGTGAAAACCTTGAGAGCCCTGCTTGAAGCATGGTTTAGAGAACATTCTGATCTAAAGAGCTAGAATGTGGAGAGTCACACCCATTCAAAGTTAGGTCAGATTGTACACTGTCCTGTCCGTGTAGGTGGTAGCTTGGTTCTCAATTTAAATCTTTAAGTTTTAGCTGCAAGCTGCTATGCTTGATAGCATATGAAAGGCAAATGACATGGGTGGCAAAAGAATTTACCAAGGACAGAATACGTGCAGAAGGAAATTTATTGAAGTACATTCTGTGAGAGACAGGACACTCAGGAGAGGGGACTGCACTAGAGAGTGCAGGGAATGCATTTTATGATAGGGGATGGGAGTGAGTGTGTCACTAGTCATTGGTAACCACATCTTTGGTTGTGAAATGCAACCAAGCACAGAGTGTACTCCTTGGGAAGTTTGTGTTCTGACATTTTGAAATGTTGGTCATTTGGCCTACAGCTGTAGCCCAAAGAATGAGAAATGTTCTCATTGTCGTACTGTGTATAATGAAAAATATTTTCATCATCCTGTTATCCGCATCTTCCCCTCCCTGACAGATCAGCAAGGTCAAATCATTGACCATGGGTGGAGTTCTCATGTTCTGAAGATTCTGAGGAGGAATGAAGAAAGTGGGGTTAGGATTTTGACGCTGTGGATTAGCCATGGTTCATTGTAGAATATTGGGAGGGTCAGGAAGATTTGTAAGGTAGAAAAAAGGATTAGCTGCCCTTTTGAGAACCAAGTAGGAGAGAGTAAAATCAGAGTCTTCATTGGTGAAAAGAGGCTGGGAGCTTTGTCAGGCCAACATTTGTAGATGGGTCTGTTGAATCCTAGAAGAAATAAATTTTGTGAGATGATTAAGTAAACAGGGTTCAAATATGGGTGGGAGTAATATTGCCATTAGGGGACCAAGGAAGGGTAACAGCCAGAAAAGCCATCCTCCAATGTGTTTTCAGGAGATCCAACTGTTAAGCCCTTGCTTCCATAACTAGAATACCTGATCTGTGGGAGAATTTATATTTCTTGTACAAGGCCTGATTGGTTGGAGTAGAAGCATCATTGTTCTGGCTCACCCAGAGACCCTCCCCACTCCCCTGTGCCGTAGTGATGTTTGAAACCTCAGAGATATTGACAGACCACTCTGGCTAAGGAATCTATTTTATCTTGTAAAGCCTAAGGGCTGTAGACATCCAAGTAAAACCCTCAAAGTGTTCAGGGAAAGGTTGTGGAAGTCCAGAATCAAACTCACCCACTTTTGCCTGTCAGACCCACAGGAACAATTTTCCTGTGAGCCCTTTGAGATCTATGCCTTTTCTTTCAGGAAGAGTAGGTGACACTCAACCATCATCTCACCACCTCATGAGTGACTTCATGCCTTACCCAACATCTTGAGATTCTTCCTTAGAAACTCATTTCCTCCCCTCCACAAATCCTCAGATCCCACCCTGTGGGATCAGCTCTTCAGATCAGAATTGACTCAAAATCATGCTTCAAGCAGGGCTCTCAAGATTTTCACAGGAGGAGCATGTGAAGCTGTTCCTAACCCTGAAGGCCCAGCTCCCGCCCCTTTGACAATTCCTAAATCTATTAAGAGGGGATTAGAGTAATTGCCCTCTTTGACAGAATGGAGGTTGAAAGGAGAACTGGGAAAGGTTGATTGTTGGGGACAGTTTGTAATCAGGGGCTAGGTAAGCTATGGTACAAACATCCTTTCCAGGTAGCGAGTAGGCACAAAAGGGTTTGATTTCTGTGAAGAACACACCCAGGGCAGTAAGTTAGGTAATGAAATCAAGGTAGATGAGGAGGAGGTGAGTATCAGTTGTGAATGTGCTGGTGACTCTCCTGAAGAAATGGCAGGTTGCAAATGCCATTCTGTGAGTGGTTGGAAGGAAGGAGGATTGGGGCTTGATTGTGTTTTGAGTTTTGTTTTCCAGAAAGATGTATTGTCTTTGTGAGTTAAGGAGAAACCAAATTATCAATGGTGGACAAAGAAGTGAAGAATTAGAGAGAAGAATCCGCAGTATGTGATTGGAATGAAGCTTGTGGTGATTATCCAGGGGCTCAGATCAGGGACTTAGGAAGAAGGTGGCTTTTTCTTGATAGAGGCCAAAATTTTAATTTTGTGTAGTGAGAAGGTTGATTGAGATGAGAAGAGTAGAGACTTGAACCAGCTTTGAGAAATTTCCATGGTTCAGAATAAGTGCGGACTTGGAGTCTAAAGTGTAGGAAAAGTTATAGCAAGTGACATTGCCCATGGGCTGGGAGTATGTAGGATAATCTATGACCTTCACACAGACTGAGGCTTAAGAATACAGGGCTGTCAATGTAGGTACTACAGGTAAGTTGAAGTTTGGACACATAGGTTTGGATGAGAGTTAAAAGAATAGATAATCTTTCTTGCACACAAAATATAAAGTGCAGTCTAGCCCCAATCCTCTTTCCTTCCAACCACTCACAGGAATGGCATTTCTTCACTGGAAATAAGGGTGTAGAAAGATATTAAGGGGGAGTCTATTTGGAAGGGTCCGTGGGATACGCCTAGGTAGTCCATTATGGAGAAAGGGTTAAGCACAGCCAGCAGACATATGCTAGAGATGAGTGGATCCTAAGAGGGTACAGCCTCTTTCAAGTAGTTGGTAGTAGGCAAAATATTTTGGACCAGTAGTGGGAAAGGCAATAACTATGATCCTAAGGAAGTATGACACCAAAGCGTAGGTTGAGACAGACGAGTAAAACAAGCCATGTCAGCAATGTTGTGATGAGTCCCAATCCAAAAACAGAGGCTCACTGGTGCTGGATAAGGCAAGGTAGGCTGGGACCATTGAGGCTATATTCCTAAGAGATAAGACCTCCAGCCAGGTGAAACAAAAGAAGTTGACCCAATGGAAGAGATCAAGGTGGAATTTCCAAAACAGGGTAGGATTAACATTTGGTGGGGTAGAGGTAATGAGTTTCACAAGAAGAATCTCAAAGATGTTGGGTGAGGTATGAAGTCACTCATGAGGTGGTGAGGATGATCATTGAGTGTCACATGATTCTTGTTGGAAGAAAAAGCATGTTCCAAGGAGCTCACAAGAAAATTGTTCCTGTGGGTCTGATAGATGAATACGAATGGTTTTGATTCTGGACATATAGATCCTTAGGGAGAGGCCCTGAGGCTTGACAGCCATGGTGAAGTGAGGAGGACCTGATGAGATCTGGTCCAGGTAAACTGAAGAGGCAAACTGAAGAGATAAACCTAGGTCCCTGGGCTGACATTAGGAGGTGACTCTGTAAAAGAGGGATCAACCGTGGGGCTGACTTCATCATATTCTAAGATGGCCTTGATAGTTTGGCTTAGGGAGATGCCATATTTTGTCAGACGGTGAGTTTCCTGGTCTGGTAAAAGGTTGTTTTAGAGAAAAATTCTGCCATAAAGGACTTCGAAAGAGCTGAGATGAGAAATGGTTCTCAGAGTAATGCAAAATCTTAAGAGGACTACTGATAAGCATGTAGGCCAAGACTGTATTAATTTTAAGGCCTAATTAACTCCTTGAGGTACATTTGAAATGAAGGAAGGCCCTTTGTCTGACTGTAAGGATTAGGGAAATTCAAATCAGGGAACTATATGTTCTAAGACCACTTCTGATGAGATATCCTTTCATTTTTTGTGGGAAAAGTTTTTATCCATCTTGAACATATCTAAATATTTGAGCCCTCTACATGGGACATGTGGGGTAAAGTCTATCACTCAAATTGACCCAGAACAAACTTAGGATATCAGCATAGTCCTTCGTGACAGTTATTATCAAGCACTTAGGTGTAAAACCCTTTCTTTCCAATTTCTTGGCTCTATTCATCTTTTGATAGGGCTGACACAATTATTCTGTTATGATTTCCATAACTGTCATGCTTTCCTTATATCCCCTCTTTATGAGAGTTTTTCTCTAAAGGCATCCCTGTGGATTGTTTTTATTGTCTCTCATTGCAGGAATGGTTTTATCTGGTCCCAGGAGAAGGGAAGTGATTAGTGACTCAGTGTCTTAACCCTTTTAGCAGTATTTCCATAACAAAGAAGTTTAAAAACAGTACTTCTTAGGCCAAGTTTACCTGGAGTTCACTGTTAATTTTAGCTGTTTTGTAGGTGATGATTAACATCTCAAAGCATTGGATTATATTTCTTTGTTAAGAGTTGTACTTTTGTAGAATTCTCAAAGACAAGAGTTGCAAAACAAAAAGGAAAATATAGCACAAAACAAAGCAAGACAAGTTTAGTATGTGTGACAGTTTTAAGCCAAAAGCCAAATTTTTATATCAATTTTTACCAAAAATAACCAAAGAAAGAACCAACTTGTCCATAGTACTCATTCAAGTTTTTTCATGACTCCAATTGTAAATGTTTCGAGAATAATCAGAACAAGGAATGCAAAGACTTAGAACAGCCTTGGTTAGAATTTTGATGAGTTTATGATAGAAGTTTTTACTTTTTGAGATAAAATTTTGAATCTCTTACAGGTTGTATATAGGTTAACACTATTGATAAGAATCAAAAGCTAGCTCTGGATCTCTGGTAAGCTTAAGAAACAGTGTTAATGAGCCCAAATAGGCCTATTATTCAATGTACAAGTGTATCTCATTTATACAATAATAAAATATTTAGTGAAAGCCAATTGATGCAGACCAGATTTTAAATGTCAGGACTGAATTATAGAGAATACAAAGATCAGAGATGTCAAAAACTTTTGATCATTTCATATGTATAAGGTCCAGATATAATGTATATTGGATAAAAGAGAGTATTCATTGGACACCCTGTACGCATCTAACAGATGTATTAGTTTTACAAACTCTATATATCTGCACAATATACCTTACCACAGGCTCAGTTATGTTTATTTGTTTCCATATAAAGTAAAAGATATGATATTTTGTATAATTAAAAGAAGATAAGTTTAAATCCAAGTCTAGAGAGCAACTTTCTAGCCATGCCTAAGAGAAATGGGTGTTACTTCAATTTAGCATTTGTTTCTGTTGTATTGAAGCTGTCATACTCATATATTTGTTTACATTTCTCTGTCTTATTTATTGGTTTCTTTTTTTTTTGGTAAGTCCCATGGCCACTTGGATTTTAAAGTGCCCTTGATACATTTTTGGATTTCAGAGTTAACTCACAGATGTTACATTTCAACTAGGGCTGGCTGAATAACAGATTTCCAAGTAACTTTGAACAGCAAGTTATCTTGGTAGCAGCAGAATCTAGAAAGAAGACCAAAGGTGCTATACTTTAGCTAGAGCTAACAAACCTTTAAGGCTTTACATGGCCTTAAGTAACAAAACCATCTTAGGATAAGCAGAAAGAAACTAAAAATTGTCGTTCAAGAATTATCACAAAGTTGTTCACAAGAAATGTTTTAGGCATGTCTATCAGACAAAAATATTAACTTGAGCCATAGAATTGAAAACTAAATTTACCAATTACCCAATATGGTCCCAAATGGGCACTCATTAACTCTTTACAGGCTTCCAGGAAGACTTGTTTCCTCTCCTTTGATGTCTTGAGTTAGAAGTTAACCCCAGCTTTGCCATCTGCCAGGACTTAGTACAGGCTGTATGCAAACCAAGAGCCACATTTTCACCTGTTGTCAGCTTTGCAGCCTGAACTACTTGCCACACCAGTTTGGGCTTGGGGTTTAGTCTGAGCATCTGGTGGACTGGAACCCCCTCTTCATTTCTCCTCTGCCAGCAGTGTTTATCCCTAGCACAGATTCTTAAGCAGTTTTATCCTAGTTCTCTTCTTGTACTTGCTGGGCATAGGCTGGAGTTTGGAGTTTAGCTTCTGCTGCTGTTGTTGTGAGAAGCTGCCCCAGGGCCACTGTAATCTTATACAAATCCTTCTCTTTTTTCATCATGTTGTTCACTAATAAATAACAATATTTCCTCTAATCTTAGTGGTTGAGGTGGGGAGCAATAGGACGCTGGGGAAAACTGGAGGACCATCCATCATAGAGAAAACTGAAGCAAGTTGGTTCAGGCAGCCATTCTTTCAGCCATGGAGGGGGCTTCACCCAGTCCCCTGGACCCCAGACCAATTATTACAAACACAGATTAACCGGCAAACAAACAAGACAGATAAGGCCATAACATTAAATCGGAGTGCACTTTTAGATTTATTGGCTAAGCTGTATTATAATAATCCCTTTTTTCTTAGTTTTTAGTTTATGGCTGTAAATACATTAGTCAGAATTCTCCCTAGGGGGTACCAATTAGTACTTTTTATTTTTTTTTAAGTTTTTAAATATTTTTATTTTTATTTATTTTTTTGGTACTGGGGATCAAACTCAGGACCTTGTGCTTGCAAAGTACTTTTTATTTTTTGTGTAAATTATAACAGAGATCTCTTGTACTACTTTTGTTACTTTAACAAGATAGAGTTACACTATTGCAAGTCAAAAGGAGAAAAGGGTGTCAGGGTATACAGGAGGAAAGATAGGAAGTTGGGGTCCAAGAAAACTGGAAGGAAGGATCATTAAAGACACCAATTTCACAATTAAGGATGAAGATTTAGAAAGGCACATGCAACAGCCCTTTTTTTAGTGGGGATCTTGTGACAAGGTCATGAAGGCCTAAATGTAAGGGGCTTTAGAGTCTTTACCCTGTGACAGAAGAGGTCTAACTGTAGTATGATGTTAGAATTTAGAATTTTATTAAGGGGCCAGAGTTCCTGATCCAAGTGGTTATTTTGAGGCCAGATGGGTTTGCAGAGGAAAAGAAATTTTTTCTCGAGAATTTGAGGATCAAGTTTAGACTACTTCTTAAGAACATAACTCAAAGGTACATCAGAAGAGACAGAAGACATGAGACCCACCTCTGGGTCCTACCATGGTGCACCATCCACCCAAAAAATATCCCTAGAGGGTGACAGACCTCCTACCATCTTTACAGGAATTTGAACCATCGCAAAATCTGGAGCGTTTTCCAAGAAAGCGAACCTATCATTCATGAAAATGAAGCCTGTGTGAAGGAAACCATGGCACTGGGCCAACACAGAGGGCTCGGGTCACTGGTGTCACTTTGGAGGGAACTGTGGCACTGGAGCCACTGGCTATGGCCATCATTTCCAGTGGGTCACATCAGAGTGACCCGAATGAGGAGACTGATAAAATGAATTTTCCCACTGACTGACTATGAGGGAAAGGGGAGACTCACTGTCCTGAAGAGATGAATAGCCTGGTCTTCTATATCAGGTAGCTCAACCAAGGGAGGGCAAAGCTGGAGGCTAGCAGCGGTGCAAGATCAGGAGAGAGCAGTGAAACAGTTAAGTGGGAGTCATCAAAATATGCATAAATTTGCCCTGGACAACTTCTGCTGCCAACTGTGCTGTGATGTGAGAATAAAGGTGTCCCAAGGAAGAAAAGTGGACCCTTCCCCCTATGGAATATAGTGGGCCACCCCCTTTTTCCACTGCCTTCTGGTCCCACCAGTGGGCAGCACCTGCCAGGGTCCCCAGTTACAAAGAGGAAGTAAGGCTTTCTTTGGGGGGTCAGAAGGAACTCCTTAGCTGTATCCTGACAGGCTGTGGCAGCCAGGGTCATAGCTCAGAGACCTTTGGGTCTTACTGGGGATTCACCCCAGCCAGGTGCCATTAGTTGCCCACAAACTGATCTGCCAACCAGGCACAAGCACCAGAGTAAAGAGATGCCAGGAGAGGCAAGGACAAGTCCTTGTATTGCAGTCAAAATGTCATGTGTGGCGGCATATGGAAGGCCAGTGTTGTGGGTGGTAAAAGGACAGAATAAGTGCAGAAGGAAATGTATGAAAAACATGCTGTGAGAGACAGTGGGCCAGACCGGAAATGGAACAACACTGGAGTCTGGAAGGGATAATTTTTGCGGTAGGGGTCGGGACAGGGTCTGCCACTGGCTGGTGGCAACCATATCACAGGGCAGCTAAGCATAGTGTACGCTTGTGTTCCTGGGAGAGTTGGGTTTTGACATCTTAAAATGCTGGCCATTAGACACACTGGGAGCCCAAAGTATGAGAAATGTCTTATTGTTCATAGTCTATGATGAATAAATGTTTTCAGTGTCAGTTTTTTCCAAGTATGCATAGTTTATTGATCAACCATAGCCTTGAGCTAAGTTTGTACATAAAATTAGGGTTTCATTGGCCTCTATTTTCTAAGATTCCCCTTTCATCAGAGTTTTTTGATTGTCCATGGATCTTTTTTCTGCGTTCTCCGCACAGTAAGTTGATGGGGTTTGCTTTTGGCATTTTGGTGACACAGCACTGTACCCACTATTGTCTGTAGCTGACATCAGGGGAAAAAGTGGAATAAAAATGGGAACATTGTTCTGTGTTGATCACTTTTCAAATTTCAACTTTTCTTCAAAAACTGTTTCCTATCTGTGTTTTCCTAGCTTCTGAGCCATTAGATATTTTTCTTCTTAGGATTTATGGTTATTTGAAAGAGGACCAGCTGTATTGAGAGCTTACTTCTTCTATCCTAGAAGCAGAGCCTCCCAGATACTATATTTTGCAGTTTAAGAATGTCAATTTGACTTTTTAAAACATGGATTTGAATTCTCTGTTACAACACTTATTTTTTCCACGCATTTGTTCCATTTCTTCTATTTCAATTTTATATTAGTTTTATTTATTTTGAAGTCCTTTTTTGTGAATTTCAGTATCTGCTTCATTTCTCACTCTTCCTCTGTTAACTGTTTTACTTCTTGATTATCAGTCATGTTCCTGCTCCTTAGCAGCACTCTTGTTTTATCATAAGCTGGGGATTGGGAGTTTGACAAATTTTAGAGCTTTCAAGCAAACATCTTTTAATTCACACTTGCCTTTTCTACGTAGGTAATAAGGTGACTAATAGCTTAACCCAGTGAAGAGTTAAACTAAGAAAATGCTTAGTTACTATGTTTACAAGTTTCATTCCCATCTAGTTCATCCCCACTCCTAGGGTATTGGGCTCCAGATCTTTCTCCTGAGAGCCTGAAAATGTTCATTGTGGATTCCACCGTGGTAAACCCTCAAAGTTATTCTTTGTTTCCTCAACACTGTGAGATTGCCTCAGCTTTCGTGCTGCTTCTCAAAGAGTTTCTCCTTATGCTCTTTTAGGCCCAAATCAATGCAGCTTCCTAACTTGGCAAATTTCTTTCAAGAAAGACCGGAAGTACATTGAGGCCGCGGAGGTCTCCAGCCTTGTGAGATTGCCAAAAAGCTGTACTGGTTCTTCTGACTCTGCTCAGTTCAACACTGATTTTCAGGCTTTTCATCTTTAGCCAAAATCAATATGCCTCCCTAGGAAAAACAGGTAGAGTTCAGTTCATTTTCTTCAGCCTTTGTCCCAAATATTGGCCCTTATAATTCCCTCAGATGTCTTTATACTGATGATTTCTTTTAAAGAATGTTCATGTAGCTTTTTATTACGGGGTTATCTGTCATCAGTGGTATCAATGACAGCCCTAGTTTGTCACAAGCCAGAAACTATTTTGGGAATCTGGGAGTGGGAAGATCCTAGAAAGAGGAGAGGGGAAAGTGAAGTAAAAAAGATCAATATATAATATGTATTTGTATCAATTCCCCATGATGAATGTGTTTATTATATATCATAAACATATACTAATAAAAAAGAAGGAAAAGAAAAGTAATATAGAAACCTGAACAGGTAAAGTGTTCTAATATGCTATAGAAGTATGGTTACAAGAGAGAAAAGAAACTAGGAGAGAGGGAAGGAAAGAGAGGGAGAGGAGAAAGGAGGAGAAAGAGAGATGTATCAGAAGCGTGCTTTACAATCTTACAGCTCTTTCCCTACCCTATCACATGTAACAGGCCTCACATTTGGGCCATAGAAGTCCCTCAGGGAAGTTGTGTCTTGGAGAGAGGAGGAGTGAAGATCATTTGAGTTCATTTTCTTCTCCTGACCACTGCCTCAGCAGGAAAGAGAAAGGCACATTCCTTCTCAGATGGGGCTTCCCAAAGACCTACCGTCAGTGAAGCATGTTGAGCCTCTACTGTGTGCTCAGAAATGTTCTAGGGACTGAGGGCGCTGGAGCAAAATGGTACAAATCACTGCCCTGGAAGTGTGCCCAACTCCTCTTCAGTTTTTCTCTGCATTTTTGAGGGCCTAGCATTTGGTGACAGAAGAGTTTTAGTTATGTGCTCAATGCGATGTTCTCCCTTTTTTCTTCTGCCTGTGTCTTGCGCTAACTTCATACCTTTTGAGTTGATGCTGATTAGGCAGAAACTTGGGAAAGTTGTGTGCTTTTCACAGTTTCAAACAGAAACCGTGGGCCACTATCCTCTGCTAAATATATAATATACTTCTCAGAGATTTGCTACTGTGTTGAAAATGGGAAAGAAAATCTTTTATGGGGATTATTATATCAGCTGGTCAGCTGGATCAAATCAGGTCTGGGTCCTTTTTTGATAAGGTAAATGAGGAGATTACTACCCAGCAGTTTCCAAATAGTAATAGTTAAACTATGTATCTGAATATTAAAATATTAAAATAGTGTTAAAATATTAATACTATTGGCATGCAGAGATTATAGAAATGTAAATTTTATCATAAGAAACAGTCCCTATAGTGTAGCTTTAAAAATATCAAATTCTTCTTGCCATTATTGTCAGAGACTTAAAAATTAAGTTTCCTTCCCTGGAGTGGTTTAACTGTCAGAATAGTTGCGTCTGTTGTCTGCCCATCCAAAATTATTCAGTTGATATAATCCCCTCAAAATTACTGGGTTTTCACCGTGGGATTTAGCCAGGGGATTTTTCTAGCTCTGCTGATACCAACACTTAAAGTGATTATGTATAATCTATTTCCATCCCACGACTTCATCTTAGAAAATACTGTTTTCCTAGTTTTTCTATCTTTGGTGGAAAGGAGCTCAGGGTTCGATGTACTGTCAGGATTCAGCTCTCTGCCATTTGTTGGGGAAAAGCTTTCAGAATTGCTGCTGGGTTCTCTTTGGCAATAGATTCTCTTTCTAAAATCCTGATACAGTCCTGCCAGTGCTGTTCACACGCTAAAGAAGGATAGGTGTTAGGTTGTTGACATAAGCAGTTTTGGCTATGCCAGGGACATTTGGAGTTATAGTCCGAGGCATCTTTGTATTAATACAGCCTCTCTGGGCCTCTCTGTTCATGGTGAGAGGAGGCAAGGGGAGAGGAGAGTGTTATTTTGTTTTCCCTAATTTTTTAAATTGCGTGGGGTTGTGGGAATTAGCACAAATAGATTATAGGGATAGGTTAAAGTCTAAGCTCTATTCATAAGAAGAAAGTACACAATGGATTTTGCCTAGCCTTAATAAAGCTGAACTATTTGTCATACTCAGGCACTAACTCCATTTACTGTGTATTCCTTGCTTTATGTTGAGCAAGAACCCAGAGAGCAGAAGTTTTTTTGGATATAAAATATTTTAGATATTGTTCTGAGTGGTTTATTTCTACAGTAAGTTATATTTCTATCTTAGTTTATTTCATTTTTTGTTGCTATAACAGAGTATCTGAAGATGGATAACTTATAGTAAAGAGAAATATTATTAGCTAACAGTTCTGAAGACTGGGAAGCCCAAGATCAAGGCAATTACACTTGGCAAGGGTCTTCTTGCTACATCATCTCATGGTAGAATGCACAAAGGGAAGTGTAAGAGAGCAAATCCACTCCGTGAGCCCTTTTACACTGGCATTAATCAATTTACAAGGGTGGAATCCTCATAAACTGAACACTTCTATCTCCCAATGCTGATACATTAAGGATTAAGTTTCAACATGGTTTTTAAAGTTTTTTATTAGTATATGTTTGTAAATCATGCGGTTTACAATCATCTTGGGGAGTGGTTACATGAACATATTACAGTTTCTTTTTTTAAAGTCCCCTTCCTTCCCCCAACCCCTCCTCTTTGGCTTCCCCTATCTTCTTTTTTGTACTTGTTGATATTAATTGTCTTAGCTCATGTTATGGCATACAGTCCTTACATTCATTGGGGGTTTTAGGTTCCTGTACAGGGCATATCTTTATTCCTCTCATTTCCTCTTCCCTCCTTCGCACCCCTTGCCCTTGTTCCCACGGACCACTTCCCTAATGCAGGAGATCAGTCCCCTTGTCTCCATCTATCCATCCTATATCAGTTTCCTTTCCACTATTTAAGCTTGTGTGTCTGATTTATTTCACTCAACATTATATTTTCCAGGTGCGTCCATTTACCTAAAAATGTCTCAAATTTGTCTTTCTCTATAACTGAGTAGTATTCAAATTTGTCTTTCTTTATCACTGAGTAGTATTCATATATATATCACATTTTGCTTATTCAATCATCTGTCGATGGGTACACAGGCTGCTTCCAGGATTTAGCTATTACGAATTGTGCTGATATAAACATTGGTATGCATGTATCACTGTAGTATGACGACTGAAGCTCTTTGGGGAAGATACCTAGCAGGGCTGTAGCTGGGTCATATGGAATTTCTAATTTCAGTTCTTTGAGAAATCTCCATACTGATTCCACAATGGTTGTACTAGTTTGCATTCCCACCAACAAAGAAGGAGGATTCCTTTTTCACCACAGCCATGGCAGCATTTGTTATTCCTTGATTTCCTAAGGATTGTCATTCTTTCTGGAGTAACGTGGAACCTTAGTGTTGTTTTAATTTTTATTTCTCTAATGGTCAGAGATGTTGAACATTTTTTCATGTATTTGTTGACCATTTATATTTCTTCCTCTGTGAAATGTCTGTTCATTTCTCTAGCCCAATTCTTGGCCAGGTCTTTAATTTTAGATGGTTTAATTTTTTTAGTGCATTATATATTCTAGATATTAGTCCTCTGAGGAGTAACTGGCAATTTTTTTTCCCATTCTGTAGGTTGTCTCTTCAAACTACTGATTGATTCGTTTGCTGCCCAGAAGGTTTTGAGTCTGATATAATCCCATTTGTTGATTCTTGGTGCTATTTCTTGTGCAATTGAGGTTCTGTCTGGAAAATCCTTTCCTACACCTATGTCTTCAAGTGTTTTACCAATTTACCTTCCAGAAGGTTTAATGTTTCTGTTTTAATGTTTAGATCTTTGATTCACTTTGATTTTAATTTAGTATATGGTGAAAGATAAGGGTCCAGTTTCATTCCTCTACAGATAGCCAGTTTTCCCAACACCTCTTGTTGAATAGGCTATCTTTCCTCCAATATATGCTTTTGGACCCTTTGTCAAAGATCAGATAGTTGAATATGTCTGGTAAGGTTTGTGTATCCTAAATTCTGTTCCATTGATCCACATGTCTGTTTTTGTACCAGTACCATGACATTTTAATCACTATTGCTTTGTAGTATAGTTTGAAGTCAGATATTGCTATACCACCTGATTTGATCTTATTGCCCAATATTAATTACTTTTGCTATTCTGGGTCTCTTCTGATTCCATATGAATTTTAGGAATATTTTCTCTAGATCTGTAAAGTATGCTGTTTGTATTTTGATTGAGACTACATTGAATCTGTATAAAAGTTTTGGAAATATGGCCATTTTGACGATATTTGTTCTGCCCATCCAGGAGAAGGGGACATCTTTCCATTTTCTGATGTCCTCTTCAGTCCTCTTCTTCAGAGTACTGCAGTTTTCTTTGTAGATGTCTTTTACGTCCTTGGTTAGGTTAATTCCTAGATGTTTCTTGAAGTAACTGTAAATGTTATTGTTGTCATAATTTTGCTCTCATCCCATTCATTGTTGGTATACGCAAATGCTAACGATTTTTTTTGTGTTGATCTTCTATCCTACCACTTTGCTGAAGTTGATGATTAACTCTAAGAGCTTTTTGGTGGAGTTCTTTGGGTCTCCTATGTAGAGTATTATGTCATCTACAAACAGTGATAATTTGAGTTCTTCCTTTTCTATCTGTATTTCTTTTATTTCTTTCTCTTCCTCTGGCTAACATTTTAAATACTGTGTTGAATAGAAGAGGTGATGGTGGACATCCTTGTCTTATTCCTGATTCTAGGGGGAATGCTTTTAGTTTTTCCCCAATTAGTATGATGCTGGATATTGGTTTGTCATAAATACCCTTTAACATATTCAGGTATGGTCCTTCTATACCTGTTTTTTTGGGGGGGGTATCATGAAAAGGTGTGGTATATCTTTGCTGCATCTATTGATATGATCACATGGTTTTTTGACCTTGCTCCTGTTTAGGTGATGTATTACATTTATTGACATCTGTATGTTGAACTATCATTGCATCTCTGGGATGATCCCTACTTGGTCATGATGTGTAATCTTTTATACAACGTGCTGCATTCTATTTACTAGTATCTTGCTGAGGATTTTTGCATCTATGTTCATTAAAGAGATTGACCTATAGTTCTTTTTTATTTTTTATTCATTAAGTTTATTGATACATTTTAGGTATACATTATGATTTCATTTATCATTAGGAATTTGTACCTGTACATGATATATCTTGGCTCTTGTTTTTCTTTCCCCCATTCCCCTTCCTTCTCTCCCACCCCTCCACCCATATTTACAAAAAGCTTTGTTTCCATTTTTCCTTCTTTTCTCATATGTTTTTCTTTCCCTTCTTTCCTTTTCCCTGTCCCTCTCCCTACTTCCCTTATAGTTCTTTTTTTTTTTTTGTAGTTGGGTCTTTGTCCATTTTTGGGATCAAAGTGATACTGGCTTCCATAAATGCATTTGAGAGCATACCATCCCTTTCAATTTCTTTGATGATCTTGAAGAGTACTGGTAATATAACATCCTTAAAAGTTTTGTAGAATTCAGCTGTGAATCCATCAGGTCCTGGGCTTTTTTTAGTTGGTAGATTCTTTACTACTGAGTCTGTTTCCTTGTTTGTTATTGTGTTAAGTATATTTATGTTTTCTTGGGTTAGTTTTGGAAGTTTGTATGTGTCTAGGAATCTGTCCATTTCTTCAAATTTTCCTAATTTGTTGGAATATAATTTTTAATGTAGTTACTATCTTCTGGATTTCAACAGTGTCTGTTATCATTTTACCTTTTTTTATTTCTAATTGCATTGATGTGAGCCTTTTCTCTCCTTCTCTTAGTGAGTATTGCTAAGGGCCCATCTATTTTATTTATTCTTTCGAAGAATGAGCTCTTTGACTTGTTGATTTTTAAAGTTATTTTAGTCTCAATTTCATTGATTTCTCCATTTATCTTTATAATTTCCCTCCTTAATTTTCATTTGGGGGTGGTTTGTTGTTGTTTCTCAAATATCTTAAGATTTCTTATAAGATTATTTATTTAAGCTTGCCCTTTTTTCCTAATTTGAGCACTAATTTCAATGAATTTTCCTCTTAGAACTGCTTTCATACTGTCCCAGAGGTTTCATTGAGTGGTATAGTCATTGTCATTAACTTTCAGAAAATTTTTTTGAATTTCTTTCTTATTTCCTCTGTGACCCATTGGTTGTTTAGGAGTATGTTGTTAATTTTCCAGGAGCTTTTGTCTTTTCTAGAATTTCTTTTTTTTTTTTTTCAGAATTTCTTATGTTGTTGATTTCTATTTTCATTTCACAATGATTGGATAGTATGTGTAGGTTGATTTCTATTCTTCTGTGTTTATGTAAGCAGGCTTTGTGGACTAGAATGTGATAATCCATTTTGCAAAAATGTCCCATGTGCTGCTGAAAAGAATGTATACTGTGCTGTAAAGGGGTGGAATACTCTGTATATATCCACTAAGTTTATATGTTCAACCGTGTGGTTCAGCTGTGAAATTTCTTTATTGGTTTTTTGTTTAGTTGATCTGTCTCTTTGTGAAAGTGGAGTGTTAAATTCCTCTACTATGATTGTGTTCATGTTCATTTGTTCTTTTAATTTTATCAATTTTTGTTTTATGAAGATAGGTACTCCAGTATTCAGTGCACATATGTTTATCCATGTTATCTCTTCTTATTGGGTTATTCCTTTAACTAGTATGTAATGGTCATTTTTGTCTCTTCTAATCAGTTTTAATTTGAAGTTTACCATGCCTGATATTAGAATTACTACTATTGTTTTGGGGGTTCTGGTGCTTGAAATGTTGTTTTCCCTCCTTTAATTTTTAGACTATGAATGGCTTTCTGGATTAGATAAATTTCTTGAATGCAACAGATTGTTAGATTATGGCTTCTGATCCAGTCTGGAAGTCCATCTTCTGATTGAAGAGTTCAGGCCATTAACATTGAGAGATATTACTGAGATATGTTGGTTACTTACTATCATTGTCTTCTTTATCTGCTGGTGTATCATTGTTTTTCTTTTCCTGATGTTCTTTGTTGCTGTTTATCCATTGACCTCACTAGTTTCCTCTGTGTTTTTAGATATGTCAAATTCATTGTTTCTGTCCAGAATGTTTTTGAGTATTTTCTCTAGAGCTGATTTAGCACTCACATCTTCTGAGCTGGTCTTTTTCATGGAAACATCTTATTTCTCCATCTATTTTGAAAGATAGCTTTGCTGGGTAAATTAATCTGGGTTGGAAGTTATTTGCTCTTAGGGTTGAAATACTTCATTCCAAGCTCTTCTGGTCTTCAGGGTTTGTGCTGAGAAGTCTGCTGTGCTTCTTCTAATTGGTTTATCTTTACATGTGATTTTTTGTTTGTTTGTTTTTCTCTGACTGCTTTTTTTTTTTTTGGAAGCAGAGATCGAACTCAGGTCCTTGCACAAGGCAGGTGGCGGAACCACTGAGCTAAATCCCTGGCCCTCTCTGACTGCTTTTAAAATTCTGTTTTTTGCTGGACATCTGTGAATTTAGTGAGGATATGCTTTGGTGAACTTCTCCTTTCATTGTAATTCTTTGCTGTTTTATAAGTGTCGCTTGTTTGTATTTTAAAATCTTTTCTTATATTTGGGAAATTTTCGTCCATAATTTCTGTAAGCATGTTAGTGAATCCATCTGTGGTACCTTCTAGATTTTCTCTAACTCATATTAGCCTTAGATTGGTCTTCTTGTCATCTAGTGGCTGCTGGATATAGTCTTCTCTTGTTCTCTCTCTCTTTCTCTCTCTGGCTTCTTTGAGCTCTTCATCACAATTCACTATTTTTCCCTCAGTATCACACATTCTATCTTCACATTGGTCACTTCTGCAGTGTATGAATTCTATACTGTTTTTTATTTCAGGTATTTCTTTCTGACATCTTTTTGAAGATTCCATATCCTTGTTGAATCCATTGTTCAAATTTTGAACTGTTTTGATTAGCTCTTCCAGTTTTTTACCTATTTCCCAAAATTCACTGTGGACATATTGAGTGTAATTGCCATCAACTTTTGGTTCATTTCATCTTTAACTCATCTATTTTCTTAATCCCTTCTAAGACCTTTTCATAGATTTCTGCTATCTGCTATTTGTTTTCTTCTCCCCTTGGGACCTCTAGCTCTACCATGAGGAAGTTGATGGGGTTCAGAGATCTTCCGTTTCCTTGTTTCACCACTTTTCTATTTGTATTTGCGTTTATTTGTTTATTTATAAATATATAATATATCTTATGTATAATATATATTTAAATTATATGTGTTCTCCTCCTTTTTTGAGGGGGGTTACTACAGGCTGGGGACTAGAGGAGTGAAGAGAGTTTGTGGCTTATATGGAGCTTTTTATTAGGATATTGCCTCCTCATGAATAATTTTCAGTTTTGTATGTCCACTTCTACTGTTTACTCCTTCTGCTGTATTAAGTGTTTTCAACTCTGTCCCTATATTTTGCCAAAAGAATTGCTTCTATTTATAACAGCACCCACAGTTTCAATTTTACAACACCTTTATATGATAGTTCGTGGAGATACTCTTCCCCACTTTGTCCATTCTCTATGCACACTATGACACTTTATTATTTGTAGTTCCTCTGAAGTGAGGTAGCTGAGCTTGGGTGAGGAGATTTAGGGACTTTGGATGAGTAGTGTTAGGCACTAAGGGGGACTGGTCATAGGACAGGCAAACTAATCATAGTTGAGAAGAAAAGTTTGATACGAGTTCTGATTTTATTGGAGTATTTTTAGTTGAGTTGAATGTTTAGTATTGAGAGATTTCAGGGGATACTCTGTGGGGGCAAGGGTGAGATATGAGGGAAACAGGGTTTACTTTGTGATTCAGGAAGGCTGTGTGCTTATCAGAACTTGTTATATGGAGGATAATAAGCTAGATAAGATGTAGAAGAGCCAAAGGCTTAGAATGGGAAGGAATGATGAAGATAGGAGTGACTGTGAGGGAGTAAGTATGATAAATTTTAAAAATTGGGAGATGAAATTTATGTGTTTAGAAAAAGAATAAAGATATATGTTAGTAATCTTGTCTTGGGAGTTTGAGGTGAAGAAATTAGACAAAGAGCTGAGATGAGGAAGAGAACCTAGGCACCTAATACATCAGAGCCCTATGAAAGAACAAATATCTAAGTTTAACAACTCAATATACACATTAAACCTTAAAAGAACATAACCCCATGTTACTAAATAACTCAAGAAACATACAAATACTTAAACCAATAAGAAGTCCAATGGGAATACAAATTAGATGTTCCAATGAGCCCGTGCATATTTGATTCCCAAGTAGCTTCTTTGCCAGAGAGTGCTCACAACCCAATTACTCCTCTGATCCCACCCGTGCAAAACTGGGGTTAACTCAGACTCAGGACTCTTCCTGCCAGGTTGTGGGCATTCTTGCAGAGTCTGATACAATCTGAGAACTTAGGTTCGGAACTCTTGCTGTCCCTCTGCTTGGGTGTGATGCTGGATTTGGGAGACAAGTTTACTGGCATTAAATTGTCCACAGAGTCAGGCTTATTCCTATGCAATCTATTCACCTACAGCAGTAACAGGCTAATCTATTGCAGTAGTATCTATCAGCGCTAGTTGAGAAATAACATACCATGAGCCTCTGTTTTGGGTCTCCCTTTAGCAGTCCTAACAGGGTGCCAAGGTCAGCCTCCAGTTCTGTGTAACTCAGGCTGAACCTGTGTCTGATCACAGGAAGTGAGTCCTTCATCACCAGTGTCTGCCTCTCAGCAGGACTCCCCCCAGTCTGCCCTCCAACTGCTGGCAGGCTGGTGACTGTCCTTCCCTCATCCACTCTGGGAACTTGTCAGTGTGAAACCACAATGGGGCTTTTCTAGGACTGAGGTTCAAACATCCAGCCCTTCCCCACTGTGGTGTCCCTCCCAGCTCCTGCTCTGTGTGGTTGTGTCCTGGAGTGCTTGTACTGCACTCACCAACTGTTGCCTCTGGAGGGCAGTTTAGGAAGCCTGGTCTTGAATTCTTCCCATTGTCTCCAACTGCATAAGATTCTCTTGGTCTCCATTTTGTTCTTTGTAAGCAGAGAACTTATTAGTTTCACTGTAGCTCTTTGCTGGCAGCCAGCATCCATAGCACTGTGGCTTCTCCTCTGTGGCATAGGCCACCTCTTTTGCATCACTTAATCTTATTTTCTTCTCCTCTGTCAATTCCCTTGTATCCTGTGTACCTTCCCCTCACTTCCGTTCCTCTCGAAGCTGCTGTCCTCCAGACTTCAGATACTGTGTCCTGGATAAGCTGACCTGCTGGCACTCACTGCTCTGCCATCTTGTCTCCAACCCTCAACATGAGTTTTGGAGGGAACAAAACCATTCAAACCATTACAAAATTTTTGATGCATAAATATTTTGGAGAATATTTATCAAAAATAAACTTTGGGGGCCGGGGATTTAGCTCAGTGGTTCCGCCGCCTGCCTTGCAAGCGCAAGGTCCTGAGTTCGATCCCCGGTACCAAAAATAAAATAAATAAATAAATAAATAAATAAATAAACTTCAGTTACCCGCGTCTTTGGGATATGAGAAGAAGAGGATGAAAATATGTTGCAATATTTCTGCATTTTATCCAAGAATATATCCAGGAGGAACCAATGACCAAAAATTTGTCTAATTTTGTAAGAACTTAAAACCCATGGATCCAAAGCCCCCAGAAGTTCAGTGAGCTCCAAACATAAACATATCAAAAAATGCACCATAGCATATCATAATCAAATTGCCAAAAACTAGTAATAAAGACAAAAATGTTTAAAAATCTAAAAATCATTCAGTCTTCTGTTTTCTGGCTTAGTGTGATAGCAGTTGTCACTCCATCGTAACAACAAATACAAAGCTGAACAAATGGAAAAATCACCAAGTGTTCTTAGTTCTGCTAACGGAATGAGGTCCAGAGCAAACCACTGCTTCTCAAATTAGGCAGATACAGGCACAATTTACAGATTTGTGAAAGTCTACATGTAGAAATTTCTGTGGGAACCAGAACCAGGATAAGAAATCCTAAATTATAATTGAGACATCACTGGGCTCAGTGCAGACAAGCCAGAGCTAACATCTTCAGGGAGGGCCAGTCGTTACTGTGACTCAAAGTGAGATATCAAGTTTAGTTTTGTGAATTTTACCCTGAGAAGACTAACAAGGTTCTCACGGTGAGTACTGTAGGAAGGTCTCCTTATACTTCTGGGAGTGGAAGGGAACGGAACTATCTTGAAATAGGCTAAAGCACTCTGTTCTTCATAACAAGACATTCCCTTAGGAGAAACTATTGTGCTAGAACCTAATTTATGGGGTTTTGTCAAAGAGTAAGAGACCTGGGGCGGGGGGGAAGCAGTACCATTCTAGCCTATTCTAGACATGATATCTCACCTAGCAAGGAAAACCTGACAAGCCTTTGTGAACTTCAAAGCCCAAAGGCAGAGGTGCACTAAGAGACTGAGATTTAATCATAGGCCTCACTTCCCCTTTCTTCACATCTTCTTATCACATAGCTAAAGGCCTACTTACCAGTTTCTTTCACCCAGCATAGGATGTTTGGGTTTCAGCAAAAATATACAAGGCATACTTACAAGGAAAAAACAAAACAAAACAAAACAAAAACCAAAAGCAAACCATTTGAGGCAAGAAAGCAAGAATCAGAAATTAGATTTGACAAATTTGTCAGGATTATCAAGCTGGGAATCTAAAGTAATTATATGATTAATATACTAAGGGCTCTAGTGGAAAAAGTAGACAATAGGCAATAACAAATAATCTGAGCAGAGAAATGGAAATTCTAAGAAAGAACAAAAAATAAATGCTAGAAATATAAAACTCTATAACAGAAATGAACAATGTTTTTGATGGCTCAGTAACAGACTGAACATAGCTGAGAAAAGAATCTCTGAGTTTGAAGATGTGTCAGTAGAAACTTTCTAAATTAAAAAAAAAAAAACTAGAGAAAATGGAAATAGAATAGCCAAAACTATGAGACAACTATAAATGAGGTAGTGCGTGTATAAGAGGAATAGCACAAGGAGAAGGAGAGGAACAGAGGAGAGTGTTGAAGCAGTCATGTAATGTCAGATACCAAACCACAGGCCCTGGAAGCTTAGAGAACACCAAGGAAAATAGCAAAACAGAACACAAATGGAAAGACTTCCTAAACACACAAAGTAACAAACAACACAAAGGCATGTCACATTCAGTGTGCAGAAAGTAAAGGATAGTGCCAGGGATTTAGCTCAGTGGCGCTGGCGCCTGGCTCGAAAATGCAAGGTCCTGAGTTTGATCCCCGGTACCAAAAAAAAGAAGCAAAAGAGTAAGAATGTCTTACCAAAAGAAAATAATTACATCTGACTTCTTGATTTCTCAGAAACCAAGCAAACAAGAAGAAAGTAGCATGAAATATTAGTTGTAAGAAAAAAATCCATAACACTTCACAATTGTTAGAATTCTGTATCTGAAAAATTATCCTTCAAAAAATGTTCTAGTTTGAGCTACTACAACAAATTAGCATAAGTTAATTTGTTTACAAACAATAGCAATTTATTTTTCATGAATCTGGAGGATGAATATCCAAGGGCACTGATCTCAGATATTCATCCAATATTTTGTTACTGAGTACTGTCAAGTTCTGCTAAGAGCTCACTTCCAGGTTGCAGATGGCCTTATATTGTGGAAAAAAAGAGCTACCTGACTTTCACCTTCTTCTTCTTCTTTTTTTTTTTTTAACAGTACTTGGGATTAAACCCAGGACCTTCCCACAAGCTATGTTCCCAGTTTTTGAGGGCTTGCTAAATAGCCAACTTGCCTGGGCTGGGCTCCAGTTTATGATCTTCCTACATCAGCCTTCCTGAGTGCTATGCCCTCTTCTTATAAAGACACTAATCCCATTGATGAGGGCTCCAACCTCATAACCTGATTTCCTCCCAAAGTAATCACCTCAAAATACCATTATGTCAGATCTGAGGTTTCAAATATAAACTTTGAGGAGATACAGACATTCAGAGTATAACAAAAAGTAAAGGACAAAAAAAAAAAAAAAGACTCTCAGATAAACACCAGAGAGAATATGTTGCCAGTAGACCTGCTTTGCAAGGGATGTTAAAAAAATTCTTTAGAAAGATGGAAAATCCTATTGGTCAGAAACTTGGATCTATGTAAAGAAAGGGAGAGCATTAGAGAAAGAATAATGAAGATAAAAAGCACTCAGAGTAAAAAAATACACATTACATCAAGATATACATGACAGCAGACTTCTTGAGAATGTATTTGAGATTTTTAAAGTGTTTTATGCATGGAGAGAAAAAGTTGGAGCACTGTAGGTATAGAATTGTAAACTTGAATGAAAACACCATTGAAAGATGACAGCAAAGTAAAGACTTAGAGAAAAACAAAACCCAACAAAATGCAGTACTACTAGATATACAGTAGAAAACAATGCTAAAGAAACTCTTCATGCAGAAGTGAAATGATTTCTGGTAAAATTTGAAAAAAACACAAAAAAGTGGAAATGTGGTAGTAAATATATGACTTGATATAAAAGAAATTTTTACTGTCATAAATATAATTGCGTTTAAAACAAAACAACAAAAAACCCGGTGCTCGGTGAAAGTTTAGTATTGGTAATAGTAAAATGCATTAGAACAGTAGGACAAAGGATAAGAAGGAAGTGGAAGTGTATTTTTATATGATTCTTCAACCATATATATTTATGCAATATTATAAGAAAATAGACTGTGATAAATTGTAGTTATATGTGGTAACCCTTACCACATTTATTTAAAGATAAATATAAAAAATAGAGACAATGGAATACTGAAAAAAAATCCAATTAAGCCAAGAAAAAGGATGCAGAATCAAAGAACAAACATGACAAACAGAAATATACTGGGTATAAACCCAAACATTGATAACTACATTAAATTATGAATGCTCTCGGTACTCTAATTTAAAAAGATTATAAAATAGAATAAGAACCAATTTTGTAATATTTTACAGAAACACCCTTTTAATATGAAGACAGAGCCAGGTTAAGAGTAAAAGATGAGAAAATGGATACTAAACACTAATCACTAACACTATTACAAAGTGTATCATATAAATTCTAATCACTGGGGTGGCTATATCAATTTAAGACAAAGTAGTCTTCAAAATAAGGACTATTTCCAGAACTAAATAAGGCAATTAAATCATGATAAAAGGGTCAAAATATCAATAAATAAACCATAGTTTAATACATATATGTGCTACATTATAGACTTTCAAAAAACATAAAGCAAAACCTGATAAAATGAGAAAAAGACAAACTCACTTACACATACAGTTGAAGATTTCAATTGCTATAACCAGGAGACAAAAAAATCAGTAAATAGACATAAGTTACTTAAGCAACACTGACCAAGCAACCAACTTGACCTCACTGACAATCCAGTCACCCGAAATAAAACACGGAGAAAAAGTTTCAAAGACACTATGTTTAAAATAAAACTATGAAAGTACAAGAAGAAATAATGTGAAAGTTATGCTCTTTATCCTAGAGTAAAGAAGGCTTACCTGTAGTACACAGGCCAAAGAGCATAAAAAATAATTAATGTAACTATGTGAGGCAAAAACCATTGCAAAGTCAGGATACAGGTAAACCAAAGAAAATATTTAATACTTTAGTTACATAGGAAACAGATACTCTTTTGTACAAAGTGACTACAAATAAAGAAATAGATCCATAACCTAAAAGAAAAATGACATTTAAAAAGCCACCATCTAGGAAAGAAAATATTCATAACTACATTAAAGGATATTTAGTTCCAGGCACAATATCATCTTCTACCTGTCAAGCTTGCTAGCACACTGTGTGGATGAGGACAATATAAGAGCTAATTATGGACATCTCTTCCAAACTTTGCACACAGTGAATTCATATTGATAACTTAAAATTAGCCATGTTAAAAGTGTGTCTATCCTAGAAATCAGCAAATGGTACAAATCAAGTTCCATCTTCCCTCCCTGAGAAAAGTAGTGTTAATTATTTACCAACACACGTCAGGCGAGAGTGTGGGGAACTAGACACTCTGGTGCTATTGTTGTTTTAACTACAGTGTAGCAAAATTTCCACTCAGTATTTTGTTAACATCTACCAAAGTTACTGATTACACACAACTTTTTCAGCAGCAGCTCTACTTCTAGAAACGTGGCCTTGATATTCTTGCCCACACCTGAAATGACATGCATTTTGTTTTGTAATACCACAGATACCTGTCAATTGAGGATTAGTTTTTAAATTGTAGTGCATTTTATACAATGAAATGCTAAGCAGCTGTTAACTTATATGAGAAGAAAAATAATTATATGAGAACATCCTTTATGTGTTAATAAAGAGTGAAATCTATTCAGTACTGTTACTGAAATAAGCAGGATTTTGAGAGGGAGAGAGAATATATTTACATATATTTGATAACATATACACAAAATATTTTTGAAACTATTCTTGAGAAGTATCAGTTGCCTCTGGGGAAGGTTATGCCTGAAAGTCAGGAAAGGGAGGGAAAGTTTCTCTGCACTTAATTTAAAAAATAAATTTCCACTATGTATGGCATTATTCATTTAACAAGCAAATTTAAGTTTAAATTTCATAAAACTTTTAATAGTATATTGTGAGTTGGGTTGTTTCATACACTGTTGGTATTTGGGATAAGTTTTATCAAAAAGAAGTTGATCGCATGTGACAAGTATCTTCAAGTAGTTTTCCCTCTTCAACCTACCAGTTGCCTTCTGTTATTTATCCTGAGAAAATATACAATTATGGAACTCAAAATTTATGGTGTTATTTTAACAGTGAAAAGTTTAAAATAACCTAGATGTTCAAAGAAATAGAAATAGATGTTTTTTCTTCATACAACAAAATAATAGGTATTAAAGTAATAGCCATTTAAAGTAAAGCTTTGGAAAACATATTTAACAGCATGCTTGAAATATTAGGAATGATAAACTAAGATGCATAATTTTACATGTGGTATGACCCTAATCTCCTAACAAACTATGTGTAATTACAACCACTTGCTTATGAAGCTCAGCACAGGCTACACCAAAATGTAGCACCTTGGTATTTGAGGAAACAGCAGAAGAAGGAAGGTCATTCTTACCTCTTCCCTTCATTCTCTCAATAATCAGGACATTAAAAAAGTATCTGACTTTCTTCTGGTCATTGAATGCATGAATCCAATCTAGGGACACCCTTGCTATACAGAGAGGAAGGGAACCTCCTCATCCTCCGAGACACAGACACTAAGAAGACTCTGACTGTCCCTCTCATTTGATTACCATGAGCTATACTCCCTTTGGTCCAATTGCATGTCTGTATAACTGTCTGGTCTTTGTCATACCTAAGCATACCAATAGTACACAATTTCCCCTGTTTCTAAGTTTTTATTTTTGAAGGTATGTCATATAAATTTTAAATTAATTTGTATGCTCTTCTCTTGTTAATCTGTCTTTTGTTACATGGGTCTCAGCTATGAACCCAATAATGAATAAGAAAATAAATCTTTTTGTCCTACATTTACATGCACATACAAACACAAGAAAAATATACAACATGGAAAGAGGATTATCTCTGGATGCTAATTGAATATTATTGAATTTCAACATGTTCTTGATATGTTTTTAAGTATCTTCTTCATAATTACCTATAATGTACAAATTTTTTTTTCTGTGATGAGCAAATATTATTTTAAAGTCAGCTCAAGGGATATTTAAAAAAATTGAAATCTTTAATGCTTGACAACATCTTTAACATAAATACTTTGCATCATATTGTGCAGTCTCCTCTCAATTATTTTGTGCATTGTTACCAACTAAAATGTTTACAACCACAAAACAACTCATCTATAAAACTAAAGACAGTGATACAAATATATCTGTTTATACCAAATTATGTTATGAAAAATAGGTGTCACAGAAAGAAGAGTTTTGTGGTCCCATAAGTTAAATATTTAACTACCTTTCATCTCTTCCTCTGAAACATATGTAATTAATAATTGTTGTATAAAAGTTTCTGAGTGGTACTGCAGTAAGGAAAATTGTCTCCATTTCTTCTACTATTCCCTTCTCTAAATACCTGAATATGGTCTAGTGTTCCAAACAACATAGTTTAGATGATCATGAGCTTAGGAACATTTCAGACTCCATCCTCTAATCTCTAACACTTTCTGGCCCTATGGCATTGGTTCCATGTAATTTTAGGGGCAACTCTGGTTGATGTCCATCCTCCCTCTCTTCCCCTCTTCCCTAAGATGAGAAATCACATCTGAACACTTCATCCTTGACCATTCCCTCTTCCCTGGAGGGGTACATCTGAACATTATCACTTCTGTCCATCAGCATACTAGAAGTCACTTGAACTCAAAAACTGTGCAGTTGTGTTCCTTATGGGACAAAACCTATTAACATATGATTATTTTTACCATTGCCTTCAGAAGAGATTCTTTTTTTCATTATCTTTGCTTGCTATTTTTCCTGTCCTTTGCCTTCCAAGAAGTCTATGCCCTTTTATTCTTTGAGTTTTAATGATGCATATTTGGAAGAAGAAAGAAAAAAACCCCAAATAACAAGAAAGATGCAGGCAAACATTTTGAAAGAGAGATACAAGGAGGAAAATATATAAGAAGTCAGAGAAGAAAACAGATTTTAAGAATTACTGCAGTGAATTGCATATTGTCCTCACAGTATTTAAGATACGATAAAGAAAGAAATGATGGAGAAAACAAGGGAGGGAGAGAAAAAGGAAAGAAGGAGAGTGAATTATCTTGAAAATTCTGCTTTGGTTTCCAGACTGAATTTCTTTCACTATGACACAGCTTTCAAATGGACTGTGTGAGTCACTTTCAATAGTGTAACAAACTTAAAAGCCCACACATTCTAAGTAGAAGACTATACAGTCTTGATCCTGGGATACTACCAATCAGTCAGCTTCTTTGTTAGAAGACTCATTGATTAGAAAAGAAGAGAGGAAATGAACAGATTCTGGAGCATAAAGAGAGCAAAAAATAGCAGCTCTAAAATTAGTGTCTTAGTCACTCAGGTAACCACATCCTAATCAGAAAATGTGGGTTAGAAGAGATTGAATGATCGTGCATCCTGGAGACTGCTTCCCTTTCTGAAAGGAAACACGGTCAAAAAGCTGAACTTTCCTTGGTACAAACTGATGAAGAGAGACAAAAGCCATGAGCGAAGAGAGGAAACGCAGCAAATGAAAATTCAAAGAGCTCATTAGACAGTAACAGCTCAATCGGCACAGTTTGAAAAGCAAAGCAAATAATGAGATGTGTATTTTTCAATACTCAGAGCATTGGAGAAGGAAAATATTGACAAAACTTGATGCTAAAAAGAATATCAATGGATGTACATTTTAATAAATTAATATAAACACTGCAAATTGGTAAGCCTTTCTAAAGGGCAGTTTGGCAATATGTGCTCAAATTTTAAATTTTAAACACACGTGCGCACACACACACACACACACACACACACACCCTTGACATAGCAATTCTCTTTGTAGGAATTTTCTCTGAGGAGATAAATAAACAAGTATACACGTTATATGGCAAGAATTTTTTAAAGTTATTTTTATATACTAGTAAATAAAAACCTCTGTGAATAATTATCCGTCAGTAGGGGGTTTGGTTTAAAAAATTAAATACATCCATATACTTGTATACCATGCATTGTATGGTTTTTATAAGCATAGGCTTTGGAGTCAAACTGAGTACATCTGGCCCTACTAGTTACTACTTGCATGATTCTGATCAAATTATTTAATGTCGGGCAGAGCTCTAGGCCCTACCGGGGCCGCGTGGCTGGCCGGCCGCAGGGACCCTCAAGGCGAGCCAGGCCGCTTGGCACTTTCCCGGTACATTTCCAGAGCGCAAAGTGCTGGGTTCTGGTTTCTACCCCTTGGATTTCGCTCCCGCGTGTGGGTGTCTAAAAGGAAACCAGAAGCGGGTTAAAGCACATGAAACATTCTTTGTGAAGAAAATAGCATTTTGAGAAGATAACTTTTCCAGTGATAAAGCAAAAACCAGTGAAGAAGTGCATCCTCTTATGTATGGGTCTCATTGTGCTGCTTTTTATAACTTAGCTTAGTAATGAAACCATTATGTCCTCAGTCAGTGAAGTGAATATTGATATCAAGGATTTCTTAATGAGCATTAATTTGGAGTAGTACCTCTTATATTTTCAAGAGTTTTGTTTTTATACTGTGAAGGACTATGCAAGAATAAATGATAATGTGCTACATGAAATTGGAATATCACCTACAGGACACCGTAGGAGGATACTAAAAAAATTGCAGATGATCTTGTCAAAAATGCAAGAAATCCCAATATATGCAAATGTTCGTAAAACAAAGAATGATGACACTTCAAAGGATTGCCATGCTCCATCTTCTCATCAGAACACCTGTATAGAACTTTCTGATTCTGGAACTATTCAGGCACATAGCTTAACACAGTTGGAGACAGTTGTAAAAAATCTAGATCAAAATGACATTCATATGGCAAAGAGCCAGTCTTTTCAAGCAGATGATAAGTTATTTCTTTCTGAACATGACTTTCCCATTTCAGAAGTACTACATTTGAATTTGAATTCTCATGATTTATGACTCAGTAAAATAGAATCTTTGGTTATAAAGAAGAATATGGATTGTACAACTGAAGAACAACAAATAGAAAAAGTTGATTTGGTATCAGAAAACTGCAGCATCCTTCCTAATGCAGCCCCTGAATGCCTTTCTTCCCTGGACTGTTTAGCATCAGAAGCACATTCTGGAAACAGAACTAATGGCTTATTAGAAAGATCACTACCATCCCCATAGTTTCAGTTTCAAGGAGAAATGGTTGTAAATGATTTGTATGTTCCATCATCACCAGTCCTGTCACCTATGAGAAGTCGTAGCAAACTAGTTTCAAGGCCATCTTGATCTTTTCTGCTGAGACATCGGCCTGTTCCATCTGGCAACAAAAGGAATTTCAGGGAGCTACTTCCATGAGAGAACTGTTACTACCTCAACTGGAAAATCTGTGACACTCCCAAATTCAAAAGAGGAGAACTCATCTTCCATCTTCCTTATGGAGAGACCTTTCCCTTACAGAGACTAGAAAATTCCAAGAAGAGGTCTATAAAGAATGAATTTTGGACCCACGAAGAACAACTCAAAGGGGAACCAAGTACTTCAAAGAACTCTTTTTCAATCAAATCAAGCATATATGATAATAGGAGAAAATAAATGAAGACAAAGTAGAGGACATTTGAATACCTGCAGAAGACAAAAACAATGTCTTGCAAGGCTCTGCTTCTGAATTAGAATACTCAACAGTAGAAGAATGCTTTCAGAGCTTAAGAAGAAAAGATTCAAAAGCATCTAAGTCTAGAACTCAAAAAGCATTAAATTTGGACCTTGGTGGGTTTTTTTTTTTGGTACTGGGGATCAAACTGGAGCCCTTGTGCTTGTGAGGCAGGCGCTGAAACCACTGAGCTAAATGCCTGGCCCTTGGACCTTGTTAATAGGCACAGTTATCCTTTAAGCTCAACAAGTGGAAATGCGGACTCATCAGCTGTTTCCTCAAATGTCATCTCTCCTTATGCCTGTTTCTATGGATCTTCTACAATGAAGGTTAAATCAGGATGGTTGGACAAGCTCTGTCCTCAAGGAAAACGTATGTTTCAGAAGAGATGGGTGAAATTTGATGGCCTTAACATTTCTTACTACAATAATGAAAAGGTGATGTATTCAAAAGAAATAATTCCCCTTTCTGCTATATCTACAGTACGAGTTCAAGGAGACAACAAATTTGAAGTTGTTACAACACAAAGAACTTTTGTGTTTAGAGTAGAAAAAGATGAGAGGAATGACTGGATCAGTACACTGTTAAATGCACTGAAGTCCCAGTCCCTTACTTCTCAGTCTCAAGCAGCTGTTGCACCTGAGAAATGTGGATATCTTGAACTGAGAGGGTACAAAGTCAAAATTTTTACCATATTAAAGGGAAGCAGTGTGTGGCTTTGTAAAAATGAACAGGATTTTAAGAGTGGACTTGGTATTACCATAATTCCTATGAATGTAGCAAATGTAAAGCAAGTGGATCTAACTGTGAAACTGTCTTTTGAAATAATCACTCCCTATAGGAGTTTCAGCTTTATAGCAAGTCTGAAAAAGAGAAACAAGACTGGATTGAAGCTGTGCAGCAGTCAATAGCAGAAACTCTCTCTGATTATGAAGTAACTGAGAGATTTGGTTTAATGAGTCCAACAGGAGCTGTGCAGATTGTAAAGCCCCAGATCCCGACTGGGCATCCATCAATCTCTGTGTTGCCATCTGTAAGAAGTGTGCAGGACAACATAGATCTTTGGGACCAAAAGATTCCAAGGTTAGAAGTCTGAAAATGGATGCCAGCATTTGGAGCAATGAACTCAGAGCTTTTTATTGTCATTGGAAACAAAAGAGCAAGTGATTTTTGGGCTGGTAACCTTCAAAAGGAAGAAGAATTACATATGGACTCACCAATAGAAAAGAGAAAAAAATTTTATTACTCAGAAATATGGAGAAGGAAAATTCAGAAAAACTCTTTCAGCCTCTCTGACCAAAGAAGAATTAAATAAGGTATTCAATAAAATATAACAGTAGATATGGACTTTAATGCCTTTTTAAACATGTGCCAAGATTCTTGATAAGAAATAAAAGGTCTTATGCTATTTGATAAAACTATTGTTTAATTTTTATATGTTCTTTTGTGAGACTGTACCAGTGGCTTTCCCCTTATTTTACATGAGTATTCATTACCATGGGTGAATAAATTTTTCCTCTGTAACCATATTTTTCAACTAAATAAAAAAAAATTATTTAATGTCTCTTTGCCTCAATTTTCTAATCTATAAAATATTTCACAACCATTAAAATCTATAAAGTAACTTTATGATCTATAAAATCTATTTTACAAAGTTGTCATAAAAATTAAGAGTTGAAAGACTCAGGTAGTAAATATGCAAAAAGTGTTAGATATTAGTGTTCTACAAACAAATTGTAGTATGTATATTAATACGGAAAATGGTCATGTTGAGTAACAGTTAGAGACTAGCCGGTAATATAGGTTTCCATTTATATAGAATAATTTATGTATAAATGTACGGATAGAAAGATTTCATATATATATTTACTATAATTTTAATACTGGATATCTCTGATGATAGTATTTCAAATAATTTTTATTTTCTTTTTTCTGTCCCATTTTTCTGGACCAATATTTTCTTAAAATATAATATAGAAACTCATAAAATGGCAAACTAGGAAATTTAGACTTGCTTTTCTGCTGAGGAAAACTAAAATTCTGGATGTATGGAAAATTACAATCCTGAACTACTGTGGCCTGGCAGGGCAATGCACGCCTGGGATCAGCCAGCACTTGGGAGCCTGAGGTAGGATTATTGCTGTGAGTTCGAGGCCAGTCTGGGCTACAGAGGGAGACCCTGTCTCAAAAACACCAAAATTAAAACAATAAAAACAAAACAAAACAAAACAATCTCGAACTACTAAGGAGCCACCATGGAAACAGTGCACCTGATCACCCTAAGGTAGTTGTTTGATAGAATGTGGAATGGCCTTTGAAGCTTCACTTACAAATGGGTGTCAGTGCCATACAGGGCTGGGGAACAATTCTCCAGAAGGCTGTATGTTTTCTGTATCCAGTATCCAGTATATGGTTCTGTGTCTCCCACAGTTAGGACTGATGAGCCCAGGAATCTAGGAGTGGAAGAGACTGGCTGCACTCACTGCTATGTCCAGTGACCCACCAACAAAATGCTTCCTCCCAGTGTTCATGGCATTGTACTCTCTTGATCTAGAGATCTTATTTCCAGAAGGAGTGCTTCCACCAAGAGATACACACAACAATGATCCCACAGAATTGGAAGTTAAGGCTACTTTGGCTCTTTGTACTTCAGAATCAACAGGTAAAGAAGGGAGTTACAGTGCTAGCTGGGATGGATGATCCTGAATACTAACCAAAAACTGGAGTACTACACACAATGGAGGCAAAGAAGACTGCGTCTGGAACACATGAGATCCTTTAGGGCATCTACTAGTATTACCACACCGTGTGATAAGGTCAGTAGAAAACTACAACCTAAGTCCAATCAGGACTATGGGTGGCCTAGACCCTTCAGTATGAAAGGTTTGAGTCATACTATGAGGTAAAAAATCACTTCCAGCTAAGGTGCTTGATAAAGTCAAAAGAAATGCAGGAATGGGGAAAAAATAAGAACCAAGATGCATTATGTAAAGGTACAATTCCCGATGAGAAACGTAATTGTGTTGTATACCTACAATGTACCAATAAAAGAATTTAATAAAAAAAAAAAAAGGAAAAGAAAAAAAAAGAAATGCAGAGTTGGTAGCAATGAAAGAAGTTACAAATACCATCTATGACCACATGGCTAATTATGCAAATGAGTACTATAATTGTCATGGGTGTTTCCTCATTTTGTTATAGATATATATGTACCTATTTTCCTTTCCTTTACTCTTCTGTATCATGTAACATAAGATGTATTGATTTTATATATTTCAAATATATTTAAATATTATTTTATATCATAATATATGATATAAAATATTATGATATGTAATAACACTCAAGATACAAAACATCAAGGAGAAGAGTAAACATTTACTTTGGGACCTCTCTTCTGGGGTAGAGATTAGTGCATTTTTTGTTGTATGCAGAGCAGTGGAATTATGTCAGGTAGACGTACAATCTTGTTTATGGCTTTATTTGGAAATTAAGTAAGGAGATGTATATAGGTTTCAATTTGATAGGAAGTAGACTTGTAATGGTTAATTTTTTGGGTCAACTTGATGGCCATGGATACCCAGTAGCTGGTTAAATATTTTTAGCTGTGTCTATGAGGTCTACAAGATGAGATTAGCATTTAACTTGGTAGAGTAAAGCAGACGGCCTTGTTATGGTCTGAATTGAGACTGTTTCCTAAGGGCCCTGTGTGCCCATAGGTGGGGCCTGGTTGGAGGCAGGCCATGGGTGGCATGACCTGGAATGATGCATCTCCCTCCCCAGGTCTTCCTTCTCTCTCTGCTTCTTGGTCACCATGACAGGAATAGCTTTTCTCCATTGAGCCCTTCTGCCATGTTGCTGATCATGCAAGGACCAAGATATCTGAGACTGTGAGGAAAAATAAACCTCTCTTCCTTTTAGTTGAGGATTGGAGATTATGTTCCAGTGATGAGGAAAGTGAATACTCTCTCCACTGTAGGTGGGTATTATCTAGTCCATCGAAGCAGAAGAAGGTTGAATTTGCTCTGCCTAATTGAGCTAGGGCATTGAATTAGTTGGGCTTCTTCAGAGGAACAGAATCAACATGAAATAAATGTATAATTATACAAAGGGATTTACTAGGTAAGCTTACAGGATCAGAAGCAAAAGAGTCACAATGGCAGTCTGTGGGATAAGAAGTAGAAAAATCCAAAATGGCCTTCTGTGTGATAGAAAGCCAGAGGATCCAGTGGCAGTCTAAGGTTGAAGGTGTGGAATCTCACTACAGAGTCACTGATGCAAATTTGTGTCAGAAGGCTGAAGTGACTGTTTTGGAAGGCTGAAGAATCTGTGTTAAAAGCTTGAGAGACTGGAGACCAGTGTACAAATAAAATGGTGAAGACCAGTGCTCCTTCAGAAAAGAGAACGTCTCTCCTCTTTCCCTTTTTATTCCACCTAGGCTACAAACTTACTGTTTGGTGCCACCCATATTTGGGGTGGTCTTCTCCCCTCAGTTTTCTAGCCTGCATGTCAGTCATCCACAAATACACACAGAACTTTATTAATCTGCTAGGCAGTCTATACTCAAGTCCAGTTGACACATCTCAATTAAAGACCACATACATCAATCTTCTCTTGCCTTTGGTGCTTTTGGTTTTCAGACCAAAACCAGAAGATGAAGAATCCTATCTCAGAGTTTTTAGTTACATGACTAACTATGCTGGATCTGCAGCTAGTGTGTATATATATATATATGTCTTTCCTGTTGGTTTTGTTTCTCTGGAGAACCCTAGCAATAGAGGGAGGAATTAACAAGTCAAAATCCAGAAAGAGATAAATTACTCACTTAAAATATCTTTTATCCTGAGGGCATCTGCTGAAATATAAGGAAAAGTTGCAAACTGAACTGCAGTTTTGGTAATCTCATATGGTAAGAGGAACAGATGTCAAAGCCCAAGGTTTACAGCTCCGAATGGGAATCTGATAGTCATTCCTTCATATACCTATTAGGCTAGTATCCTGAATGTGTTCACACTTAGGGTAAGAGTAAACTGAGAGCAAATCTTACTTCCTTTTCCCCCTCCCTCCCTCCCTCTGTCCCTCCTTCCTTCCCATTTCCCTTTCTCTCTCCTTCTTCTTCTCTCTTTTTTTCTTTCCTTCTCAGATTGATAGCCTGAGCTAACATCACCTGGTTGGTCCAAAAACCTTCAAGTCCTGCACTCGTATTAAGGTGATCGCAGATTTGTAATTATTCTATGCTCAAAAGAAGGCCAGACAAAAATCATCTCTGAAGGAAAGTAACTTCATCTTCGTTAACTTCAGATTATTTCAAAAGATATTTTAGTTGTAGGTACAATGACTAGCATGCGGCAGATAACCAGACATACAAGAAATAAGATACCTTGAGCAAGAACCAGCTCAAAGACATAACCCAGCTTTGCTCTTCTGGGTTGGAACCGCTATAAGACAGTTGTAAATTTGTACTTGTGCTATCTCTTTTCTCAGAACTGTCTGACTTACAGTAGGATCCACAACAGGGCATGGGAGTGTAGTTTCATGGACATTTACCGAGCCTTTAGAGGTGCTAAGCACAGGGGCTGAGGACGGAGGCTGTGGTTGACAAGACAGGACCACTGCTGACAGCACAGAACTTGTCCCCACCAGCTGCTGTTCTTGAACAGGTGGAGGCTTTGTGAGAGGTTTGGAAAAAGTTCCACCTAGAGCACTGGCATCGCTTCAGCTTCAGGATTTAGAAAGATGTTTGAGCCAAACATACAAATGTGACTGTTCAGAGTGAGTGACGTATGTGTGAGAGCCCAAAATGTCCTGGACCCGAGTGTCCTTCTGGTCCAGGGTTGTGCCCATGCAGATTGGTCTTCTAAATGAAATCCCTTTGTACTCAGGGATGGGCAACAGAAATAGAAAACATGAAGGCAGAACTTCAGGGTTGTTGTTCATCAGAAAAGCACCGTACATTTCCTTGTAGATTATGCTTTTTGCTCAACTTTCATATACACATGAGCCCCTGTTGGCAGATTTGAAGTCCGCAGTGGGTCTTGGAGTGCTTTGATGCGCTAGATTTTCTGACAGATGGACATGTTATTCTTTCATACCATCCTGTCTAGTTTCTTGCAGGAAAAGATTATTGCTTTGACCTTTTTGTAGCTGGAAGATATTATTTTCTTCTCAATTCTTGAGTAGCTGCTATTGGGTGACTCAGGACAGATGAAGAGGAGACGAGGAACCAGGCTGTGCACTGGAAGATGGCTCAGGCTGCCCACTGCTGTGGACACAAGTGGCTGTGGAAAAGGAAATGTGGGCAAAAGCAGGCACTGGCTGTGTGGTGGTGGCAGCAGGGGTGAAGTGGTAATGCAGTATGTTTGAACATAGGTTACTTGAGCAGTGAAGGACAAACAAGAAGTCTGCCTGATCCTGCAAGTGTGATTTGTAGATCCAAACCAAAGGAAAGGGAATCTGTGCTTTTTGTGCCAGGATCTGTGCTTAGCCCAAATAACATAATACTACTTAATCCTCACAGAAAGCCAAGAGTTGAGCACTAGGAGCACTGAGGCCAAAGAAATTAAATTGTGCTCCTGATACCACACAGTAGTACCAGGAATTAAATTGAACCAAAGGCCTGCTGATTACAAAGTTTGAGATATCTCCATCACCTTGCTTTCTTGGATTCCTGTTCACTCTTGACAATGCCAGTGATGCTGCCCTACGACACAGAGGACAGATCTTGGCCCCTGCTGCCTTCTGTCATTCAAAGGCTGGTACTTGGCTTCTAGTTTTTATTGACTCATCTCCTGGTGTCCTTTGGCAACTCACCTGACCAGCACATTCATTTATTCATCCTTTTTCTACCACACAAGAACATATAGATGCATCGAAGATGGTTAAAATTTTAAATGTGTTTCTTACAGCCATGAAGTGACCATTAAAGAAGGCTGATGGTTAGGAAAAAAATTTCAGAAAAAAGGAAGGTGGTGTTTGTGTGTGGTGGTGGTGGTGGGGGTTAGTTTTGAATTTTGTTTGCAGTATCAATCCCAGGTGTAAATGCCCAGGAACAGAACCACATGGTAGGAGGACAAGGCTTAGCTATATTCTCCTTTATTCTTATACTTCCCATCTACTCTACATGTCAGGGTCAAAAGTTCCCACCAAGGTCACTGGCCCCAGATGCATCCAAATTCCTGACAGCACTGAGAATCATGAACAAAGTCAAAACCAGAAGGACCAGCCTGGGATGTCCTGGGAGAATGAGGAACGATCAACCACATCACTGAATCAATCCACAAACCCTCGACCTCCAGTGTTACCCCGCAGAAGCTGGACTCAGTGCAGGTGCTCCTTGGTTTGAACTCTATTTCATCTCAAAAACTACTCACCACAGTTCTTTGATCCAAGTAAAGGCTCTGTAAGTGTTTGAGACAGGATAATTTATTGAGTTTAGTTTGTAAGTGTTCCCCTGTACTTCTCTCCTCCACCCCTTATTATCAGGGAGATAGTCCTTACTATTTCTGTGCCTCAGAGTTTTTTTAATCAAGTAGGAAGCAAAAGCTACTGGAGATAAAAGCCAATCCTGTAAAAAAAAATCTAAGGTAATTTATAAAAGAATATTAAGGACCTTACTAGTTTTCTAAGGCTGTAGCAACAAACAAAACAAACTTGGTGGCTTAAAGAATAGAAATTTATCTTTCGGAAAGTCTGAAGTGAAGAAATCCAAAACTAAGGATCACCAGTTCATAGTCAAAGCTCTATCCTAGACCCTGCTGGCTGTCGGCAGCTCCTGATTCTCCCTGGATCTGTCTTTCCATGACCTTCTACTCCGTGCCTCTGTGGTTTCTCAAAGGGACACTTGTCACTGGGCTTAGGGCCTATGATCTCTTCTCAAGATCTTCACCTTAGTTACATATACAAAAAAATATTCAAAAAACGAATACTCAAAAAACTACACATGCATATACACCACTTATTCCAAATAAAGTCACATTCTAAGATTTCAAAGATAGACACATCTTTTGGAGGGTTGGCATTCAACCACTATAAAGTCTAATGGCCATTGAGCAAGGAAAGGGAGAGTTTTCCCTTGACTAAAAGATGCTGAAGCTGTGGGGATGGAGCGAGTGAAACCTCCGTACACTTTGGTGGGCACATCCAGAGGGAGACATGGAATCAGAGGGGTGGCTACACTACACACCAAAGCAGACTGAGTCCACGACCCTCCCTCCACATCCACCCCTTAGTTCACACCGACTCTACTCTATCACTCAGCCAAGAGCCATCAGATTTCATGGGACCACAGTGGGTTTGTCTGCAGTGGTGACAGGCAGTCTTGATGGTGAAGCACTTAGGAACAACCCCCCCCCACCACCACACACACATCTTCTAAGATAAGCTTCCCCTTCCAGCCCCACCTGGGGAGAGAGGCCCTGACAGAAATTGAACTGAACCTTTTAACAGACATTTGGATTGACAGTTGAGAGTTGGATTTTAAGTTTAAAGAACATAAAGCCAATTTTTCCAGACTGAGACATATTGTTAAACTGTTAAATGCCAAAACACAGGCTCTGTGGAGTTATAGCCATGGAATCCCCTCTAGTGTCTCTGTGAGTGCCAAGGTCCCCAGCTCTGGTCAGCTCTCTGGAAGGGCACACGGAAGATGCTGAAATGTACTGTCTTTAAGGCATTAGGTGTCTGATCCTTGGACAGATGTGGTGACCTCTACGAAGAGCTCTGGGCTGTCAATTCCAGATCTTGGGCCGGGCCATGAAACTGAGCTTCTGGCAGCACCCTGGAATACTTCCCCTTCCAGGTGGACTCCACCCACAGCTTTTCATCTGGAATAACTTCTGTATCAAAGAAAGTGTAAGTTACATACAGAAAGGCAGTGGATAAAAGTAAAAGTCTGGAGAGCCAAGCTCAGGTAACATTTAGGGCATAGAAGCAGGAAAAGCAGTAGAGCTGAGTGAGCATTTCCACCATGTACATGCAGAACAGTTGATGTTTACTTGGACTGGTTTGGTTTTTAAAATAGAACATTTCCCCTGCTAATAAGCAAGCAGAGCTCTGTTCTTTTTATAAGAGGGTGCAGATGACATAGTACTATTAACACTTTACTTGCTTTTTTCAACTGTAGCTCTGTTATTCTCTCACACCTTTTAGCTACAGATTTATTCTTCATATTCACTCCTCTTTGTTCTGCCTTCCTATGTCTATGTGTTTCAGGCCTTCTACTGAGCTCATCACAAAACTGCTGCCATTTGAGTGCTGATTTTATGCCAGGATTGTGTTCTGTGTCATCTGTGCACTTGTCTTACTTAACACTAGCAATTTCCTGGGTATTAGGTTGTTTACAAGGAAACAAGTCCAGAAAGGCTCAACAACTTGCTTAAGATTGCACAGTATCTAAGTAGTGGAATTTGAAGCTGTATTTGATCCTACAGCTTGTGCTTCCAGCCTCCTGGTGCTGTATTGTTCTGTGAGGCAAGAAGTTCCTCTGCACTTCATCTCAGATGCTGCTCCGAGGGAGAGGCAGCAACAAACCACCTACTCCAATGCTTGCCTATGGGCAGAAGTAGCCCAGGCCTACTTAATGCTCGAAGAAGCCACCAGAGAGACCCTCTCTCATGCTCAGGATTGTAGCTGCTATTTTTAGCTTAGTGATCGGAGAAGACCTCAAAGAGAAAGAGTTAATGCAAACCTAGCCTTTCCTCCTCCCTGTCCCTCCATTGCAACTCCTGGCTCAGGCTGGGGGAGGTCTAGATTGCAAGATAAGAAAGGAGCTAGGCCAATTTTCTGGTCCTTTCTTGGCAACAAGCTCTTGTGTTTATACAGCAGCCACAGGCCCTACATCCTTCCTGGAGACTCCAGTGTGGACATAAACAAATTCACCTCTTTCTGCTTCCCCATCCCCCAGCACAGTAGCTGTCTTGATTGGCTGTGCTTAGGGTTCACTTTGCTGGCTAGGGGCTTCCATATGGCCTCCATTACAAGGAGAGGGTTTACAAGGGCTCCTGGAAATGTGTTGCATGTGGTCTCCTGGACACTCTGCTCACCAACCACCTCTTCAGCTCTGTTTGCTTTGCCTAATTGTGTTTTCCCAGCCGATTTCAGTAGAGTTATTCTTCCCCATTTGGTCCAGGTTCTGCCTGGTGTAGCTGGTACCTATTTGGCTGGAGGGGGCACAAGCAGGGTGGTTAATTGAATGCTTGGCAAAGGACAGAAAGAAGTAAGCTGTGGAGAAAGCAAGACCCAGGAGAGCTGAGAGAATGTGCTTGTTGGGGCCTCTCTGCATGGGGCAAAAAGTGCACCACCTCCGTTTCTCCCTCTGGAACCTCAAAAAAAAAAAAAGGCCCAGATTCAATCCTGAAATTCAGTGGCAACTTCTGCAGTGCTCTGTTCTCTCCCTTAGGGCCCACGGCTACTCACAGGTGGCCCTGTAGGGAAGGGAAAGGGGAGGGAATGCACAGATCACCTGTGTCTGTTCCTGTACCACCTCAGCTGAGGCTGGCCTTTCATTTCACAACAGGAATTTTGGCTTCCAACTGTGGCATGGTTCCAGGACACTGAGCAGAAGTAAAAGTGAAGCAGCGCCACTTGCACCCATTTTTGGCGGGGGACAGAGGCCAGCCCAGGCAGGACAGGGGCTCGCTGTGCCTGTCTGCCTGTCTGTCCTTCCATGCCTCAACTTTGAGAGACCAGAACTCGTAATGTTTGGGCTTCAGATCTCAGCCGCAGTATAACATCTGGTAAGAACTTTGGAGCCTCAGTTTCCCTACATGTAAAATGTGCCAATTGACACATTATTCTGAGGAGTGAATGAAATGATGCAAAGCATACATCATCTCTGCTGCTCTCTAAGGCCTCCACGTGCACCCTTGACCCTCAGCGCAGGGGCAGGTGGTACAGCGCCCCCATCCGCGTCAGCAGCCCTGCTTTACGGAATGTGGACTGAAGCGCAGAGCTGATCTCTCCCGTCTCCTGGCCTGCAGGAGGGCAGCGGAGGAGTGTGGCCCAGCCTGTGCCAGCTGCCGGTAGCGCGGCCAGAGGAGGGGCACCGGGCAGCAGCCCTCGCTCGTGTAACCTCGGGGTTGCGAAAGCCGACCAGTGTGTTATTCCGACTGCTTGTGCAGTGACAGTGACGTGGGGGGCTGCAAGGAGGGCACGGGAGTTGCACACAGGCGACGGGGCCGCGCTACAGCCCTCGGCCACGCTCCCTTCCGCAGCGCTCCGAAAGCCAGGCCTCGTCTGAGCTCTCGCTTGGGCGGCTTCTCGCCCGGACAGCCCTTCCCGACCCAGGCCTCTCCATCTGACCGGTCTGCCCCGGTAGCCCTGTCTTTCAGGAGGGCCGGGCCGCGGCGCTGCCTCTACCCTGGGCGCTCTCATCTCTAGGGTCCGGCCGGCACCTCGGACCCAGCTGCGGGGTCGCGGCTCGACCGGGGAGAGGTCGGACAGAGCTCAGCCACAGCTGTGCCACCGCCTCGGGGACTTGATTCAGCCCGCCGAAAGCTGACTGGGTGTTCCTTTCAGGAGGGCAGACGGGAAGCTCCAGTGGAGAGAAGGCGGCTTGGAGTAGGTGCATTTACAGGACGGATCTGAAGGAATCACACCTTCCCTGGTCTGCCCCTGCTTCCCTGGCAGTGTCTCAATACACAGATCCTGAAGTATTTTACACTCAACCCTAATCAGGTTGAACTCTGGGTCACGAAGAGAGCATTCCCACGCTGCTGGGCAGCCCACACCGCCCTGGGTGGAGGCGGCTGGCTGAGGACAATAAGGAAGGGCTCAGGTCCCTCCTGGGTGTGGGCTTTGGCTTAGCAAATTAGCTCCCTGCTCTGAAGTCTGGTATTCTCTCTTTTATTTATTTGTTTGTTTTTGGTACTGGAGTTCGTTCGTTGGCCCTGAAGAAAAGATAAACCCATTTTTGTGAGGCTATTGAAGGTTTTTGGCCCCTTCTCCCATTCCAGTATAAAACTTTTGAGCCATCTTTCTTACCTTCTACCCAAGGTTAGTACCCAAATACTCCTTGCTGCACTAGCCTGGATTGCTGCTAGGTAGCCAGCGAGGGCAGGGGGCGCCTGTCCTGACCCAGGGGATCTATAGGAGTGACTTTCAGTACTTCCTGTCACTTCACTAAGTTGAACCACAAGTCAAGCAACCATGACCTAACGTATCAGATATCTTGGGGATAAGAGTCTTTGTCACTGCACATAGCAAGCAACTTGGACTAGCTGCATGCTGACTGAGGATGAGGTAATGCAGAATGAATAGAAACTGATGATGACTGTCAGTCACGGCCTGGAGATCAGCTGGGACAAAGAGACCAGAGCTTGTGTCACTTGTGATCTTACATTAAGTCTTGGTGGAGAATGCAGTCTTGACAAAGACTAGGATTGAATTTAGAGGGTTCAGGATTGATATGAGAGGTTCAGAGCATATCTCTTCCTTATTTAAAATCTCAGCATCACTCTCTCTCTTCTGACCTTTGCAGTGACCAGCTTTACACAGGCTTCAAAACAGCTTTGCTCACCAGCAATGTGACAGTGTCTGCCTCAAGCCTTCTCCAGAGCTGCTGTACCCACTGGGTATTCACCCTGGACACCTGAAGATGTGGGGGAGTGCACCCAAAGGGCCACCCTTGACCAGTGGAAGAAAAGACACTAGATAAATATATCTCCATTTCATTCCCTGGCAGAGAAATCTGAGCTGCAGCCCATCAGAATTTTTAGAAAGTCCCATGGGATTGATCAGCAGTCACCCACAGGAGAAGCCTGTTCACTCATTCATCTTTGCCATTACATGTTTTCTGTTTTACTCTTTGGGTCCTTCCTTCAGCCCTGGGATCACTTCTCATAAAGACAACCTTTGGGTAAGCCTAAGTCTCAAGCAAGTCTTTTAGGGAACCCAGGCTAAAAGATCACGTATAAACTCTAAGGAGGAAGGAGAAAGTATGGAGAAATATTTTCACAAAGTGACAAAGTGGGCACATTAAAAAAGTAGCATAAAACTGCCAGGTGTGCTGGTACCTATCTGTGGTTTCTAGGAATGTGTTTTCTATCATGGCTTTGATCATCACAGGTGTGGCCACAAAGTGTGTGGGTATGGAATTAATCTTGAATGAACTTTTGCCAGATAAATTTGAGTAAAAGAGAAGGGCAGGCAAAGCTAGAGAACTTACAAAGCAGTGATTACTTGATAAGCCATAAAATTAAGCAGAACAAGGAATAAAAAAGAACGTAAGGGGAAGAACATACACATACATTTTATGTGCTTATGTATAGTAGGCATTTTTGTATCTTTATAAATACATAAGGAAAGGTGGTAGAGGATGTGGTAGATGGATTGATACTAATGAGCAGGTTGTATTGAAATTCAGATTTGAGATTCCACTGCTCTTAGGGCAGAGGAGGTGAGCCATTCCCAGTGCCCAGGAGGCTCCCTGCCGCCATTCCACGGCTCCCAGGGCAGAGGAGGTGAACTGTGTGGGTGCCTGCAGCATACTGCCACTCCCACCAACCCCCCATGGAAATGAGAAAACATGTAAACAAGCCTCAAAAACAAACTTCTAGATCACCTACCATAACCCCAAAGGGAAACGAGATGAAACAGTCTGATGCTCAACCATCTGGACTCCCTGAACTGGCAACAAAAGAGGATCTGGAAAGACTGATTGGAGTCAATGAAGAAACAGGAGAGAGTGCAGATGACATAAAAAAACTGTTCACAGAAGTGATGACAGAAAACTTCCAAAGCAGAGGAAAATAACTTGATATACAGATAAGTGAGGCATATAGGACTCCAACTAGCCTTGATCAAAAAAATCTACACATAGTCATATAATAGTTAGGATTCCAGAAACCCAACAGAAGAACAAAATTCTTCAAGCAGTGAGAGAAAAGAAACAGATCACATACAAAGGAAATCCCATCAGAATCACAGTAGACTTCTCAATGCAAACCCTCAAGGCAAAAAGAGCTTGGAGTGATGTATTTCAAGCCCTAAAGGAAAACAGCCTCCACCCCAGATTGATGTACCCTGCAAAACTCTCTTTCAAAATTGATGGAGAAATAAGATACTTTCATGATAAAGAGCACCTTAGGAACTTCATGAATACCAAATCAACACTCCAAAAAATTTTAGACAATATCCTAGGAAAAGACAATGAGGATCACAATACCAGGAAGCCCAGCAGAATGAATCTCCTGGGCATGACAAATTAAACGCAAAGGGAAAAAACAAAAAGAAACAGTCATGACAAGCCTTTTAAAACTTTTAACTTCATCTCCCTAATGAGTGTATAATTCAATCTTGTTATTGTACTGATTAGCATTTTTCTGATTCTAGTGTTGCACACCTTTCCTTGTGCTGTATTGGGTATTTATCATCTTCTTGTGTCTACTTTTTAATTGGATTGTCTATTAATGAGCTGCAAGAGTTCTTTATATATTCTGGTCATAGGTTATATGCAT
>NW_004624733.1:5439954-5469747 GCF_000247695.1 Heterocephalus glaber | reverse complement strand
GTGTAATAGGAAGTAAAGGTCTAAAGGAGCAGGGGAAGTGGGAGGGGTAAGGGAAAGGAAAGAAGGGAAAAGAAAAAATATGAGAAAAGGGAAAAAATGGAAACAAAGTCTTTGCAAATAGGGAAGGGTGGAGGGGTTGAAGGGAGGGCAGGGGAAGGGGAAAAAACAAGAACCAAGATACTCATGTAATGGTACAGGATCCCGATGATGTATGTAACTGTATTTTATACCTAAAATGTACCAATAAACTTAATGGGGAAAATTTAAAAAAAAAGAACTTCAGATTTGAGGAGTGGTAAATAGGTTGGGGATGACAGGATGAGGGACACAAGAATGAGAGTGTGGCTGAGGCACAGTGTAATGTAAAGATTGTTGGAGGTGAGGAGATCATGAAATTCAGCAGGCAGGGTACTGAATGAGTCATGTTCTATGAGGTGGTTCAAGTTGCCAAGAATGGTGATGGCAGTGGGGTGGGACACCAGGTGCTAAAGTTATTCATGAATAAAAGGGAGTAGGTGGCTGGATGACAGTAGCAAGTACAGCTGGCAGATGATAAAGTTTGGTGACATGAATTCCAAAGGACCTGGGAGTTTGGAAAGAGGAAGGAAGGAAGATAACTGAGTTGCATCTCTTCATCTTTAGGCCCTTTGATACAAGGAAAAAGGCCTCCACTTGAGAGGCTGCAGATGGTGTACTTGCATGGGACCGAAAAAAATTCCATTAAGGCAAGATACGGGGGGGAGGGAGGAGGTAGAAAGATGAAAGAAGAACGAAAGAAAGAAAGAAAAAAGGAGAGAGGAAGAAAGAGAGAGAGAAAGAAAGAAAAAGGGAGGAAAGAAGGAAGGAAGGAAGGAGGGAAGGACAAAAAACACAAGGGAACTTGCTGATGACAGATCCTGTCTCAGGATACATAGTTTATAAAGGTTGAGAATGTGGACCTGGAGTGAAAGAATGTGATGATACCTGCCTTCTAGGACTATTGAAAACTTGAAAGCTAATTTTATGTAAAGTGGTGGGTCGAATGGCAAGGAGGAGGATAGTGGTGATGATGACCACTGTAAGAGCAAGAGCTAAAGGGAAAGTGAAAGTCATGTTAGGAAAAATCACAAGGCTCTATGCGAAAGTGTAAGTTATAGGAAGTTAAGAAGAACCGCAGTTCAGAAGTTAAGTTTGGAAGAACCTCAATGTGCTTGAGTTGTCATGCTGGCTGTTATTAACTACCTTTATAGCCTTAGGCAAATCAATCCCCTTTTTTCTGGGAGCCATGGTTTGTCTATAAAATGAAAGGGTTGGATAAGATCAGTGGCTGTCCATGCTGAGGCTGGCAGGGGCCATGCATAAAATACATGTTTCCTGAAATACTTCTTCAAAACACTGCATTTGAGCCTTCTCCAAAAACCAGATACCATTTTCTGAATCTGAAAAATTCCTCAGGTAATTTAATAAATACTTCCTTTCCCCTCAGACCTATTTTCTTTCTCTAGAGAACTACTTTGTCAAGAAGCTAGTCTTTCCTCTCCCAAATGTCATTGCTCTAAAAGTAATAGAAAGATGCAGTTTGTCAGTCAGACTTGGTTCAGAACAGTTATCAGAAGAGACCAGACACCCCAGCTCTGCCCTCAGTGGGCAGAGGCCAAAGAGCAGACAGCTTTATTTTTACAGCTTCATTCTTCAGCATTTTCCAAATGCACAAGAATGAGAACTGAATCTAAGCAGAGCTGTTTTTTATTTTGTTTTGCTTTGCCTTTGTTTAATGCGTAAGGCCACTTGCTGTTGCCCAGGCCCTGGCACTGGCTACCCTTGAGAAAGGCAGCCCATTCATTGGCCAGTGATTGGGAGAAGTACAGGAAGGACGGGGCACACTGAGCACAGGTGCCTTAGTCTCCCCATATTCCCAGTGCCTAAAAAAAGTACCTTGCATGTAATGGGAACTCAACAAATATTTATTAAACTGAAATATAAGGAGAAGCAGAATAGATCAAAAGAAGGCAGTGACTTAGGGGAATTCATTAGTTTTCAACTGCAGGAAAAAAACAGCTGCAAGAAACTACTACTTTATGCTGAGCCAAGCTAGCATTAAAGTTGATGAGGAAAATAGACCTACTGATGTGCACAGACTGGAAAGCTTTACTACTTACAGACCCTCTCTGAACAGATATATATACTCAAGTATTTCTAGCAAGGAGAAAAATGAGCCTTAACACATGTAACAAGAACCTTAACAAGTAACAAGAAAGTGGTAAATAAATAAACTTGCGGAGTAATCGATCTAAAATGATGCTGACAGCACACTGTAAAAATAATTAATAAAATTAAAATCCCAATTGATTTCAACATAGTGACTTTAGGATAGGGGGAAATATAAAAAAGGGAAGGGTGATTTGGAAATGTATCAAATCAATAGATAAATGTTCAGGGAGAATATAGAGATATTAACTAATTCCAGATAGTCATAGAAAAATATATGTTTAAATGTATATTAAAATTAAAAGATAATTACCTGTAAGGGCCGGGAATTTAGCTCACTGGTTCTGCCGCCTCAGTTCGATCCCGGGTACCGAAAAAAAAAAAAAAAAAAAGATAATTACCTGTAAAAATAGAAATAAGATGCATAATGTCCAAAGCATTGGAGGGAAGCAATTCAAAGAATTTAAATCAGTTATTTAAATCAGTTAAATGAATGGTATGAAAGGGACAACTAACAAATTTTTTTTTTAAGTAGAATAAATGGAAAACGAACTAAGATTATAGAACTATTTCAAGTCATTGTAGTAATCACAATTTATGCATTTGGGTTAAATCTGCTTGATTATTTGGCAAAAAGTCTGGCTCTTCTGCTGGAAGGGAAGCTGTATGAGATTTCATGTCTTATATATTCTTACTCTCATCACTTTTGCTATCCACCAATCTATCAAAAGAGAAATGCACACATCATTGTGGTTTTACTTTGCATTTCCCTGATTACTAGTAAGGTTCAACACCTTTTCAAAAATTTATTGGCCATTCAAATATCTTATTTTATGAAGTATTTGTTCAAATCTAGACCCATTTTATAATGGGATGTTGGACTTTCCATTATTGATTATAGAAATTCTTTATATACTCTAGAGACATCTACCAGAAAATCTTTTTTTTTTCTTTTTTTGGTACCTGGGATTGAACTCAGGACCTTGCACTTTACTAGAAAATCTTAATATGGATTTCTAAATAACTTCTAGGCTATAGAAGAAATCTTAATGAAATTAGAAACAACTTGGGAATAAATAAAAATGTAAGCACAGCACTAAAACCTGTGGCACATGTACAAAATGATACATAGAGGACATTTTATAGCTTTAAAGGCTGTATTAAACAATGGGAAAGATTTTTTAACAATGAACTAAACTTATGAATTAAGAAACTGATGACATATAATAAGGTAAACTCCCCAAAAAAGTTAAGGAGGGAATTAATAAATATGTGAAAATGTAGGGGTTAATCAAGTAAAAGCAGGAAGGAAAAATTGATCAAGTCTCCAATTATGGACAGAGGAGAAGATTCATTAAACAATATCAAAAACAAGAGAGGAGACTTATGTTATTAGGAGACTTAAAACATAAAAATATACCATGTTCAACTTCATTACAATAAATCTGAAAATCTAGATTAAATATAGATGATTTTTCTAAGCAAACATAAATTCTAACATTGACCAAAAATAACTAATTATGGAAACAATGAAAAGTTAGTCAGTTAGTCATAAAGCTTAGATCACCATGAAACAGATAATTTAGAGCATAGAATAAAATTAGAAGCTTCTCAACTTGTATATGTGGCATGCATAATCATATATCAACAATAAATAAAAAATAACACTGGAAAACTATAGATTAAACACATTTATTGATGAAATCTTGAGCAAAAAATTTTAAAAATCCATTTGTGTATTAAAAGAATAATACATCTTAACTAAGTAGGGCTTATCCTTGGTATGCCAGCATATTTAAACCTTAGGAAATTATCAGTATAATTCAATTGATCAAGAATTAGAGGGAGAAATCACTGTCTTGATAGATTTAGAAAAAACTTCTAATATACTGAACAAAGACCCACTCATGATTTAGAAAAAAACAAAGGGAAATGGAAATAAAGGAAGGAAACCCTACACAAATATCATAATTGTCATTCACAAGTCACAATCAGAATCAAAGAAAGTAAGACACTATTATTATTATAGCTCAATAGCCTAGCTAATGGGATTAAAAAATAAAAAATACAATATTGAAAAAGAAGTGACAAGATTGTTTTTACTTCTAGACAATATAATTGTCTGTTTAAAAAAATCCATGCAAATCAACTGAGAAATGATTTGAATAAGAGACTTCAGCAATTGGACAGATACTGTTCCCCATTAATGAGCAATTGTGAAAATGTCATGAGGGAAAAAAGACATTTACAAATGACATTTACAAACTCCAAGATACTCAGGAATAAACTTAATATAAGATGTCTAAGACCTCCATAGAAAAAATATTGAAAATGATTTCCTAAATATTTAAGAAAATCTTATACAGTATTGTACCGCCATCACTATAGAGGGAATTATTGACAGAACTAGCCAAGCAAGATGGGTCCAGATTGCAATATTTGACCAAGGACTTTCTATCAAGACCAAAGTCAAAACAGCTTAGGTTTGCCAAAATTTAAAATAACATTTCCAACCACCTGTCAAAATTAGATTGTTATTTTAGTCCTTTACCCCAATTGATGCCAAGCTGTTGTATTTTTTGTTTTGATTTGATTTGATATATTTTGCAGAACTGAAGAGATTCCTAAAAGTGACTTCTGGCCATATACAGACAGTAATACCTCAGTTCACAAACACTTCTGATTGCAAACAATTTGATTTGTGAACAGAAGCATTGGGCAAAATTTCGCTTCTGTTCATGAACTCTGCATCTGGTAAGGAACACAAACGTGGCCATCTTTTCCAAAAATGTGAAACAAATTAAGTTTGTGAACCGAGGTACTACCACTTTCACTTCTCAGTTGAAGCATGCTATTGGTTTAGTGTTTAGAAACAAATAAAGTAAGTTAGAGGGATATAGACAGATTTTGATTGGTCTTCAAGCATCAGGAAAAGACTAAGTTGGCTGCAGTGTAATTTGGTGACACTAGTGATTACAGGAACCATAGAGTTAATGTTGTCAAAGAATACAGGAAGTTTAAAGGAACCCCTGTTTCTGGCTAGGCTGAAATATTGTCTCCGCATCTCTTTTAAACTGACCATATGTACCATTTTCCTTATTACAAAGGCAGGCTGGCATTGAGAATGGAAGCTGTCAGGCTTTCATGGATTTAAATATGTATGCCATCTATTTGAAATTGGCCTTGTTGACTAATCAGAGCCTAATCTTTGTGTCTAACCTAAGAACTCCAAGACATCAGCATAGGAGATCTTGGGGGTCTGCTTTTTACAAAGGATTTAAAATTTGGGGAGAGAAACATTCAAGGGGACTGATGTTTAGAACACTAAGAACAAAGAAAGGAGGTGAATACCAGCTCCAGACTTTGAAGTGTAGGTGTTAGGATACAGAAGTTTCCTGAGCAGTTGGTAGCTTGTTTTGAAGTAAGAGGAAGTCACAGAGACATGTACCTTTCCAGGGCTGGAGGGACCTGGAAAAAAATCAGAGTGAAGGAAATCACTCTAGCTGCTTAACTCCTGAGTCCAGAGGGAAACGCCAGGCTTATGGCTGCAGGACTGCTCCTTTATCCTTGAACCCTTGTCTGTGGGTTGTCGAGTGCTGATGGCATGCCTACCAGCTTCTGGCCCTAAACCACAGCCCACACTGAGACTCTAGAAACAAGGTCCTGTGAGGAATGGTCACAACTGCTTTGGTGATTTGCCTGTTTTGAGGGATTTTTTCTATGAAGAACTTTATATCAACAAATGTAAAGTCTTTGATACAACAGAAACATTTCAGAAAAATATATCATTAATAAATAAATAGAGAATCTAAATCACCAATGTTAAAAATATATATGACGTATCATGACAAAGAGCCCAAGGAACTATCTTCCCTTTCTTTTTTACTCAATTCTGCTTTTTTTACATAATTAATCCATAATTTGGAGATGAGTATGTGTATTCTTTCAATCTGACCAAGCCTCGTCTTTTTGCACCCAGGACATGTCTTGGACTCTGCTTCCAACAAGTTGAACTCAGTCTGCAACTTCCAAGATGTATTTGGCTTCCGGTCTTCCTTGTGTGAAACTCCCTTTCCTTATTTTTCTTCCTTGTTCCTTTAAGGCATGCTGTTCATCAGCTGTGATGGAACTCAAAATATTCCCACTTCTGGAGACCTCTGATACCCACCTGGAGTAGTCTTTCCAGGTGTTTCCAAGATTGAATTACTCCATGCCCCTCTCAGAGTATTTGCTACAAGCATCCTAGCTCTTAAACCTAAACCTCAAGGCATTCCTTTCCTCAAGGGAGGAATTTTTCAGAAAAAGAGACTTGAGTGACCACAAGTCATTTTAGAATTCTAAAGCGTACACAGTGGATGTTGGGGAGAAGAAATCACTTCTGCCTGAGCAGGGCAAGATCGGCTTTAGGGAGAGAAATAGGAATGGTGGTGAATACTGAAGGAGGGAAAGATAGTGAAGGGAAGATCGAAAAGACTGAGGATGGAGGTGATCTGAAAATTTTCTATGAATTCATACATGGAATATAAGTACTTACATTCTGCTTGATCTACAGCACCCCACACTAGGGTACAAAGGCAGGTTTCAGTGCCAGGTAGATAAGCTCATTTGGCTCTGATGCCTGTTAACCTGAGTATCCCTTGGGAGGTTTCATAGGCTTTTTGAACATGCATTTCATTTCTAAATCAGGTAAAAATTTCTACTTACTCTGAGAATTCTATGCAAATATTTGGCACATTGCCTCATATATAATAGGATTGCAGTTGACTCATACTCTGTCACTGCTAAAGTGTGGGTATGTTACAATTTCTTCTAATAACTTCTCTTGCTAACCCTAATCTTAACCTTCCTTGCTTCATTATATGCCTTCTGCAAGAAAGCACCTTATCATATTAACCTCACATGCTACCATGCTTTTCATGTAACAAACGCTCAATAAATCTTGGTGAATTCCTGTACTTACATCTTCTTTTCCCAGGAGGCACACCCAGGAAACTTCTTCTTGACAACTTGGAGATGTCTTCTACCTTAGTGGTGAATGCAGAAGAACTTGATGTCCCAGAGCTGTGTTTCAGGATCAAGTTCACTTCACAGATTCCCCATGTCTGGTGTTGCACCTTGACCTTGCACACATCCAGGCTCTTGGCCTACTGCTTCAGTGATTTGCCTGTTTTTGCTACCTCCTTTTCTGTATGGATAATGAAGACTGTGGAGCTAGGGTGACTTTTAGCTGGGGACAGAGTCCAGGATGGAACTCCTGCTCCTTGCCCTTCTCCTATCTCCAGTCCAACCCTGACAGGGAAACAGTAAGTCACTTGCCTTCTTCAGGTCCATTTTGATTTGTGGCAGATGATCCAGGCATCAGCAGTCACCATTGGAGTTGTCTTTCTGCTTTTAAAGCAAAGAATAACACAGTATCCTGTTTGACTACACTTGGGGGAAGCTGGAGTTCTCTGAAATAGATGGGCTGTTACCTTCCCTCTTCTATGCTCAGTGAATGTGTTTGGAGCTCTGTTGTGCAAGTCCCACTTTTACCTGGTCAGGTGTAGTCAGTGCTCCTGTCTGACACTAAGCAGGATGTTTTGGGGATGTCAGCAAGCCAGGGACTATCTCTGCTCCACTTCAGTTTTTGTATCTGATCTCAAGTTCATTGCTCAGCTTTTCCTCATTCAGGTTAGGATAATGACACGCATTGTCTTTGCTTGAAGGTAGGTTGAATCCTGTGGGGAAGAAGGCTGACTGGGTTAGTTTCAAAATATGATGAACAGGCCTGTGGGACACAAAGATCAGCCCATTTTTCAGCTGTTCAGATTACTTTTAGGTTAAAGGGAAGCCACAGCTATAGTCTGTAACATGGAGACTTTAAAGAAATAACATCCAAGTACTTAGAGATTTTTGAAGTCACAATTTAAAATTATAATCATATTAAAAGACCAATAGGTTTGGCAGTAATTAGACTTTTCCCCAGAATACTTATTTTGCATATGACCCTTAAGGTGTCTGCTTCCCCTTTTCTTTGGGATGTAAATTGTCAGATTGTTCATGGGTTTTGACATAAAGTTCGTGTGGCTATGGCCATCCTGGAAAAGGGATGTTTGTTTTGTTTGTCTTGTTTTGTTTTTAAAATAAGTTCTACATGGTCTCTGGGGCATTTGGAAAGGGTATTTGAGTAGAATTCAGCATATTTATAAGACTTTGAATAGTCAGATATCAGAATGAAAAGGCAGGCCACAAAAAAGAAATACTGTTCGCATAAAACTGATGTTCCTGACTCTGCCAAATTTTGTTCCAGAGGTTAACAACCTTCTGTTTCAAAACAGGAAAGAAGCTGAATCACAGGGAGTCACCTAAACACAGGCTTTGCTAGATAATTATCCGACTGACAGTTCAGAGCTTAACAAACCCTGCTCCATGGTTTCTGAAGACAGAATTCATTATGTCTTAAACATTAAAAAACCCCAAAACTCCCACTGGGATTTTCAGATCTTAGTACTTCTTTTTTTTTTTTTTAAATATGTGGTTTACCTGTTTAAGGACTTGGCAAAGAGGAGAAGGAATGCCTTTCTTAACAGTTACATCTCAGGCTTTATTCCTATTTTTGATCTTCTAGCTATAGATCTAGAATTAAAGAGTCTTCCTTTAATGTGGGTAGCTTTAGATTTTTTTTAAAGCTTTTTTCCCCCAAACTTGTAGACTTAAAAATTTTTTTATTTCTGCATGAACAGGTTTGGTGGAGAAAGAAAAGAAAGTGTCATCTTATGGGCTTTTGTTTTACTTGGAAGCTGGTAACTTTTTGGAAATTTCTGGACTATCTTGTGTCACACACACACACACACACACACACACACACTGGGAGAGACATGAGGAAGACTTAGAGTTGCACAAGGTAGCACACATGTTGTCATAGTGGAGGTACCTTCTCCACCATGTGCTCCACCCTCATTTCATGTGACCATGGACTTGGCTTCCCAGAGGCTGTGTGCATATGAGGGTGAGGGTCAGGGTCAGGGTCATTTGTTTCCACTCATTTACCTGAGACAGATCTACCTTGAAGAACTATTATAATCCAACTCCTCTGTTATTGGAGCATTTAAATAGACAACTATTGAGAGAAAATATTTCAAAAGCCCAGAGAGGTACGAGAACTGCCCTTTTCCTTGGCTCATTGTATGGAGTTGATCATGATATCAGTGGGATTGACATATGTGGGTCTTCAAAATTATATTATATTATATATCTCTTATATACATATTTTATAAGATATATATTTCTCTGTATATGCAAGGAAGGGTAGATATACGGAAATGTGAGTAAACAGAAAGTTTAGGAAAAAGAGGAACTGTCCCCAAACAGGAAGGACAGAGCTGCTTCAGGATCACAACAAACAAGCAGAAGAAGAGTACAGTACAACTGTGTTTTGCAAGATGATGAATTCACTCAATGTTCTGAGAGGACAGCTGACAGGGCAGTCTCTCTTCCCCTTCTTCCAAACACTGCTAACTATGAGATGTTGCTGAAGGATAGGGAAAAAGTAATAAAATGGCCAATGGTCACATGGTTGATATTACATCCTATATGCTGTCCCAAGTGCTTTACATGCATAGACTCACTTAACCCTTCTAACCCCCTATTAAGGATGCAGTTATCACCTCCATTTTATGGATGTAGAAACTGAGATGCAGAGGGGCAATGGGTTTCTCATGTAGGAAGTGGTAGGGCAGCATTTAAACTCAGATAGTCTAAGTCCAGAATTCATGCTATTGATGATTAGAAGTTTAGTAATAAGTTTAGAAGGATGTTAGGTGGAGAAGTCCTGTGAGAGAAACTCAGGAGTCAAGGGAAGGAGAAAAGGAGACTTTTCTCTGTATGTTTTTGGAGCCAGCATCCCCACTGAGTTATCCTCTCTACCAGATTCCAGCTGGACATGGATGAGACCTGACCGATGTCAATCAATTCAAAGTGGTTTCTGCTGCACTGACTCCAGTCTGTAGCAAGGCCAACTCCATGAGGGTGACTGGGAAACACACCCTCTGCTGTTGGATGTTGAGCTCCTCAGGTGAGGCACAGTGTGCATCCTGGGGAAAGGCCCAGGGGGAGGAAGGCTGCATTCTTGTGGTTGTCATTGACAGGGAGATAGGAGGTGGTTAAAAGACTTGTCTACCAACCATCACGGGTCTGGGAGAGAGACTCAGAGGCATGGCAGCTCCATCACATCCCTAGAAAGGGCTTATTCCTGGACTCTTATCTTTTCCCTCTCATAAAGGAGAAAATGTAGGGTTGGAGTTACTGGGACATAATATCTGAAACTCACAACTTAAAGTAGGAGCCGTTTGTTTTGGGTCAGTTTCAGAGCTCTCAGTCCATGCATGGTTGGCCAGCTTTAAGACAGAAACAGCATGGTAGAAGGGCCTGGTGGAGGAATGTTGCTTACATCATGGCAGCAAGAAAGTAGACAGTGAAGGGAGGAATCAGGGAGGGTATACACCCTTCCAAGTCATACCCACAGTGATCTGCCTCTTCTGACCAGACACCACCTCCTAAAATCAAGTCAGGTATAGTGACCCCATGATCCACCCACCTAACACACATATACACACATGAGGCTTTGGGGGGTATACCTCAACCTTAGATCCAAACCATAACAGAGTTCTTCAACAACTTGCTCCCAGCTCTGCAGCCATAAGTGGCAGAGCCAGGATGAATAAACCATAAGCCCTCAATGGCACTGGTTTAGCCACAGGCACCATGCTGACTATTTACCTTGTGTGGAATTATATGACCTCTTCTTTTATAATTAATCTTAGGAGTATTTGAATACCCAAACCTCAACCAAAAGTTATTTTGTTTCTCATAGACCACTGATGAATCTAGGTGTGATTGAAATTATCAGGGCTCTCAGGAGGGTGGCAAATATGACTCATTTCTCACCTCTATCTACAAATGTAGGAGTGGTTTGGGGGGCTTTTGAGTGAGGTGAAATCACAGATGTAAAAACTAGGGCTGTTGGCTCACACCAGTAAACTTCTTCATGCCCTTACCAAGCCAAAAGTGTCCACAGCCCCTGCCTTTGCTCCAAGATGAACATGTAGGTTATACCAAATTTAGCTCCAGTGGCACTGTGTCCTCACAGGAGACTTTCGGGGATCAGTAAAGGGTGTGTCTTTGTTACTTTCTTGTCATTGAGACACAATACCTGACATTCACATCGTAAAGGAGGAATGGTTTATTTTGGCTCACGATGTAGGTGTAGAGATTTCAGTCCATAGTCAGCTGGCTCCAAGGCAGGGTAGCATGGTAGAGAGGCATGGCAGAGGCAAAAGAGCTTGTGGCATGTCAGTGGGAAGCAGAGAGGTCAAGGGAAGAGCAGGGAGATAGACCCTTTCAGGTCATGCTACAGTGGCCCACCTCCTCTGACAGTCTTCACCTCCCAACACTATATTTAGCTCTAAGGATCACACTGCCCCCATGGTCCAATCACCTCCCAAAAGCCCCACCACGAGTGCATGAGGCTCCAGGGAGACATCAAGATATATATCATAGCATTCTATCCCTGGTCCCCCAAAGACTCATGGGCATCCCTCTATGCAAAATGCATCTAGTCCATCTCTAAGAGTTTTCAGAGTCCTAACAGTTTCAGCATTGCTGGAAAGTCCAAGTCCAAAGTCTCCTCTGAGATTTAAGGGAAACTCCTAGCTATAAGCCCTGTTTAAAAAAAAAAACAACAGTTAAATACTGTTGTCATACAAGGTACAGGGTAAACATTCCCATTCCAAAGGAAAAAACAGGGACATAAAAGGGAATGGCACTAAAGTAAGTCCAAAATCTTGCAGGGCAAATATTAAATCCTGTAATTCCATAACCAGCACCTGGGGCCAGTTTTGGTAAGATGTGAATGCCAAAGAGCTTGGGTGTCTCCACCCTAACAGCACTGCTGGTGTTTGTACCCTTATGGCTTCTCTCCTGAGCTGGCTTTTCTTCTTCCTTGTGGCTTATTTCACATTCCTGCCTTTCCACCCCCCTGGGGTCTCCGCAGCACTTTTAGCTTCACACACTGCTCTCTCAGGAACACACTGCCTCGCCTCTCAGGCTTTCTTCTGAAATCTTGATGGAAGCCTTTCTGATTCCATAAGTCTTGCATTCTGCATGTGCTTAAAACCAGTACCACATGAGTGATGCCAAGGTCTGCTGCCAGCTGGAGCAGTAGCCAGGCTTCCTTCTCTCATGGCTGTAGGGGATCTCTGGATGGCTGAGCACTTTGAACTAATTCCTAAGTAACACGTTCTCTATCAGGCTGCCATTCTGGAGCTGGGTGGCCTGGCGCTTGCTTCTCAGAGCAAAGTCTTTCATTTTTGCTATATTGAGCCTGCAAAGGGTGGTGTCTTACTGGTTCCTCACATGCACTCAAGATATCCTTACAGTTGTCCTAGTTTTTTTGCTTCTTTTCAACACCAATCTTTTTGGCAACTAAGCTCTCTTTTGCAGGGCCCAACTTTATCAGAGCTTCCTTTCTGGCCAAACTCAAAATTTGTTAATTCAACTGTGCCATTTGTTCTTGATTCTCAATGTAGATCTGAGTAAAAGCCCTCAATAGTAGCTATGCCACAGCCAGAAAGTTCAGCTGCCTTGAAATTAGTCTGCTGCTCTTAATCTCAGTGTCCCACAGAGTCTCAGATCAGGAACAAAATGTGGACAATTTTCTGCCAGAGCATAAAACAAATGGCCCAAGGCCACTGCCAATGGAGTCTTTGTTCCCAACTGAAACCTCCTGAGCCTGGTCCTTTCCATTTGCTTTTTTTTTTTTTTTTTTTTTTTTTAAATCAGCATTCTGGTCTTCTGAGCTCCAACCAGAATTTCCCATCAAGCTTGGATTATAGCTTCTCCAGCAACACCTCCAAACCTTTCCAAACTCCTCCTGCAAGCCAGTTCCAAAGGCTTCTGAACCACATGTAGCATCACAGCAATTACCCTACTCCTGTTACCAAAATCTGTTTTAGTTACTTTCTTCTTGTTGAAACATAGTACCTGACCCCATAGCTTAAAGGAGGAAAGGTTTATTTTTGCTCACATTTTGTAGAGGCTTCAGTTCATAGTCCAAGGGAGGGTAGCATGGCAGAGGGACGTGGCAGAGGAGAAGGAGCTCATGGCATGTCAGTGGGAAGCAGAGAGAGATCAAGGGAAGAAGGGAGATACAGTTTTCCAGGTCACACTCCCAGTGACCCACCTTCTCTGATGAGGCTTCACCTCCCAGCATCACATTTAGCTTTAAACTCATCAGTGCACTAATTCACTGATGAATATCACACCTCCGTGATCAGATTTCCCCCAAACCCCTTACCTATGAGCACATGAGGCTTTGGGAGGACGTCTAGTTATAAGCCATAATAGGGTGTTAGGACACAGGACAAAAACAAGAGCTATATATTAATAAACACCTTCTACATGCCTGGTATTTGACATGAACTATCTCAATGACTTTGTAAATCAATTTTACAAAGGGGAGATTGGTTCTAGGTTCATTTTACAGATGAGAAGACAAAAGTGAAGTAGATGAAATCATTTGTGCAAGTTATGTGACCCTAAAACCTTAGAGGGTAATCATGAGAATACCCTTTCCCTTTGATCACATCACATTACATACATCTGCACAATGGGTTTGGAATCAGACCTGCTGTCTGTGGTCTGAAGGGAAACCTGATTCTGCTCCATGTCTCAGGCTTCTGAACTTTGGCCTGGGAAGCCGTGGGAGTGGTGATCTGGGAACTCAGCTCCTCAGGAAGGAAGCACCTCATCATTTCCCCACATGGAGCCACCCACTTCTAGTCCATTTAGAAGCACTCCTGGCTTGGGCCTGGGATTCAGGGACTGAAATGTAAAAGGAATCTTTCTCTATATAATTTCAAATTTTGTCAGTGAGTTCCCATCGGGAATGGAATATGTTTTTAAATGCCAATCTAGGTGGTTGAGTGGTACCTTTAAGATCTTTCTGCAGCCAAAAAAGGCCTTTGTGAAGTAAAACTAGACATGCAGTCATGTTATTCCAGATAGACTTTCTCTCACAAGATGAAATTGTAATGCAGAGCGTGGGATTCCAACCTACCTGGAGTTCAGAGTTAAAACAATAGAATAAACAACTTGTAAATTTTCTCTCCAAGTGGTGATACAAAATTTTGAAGGTGAGCTTTTGAGAACAGGTCACCTAATACAATGTAATCTTCATTTCATTCATGTCTTAGCTGAGAAACTGAGATCTGTGCTTTCCCAAGGTTATCCCTTGAACGACAGGGCTAAGACTTGAACACATGTCTTTCAACTCCCTTGTCCAGCTCCCAAGAATTGGCTACTTTCAATGGCTCTCTCCTGCCTTTGAGTGCTTGAGGCCCTCGTCCAACTTAGGGTCATTGGAGAAAATCCTTCCTGGTGACTCTTCTTCTCTACAGAGAAAGTAATAATCTGGCTGTCACAAGCCCAAAACAATGGTGCTCAGAATCTTTCCAGTTCCCTGCTTCCATGAAAACAAAACAAAAACCTCTCTTGTTACAAATCTGTCCAAAGTATTTGTGGCCATCTCCATGACTTTTAAGTTTAATGAGCATAACAGCATTTGAAATGTGACAGAAATACCAAAGCCATCGTCCCAGCCATCTCTGTGAGCAGCTTATATGGCATAATCTGCTTTAACGTTTAAAATTTTTTTGTCCTTTGATCTTTTATGTTTTTAAAAGTAGAGTAACTGGTTAATGGGAGCAAGGGTTGATTGTATTGAATTCAAGTTAGTTGTTGTCTTTTCACTCTGTAGACTCTTCTGTCTTTGTCCTACTAGCCTCCTCAAAAAGTTGTGAAGAATCTTAATGTCATAGAATCTTCTTCATATTTATAAAAATAATGTGCATTCTCCCCAGCCTAGGGCATATCCATTGCAAATCAAACAGGAAAAAGATAAAACAACTAAGTGACTGACACATGACCTAGAATATGAAACTACCCAACTCTTCTGTAGCATTTCATCTTCTGTCAGGTTCTGAGAGCTGAAGGAATTGGGGAGAACAGGCGTTGACCTTTCCCAGACCAGGTCTGCTGCAGTGCCCAAAAGGAGATCTGGGAAGCTTGGAGTTACCTCAGTTTCTGCCATTTCCAAATGGACAGCTGTTCAAGTGGGATTAATCAGACACCTGTCTCTCCCTCTGAGGCAAGAAGGTTGCTCAATCTACAGAAACACCACTGGCGTGGCTCTCTGGATTGTCCTCTCTGAGTCTGGTGATTGCCTCATAGATCAGGGCTTTTGTCTTTCTTCCTTTAATCAAACAGAACAGCAACAGTTGCATATATTCTGAATGTGATCACTCTTTTCTCATTGGACTCTGGGAAACAAATCTCCTCAAGGGGTGAGTTGTTGTTTTTTCAGGCTGGTTTTCAGGGAAGGAACAGAGGTCTCTTCCAGTATGTAAGGCAGGATTAATGTTAAGGTATCTGTGGAACAATGAGAAAGGCCAGAGGCTCCAGAGAATGTAGGACAGAAATCAAGGCACAGCCAAGTCACCTGGGATGGGAACAGAGGGATTCCAGGGATAGGGTGGGCTCGAGAAGCAAGTGCCAGAGACTCCTCCGGAGGGTCTCACCCATGCTTCTCCATTCCCGCTGTCCGAAGTTCCTCCTGCTGCTCCCAGCTTGCCCTTAATTTTAACCTCTTTAGTTCTGTTTACTTCATGACCCTCCAGAAATCATTTAGCCTGCTAGTGGGAAATTCTTCTCTGATTCATGATTCATGAAAGAGAGAATGTAATTAGTTCAGCTTTCTCTCCCTCCCTCTCTCTCTGCCTCTCTGTCTGCTGTCTCTGTCTGTCTCTCTGCCTCTGTCTCTCTGCCTCTGTCTCTGTCTGTCTCTCTTACTCTCCTCTCTCTCTCTCTCTCTCTCTCTCTCTCTCTCTCTCTCTTTCAGGTTATTAGCAAGTTATAACTTGGTCCTTTGTGAGTCAAATCTGTAATCCCTGGCCCAACCAGCTGTATGGAACCATGTGGATGAAAAGGTATTGGTCAAAGTCAGACCATCTAAAGAGCAAGAGATTTATCTGGGCCAGTTTCCCTTTGAATGAAGTATGCTTTGACCAGATCAAGCACCCACCTATAAAGCCAGCCTGTATTTATGAGTTCTTTTAGAGAGCCACAGCCTATTCATGAGCTATCAGTTACACAGAAGAACTATTTCCATGGAAAAAGCTGGGAGAAGGTGAGAAATGTGTCTTTGACTCTAACAGTCCAATATTTGTTTCTACCTCAAGGACAAAGCCTTGGATGCAGCTATTTCAGAATGTAGTGAAAGAGACACACCCACAGCCTCTAGGCCTGCCCTGTGCTCCAACCCTGAAATCAAAACAATATTTAAATGTGTCTTCACCGTGCTTGTGCCTGCCTGAGCACAAACACTGAGAGACATGGGGTGTCAGGAAGATGGGAACTGCCCTGCAGCCTTGATGGGAAGTCTCTGCTGCTCCTTTCTTGTTGGCCTGAAAGGAGGCAGGCAGGCAGGCAGGCAGGCACACAGCTCCTGCCCTTTCAGACAGAAATGCCTACAGAGCTGCTATTGTTTCCTGCAGGTAAGAAATGCCACAGGCCCAAGCCAGCTGAGCTGTCCCGAATCCCAGCTGCTCCAGCGCCATCAGATGAGAAGGGTGCTTTGTTTTAATCAGCACATTTGTTGTTCGGAAGGATGCTCTCTGGCCAGTGAGTTTTCTGGGTGACCTTTAGGTAAGAATTTCAGGCAAAGATCCCTGTGAGAGGCTGCAGGGATCTGTCTGGAAAGGTTATCTTCCTCAGTCCTAGACTGCTGCATTGTCTTCAGAGGAGCGAATGCTGGTGAGGAGCCAGGCTGAAGTGCAGCAAAGGAGAAAGGTCACCTCATCCACCAGCTCCACCCAGGGCCCCAGCTGCAGGGCCCACCCCCATTTGTCCTGGCCGGGCCTAGAATGACCCTGCTGGCTGAGCTTCCCCAGATTGCCTGCTTCCAGGCTCTCTTTGAACAGCCAGAATGTGTCCTCCAAGTGCCCGGAGATAAGCCCTGCAGAGCCATCACCCCTATGAAGACCGGAGGCTCTGTTAGTTGGTTCTTAAAGGGTCTGTTGGGTGGAAAATATATCAGTGGTTCACCTGCCAAACAACCCTTGTTAAACAACTGCCCTTTCTGAACACACACACACACACACACACACACACACACACACACACACACGCAGAATTTCTGTGGAAACTAGGTTGCGATTAATGTGTTCCCATGACTGCAGAGCATTCTGATAACTCTTATCCCCCCCCAGTCTCAACCTGGCACCCAAGAGATGGATTTTGAATGAGATGTGTTTAGATTTGGGCTGCCCCAGGAAACTGCTGTACTGTGATTTACCTGTGTGGAGGTTGGATTTCTTGGCTCTTCTGCTCCCTCCCAGTGAAATCAGACTGTTTATGTACCTTCTAGGTGGAAGACTTGGGGCAGCATAGTTAACCCAGAGGTCACCCGAGGCTCAGCGTGGTAAGGGAGACGCTGCAGCTGGCAGCACTGACCGGGCAGCGTGAGGTTCGAGGGGCCCGCGGTGGACAAGTGTGAAGTCCTAATGAATCACGTCAGCTGTGAACTTGGGATTCTCAACAAACAGCTGCTTGTGCCTGGCTCAGTCCTTGGGGAAGCAGGTGGTGGTGACGGAGGATGGCCTGCCCCGACCTGCCTCCATTAGCTGTAATTATGCTTCTGATTTCTGCTCGGGGCAGCCCGGAGTGATCAAGGCCTGCCACGATGATCAGGGATCCTCGTTTTCAGACGGCGGTCAGTCAACTGTGAAAATGGGTCACAGTTGGCAACAGCAGAAGGAGTACGAAGCCTGAAGCAATTTTTCTCTGAAATCAGTTTCTAAATTGCAGGGAGTCCAAGTAAATTGACACATTTACTAGCTTGAGCCCCTGTTCCCGTTGCTGCTTCATTGGCTCGGCCAGGCTGCCTGTTGCTGAAGTTGGTCTCCCGGCGTGAGAGTGGGCTTCCAAGCTCGGGACTGGAGGAGGCCCTGATCGTCAGGAGGCAGTCACCCGCACTCAGGTGACAACCTCTGTGCACGTGCAGATTTTCATTGCCAGCGTTAAAGAGTACATTGCAGCATAATGTACTAAAAACATTTTTCATAGAAGAAGTCTATAACCCGCAGGGGAAATCCTTGTAAAATAAAAAGCAAGTAAGTACCAAGTGCTTACTCCAAAATAAATACAACAGGCTCTCTTCCAGTCCACCCTCCTGGATAGAGAAAGCCACCTTCTTAGGCAACAGAATTCTCCTGTAATTCAGCTGATTTAAATTCTAAGGGGTTTCCTTCACTAATCAAAAAAGTGAAATTAAATAACAGAGGGCCCTCAGGAGTTTAGCATTTGATTTGTTGCTTAGCATTTACAGCAGCATCTTCCTCACTAGGAGTCTGTGCCACTGGCCTGACTGGGAAGTCTGCAGGCAATCAGGAAGGAATAGTCCTTAACAAAAGACACTGCATGCAGTGAAGAGCTTGGGGCTGGAAGTGCAGGTACAAGCAGGGATTCAGGCTGGCAGGAATTCAGATCCTAGTTCAGCCACTTAGTGCTTGGTGACTGTGATCAAGGAACTTTATTTTTCTAAACCCCAGATTTTTCATCACCGGGGATGGTAACCCCTGTCTAACGGTTAGTTTGGGATTAAGTGATGGATATAATAGCCCTGGTATACTGCAAATGCTTAGTGTTAGCTACTTTTAGTGCTCACTAGAGAACAACATGAGCACATTTTCCATTTACTATGCTGAGAGAGCCCAGATAATGGGCGATTTCATCCTGGTATCATCCAAGATGTGTGCTTTGACTGTGTTTCCATCCTCTACATGAAGTCACAAAGCCAACCAGGTAAGGGCCTTCCAGTTGCCCACAGTAGACCTTCGGAACTCTGACTTTTGCTCCTTTGCCACTGTCTTCCTCTTCCGTTTCTCCTCTCCATTTCTCCTCAGGCACTAGCCGAAGTCTTGCCTCTTCTGGGAAGCCTTCCCTGAATCCAAGGATCTCTTCTTCCTTGGAATTCCTAGAGTATTAGTGGCAACTCAGTGTAACATGGTGATACTAATTAGCTTCAGCTGAATCTCTGTCTTTCCTTAAGCCAGATGGCCATAATTTTTAGGGCATGAGTGATTCTTTGTACTTCTTTGCTTTCTTTGAGTCCAAAGTTTGGCTCAAAATAGTTGCTTAGTAGATGCCTGTTAATTTGTAGATTGATGTAAAAACACAGAGCTGAAGAGTTGAGCAAAGCTCAGCATTTGTTCTGATTGTTTTTAGCATTGACACTAGGCACATCCTGCTGGGCACATAGAGTGTGTAATGATCAAAACATGTAATTCTATTTATTTCACTTAAGAGTATACTGAATAGTTTCTCTAGCATGAGAAGCTGAAAGTGTAAATAAGGATTAAAATGATTAAAATAAATAATTGATAATTTGAAATAGGAAGAAAAGGTCCAAAGGGGTAGAGGTGGTGGGAGGGGAAGGGGAAAGGAAAGAAGGGAAAGGCAAAATGATGAGAAAAGAAAAAAAATGGAAACAAAGTCTATGTAAATAGGGAAGGGTGGAAGGGGTGAAGGGAGCACAGGGAATGGGGAAAAAATAAGAACCAAGGTACATCATGTACAGGTACAAGCACCCAATGATAAATGTAAATGTATTGTACACCTAAAATGTACCAATAAAAAAATTTAAGGAAAAAAAAGAACAATGTAATTCTGTGCTTCCATGGACCTTATGGTCTCATAATGATGTGTTGATGGGGATGAACACACCATATTGGGATTCATATTTCTTTAGCATATGAGGTGATGGAGAGAGAGGTGGAAGATAAAGCTGACTTGGCAAGTATCACTTTGGTTTGTACTTCATTTAAAACTTAGCAAAACCAGGGCTGCCACCCCCTGAACTCTATTTTGTATGGCCTCAGGTTAGTGTTGGTCCCATGAGACATTCTGAGTAAACCGGGAGAGAGGAGGTGAAGCAGCCACAGTTCCTACGCTTTGAAGGTAGACAGTGCCAAGCACACATGGATGATGGTCTACCGGCTCACCTGGGCAGCACGGGCTGGCATCTAGCTCTGTGGATCTTCTCCAGCTTCTATGAGTTCTGGACCAGGTAACTATGCTGTTCTGTGGAATTGGGAACCAGCCTCTCCTGCAGGTCACCCAGGGGCCTGAGATGGTGAGAGACAGAAACAGGTTGTATTTTGTCCTCCTGGATTTCAGCTGACATGTGAGTCTCAGGACCTGTATGGTGGGTTCCAGTTTTTCTTGTTCTGCCCTCTATCCTGCTTCCTTCTCAGCTGAAGTCCTAGCTGAGTGATATGTCCTACCTGGAGGTCTAACAGTAGATGCAGAAGCGTGGGCTGCATACATGGTATCACAGTGTAGTCAGAGGGTCTCACAACTTCTTATTGTAAATCACCCACAGTGCCTGTGCTTCTCTAGTCAGACCATGCCTGGTCCAGTCATGGTAGCAGATGGCACATGCGGAGTCCTCTCATGTGCAGTCCCCTGGTCACACCTTGTCTAAGAGCATTCATGTGCAAGTGAGTGTGGTGGGAACTTTTCATCCTCATCTTGGAGCTGAGGGACTGAGGCACTCTGTACTCCCCCTATCTCCTGCCTGTGCAGTTTATGATGGATTGGTGTAGAAGAGGTAGGGTTTGTGTATGTGATTGCAACTAGACGAACAAGCTACTCAGACAGGCGTGATGAAGATGCCACAGCAGCTCCCAGTTGCAGGGTGGGGATGAGAGGTGTATGTAGCAGTTTCCTTGCAGCTCAGCAGACATTTACTGCCTGGCTTCTGTGAACTGGAGCTGGGAAGAGACAACAGGAAATCACATGTCCCAAATCAGGGGATGTGTTTGCTTTCAAAGGAGCAGCAGCCTACAGGTCTTTGAAGGATGTGTCTGGGAGGCCAGACTGGAGCTGCAGGTATTTCCAGAGGAGTGGCCCCAGAGGACTGGCTGGAAAATAAACAGGCCCCACTCAGGGGCAGGGACCCCCACCCCCACCCAGAATTGCTGAGCAGTGGGGCTGTGTGGGTTTGAGGCAGGATGAGATGAGGAGAAAACATCCAAAACTGAAGTAAATTATGCAGCAATGTACATATTCATGTGAGGAAAACAAGAGGATGTGGAGAAAAAAAGGAGAAACAGAAAACCTCCCAGGGCGCACTTTTATAGAGTGATAAAGCGAAACCTCATGTCTGTCACCATTCAAAGTGCCATAATTTTATCATCCTTTCCATGCAATGCTGTGCTATTTTAGGTCCTGTTATTTTTTTCCCTCTCACCTCAGTATGCCCAAGATGTCTGACAAATGAAAGTAAGAAAATGCTTTATTTTCCCCAGCATGATGGAGAATTTATTATGAGATGCACCTCTCAGAGCATGCTGCCTCCTCTGTGTTGTAAAGACCTCCCTGTAACAGATTTCAGCTGAAACCAAAAGCCCAATTAATTTGCCTGATATGGACTCGTGCCCAGGATCTGAAGTCTCACTGCTCTTTGCTGGTGTGATTCCTTTCCTTAGCCACTAATCCAAGCAGAACTGAAAAGCATGCCAGCCACACTTCCGCAAAGACAGCATACCTTCCCTCTCCCTTACATACACTGCCAAAGACTGGTGCTCTGCTTTGTCTACTTTCCTTTGTTAAAACAAAAAAACAAAACAAAACTAAAACCCTGGAACTCTTTTGAGGACAAGGACGGAGAAGCCAGAAGGGGAAGCTTTTGATGCTATCTTATTACCATCTGTTTGCCTAAGTTAAATATTTAATCATATGAACAATCGAGAACCCATATGAACCAGGAGACTGACATCATCCTCAAACTTTTTACTCCTTCCATCACTGTGCTTTCAGAGTGGCCTCCCTCTTTCAGTCCTTTTAGGATGCTTGTGTGTCTTTTCCCACAGCTGGCAAGATCAGAACTGTAGGCAGAGCCTGGGCAGGCCCAGACACTGTGGTTCCTCTCAGCCACATTGTCCAAGCTTTCCAAGTGCCAGCCCTCCTTCTTGACATCAATCATTCTGTTTGAAAACCTGGACTGAACAAAGCATCAGAGCCCATCCTGTTTGGTATTTTCAGCAATGGGACAAGCTGTTAGACCTAAGAAGCTTCCAGAAGTCTCTAGCAGGGTGCACGTTGACTGATACTCCGGGCAAGAGGATGCAGTCATAGACTGGTCACCAGTCAGGTTGAGCAGCCATCTGCTCAGATCAAGTCATTTTGCTTTGGAAGTTGATGGTACCTTACCTTACAAAAGGAACTGAGCCAACTTGAGGCATCCGTGTGGGTCTGTTCTATGATAATAAAAAAGATATGCTTCTCCAGAGAGTTTTGAAAGCCGAGGCAAAGGAGTGACTGCCTGGTTAATACTCCACTGCTACGTGGTCCCAGCCCCCTCATTTTTCCTACCATTCCCAGGCAGAAGCTCTGATATCCTGCCATTTATGGGCTTCTTTAGGAAGGAGTCAGACTTAAATGATCCCCATAATGCATGAAACATTTACTTACAATATAAAATGCATGACCTCCTCTCTTCAAACTATTTTCAATCTTGCCTTGCATGATTCTTCTGTAACTATTTTTCTGGACACTTTACTGGTCCCATAGAAGGCCTGTATTTCTCTGCTTCTTCTAAGACCACATTGTTTCTACCTAGAAAATTCCTCCGATAGTTCCAACATTCCAAACCCGCTCATTCTCAAAGCTGAGCACAAAAGCCTCACCATTCACGAAGTCATGGTTGTGACCCCAGTGCCCCTTTCCTTCCATCACCCACCCTCAGGTGATCTCCTTCTCCCCTCGATTCCCTTAGCATTTATTTATTTATTTATTTATTTATTTATTTATTTATTTATTTCAGTACTTGGAATTGAATCCAGGGCCTTTGCACTGAGCTACATCCCAAACACATTTTTCTTTTATATTTTCATTTTGAGAGAGTCTTGGTAAGTTGCTAAATTACCTGGGATGGGCTTGAACTTGGGATCCTCCTGCCTCAGGTTCCCAGAGTGCTAGGATTATAGGTGTGTGCTATCATACCTGGCTTCTCTTAGCTATTTGTTTTAGCCTAGTTAAGAAATCCCATTAATTTTTGCAACATGTAAAGTTTGTCTAGCTTCAGAGATGTATGAAGTATGCAGGTGCTGAAGAAAGGTTTCCCGGGTACAAACCCTGGTTTAGGTATTTATTCCATGATCTTGAGCAAATCACTTGACCTCTATGTGCATCAGTTTCTTAATCTGTAAAATGAGAACAATAACAATAACTACTGCGCAGGACTGTTATGTAAATCAAATGAATGAATCCAAGTTCCTGTGAACAAAGTGGCTGGCAGTGCTCAGCAATGTTAGTTATGATTTTTAAAATTGTTATTTATTATATCTTCTTTAAACATCCTGATGGCAAGAGCCCATTTGTCTATCTTCCCACTCTACCAAATAGTACCTTGCATATTGATGCAATTTTATAGAATAAGTTTTATAAAATCGATGATCAAAGAATAAATAACACTTCTATTCTTTTCAAGTTGATCCAGTTTTCTTCTATTAGTTTAGAGTTGCAGGGAATTTCATAAAACTTACTTGAAATCTCAGATGACACTATTAACATATTTTTTGAAAATATACTGTACCAGATGATCCTCCTTGCAGTGAAGCAGGTTCACTGTGCTCTGCTCACCAGTTTGTCTGAGTCCAATGAAACAGAAGACACACACATTTCATGGAGTGAGTTTATTACAGATTGGCACCAAGGGGCAACAGAAGTCTGGAGTTTGCTTTCTGTCCCTCCTCCAAGGCTCAGGAAAGCTGCCTGGGCTGGGTGGTACCTGGCCTGTTCGTGAATCACTGGCATAGCAGCTGAGGGGCTTAGGAAAGGAGCCAGACTAGGGTTTTCTTGTTTGCTTTGTTTTTTGGTACCGGGGATCAAACTCGGGACCTTGTGATTTCAAGGTAGGCAGTGGAACCACTGAACTAAATACCTGGCAGACTAAGGTTTTCTACCCCAGGATGACATGACGTGCTGGGCTACTGTGTTGAAGGTCAGTCTGATTCCAAGGGGCACAGGGACAGAGCACCAGCTGTTCTAACCAGAGCCCCTAAGCAGGGTGTTTTATTCCCAGAACATTGGACAGTTATTCTGGAGCACTCTAAGTAAGAAAGGGCAAGAACTGAGTTGGCCCAAAGTCATCTTGAGAATTTTCCTACACTTTCTATCTCAGAACAACAAAACAAGGAAATAAAGGCATAACTCTCTTCAAAAAAAAATAATGTTATCTCATGCTCTCATTGCCCAGAGGCAATATTCAGATCCTCTGGGTGACATTTTGTGGAGATGGCATAAGTCTAGTCCTGTTCATCTAAGAGTGCATATCCCAAGTCACATTTTCTGGCTTAGTTCAATAATATATAAATCACTGCCTGACCTAGGCCCATTTCACAGGACTTGGAATCTGGCAATATTTCTTGGCTCACTGTAGAGGTAAAAGTTAAAGATTCAGAAGTACTTCAGGTTAGGAAGGGCTAGGGAACCATGGGATTGTTGTCATAGACATAACAGGATCCATCAAATTTTGAGAAGGCTTCCCATACAAGTGCTGAGGATGATTTTTAAGGGACCTGGTTGTTTCTCCTAACCCCGGGGCCCTGCTGGTTACTTTTCCACCTCTCTTTTTTGGATTCTACAGTAGGAAGGAGAAAATGTGGTGGTGGGAAGGAGAGAAGGGGGAGGTGAGTGAGCAGTTAGTTGGGGTGTTGGAGAAGGATAACCACAGAAAAAATTACCAGGGTGGGGGTGGGAGTGAAATTTCAATTTGGCATCTTTTTGCACTGTTGCTACCATGAATGAAGCAAGGATGGAACCTGTCTGAAATATTGATCAACTGAAGGAGAATAAGGAGGACAGGAGCCCAGGCAGATTGGTGTGCCCAAGCAGAGCAAGTTGAGCCCGCCAGGTAGATGTGGGTGATGGAAGTGTCATGGCAGCTGAGTTATACCGAAGTGCTCATAGTTCTTTTCTTTCTTGATGTAAAATCTGCAATTTTTACACTGCAGCAGAGCAAATGGAACTGTGACTTATGATTCACAATTTATGTCGTTTGACACTTCTATCATGTTTCTGGAGGGCACACAGCTTTATTGCACTTCAAGAAGCTGCACAGGCAAGGAGAAGAACTATGCTCACTTCATCTCTGAAGTCATGTTTATGGCAGATGTTTGTTTATTTATTTAAATTCATTCATTCAACCAGAAACTATCCTGTGAGCTGAGGGAGAGTCTAGAGTAGCTTACAGAACTGTGCAGGAAAGATGGTTTTCTCAGGGAGCTGGCTAGGAAAGGAAGCCTTGAATAAATTATAAGAGTCAAAGTCTTGCCCAACAATAGTTTCAACGTGACCATAATGCAGCATAAAATTTCTGTACTTTGTGATTTATTTGACCTCAGCTAACAAGTACCAGGTGAAGGCAGATGCAAGCCCCTCCTGGGGGATGCTTGCTCTGCCAGGGGATCCAAACTGTCCCCAGTGACAGTGACCCACCCCATGGGCTTCATTTAGACCTCTTTCAAACTCATGAATGCTGCAGGTTTTTGTTGAAAGCAAATATGATTATACTGGCTTAAATAATTTAAAGATCAAATAAAATCTTCACAGAATCAGTTGCGATGTTAAGCACAAATGTCTCCAGATCACGTGGGGAGTGTACTGCATGGCAGAAGTGGCACCTGCTGTGGTCCTGCCTGCCTGTGGCATCCAAGCAGGCACCATCCGGTGAGGTCCCAGGGAAAGGTGGGCAGCTACAGCATGTGGGCCACAGTGGGGAGGTGAATATGGCTGGAGCTGAGCTGTGCAGAAGCCTGGCTATGCCATGCAGTGAGGACCTCTGTGACCAGGCCCTGTGCCCCAGGCATTAGACAGTGAAGGGTGGACTAGGATCAGCTCCACTGGGAGCTGCAGTTTATAAATTGGAGGCTCAGGACTGTGGAGGAGGAGAGCCCCTCCCACACTATGGCTGAGGTCATCCCAAGCAATACTCGAATGACCTGAAAGCTCCTCATCCAAGATACAGGGTCTCTTTATCTGATGCAGGGTCGCACAGTGTCCTCTCACTGCCAAACCAAGGGCTGCTCCCCTTCTTCAGCTCTGTACTAGCCCTAATCCCAGAGCAGCACAGAGAAGCCCCAGAATCAGTGACCACCATGCATCTAGTTCAGTAACAACTAATGTGACCCCCAGGAGGTGTCAGACAGACAGAGATGGGGGAGGGTCGGGGAGGGTCTGGGATAAAAACATTAAAATGTGCCACATACCTGTACCAACTCCCCATGAAGGAATGCAAACATACACTAATAAAAAAAGGATGAAAATAAAGGGCATCCAAACTGTCTCTTACTTACTGGATGGTAGATGGGTGAGTCTGGGAGTGCAAACAGGAGACTCTGCCAATGGCTGCTTGTACTTTGGAAGGATTTACCCTTGCATCCAGCAACTCCATTTCTGGGGATCTATATCTCTGTGTATGCATGTGTTCACTGTATACAAAAGCAAGTCACTGTGGTATTATAACTCCCAAAGATTAGAATCAACCCCAATATTCGTCAATATGGAACTGATTAAACAAATGGTGGTGGTATGCCATTACAAAAAGTGACCAGGTAAATCTATATGAATCAATATGGAAAGATCTCTAGGATGTATTGTGAAGTGGGAAAAAAGACACAAAACAGTGTATATTGTGCACTACTTTCTATAGCAATCTTCCTCAACCTTTTATTTTTATTGCCACTCCCAAGAAGACTGTTTAAAACATTTTTCTTAATCTTCACCTCCCATCCAATTTTAATACTATGTTTATCTCTTTATATTTATGTCTATAATGTGTATCTGGTTTATATGTATAAGAGTATGAATTATTTCACTTCCAAAAGCTCTTGGGAGTGATATCTCCACTTTTGAGCATGTCTATTCAATAAGCAAAGGAAAAAAAGAAGTTTATTATATAATGGAAGGAGAAGACTCATGAGAGACTAATGAAAATGGTTGCCAGTAAGGAGCGGGAATAGGGAGATAAAGCATAGATGTGAGCAACATACTCTAGGTATTCATTGGGTTGGGAATGTAGCTTAGTGGTAAAGCATTTGTGTGTGAGGCCCTGGGTTTATTCACCAGTCTCAGAAAAAATGTTAAGGCAAATCTTAAGACATAGAAATATACCTTTTCTAAAATAAAACAAACAAAAATAAATGGTGTGCATCTGGGGAACTGCCAAACAAAGCAAACAAGCCAGCAAGACCTCCAGTCCCCACCAATGCTCTTCCTGGAGTCTGACGAGGCTCTAGCTTGGAGCCGCCTGTGGTGTGGCAGGCTGCACACCACACCTGTCCTGCCCTTGTGGCCTGCGGGTTTATTTTTCAGCATGAAAGGAAACTGAGAGCACATCCTGTACCTGTGTGAAGGCTGTGTCAGTGTGGATTAGTTTAAAGAGCAGAGCCCTTATTTTAAAATCATCAGGGTGTTTCAGAGCAGGAGGCTGAGGTTGCAGAGAGGCTGTGAGGAAGCAGCACCTCCCTTTCTGAGAGAAGGAAATGAGGGAGGAAATTGCTTCTGCCCTGTGCTCCCCAGGAAAGATGGTGCTTCAGAGACCTGGCAGCAAGAGGTGAAAAGGTAGAGAGCCTGTGCCCCTCAGAGTTGTCACCAGAGTCCTGGTCAGCTTCCTCTCAAAGTGTTTCCTCCTTCCTAAGAAGAATTCCTGAGGAGAGCATTCCAGTCTTAAGGTTAACTAGTAGAGCAGACACTCTATTGTGGAATTAGCAAAACAAAAACAAATCAAAACAAAAAACTGGGTTAACACTTCAATGTATCAGCAACTTTAATTTGATTGTGTAATGAAGCAAGATAATGAATAAGACTTGGATGATTGCACTCTTCCCTTTGCTTAAATATCAAACATTGTAATGCATATTTGGAATAAATGGTTTCCTTTCAAATGAGCTTTTCTTGTAAAAAGTTTCAAGAAGCTACCCAGAGAGAAGATAATCAATACATTTATTTAAGTCAAATCCGGTTTGTGCTCCTGGACCTCAGCTCCCCCATCAGTAGAGCCTGAAATTATTTGATATAAGGATTGTTTCATAAGTGTAAGATATTGGCATTGTTGACACTGTCATTTCTAGAAGAAAATGGGAACTGATGCTTAAAACTCAATAGAGAAGAGTCAACAAACATGTTGAGGTCAATTGAACTGTCTGCTCCATGGAGGGAGATTTTTGGAACAAACATATCTCTTCAGTGAGGCAAATTTCACTTCTCAGTGTTTTCTGAAGTGTGGGAACCACGAGTTTAGATATCCATATATACCATGGATAGCCACATGGATGCCTCAGATATCCAGGGTGATGTGTGAAAAGGGTAGCCTTGGGCTGGGGATTTAGCTCAGTGGTTCTGGTGCCTGCCTCACAAGCGCAAGGTCCCAAGTTCAATCCCCGGTACCAAAAAAAAAAAAAAAAAAAAGAAAAGGGTAGCCTTTGGTGCTAGATTTTAAGCCCTATTGCCCATATTTCCCTTTTGGGTCTCAGATTTATTACTTATGTGTTCTATGTTCTCCCTTCTTTCTTTCCTTGGGTGTTGCCCTTTGGAACACACACTGGGAAATGTAACATGTCTTGGGACACTGTTAGAGTCATACCCATGTGCTGAAGGCTTGGTCCCCAGCCTGTGGTGCTACAAGAAGGTAAAGGAGCCTTTAGGAAGATACCTTGAGGGAGGAAATAGGTCACTGAGGGTTTTCCACATAAATGCAGATATTGAGACCCTTTCTGTGGTTTCCTGACCGCCATGAAATGAGCAGCCTCCTCTGTCATCTGCCCCTACCATGTTGTGCTGGCTCACCATGGTCCCCCAAACAAGGGGGACCAAGTAGCCATGGACTACAACCTCTGAAACTGGTGATTAAAAATAAAACTTTCTCGAGAGGAAGGGGCTTCCAGGCTGCCATTCCACTGCTCCCAGCACAGAGGAAGGGGCTTCTGGGCCACTGTTCCACCACTCCCAGCCCAGAGGAAGGGGCTTTTGGGCCACCATTACACTGTTCCCAACCCAGAGGTAGGGGATTCCAGGCCTCTGTTCTACCACTCGCAGCTCAGAGGAGGTGAGCCGCACAACAGTACCCGCCCCCCCCCGCCCCCGTCTAAATGAGAAGACTCATAATCAAGTCTCAAAACCAGACTTCCAGATAACCTACAGTAAGCCCAAAGGGAAAGGAGATGGAACCCTCTGATACTCAACCACCTGGACTCCCTGAATTGACAACAAAAGAGGATCAGGAAAAAATGAAATTAGAAATAATTTCTCAGATAACAGCAGAGATTGTGCTTATAGTGCAAGAAACGATTAATAAATCCAGAGAGGAGCTGAGGAACATGATGGAATCCCAACATAAGAAACAAATGGATTCCATAAAACAGAGGCAAACAGATTTCCAGGAGATCAAAAACTCCACTGAAAGTCTACACAGCAGAATGAGCCAATGTGAGGACAGAATTTCAGATATAG
>NW_004624733.1:5331780-5428389 GCF_000247695.1 Heterocephalus glaber | reverse complement strand
TGCAGACTGGTGCAACCACTGTGGAAATCAGTATGGAGATACTTCAAAGAACTAGGACTAGAGGTCCCATTTGACCCAGCTATTCCCCTGCTGGGTATCTTGCTCTAACTTCTTGAGAAGGGATGAGTGGATGATGGAAAGAAGGAGAAAGGGGAAAAGAAAGACCCGTTGTGCCACAGGTTGAACAAGGAGTGTCTGTGGAGTTTGGGGGATCAGGAAGGCCTCACAGAGTGACAGTAAGATGAGATCCCAATTCCAAGTCCTAAGCCTGATTGTAGAGGGCCCCTGAGCAGTCTTAACCTCTTAATTCCTTAGCTTCAACCCACACAATGAAATTAGGAAGATTGTGAATATCTCTAAAACTTCACAGAGATTTGGCAAGCGTATTAAGGTTTCATAATAATGCCAGTACCTATTATTTTAGTAATGTTACGGTGAAGTATCATGATTATTTGTTCTTAAAGGAGCGTCAAATGCCTGAGGTTGTTATTTTTCCAACTTGAGGTAAAGATAGGTGTCACAATCTCTTGTTTCAGATTATGTAGCTGACAAGAATGTAGTAACTTACAGACTGGAAATGGTGCTCGTGAAGCAGCCCAAACTGTGCTCAAATTGGTGGATCTATGGACTTTACATTATTAAAACATATATCTTCTTCAGCCTGCAGACTTCCTAGAGCCAGCTGCTGTGGATGGTGGCTTGGGCTGTGGCTGTGATATAGGAGGTAGGGTGTGGCAAAGGTGGCTGGGAAATAATTGGAACCTGTCAATCGCAAGATCCCAGGACAATGCCAAATAAGTCCCAGGACCCCATATGTGGAACTTCTCCCCAGCGCCCATGAAATGTGGATGGCATAGAAGAGATGAGACAGTCTACTATCGTGATTCCTCACGGTAGCTGCACTTTTATTTTTTATTTTATTCTTTCCTCTGTTTGTTCTGCCAACGTTCACTCTACAGAGCTAGTTCTTCCCTTACCCTTTTAGCCGTCACTTTTCAAATAAACTTTTGGCACAAGTTTTGTTTTGCCTCATCCAATTCTTTGTTTGAGGTGAGAAGGCCCTGGAATGCGTTTGGTTGGTGAGCCATTTCTGAAGGAAGCACCCCAGAACAGCTGCATGGCTCCAGGCATTGCTTGTGTGTGCTGATAGGTGAAGGCCCACTGTGCAGGGCAGGGCCCTACCCAAGCTCCTCCCTACACAGTGGGGGAGCAGAGTCGCCCTGGCCAAGTTTGTTTTACAGACCACTCTTCAGGAATCTGAACCATTATAAACTTAACATTTCACCTAGAAACACAGATTTCCTGCTTCTCTTGAACAATGGGCTTGACCACACTGGACTCTTACTCTCTCCTGCCAACAAGCCACTGGGTTGAGATTCAGCTCTATTTGCTTCAGTTCCCACTTGCCTGTTTCAGTCACTTCAGATACCTAGGGGAGCTTGCAGTTTATAGGGATGATAAAAGTGGGTCCCTAAGGTCCCCACTGTGGCCCTATCCCTGGAGAAACAGAACTGGAAGGAGAGATAGTTAGGAAAAGATAGGTGATTGGTGGGAAAAGTTCTTTTCCTTCCCTTCCCTTCTCCCTTGGAGAAAGCAGATGACAGCAGTGAATATGCGCTCAACTGCTAAGAAGAAAGGATTTGGAAGACTCTTGCTTTTGTATGGCACCTGAATACTGTATGAATGCTGTGGACCTGAAGCTTTTCTGAATGGCAGAATTTCTCCACATCTGCACTCCAGGTTGTTGAGCTGCTCCACACCCAGGATGCTTGGGTGTTCCTAGGCTTTAACTGAAGTGAGGCCCACAGCAACCCCTGCCTCTCTGGTAAGCCTTACTAGTGTTCAAGGCCCCTCGGGGCATCTCTTAGAGAGAGACACTCTGAGGACACCTTTCTGCTTCCATTGCCTGAATCCTCCAGCTTCTGAAACTGGCACTCCCCCTACCCCTTTAGGCTGGAAATATTTTGCATATAGACACATCCTTGTGCTATTTTCAGCTGGCTCTTTACCATTCTGTTGACATCTTGTCTCTCCTGGCTCAGGAGACTGTTGCAGCTCTGTGCCCTTCTGATAGCTCTTGTTTACCTCTAGGGGGTATTCTTTCTTTTAAGACAGGATGTGTAGCACACTAAGCTCTGTGCAAGCTGAAACGTTCTTTTCCTGGGGCTAGTCAGCAGCTCCTCCAATTCCGAAGTCCTAGGAATGTAAAGAGGCTCCCCGTCTTCTGACAGACTGCACTCTGTCTGGGAGAAGGCTCTGCAGTCATCTGGTTGGTACCCACTTCAGGAGTAACTGAGTGTCTGTTTCCACTCTAGAAACTGGCTTTATGTGGAAGAATGGCCAGGAACAGGGAGGTGGAGTGTCCTTACAAGCAACAAGGGGAAAGCGCTGCCCATTTCAGAATATTAAATACTGATTCTAGAGCCATCCCATAAAACTCTGTTCATCTATAATGTTCCAGGCAAGCAAAAAACAACTCATGCGAATCTGAGAGCCAAGGGTCTCCCTCCACAGAGAGTACAACTTCGTAACAATTTTTGGATTATAATTCTCTCAGGTTCTAATAGGCACCAGCGGGGTTCCCAGTGGGGATCCTCATTGGCACATTCACATGATGTGGCTATGTCCCTTACAATTTAAGGAAGTTCATGAACCTACTGACATGTAGCCAAAGGCCAAGGGAGCCCAGGAAGAATCTCCAGAGAGCTTTTTGGTGGAGGGTGGCCCAAAGCCCTGAAGAGCTGCTCTCTATCTCCCAAGCCAAGCAAAGTCAGAGGCCATTTTCTAGACAATTTAGGTAGAACCCATCATTTTCCTTCCCTCATTATTTCTTTACACTTAAAATTCAGCCCGGAGTTTGTTGTTTGCTTGGTTAAGTGGTGCATTTCTCTGCTGTCCTAGACTACCTGGGGATAGGAGGCCAAGGCTGAAACATGGCCATTGCTTCTGCCTCTATGCACAGCTCCTGCTAGCCAGGACTCTTAAAGCTGGGAGGACATTTGTATAATAGAAAATAAATCCTACAGCATTGACTCTGTTTGGCCAATGTTAATAGGGGCCTCTTATGGGCTTGAAGCTGGTGTCTTTGAACTGATTTATCCTGTAGACTGTGGGGAGCCATAAGCTCCCTCAGCTAACAAAGAAAGGAAGGCTTCTTGGCTACAGTTTGGATACATTTCTCTGTCATTGGCTAGACAAGCTGCGTGGATCCAGCCCAAATCACTTGGCAGTGTTGCTGGTGATGGCCTTGGCTTGGGGCTGTCTATCAGCACTTGCTGGCCAGAGATCTGGGGGTCAGTCAGCAAGGGGTAGACACCAGGCACTGTGCAGTGGTCTGCAGGCCTAGCCCTCACTCTCACCTTTGAAGTTATATCTTGGGGCCACCTACAAGGAGTAGAGGGGTTCCAACCCACTTAATTGGAACTCAGAATTGGGGCCTGAGGCAAAACTGGAGAGCCTGAGGAGTTCATCCTTGACTCTTCCAGTTTCTTCCAGTGCCGCCTCCTCTGACCATACCTAAAATGCATGTCCCTCCCATGTCCAACTACCTGTGGCAAGTCTGCTGTTTCCCGGAAGAGTCTGTGCTTTACAGCTCCTGGAGGCAGCCCCCCATCCCTTGAGCAAAATACACTTGTTAAAAAAAGTTCTTTCTGGGAATTCAAGGATACTTTCAGATTTCTACTTCCAAATGACCCCGTGAACTGAGCAGATTTAGAAACTGCCTAATTCCCCCTGACTCACCCCTTGCTTTACAGATAAGGAAGCCGAGGTTATGAGGAGGCAAGGAATTAGTGTACATTAGGCAAAAGTGTGACTTTGGTAGAGCCCAGTGTTTGTGGTCAAAGGGTCTGGTTTAAATTGAGGTCCTCCCTCAGGCTTGTGATGTTGCCTCTTTTAAATGTCTTAGACTATTCAGAGCCACTTTCCTTATCTATAAAACAGAAACAATATAATGTATGGTAGTGACAGGAAAACAAAACAAGAAAGCATGGTAGGTGTTCAATTCCTGTAGTCATACTGGCAGCAATCTATCAACAGCCCATGTACTGTGTTCTATCTTTTTACTTGCTCCTATACCTCTTCAGAGTCAGTTACCATGAATGATGACCAAGCGTGAAGTGGATATGATACTGTCAGGGCATTTCTCAATGTTCTCACTCTGAAATGACCCAGCCTCATTAGTCTTGTTCCTGCACTATTTTAAATAGTATGAACCCAAAGGACACCTTGCATTCTCATCCACTTGGCAAATCACTGCATGGTGTAATATGCTAATATTAAGGCAGGCAGAGCCAAGCTGATGATTTCATATTTCCAAAAACTTCTTCTTTTAACTCAGAATTCTCTACTAAAGCCTCTTAAAACCTTGCATTCTTTGGGTTTGTACTTGGCAGTTCTGCCTCTCACACAGCCATTCACAGCTGATCATTCCTCTGATTGCACACTTGATGGCTCCATATCACCTACAGAATCAGGTCGCAAACCTTAGCTTGACCATTCAACTGTGCAGATATCACGCCTGGCTGGCCAAACACAATCCATAGTGCCTATCGTACAAGGACTGTCTCCTGCCCTTCATTGCCTCAGCAGTTCCCTGCCTTACCATCAGCCCTGTCTCCCCAGATGGAACCACTCCCAGAGTCATCTATCAGCCCATGCTGGAAGCAACTGCCCTCCCTCAGAAGCCCTTGGTACTTGTCTGTGTCTTTCATAGACCACTTAACATTTCCTACTTTGAAGAATATTTATGGAATCTAATTGACCTGATTTAGTACCTTTTCTCATAGAAATCTCCTCGAAGGCAATTTTTTGCCTAATTCATCTTTGTTGTCCCAGGATACCAAGCACAGTACCTTTTGCATATTTTCAAATGAATCAGTGAATTAAATGGATAGATTAAAATCTTTAAAGTACAGAATAAAATGGTGGAACTAGTGTGAATTATTGAAAAGTTTGAATATATTTGAAACACTATAGTCATATTACTCCCAGATATATATTGCCAACCAACTAGGCTGATCTAATCTTTCCTCATCTATATCTTTAAGAAACCTATTTTAATGAATAATGAATTTATTATTAATATCATATCAATTATTTATATGTAAGTGATACTTCTGAAATATTTCCCAGGTCTTTTGAAACAGCTTTTTCCTCCCAAGTATCTTAATATTTCTATTAAAGTAGAAATATACTTTACACTATTAACTTTCTGTTCATAGATACTATAGATTTCAGCCCAACTCCTCTCCCAATGACCAACATGTATCCCGGGAATACTACTCTAGGGAGAGGCACCATGAAAACAACACATTTTGTGATCAAATAAATTTAGGAAATACTGAGCCAGGAGATTAGGGTATGGCCAGATGGCTGGACAAATTTGTATGACCTGTCAATCATGGAGATCCAGGACCCATGCACACAAGCCCTGCACCTTGGACCAATCAAAATATGCTAGGACAGCCTAGATCTGACATCAGAATTGGAGGTATAAAAGATGGCAGCCATTAACCTTGTGGCTGCTGTGAGTCTTTTTGCCAGCCTGCTCTGCATTCTGCAGAGCATACCTCTTTTCCTACCTTTAATTGGCCTGCACTCACTCTGCAGACCGTATTCTTTTTCCTGTCTGTAATACCTTTACTAAATATAAAACCTGGCTATCTTTTGCATGCTCTCTAACTAGTTCTTTGTTCAGAACAACAAGAGCCTGGAAAGGACCCCTGGAAAGAGCACAGCACCCCAGAACCTCAGTAACAATACTATATGGGAGATTCCCAAGTACCAGTTTTCCATAGGAAGGTGGTATTATTGGATTTCATAATAAAGAGGTTTTTCTTTTTATTGAACTTTTGCCAATACTAGTAGGCTTTCACTTCAATTCAAAACCACTTGTTGGAGCCTCAATTGTGTGTTCAGACCCCAGGCCAGAGGACATTCAGGGAACTAAGGTATTATCCCCATCCCAAGGACATACCTGAAAACAAATCATGACCAGACAGAGTAATGAAGGACAAACTGGTAAGGAAGCAGCTTCAGAAATATTCCCCTCTGTCATACATGTCCAACACCCAGAATGGGCTGCATCATCTCTGAAGCCACTCCCTACTCTACTCTGCTTTTTTGTGAATGGGGACAGACACAACTTTCATGCCTCTCAGCTTCATTCACTGCCCCCTCCCCACGTCTGCCTCCTTCCAAAGGCAAATTTTAGAAGATCTCATGGATTTGTTTCCAAGACTTTCTGCTACATAATTTTAGCTTAAGCTGTACGAAATTGCCAATAATCAATCATTTTTACCTCAAAAAGGGAATTTCATATAGTTCAATCTAATGCCTCTTCCTTGGCCCTATTTGGGATGACACCCAAGAGGTGTTTGTAGAGGGAGGGCAAACATGCTGTTCTGTGTGGGCCCCTCTCACTCTACCTCTCTGGTAATCTTCAGGTCCTCTTTTGCAACTCCTCCTCCTGTTCCTACAGTAGGATGATCTTCCATGACTCCACTGTTTTCCATCATTACCTCTTTTTTATAAAAGTAATTTTGTTATTACACTTTTGATATACATAACAATCACATTCATCATAGGGAATTTGTTCCCCATACATATTATAACTTGATCTTTTTTCTCCATTCTTCCCTGCTTCCTCTCCTTATTTACAAAAGCTTTGTTTTCTTTTTCTTTTTTTTTTTTTTGGTACCAGGGATCGAACTCAGGTCCTTGCGTTTGCAAGGCAGGCGGTGGAATCACTGAGCTAAATCCCTGGCCCTGTTTTCATTCTTTACTTCTATTCTCTTTTTCCCCCTTTTTTCTTCCTTCCTTTCTCCCTCCCTCCTACCTTGTTCCCTGTCTCATTTGATCATTTTCTTCCTACTTTCCAATATATATCATCCATTTTGATCCTGATTTACCCTTTTGGCTTCTCACACAAAAGAAACAATGCTATATTTAAACATGTGTCCAATTTCTTTATTTCAGTTAAAATATGGTCTCAAGGTGCACCCATTGACCAAAAAATATCTCATTTATCCTTCTTTATGACAGAGTAGTACTCCATGTATATAAAAACCACATTTTCTTTATTCATTTATCTGCTGATGGGCATCTGGGCTGTTTCCAAGATTTAGCTATTACAAATTGTGCTGTTATAAACATTGGTGTAAATATATCACTGTGGTATGATGTTTTCAGCTCCTTTGGGAAGCTACCCAGAAGGGGAACCACTGGGTCAAATGGAATCTCTAGTTCTAGTTTTTTGAGGAATCTCCATACTGATTTCCTCAGTAGTTACATCATTCTACACTCCCACCAACAGTGGAGAAGGTTCTTTTTTCTCCATAACTCCTCCAGCATTTGTTATGGTTGATTTCTTAATAATAGCCATTCTTCCTGGAGTGAGTTGGAATCTCAATGTTTTCATTTGTATTTCTCAAATGATCAGTGATGTTGAACATTTTGTCATACATTTATTTGCCATTTCTACTTCATCTGAGAAGTGTCTATTCATTTCAGATGTCCGTTTTTGGATGGAGTCTTTAAATTTTGAGGGTCTGATTTTTTTTTTAGTTCTTTATATATTCTAGATATTAGTCCTTTGTCTGAGGAATAGCTGATAAAAGTTTCTGTCCACACTGAAGGTTTTCTCTTTCCTCCATTGGTGATTTCTTTTGCTGTGTAAAAGCTTTTTAATATGATGAGTTCCCAGTTGATTCTTCGTAATGTTTCCTGTGTGATTGGGGTTTTGTTCATAAAGTTTTTGCCTACACCAATGTCTTCAAGAGTTCTACCTATTCTATCTTCCAGCAGATTTAGTGTTTCTGGTTTAATATTTAAATCTTTGATTTATTTGATTTTATTTATATTCCAGTGCCTGGATTCCAAATCTCAGAGAGGCTGACTTGCTGCTGTTCACCACTCTGCCATCTTCTCAGAAGTCCCCCATGTCTTAGTTACTTTTCTCTCATGTCTGAGACAAAATACCTGACACCCAAAGTTAAAGGGGAAAAGTTTATTTAGCTCTCAGTTTGTAGAAGTTTCAGTCCATAATTGCGTGGCTCCGAGGCAGAGTTGTACATGGCAGAAAGGCAACAGTTCATGGTGGTGGAAGACAGCAGAATCAAGAAGGGACTTTAACAGTGTCTTTCTGCCCCTTTTATCTTATCCAACTACCAAAAATAGGGTGGTACCAAACCAATTACTCACATGTAGTGGTTTAGTAACCACATGCCCTTAATCCCCGAATCACACATTCCAGATTCAGCCATCTCTGAAAAAGAAAGCCCCACCTCATTCATGTGAGGCTTTAGGGGGTCATCTAAACACAAGACATAACATTCTGCCCCTGACCCCAGAAAGACTTATGTTTATTCATTTATGCACAAAAGCACTTAGTGAATCTCCAAGAGTTGCCAAAGTCCTAACAGGTTTCTTGGGCTGAAAAGCCCAAGCCCAAAGTCTCCTCTGAGGTTTAAGGTAAATTCTTAGCTGCAAGCCCTTGTACAAATGAAAAGAAAGTTAAAAACTTCCAACATTCAATGGCACAAGATAGACATTTCCATTCCAAAAGTTACAAACAGGGATACAAAGAAATGGGACCAAAGCAAGTCCAAAATCCAATAGGGCAAATATTAAATCCTACAGCTCCACTTCCAGCATCCCCAGCAATCTGTGGAAAATTGTAATCTCCAAAGGGCTTGGGTGGCTCCACCTCTATGGCACTGCAGATAGTTGTAGCTCCCAAGGGCTGTCTCTTGGGCCAGTTCTGCTTCTTCCTTGCAGTTTTCCTCAGATGATCCATACTCCTGTATTCTCCAAACTTCTGGGTTCTCCACAGCACCTTTGGCTTCACATTCACAGCCCTCTCAGGAGCACACTGCCTGGCCTTCCAGGCCTTCTGAAATCTGGGTAGAAGCCTTCCCGACCCTAATCCTTGTACCAAAATCTGTATCAATCAGCATATAGAAAAACATATATAACACAAGATATACAAATATATAAGAATTTACAAGATTGGCTTATAATGGCCACCCACAGAGTTGGATGAGGAAGAGTGGAGAGGGTCTGTCTGCACCCTGGAGACCCAAGGATTTAGTCGAAGGTCTGGAGCTCACTGCAGTGTCCCAGGAGAGCATATCAGGAGTCTGATGGATTGGCATGGAAGGCTGAAGAGTCCATGCTGAGCTGAAAAGTCTGCACTGGAAAGCAGGAGATGAAGTCCAAGGTGAAGACAAGAGCTCCTCGAAAAGAACAGAAGCAGCCACCCTACATCCTTGTGCATTTCCCCTTTATAATATCCAGGTGATGAGCTGCCCTAGGATGGATCTCCCATGCCCTAGGGTGTGGAATCGCTGAGCCAATTTAGCTCAGCTTCTCTTAACCACACTTCTCAAGTTGACACAATCACTCAACCATCACACCGCCATCATTACCTCAACACCCAGTGCTCACCTACTCACCATTTAAGGAAGTCCTGCCATTGGTTTTACACAGGGGAAGAGAATGTGATGGTTATATTCCACCCTGTAATAGCTCCCACCCCAGATTAAGAATGGGCACAGGAGTGTGGATGGACTGGCCATGCTTTTCCAGATCTGAAGGATATTATGACTCTGTGCCTGTGTATTCTTCATACAACTTCTTCTGAAGACTGTCAGGCAGAGGGCAAATCTCTTTGCACATGTGGGAAACAGAGATACCAAGAAGTAAAACACCTAGAGAACAGAGCATGCAAGAATTCTGGTAAGTGCCAAAGATCAAAAATATTATCAGCCTGGATTTTAAAAAAAGAAAGAGAACAAGTTAAAAGCCAGATCTCTTGCTGGTAGTGACAGAACTATCATGCAACCGGGTGTCCACTATATGCAACATGATGTGTGGGGTCCGGGGCAAGGACAAAGGGAGACTGAGACCTCCCCCAGGAGGTAGAAATCATGTTGGACATCTCAGGATACATTTCTGGCTTCTGTAACCTAAAAAATAAAATATTCTCATAGACAGCATGGTTATATTTTATGCAACGGATGCTTTTCTGAAGACATTGCATAATTCAAGACAAATTTTTCCATAGCAATAAATGTAAAGTCAGATGCATTCCAGGAGAACATAAATCTGTAATTACTCTGTCGTCTTTTTGCTTTAAAGCTGCTTTTTATTTTCTTAGCATTATCTTTAATATTTTGCAGAGATTTCCCTACATTAACAGCACATCAGAGAGTGCAGATGGGCTTTGTTCTGGCATTTTACCATGTCTACTTCCCTTGCAGAGTTTTCTATTTGGGGGGACTTTTCATTAGCCTTTGCATGAGCTCCTCCACTCGAGATCTTTTACATGGTGTTGTTCTGTAGGCTTTTAAAGATAATAAGTTGTGTCAGCAAAGATTAAAATATCAGCAAAATAGTTACCAAGATACTATTCACATCTTTGAGAAATGTAAAGAATAAATAGATATGTAGACTACAGATCTTGAAAAACGATGGCAGGCATTTCTGAGGCCTGATGTGGGTATAAACTTTTCAGGGACCTCTGCCAGTCCCTGAATTACGAAATTATGAAATTTTTGTTTTCAAAATGTTTTTGGTGCTGGAGATCGAACCCAGGGACTTTACACTAAGCTACATCCCCAAAGTTCATTTTAAAATTATTTTAGACACAGGATCTTGCTAAGCTGCCAAAGTGAGACTTGAACTTCTGATCCTCCTGCCCCAGCCTCCTCACTGCTGGGACTACAGCTGTGTTCTACTATAGTGGGACAGAATTGTGCAGTTCTTGCTGGAATTTTTTTACTTTTGGAGAAATCATACTAGTTTCAATTTTGTAAATATCATGAGGCTTTATCAATACTATGTTATGTAACATGGCTTCAAATTTGAAAAATTGAGAATTTTACGAAGGGGTTATGTTCTGATAACTAGATGGGCTCCTGTGTACCTAACAATGTCCACTAGAAATCTTGAGGACAGTGGAAGGAGTGTGGAGGGGTCACAGGGTAAGCTGGAGTGCGCACATGGCTAGTGGCAAAGAAAGGGGTTTTTACCTCTAGTACACTGCCCTCTTTTGGCCTCTTCTGAAAGCAAGGGAATGAAAACCAATCAACTGCCTCTTCTACCTCATGGAAAACACTCTAGGAGAGACACTCCAGATATGTGAGTTACCTGAGTAGCTCCAGGGTAGTGATTCTCCAAACATGGTGCCTGATCAGCTACCCCAGCACCACCTGGGGTCTAGGCACTCTGTGGATCGTGACTCAGTACTGCTTGTGGGGCCTGGGTTTCTGCTTTCCTAACAAGCTCTCAGGGATGCAGATGTTTTGTCTATGGGCCTCATGAGTAGCAGGCTGAAGGCCACTTGGACAGCCTGGTCTGCTTCCCTATAACATTTACTTGCAAGTGTCTACATCCACCTCCATGGTACAGTTAGAGAAAAGCTCTAATGCAACCTAAGCAACAGTATCGGTGATAAATCCCATCATAGGATAAGATGATTGATGACTGCAGAAACTCTTCTTCTTTGATAGTGGAGAGTTGAGGGCCCTAACTTCGCCCTGGGAAATAGAACAGAAGTAGGAGTCTCAGGAAGCTAGAATCAAATTTGACCATTCTGTGCAGGTCTAGTCAAACAGGGACTAGCTACCAAAGCCTCTCAGGATGTCTCAAGTTGCATGCTACTTTTGTTATTTAATATGTCTGACTTCATATAAAGGAGCTTTGTTTAAAGAGGTGAGCTAACTGTGGCATCAAGGTTATGATATAGACCTTGCCTTCAAGAAATGTAATTTTTAACTATTTCCAGAAAAAGACTTAAGCAACCAAATTGTTCAAAAACCACCACAGTTTTCAGTTTCTAAGTACTTTTTCATCTGGGGTAAAAAGTTGAAAATCATGAGGAAGAATGCTTTCTTCTCTAGAAATCACAGGTGCATTACATGTCAAAATATATTCAACTTTTGGGGGAAATAAGATGACAACTAATTTTCACGTAAATTCCTTCACCGTGTACACACAAAGACCAGCAGGCAAGACTGACGGCATAGCTGTGCACTGGATTACGAAGATTGATTTTCCTTCTTTAAACATTCCTTTAACTGTGGTTTTAATGATGTTTATACAATAAAAACATTCATTTTAAAAGGCCAAATGATCTCTGAACTGTTTCTATTGTGCATTGTATTGGTAGGGAGAGAATAAGCTCATTATTTCCCTACAGTCAGGAGAGTGCAAAGTGATTAAACCTTTTGATAAGAAGATAAATGATAGGAAGTCCATCTGAAAGCTCACATTGCCCCATGTCGGAGTTTCCACAGTGAGCTCGCACAAAGCCTCCCTTCTTCGCAGGGCACCATGAGCAGCCTCATCCTTCCAGCTGCTGTCTCATGTTGTCTGTGACACCCTTTGAGATGACACCTGGGGAGGGGTAGTGTTGCCTGAAAGCAGACCCAGAGCCTAGGTCAAGGGCCTTGTTATGCACCCCTATAATACTCATCCCTCACAGGGTGACTTGTTCAGTGCCTGCTTCCCTTGCATTCTGTGCCCTGAAATGTGAGAGATAGTTCCCATCTGCACAGGCTGGCATGCAGGCATGCTGGGCAGCTCGATGGATGGGTGGATGCATGGAGAGATGGTTGATGTACATAGAAGATGTACACGGATGGATGGATGGATGGAGATGGGTAGAGGAAGCTTACAAGCTTTAAAGAGGGCTTCACTGAATGATTGGCACTAGGCCAGACCCATATATAGTATATGGTGATTGATAAACTGGGATCGAGTCCCAACCCTGTCATTAGACTAGTGACCCCCATGCAAGGAGCTCACTATCCAAGGCACAGGCTTCTTACTGGGAGTCAGAGGCAGCCCATCTTTCTCAGGAAATATGCACTCACTGATTTATGAGAAAATCCCTTGAAAATTACATACACCGATCCTTACATTCTCAAACAGCACAAACCACCTTCTGTGTGACTTCCTTCTGGGCCTTGAAGGCTCTCTGGAATGCAGGCCCTCAGTTCCCTACTCCCTCTCCCTGCATCTCAGGCTACACAGTGCAGGGTATGGATTCCAGTCCTGAGTTTTAGATCCGCAAAGCAAGGAATTGAGAGATCACAGAAATCCCACTCTGTCATAGCCTACCTGACTCCCTGCTGTGTTTCTGCATTTCTAACTGTTGCCTGGTTAATTTATGGACTGGCCAATCCCAGAATGACTCAACTCTTCAAAGTCTTGAGTAGCAGGGATACAGATTTTTTTAAATGTAGTTGTTATTTCTTTATGCACTCAAAGTATCCTTTTCTTATATACAAGTAAATAAAACCCCTCAAACTTCACATTAGTCATTCTGCTTATGCTTTTGATCTCTTATATGACAACGTTGTCACTTCTGCAAGCCATATTAAGTTCTCTGTACTTTTGGAATTAATTGTGATAGGTTGACACAATCCCAGAGAGTGTTGCCGAATACATTTGACTCTATTGCCAGCTTACTCTACATTTTGTTTCACTCATGTGAAAGCAGTGGCACTTTGTAATCCTGAATCAGGAGTTTATCAAATTAGAGCTTTCTCTATTGTCACAGCAAATTACAGCACAAATGATTTTCTTGAGTAATACTAATAAAATGAGGCGGATGGTTCCATTTGCTGCCTTGCATATAAAATGATACTGTTTACATGTGTTTATTCTTAGCAGATCCTTTACCCAAATCTGCTGGATAAGTTCATGGCTGAACCCCAAATTTACTATATTAAACACCACATTTTAAGAAGAGAGACACATCAGTGAAATTACTTTGGGTCTATACAAATCCTTGGTGTAGGAATCAAAAGATGTCTGTCCATGGCCTAGGGCCCTGTCTTTAAGTAGCAGAAGCTCTTTCCCATCGTGCTCCATGTTTTTCCTGAAGTCAATTTCTTTCCAGCCCTGGGGGCAATAAGAGTAATGGTGATTAGGTCCACACCCGACTTTGCCAGTTAAACTAGGTCACTGTGATTCAGCCTGACTTTCACTGGAACTGCTGAGAAAAGGATCTTACTTTTGGCTGGGGTTGCCCAGTTGAGACAATGTAAGACTGGAGTTTCTGATGATCACTTTTGCTACCTCATGCATTGCCAAGAAACGGAGAAAGATACATCTAGGACAACATTAACTGAGCACTTAGATGTAGCCATACCTGCAGAAAGTAATGACATTTAAAATACAGGAATTAATAAATGTTCCCTTTCCTCTGAATTTTTCTTCTGTCTCCCCCTCCCTTTTCCTGTTTCTGCCTTGGTTTTTGTCATTTGCCACTACAATAATTATGATTTTAGCAAAATGCCTTAACCTCTTTGGCTTTAGTATATAATTGACAAAAATAAATGAGGCCCTTTAATCAGAGAGTTTTTAGATAGATTGAAATGCTCCTTCTAGGGCAATAAAGCACTTTTGGAAGTTTATGTATTCCTGGGCACCAACTAAACTTTCAGAGACTGGAAAGAGGGAGCCCATCTCCAGACATTTTTCAGCTCTGCATCCAGAGAGCAGTGGCCTCACTGTCATCAGGGGCATCTTGGACATCCAGCTGGACTCATGAGTGGACCAGTTGCCCTCACCGTATCACACCTGTCCCAAAAGGTAACAACTGTTCATTGCTAACACACTGCAGTCCATGAAGCATGGTTAACTGCCACATTGATGATCTGAACTTGGTGGGGCACAGGCAAACTAACTTTTATTCTTTCTTACTGTGGACCATTTACCACTATGTGTAGGATGAATGCTCAGGCAAATCCCATGCATTTTCTAATTAAATGTTTCCTGTTGTAAAAATAACTTCATTTAAATAATTGAGATATCCAGGCTGTCATAATAATTACAACTTCAGATTTAATTTGGAAATTGGATATTCGCCCTCCTCTCAGAGTGGGCCTGAGCAGAAGTGCAGGAAGTACAATTCTTTTTTTCCCCATCATTCTTTGGCCTTGTCTTTCTCCTCCTCTTTACTGTTCCAGGCTGCTTCTCCTGCAGGTCTTGGGAATGGTGGAAGGAGGAGAGGTGAGGGATAAGAAACCTCATACTAGACTGGCATAGCCTATGTTACCCCTTGGTTGGTCAGGTTCCCAACAGGCACTGTTTCACTGGTTGGTCTCCATGAGGGAGTTCTCTTCTTGGGAAAATTTAACTGAAATGGACCTCATCTTTTGTCCTACAGCCCCATGCACTGTTCTGCAGTCCCCTGGCCCTGTTGGGTCTCATTTTCTCACCAAGTAGTCCATATCTGTTGGGTCTAAGATTTCCCCAAGCCAGTTCCTTCCTGAGGTTCCATATCTAATCCTTGAGAAATTGCCATTGTAGAAGTGTAACTAGCCCTTGGCATACCTCTCTACTCTGCTACCCAGGTTGCTTCAGCAAGCCTCTTGCCTATAGACTTCAGGTGTTAGTCTGATCCCACATACTCCAGGCAACATAGGTCAAATTCTCCAAGCAATTATTCTGAAGCCCTTTTCAGTTGGATTAAAAAGAGGAAGTTATCTCTCCTTCTCAAGCCAATGTAGACAGGGAGTCCCCTCAGGGCTAAGAGCACAGGCTCAGTTCTCTTCAAAGAAAATCTGGCAGCCTCCCTTTTATATCCTTCCCACAAATTATGGCTAGGAGGCAAATCTTTGCAATAGACTACAGAAGCTATCTAGCACTTACATTGGCTTGGGGTTTTGGTGGCTCCTAAATTTCACTGATAATCCTCTGCTTCCAGGGGCATTGACCAAAACTGAGATACAATAAATCTCTCTCTCTCCTTTTTTTTTTTTTTTTTTGGTACTAGGGATCGAACTAGGGGCCTTGTACTTGCAAGACAGGTGCTGGAATCACTGAGCTAAATCCCCGGCCCCATTTTTTTTTTTTTTTTAATAAATCTCAGTTTAACATCCTAGTCCATGCCTGTGGCCCATGTCAGAATTTTCTGGTTCTGTAAATAGGATATTCTTGGTGAGGTCATCTTCCATGTGATCTTTGGACTTTCCCCCAAATCATCTCTCCAAGAAGATCAGGACAACAGTGGTCCCAGGAATGAAACTCACTTTTTCTGAAGTAGTATTAATTCCAACTGACATTTTGCTTCTATGTCCATTTGAAGGATTTTATTCACATATGATGAGACTTCTAGTCACTCTTATTGGTGTCTTGAATCATTATTTAGATTCTAATGTAAGTTGTTAGTCAGACTCACAAAAGTGTCCCCAAGACATACTGCTCAACTGTGGTAAGAAAGTGGAGCATGAATACCAACCCTAGACTCTAGGGAAACTCGCAAGCTTCTTTCTAAATTCTTTATTATCTGTTAAAAATCCCTTCTCCCTTTTTTGCACATAGCTCCCGATATGTCTGTGGATTCATATTAAAAAGAATGCAAACATTTCTAGAATTGATTTCCATTTCAATTTCTAGCTTTAAGGAGGTGTTAAATTCAGAGTATCTCACTGATCATTTTTTCTTCAGCACTAATAATTATTTTGAAGAACTTGACACACATTTCACCAGGGCTCACTGCTATTGAGTGGGCAGGGAGCAGTGAGGAACTGAATTCCAAGAGCCAAATTTGCATTGCACTGGGCCTCTAGAGCAAGCCCAGCACCCCAGTTCCATTAACAATAATGATAGGTATGCGCTAAGTTCTTCTTCGTTGCTTGAAATATATTTCATCCTTTGGGGACCCATCCTATCCTTGGCCTTTCTGTGCCCCCAACCTCCACAGCATTTGCTCTGTAATTTATAAAAGATGTGTGTTGCACCCGGGTGACTCAGAAAATTTAAAATAATTTAAAAGCATTCGACACCAGCCTTAAATTAAAGCTCCCCTAATCCCTTGCCTGATGAGTGTAATTAAACTCCAACCCACTCAGGTGAATCTTTTAGAACATCCCAGGGATCAGGAGGCCTGGGCTGGGTCTGAGGCAGGAGAATCTCCAGAGGCTGGATGGATAGAGTGATGGCCCTGCAGGCAGTAGGGCAGACTGAGGGCAGACCAGGGTGTGGTAATAAAGCAGAACAGAGAGCTATTATTCCAAGATGCTCTAAGTGCTTAACAGGCATCTTTTCATCTTACTCCACCCATCAAGGAGGAGGGGCTTTTACTTCCCATTCAGCATCCTGGCTAGTGAGGTCCAGACAGTCCCTCCACCCCCAGCTTCTCAGGAGACTGGGAAGGCAAAGGAACCAGAATAATTCTGAGGTCCGCTTGCTCAACCAAGCCGGACTTCCATGTGCCAAGCACTACAGTCCAGACCTGAACAACCTGCTAAAACAACTTCTTCCCCCATTACCTCAGATTTTATTTTCTACACTGATTGTATTTAAACTCAAGTCCCTGAAGGCTTGGGATGCCCTGTGAAGCACCAAATTTGGAACTAGAGGGAACCTGGCTTGAATCTTGATTCTACCACACACAGGGAGATTGGCCTCCAGCAAGTCACATGACCTTCTGACCTCAGTTTGCAGAGGCAGGCAGAAACAATGACCACTTTGTAACAGCTGTCTTAACAGTTAGACAAGATAAGGAAAGAGACCATGGCCACCAAGGAGGTGACAGCAAGTGTGAGTGAGAGTCTGTGGCTGGGGTACTTGAGAAAAGCAGGCACCCTGAGATGGGAGTGAAAGATAAAGTCTGATAAGTGAGGGAAAATGAAAAGAGAAACTCTATGGGCCCCAAACTAGTGTCTGGGGGATTATGAGGGGAAATGGGGCTACTCCTGATTATGGCACCCCCCTCTACCTCAAGCCTGCCATCTCAGGAGGATCAGGCTGAGGAAGGGAACCTGCTCTTGGACTTGACTAATGGAATAGACTCACAGTCACTATAACCTCCCCTCTGGGAAGGCAGTCATGGCAAGCAAGATACACGCAAACCAGGGCTTCAGAGAAACCAAGAGAATGTTATGATACAACAACGGCACAGACGCAGGTTTTAGAAACAATAGAGCTTTGGGAACATGCAGCGCTTATGAGCAGCGGGACTGTAGAGAGATACAGGGCTTGCCTGACACCAAAAAAAAAAAAAAAGTAGTTGCCCATTCTTTCCACATACAATGGGAGCGCTGTGCTTGTGGGACATCCAGTGTGCTGCATATGAACACTGTGTACAGGCTTCCAAGGGGAAGCCCCCAGCACCCCCTTGCTGGGGACTGCAGAGGGCAGGGAGACCCGGGACTGCACCAAGTATGCAGATCAGAAAGTGAAGCTCTCAGGACAGTGAGTGGGGAGGTCTTTGAAAGCAGGGCAGAAGACCGGCACCCTGCCAGAGGGCTGCTGATGTTGCACTGGGCAAAGGGCTGGTGGAGGCCTGGGGAGGCCCCTTGCCCTAAGCAGAGAGCAGCTCAACACTGTGAGCTGTGGGAAGAGCAGGTCCCACAGGGTGGGGGGCTGTGGATCACATGCCTGGAGCCTCCAGGGAGAGAAGGGTGACTCAGCAGGACTAGGATACAGAGGATCCTGTCCTATTGTTGTCCCAAACACCAGAAAGACCTGAGACAGCATGAGGTGCTTCCCATCACCCAGTTTTGGCTGTTAAAGGGAGCCTTTAGCTGAGCTTGAGAGCTGCACCAAGTTCTACAAGTGGGTTAGAACCTGATAGAGGACTGTGGGAAGAAGGGATGGAGAGTAGTGCCTGTGTCAGAGGACTTCCGGTGATACCCCAGGCAAAGAAAGCCTGTGGAGATGACCATAGGGTTTGCCTGGCAGTGAAAGGCCCAGGAGTGTGAGTTCCCTGGTGGAAGTCAGTGGAGAACTAAACGTCGTCGGGCAAACTACACCACAACTACTTCTTCCCAAATTGATTGAAGCAATCAGATCTTGGAACTGTAATGGAAGCCCGAAGTTGGCCATGCCCAGAGCACAACTTGCAACCAAGAGGTGAGTCTGGAGAGAAGGTAGCCCTCACTGCTTCTGGACAGACAACTGGTTACTCCACAGGGAGGACTGTTAGGCTGCTTGTAATCCGACTGACTCCAATGTGAAGAGAGCTGTGTGATGCTCTGGGTTAATGCTATTGCGACCACATGAAGGTTTTTAAAAATTTATTTCCTTGCTTATTTGTTCTGGGTTTTCTTGTTTTTCTTTTTTTCTACTTCTTGCTCCTTTATTAGCACTTTTTAAATTTTTACTTTATTTTTTAAGGGTTCTCCCTTTTCCTGCTCTCTCTCTTGGTCTTCTATTTTTTGACTTTTTTTCTCTATACTTTTTTCTTCTGACTTTGCAATTTTCTTGTCTCCTTGTCTTTCCTCTCTTCCATTTCACATCTCACATGGTGGACTGTATATGCACAAAAGGGAATAAGAATTAACCAGTGCTTTAACTTAAATAATGCCATTCAAGGGCATGTCAGGGTAATCTTTAACAAAACTGTGTTAAAGGATCCAAACAAAGCTACCTATAAATATGTTAACAGGTTCCAACAGTTTCACAGCTTCCTTCAATCTCTAACTATACTCCCATCACTCTGTATCCCTCCTCTTGGCTCCAAAAATACTCTCAAACCCCTCAACACAGCTCTTTACACCAGCTACAAAAATAATTCCAAGAGTCTGACCTCCTGTATATTTTTCATCAATTTCCATTTCTCTTACCTCCTTCTCTTTTTATTGACTTATCCCCTTCCTTTTCCCCTTCCTCTTTCCTTCCCTCTATCCTCCACATCTCAGACTAAATGCAAATAGCAGTATAATATAGTCTGTAAGGGACATTGATAAAAGGGTGAGGTTATCAAAACAATGTTTAATGTTCATGATTGACGTGTGGTTGGATCTGTTGATGCTGTTATAATAGGAATTCTCTCTTTACATAGCACAGTGACAGGCTCCAAACCAATTAAACTGAATAGGTTGAAGTGGTAGACAGTACATCTTGCAAATACAGCCAAGATCACCTCACAGGGAAACAGAATCTTCTAAGGAAATCATCATACCAACAACAAAGCTGCTTATTCTATTTAACCTTAACTCTCAGCATGTGCACTTGCATGTGCACACAAATAGAAACATGAAAAAAGCAAGGCAACAAAATGCCTTCAAAAACTCCCAACTCCCCTGAAGTAGATCCAAGGAGCATTGCTGGAGAGGAAACCCAGCATGAAATGGCTGAATTGTATGAAATGATTAAAGAGTAAGAAAAGAAACTTAGTGAGCTCAAAGATAATATAACAAAACAGATAGTGACATTAGTAAACAAACTGATTAATGCATATAAAGAAAAGACAGATAAAAAATTAGAAGAGCCAACCAAAGCCATTCAAAATATGAATGAAAAATTTACCAAAGAACTAGAGTCCATTAAAAGGTGCAAAACAAAAATTCCAGAAATAAAGAAGTCTATTGAATATTTGAGCAGCAGAAGCAACCCACATGAGGACAGAGTATCAGATATGGAAGACAAATAAGAGATACTTTAAAAACAATAAGAGAGCAAGAAAAATTGATCCAACATCTAGATTCAATCTACGTAAGATTAACCTAGGACTTATTGGAGTTATAGAAAATAAGAGAACACCACACATGAATTAAAAAGCTGTTTACAGAGTTCACAGAATGATAACTAGACAAAAAAAAATCAACAAAGAAATATCAGAGCTTAACCATACCTTCAAACATATGGACTTAATAGATATTTTACATAGTGTTCTAGCCTACCACAACAGAGAAGCAGTTTTTTCTAATGAGTACATGCAACTTTCTCCAAAATAGGCCACACAATAGCTCATAAAGCTTGCTTAAATAAATAGTGTATTCCAGGAATGTAGCTCAGTGGTGCTGCACCTATCTGGCAAGTGCAAAATCCTAAGTTCGATCCCTGGTACCAGGAAAAAAAAAAAGAAGAGTGTTTATCAGATCATTGTGCAATGAAACTGAAATCAGTGGCAAAATAATTTTGCAAAACCTTGGATATTAAATAACACACTCCTGAATAATCAACATGTCAGAGAAGAAATAACAGAAGAAATTAAATAAGTCCTAGAAACAGCAATGTCAGTACAACATACCAGAACATACGGGACACATGTTTTTAGTCCTAAGAGGGAAGGTTATTGCTGTGAATGTCCATTAGAAGAAAAACAGAGTAAGACTAAATAAATAACCCAATGATACAACTCAAGGTCCTAGAAAAACAAGCCAGTCTAAATCCAAACCTAGTACAAGAAAGGAAATCATAAACATCAGAACAGATTAGTAAAACTCAGGGAAAAAAGTAGTACAAAGAATCAATGTATTGAAAAGCTGCTCTTTAAAAGAATGAACAAAATATAGAAATCCTTAGCTGATGTTACCAAAAGAGGGAAAGAAAAACCCCATATCAATGCAATTAGAAATGGAAAAGGTGATAGCACAACAGATACTGCTGAAATTCTATGAAGACTTACATTCCAACAAATGAGAGAACCTAGAAGAAATGGACAGATTCATAGACATGTATAATTACAAAAACTAACCAAGAAGATATAAAAACCCTGAACAGTTCAATACCAGGCAATGAAATTGAGGCAGTAATAAAAAACCTACCAAATAAGAAAGGTCTAGGACCTGATAGATTCACTGCTTCAGGGAAAATCTAAGGCTAATACTTCTCAAACTCTTTAATGAAATTGAAAGGCCAGGAGTACTGCCAAACTCAATCCTGGAAGGTAAGTTTACTCTGATACCTATATCAGTCAAGGGCCTAAATAAAAAGGAAAACTACAGGCCAATCTCTTGAATGAACATAGACACAAAAATCCTCAATAAGACATGGGCAAAGAGAATGCAACAAATCATCAAAAAGATCATACATCATGACCAAGTAGGCTTCATCTTCATCTATATATACATTTTCATCTACATATAGATCTTTATCTATTCATCTATATACTATTATATAGATTTAATAAAATCCCAATCAAAATACCAACAGGCATGCAAGGATAGTTCAACATATGCAAATCAATAAATGTAATACACTACACAAATGGAAGCAAAGACAAAAATCACACAATCATCTCATTAGATGCATAAATAAGAACCTTATCTTCATCTAATAAAAGCCACTTGTGATAAACTCACTGCAAATGGGAAATGGGAAAAAAACTGAAAGGATTTATTCTAAAATCAGGTACAAGATCAGGGTGTCTGTTCTGACCATCCCTATTCAGTATGGTACTGGGAACTTTAGCTGGAGCAATCAGGCAGGAGAAAGAAAAGGGATACATATAAGAAAGAAAGAAGTCACACTATCATTATTTACAGATGACATGATTCTTTACATAGAAGTCCCAAAAACATTCCACCAAAAGACTCCTGAAACTAATAAACAAATCCAACAATGTAGCAGGATACAAAATCAACACACAAAAATCAGTTGTGTTTCTGTATACCAGTAACAAATTCACCCAGAAAGAAATTAGGAAAACAATGCCATTCATGATAGCTTCAAGAAAAATTAGATACTTAGGAATTAACTAAGGAAGTGAAGGCCCTTGTAAATAAGAACTACAGTACACTGAATAAAGAACTCAAGTAGGACATCAGAAAATGGAAAGATATTCCCTGTTCCTGGATATGGAGAACCAATATTGTTGAAGTGGCCATACTACCAATACTGATATATAGATTTAATGTATTCTCAATCAAAATGCCAATAACATTTCATACAGAACTAGGAAAAAAAATTCTAAAATTTATAAAACAAAAATAACCCAGAATAGCAAAAGCAATCTGGAGCAACAAAAACAAAACAGAAGGCACCACAATCCCAGATTTCAAGCTATATTCCAAAGCTACAGTGATAAAAACAGCATGGTACTGGCACAAAAACAGACATTCAGATTAATGGAACAGAACAGAAGATGCAGAAGCAACCCCAGGCATATTAAGTCATCTGATTTTTGACAAAGTGTCCCAAAAACATAAACTAGAGGAAAGAGCCTCTTTATCAAACAATTCTGGGGAAAATGGTTATATACATGCAGAAGATTGAATCTAGACTCTAATTCTCACCATGAACTAAAATTAAAAACAAAAATGGATAAAAGACTTAAGTATTAAAACAGAAACAATTAATCTACTGGAAGATAAGATATGCAAAACCCTTGAAGATATGGGTACAAGTAAAACCTTTCTGAGCAGATGCCCAGTTGCACAAGGAATAACATCAAGGATCAACAAACTGGATTACACTATATCAAATTGAAAAGCTTCTGCACAGCAAAAGAAACAAGCAACAGAGTAAAGAGACAATCTTCAGAATGGGAAAAAATTTTTCCCAGCTACTCTTCATACAGAAGACTTATATCTAGAATATATAAAGAACAACAACAAAAAAAGTCAGACCTCCCAAAATAAAAGACCCAATTAAAAAAAGAGCAACTGAAATTAACAGACACTTCTCAGGAAGTACAAATGGGCAATAAACACATGAAAAAAATGTTTGACATCTCTGACCATCAGAGAAATGCAAATTAAAACAATACTGAGATTCCATCTTACTCCAGAAAGAATGGCTACCATCAAGATATCAAAGAATAACAAATGCTGGTGAGGCTGTAGGGAAAAAGGCATCCTTCTACATTGCTGGTGGGAACATAAACTAGTACAACCACTAGGGAAATCAGTGTGAAGTTTCCTTAAAAAACTAAAACTAGAAATTTCATTTGATCCAACTATTACCCTTCTCTCTTCCTGGAAGAATTAAAGACATCATACTACAGTGATATATGCACCCATGTTTATAGCAGCACAACTCATAATAGCTAAATCTTAGAAGCAGTCAACAGATGGATAAAGAAAATGTGGTATTTATTCACAATGAAGTACTACTCTACTATAAATAATGATAAATTTGAGTTATTTGTAGGAAAATGGATTCTCCTTATGTCTATAATGATAGATGAAATAAATCAGATACATGAGTTTAAATATTACATAATACCTCTTATATGAGACACCAAAGCATGAGTAAAGAGCAAGAGAAAAGATGAACAATAGGAAACTGGGAGATAGACATTTGTTAAGTGGGAAGGGGATCTTGAGATGCAAGGAGAGGGGAAGGAAAGGAGGGCAATGAGAATAAAAAGAAATAAGATGTATTATGCAAATTTAACTATTCCCTACAATGAATGCAATCAGTGTGTACTACAAACATGTACTAATAAAAAAAACAATTGAAAAAAAGATACCTTGTAACTGTGCCTGGCATCCGGCTGGACACTCCTGCAGTTTTCAGGGTTATGCTACGGCCACTGCATAACCTGGATATGTTAATGTGATGCTGAGTCAACGGGCAATTTTTTCCAGGGGGCAAATCATTCTGTTCTTCTTTGTGGTTGGTTCAAACTGAAATGTCTATAAGGGCACACAGCAGATTTGTAAGACTTTTACATATCTCATTAAATATTTTTACACCGATTACATGTTAAAAGGATATATTTTAGACATTAGATTAACATAATACTTTACCAAAATTAATCCCACTGGCATATTTTAAAATTTTAAATGTGCCTACTAGAAAATTAAAAATTATAGATACAGCTTATATTCTATTTATACTGGACAGTGTTGCCCTAGAGGTAGCCTTGTTTCCATTCCTAGAGGTAACATCTGGATTTCTTCAAACAAGGAGTTTTATGATCTAGATTCCTGTGTAATGTCTCAGACACCTCAGGATTTAAACTCTAGTGTGGATGCAGCTTGGGGTGACTGAGTCTGGAAGGCTTTTCTGTGTTCACAGTAACTCAAAAGCCACTGACCATAGGGTCAGAAAGAATCTTCAATCTGGTGTGACTTAGCAATATAATTCTTGTTCCTGGCTCTTCTCTCAGTTGCCACTATAAATGGGAAGCTTCTCTTCACATTTCCTGTGTATATATTAGGATAGCAGAGAGAATATGAATAAGGTTGGACTACCTAACTTCATCATTTGTATGAGGAAGAAGATTTCCCTTCAAGCCAACCAATTGATAGGTTGCCTTTGGTCAAGTAAGAAGAGTCTCTGAGCCAATCAGCTGAGCAGGAAGGTCAGTCACAAGAATCATATCAACTATCTGTGATCAAACAAGAGCCTGGGCCATGTCCTTCTTCAGGGCTAGGAGGGGGACCAGTTCCATGACTACCTTGACCAGGACAGTGGTGCTTAAAAATATTTGCTAAAACTAAATGTAAGGAAGCAATGTCAATCTCAGGGTCTGCTGGTGAGAAAGGCTCTGGGGTAGGCATTAGGGAGTGAGGAAATCTGATTCTTCAGTGATAAGGAGCTGGACCTGATCTTGTCTTTTCAGTTCTCTGTTCTACTGGCTTTGAATTGCTGTTTGGATTCTGGAAAATGCACATAGAGACACCTAGGTGAGACATTTACAGAATGAGTGAAAATCATGCTAATGTGGAGAGAAGGCCCTTCCTTCTTATAGCCTTTGTCGGACTGAAATGTTCTTGTGTTGAAATCCTAACCCTCAGTACTTCAGAATGTAACTGTATTTGGGAAAAGGGCTTTCAAATGGTAATTAAGTTAAAATGAGTTATTATAGTGGGCCCTAATCCAGTCTGACTGGTGTCATTAAAAGTAGAAATTGAGACACAGACATACACAGAGGGAATGCCATGTGAAGACACAAGGAGTAGATCTGCAACCTGAGCAAGAAGCCTTGGTATAAACCATGCCGACACCTTAAGCTCAGGTTTCTGGCCTTCAGAATAGTAGGAGAAAAACATTCTGCTGTCTAAATCAGCTGGTAGCACTAGCAAAGGAGTATAGCCTTCGAAGGGTGAACTTGCCCACATCATTTTCCTGTCTCCTCAGCTGTGAACTAGTGTGTGACATACACAGCCAATGAACTTCATGACAGGAAGCCAGTGGAGCCAATGGCCAGGTGTTCTGCTCTTCCTGAAACCGTGGCTGGAGGCAAGGGCCATGATGGAAGCACTCCCTCCACCTTTGCTGCAGTAGCACTTCAACCAGAAGCTCCTTTCTGTTTCATTAGCTCCTGGAGGATGCAATCCAGTTTCCACACCTGCTGTTTACTCTTTCCCTCCTGGGTTGGCAGCAAGAGCACAAGGACTCCTCTGGTTTCTCAGCAACTGAGAAGCAGCCATTTTTGTTTTGAAAACCACAGAGCTGAGAGTTGTGAAGTTTACCTCTTTTTTTTGTTGAAATAGGCCCTAAAGAACAGATGGCAAAAAATCCAAGTGCCAATAGAAGCTTGGTTGTCATCTGAAGCCTTGAAACTTTTTAAGTGACTCAGCCAAGCTATGTACACAAAACTTTATTAATAATGCATTATAAATCATTTAAATTCTCAATGTACTAATTGAATATTGCTTTAATTCACAGTAACACAGTATGGAGAGATTGCAAGCCCCATCCCCATTTCCTTTCAAAATGCAGAGGTGAGCAGAATGGACTGCCCTTGAAAGGCCTTGCAACTGGGATAAATGCCCAAAGTGTATAGAAATGTGAAGCCATGCAGTAGTGAGCACTGTTTGGGCTTTTTAGTCTGCCTCTGTACCTTTCTGTTGTCCTGTGATTGCAGAAGTCTGGTTGCAGCAAATCCCTGTTATTCTCTGCTAAGTTATTGAGTCCAAGGAAGGGCCAGGTGTCTGGCTTCCCACAGTGTGGCCAATAAAGAACACACCTTGGTGTGTGGCATGTGTGGATGTGCCCAGCACCTCCTCCAGTGAAATTACACCTTTACCTTGAAACCTGGACCTAGTCCAGACCACACAGATTTGGTTTATCTTGGAATATTCCTTATAGAAACCACTAGCCAGGTGTCTTGTTATTTTGAAAGAAAGCTGGGAAGGTGGCAGAGAAATTCAGTTTTCAACAAGGGAGAAATGAGATGCCTACAGGTAAGATTCATGTATAGTAGTTATCTCTGGGAGGAGATTACTGGAAACTCAGTTTTTTACCCCTTCCTTGGTATCAACATAAGTCAATTTTCTAATAAGAATAAAAGACAAAACATGTAAATATTTCCTTTCTGCACTTTAACCCCATGCCCTAGACTGTGGCTGTATGTAGCTGACCATCTAAACTGCATGGAGTGCAGAATGGCATCCAAAGCACATGATTTGTGAGCTGCCCAAATCCACGGCTTGCAGTCTTACTGCCAGACAGCCCTGTGAGAATGGAGAGAACAAGATAAGAGAGAAAATTCAAAATGTTTCCTCTAGCAGTGGAGAGGTCCCTAGGCACAGCAGGCTGGAAGCAAATCCTTCTCAGCCCTAGCCTCACACAAAGTTCCTGTAGGAGGTCTATGCCTTGAGGCCAGAGTACGTGTCAGAAGCTGATCTCTCAGAGACTGCAGCAGTTCTCCTGTCTCCATGGTCTGGAGGGACAGTGGAGAAAGAACACCAGCTTCTTTCTGCAAATAAAACCCCAGCTTAGCCTTGGGCCAAATCCCTGCCCACCCAGCCCGTTCCTGGCAGCTGCCTTTCTCCTGCAGGCCTATTCATTTAAATGATGAAGAAGGAGAGAATTACAGAATGAAAGTCAGTATTTAGCAACTGTGAGGCAAGGGTTCTCCATAAAATAATCTGAATTGTCCTAAGAACTTTGGCAAATAGGTGTGGTAACCAACCTTTAAAAAACAAGAAACAAAGACCAACAATACAAGAAGTAATTCAACTAACATCATGATGTGATGTGAAAAAGTTAAGATTTGAATTCAGGTTTTCTCACTTCAGACTTCAGGGTGGAGGCTTTCCTTTAAGTCTATCCTTCAGGGTTCCACCAGTTTTACAGTTCTAAGTCTGTTAGTTTTCTAAAACTTACTCCTGTGATTTGAGAGGCTCTTGTCTTGTCTTTGAAATGGACATAGATAAAGAGACAAAGACATGCAGTCTAGAAGACACTATTGTGAAAGGGTAAAAGATGCCCAGACCAGGGTGTGACAGGTAATCTTTTTTTTTTTTTGGTACTGGGGATCGAACTCGGGACCTTGTGCTTGTGAGGCAGGCACTGGAACTACTGAGCTAAATCCTCGGCCGACAGTTAATCTTAAATGTCCATCTGACTGGATTGAGCAGTTCCTGGAGAGGTGATTGGATCTGGGGGTGCTATACTCATCAGTGGGTCAATCCACTGATGTTCATAGCTGAATGTGCTGTTAGGAGGTGGATCACTGGGGCCATTCTTTTGGAAGATATGTATCTCCCTGGTGCTCTTCTCTTGTGTTCTGCCTCCCTGCTGCCAAGAAGAGAACAGTTTTGCTGCACTGTGGGCCCTTCTGTCATATTTCTGCCTTGGAGCCAGACTACTATGGACTGAATCCTCTGAAATCGTGAGCCAAATTAAACTTATTTTCCTTCAAGTTGCAGATGTCAAGTATTTTTTCATACTAACGGGAAACCTGGCCAAAATAGAGAGCTACTTGTATCTAGATAAAATGGGTTGTGTAGCTTTGACATCTCTTCCTCTTGCTAAGTGGAAACACTCTGAGTGTGAATCTTGTCCCCCTCCTCACTAAGACACCTAGTACTGCAGTTCCATTTAATAAAAGTTGAAAAAGTTTTGAATCACAATCAAAATAAAGTTGTGAACAGATTAACTTTTTATTGTATGTCCTAACATGAAGTGTACATGTGTACTGAATATTAGAATCATGTAAAACATATCACCACTGAGGCACATTTATAGTGTGACCAGTTGCATTTTTTTTTTTAGCATAGTCTGAGACATTATTGCAAGCCTAATTCTAGGCACTATTTCTCCAAAGCCAGTGGTGAATTTCTGGGTTCACTGGGTGGTCGGTGGTGGTGAAAGGTGAGAGATGAAGGCAAGGAAAGCAAAACTGATCTCTGAAAAAGTGGGATTCTGAGAATAAGATGTTTACTAAAACATTTTAAAATTAAGACCTGACAACTGAAATGCAAAATGTTTGTGTGTCACTTCTAAAAAGTCAGTGGAAGTCCACACTTCGTTAATCAATGTTTGAGGTTACCAAGAACTGTTTTCTACCACATGGGACCTGCTGTACATAGAGGCTCCAAGGCTACTGGCTCCACCCTCCCCTTCTCATGACCTTTGTGCCTGGTGTGGGATAGGGACAGTGCAGATAGGCCTGAGTTTCCAAGGGCAGCTCCCACCCTTGTGATGGCTGTGTCTCCTCAGGATAAAAGCTTGTTGTATTTTCAGAACCTCAAATCAGGACACGTAGGTTGAAGACAGGATAGAATAATTTAAAATAAGGTGGCTCCAGATAACATAGGGAATGAGGCTGCTATGCACACTGCTCACTTGAGAAGCTCTTCTCCTACCCCTTTGTGGGCTTGCTTCACAGGGGCAAAGTGGCCCTGCCTGGAGACAGTTTCTGGCTGATGCTTGATGCTTGCTGGGTTTCTATGGGTTGGCTCTAATAGAGCTGTTCATTTTCCAAAACTTTAATTCCTTGTTGGCCTTGACCCCCTGAGATGTTTTCAGGTGCTTGAGCTACTATGGTCAAAACTAACTAGGGCAGGCAGCGGGGAGTTGATACACTGAAGCTTAGCAGTGAGAAGCAAGGTAAGTGTTTGGTTAGGACTTGTCTGTGTAGTCCCATTTCCATCCTAATGAACACTGGCTGCTAGGTGGCTGGACAAGAAAACAAGAGCGTTCCTACTGGGATAGGGTCTTTGTAATATTTATGAAGATAGCAGAGCCATTTATCATGTGCTTTTCCTGTCTCAGTCACCTCAGGACATTTTCTTTGTATATATGTGTCAGTGAAGAATCTTGGTTGTAAGTGACAGAAAATCCAGGTCAATCGGTCTTCAGTAGCAGAACATATTGATGCGAATAGGCTTCACTGCACAGGGGGAACAACTGCATTCAGGCGCTGCTGAGTGGAGACTCACACAATATCCTTAGTACTCACTGTCTCTGTATTTCCCAATAAGTGGGCTTATGTCTTGACTTTCTATAATAGTAATATGATGGCAGCGGTATGGCATCTAATTGTCATTGGTTTCTACAATATTTCCGGCCTACCTACTTTGCTTCAGCTTTTTGGCAGATCCAATGCAGCAGGAAAATAAAACGCTATTTTGACCAAGTTGAGGGGTAGCTTTGCATGGCAAAGAGGAAAGCCACTGAGGGAAATGACCATCCTTCAACCTGGTTCAGAAAGATCTCTTTGGTAGTATTTGCACCTTGATGTGCAAAATAATGCATGGCTATCAGATTTGTATTCAGTTTATAAAACATATATCAAAATGATAGGGAAATATTTATTTAGAAGACAGCAAAATGGCCCTTTGAAGGACTGAGACTTTTGGAAACATCCCCTGGGCCAGACATGCTGTGACCAGGGCTATGCAGGTGCCTGGTGACTTTGTCTCTCTGCTGCCTCTGGCCCCTGCCCCATTCGTCAGTCTGTCTCTTTGTTTGGCTCATCTTCTTTAGCCAAATTCCTAAATTGCTTTCCATTTGGACTTTCTACATTTGTCCCTTAATTTATCAGACAACCTGGAGATACAGGCCAAATTGGAAACCAGAGAGACTTGGGTTAGAGTTTCCTGACTGAGAATATAGAATAATTCAAACTTATTGCCAGACACTGACATTTGTTTCCTCATAGAACTTTTAAAATAAAATCAATATTCTTCATATCTGTCTGGAGGAAGGGGCTCAGACAACCTCACAGGATTGCCCTTAGCCCTGAGACTTGGTAACCCAGAGCATCCAATCCTAAGCTCCCCTTTGTTTTTGCTCCTCTCCTCCAACCCAGATCCTCTCATCTGTGCTGTTAGCAGCCACCTCCTTTCCCCTGAACAAAGGCCAGCTGCTCACTTGGCCAGGGGACCATGGCTTTGCTGCTTGTTTACCTTGGAATAATGCAAAGGAAAGCTGATTTGACTCTCCCTGGTTTACCAAGAGCTTCTGCTGTTCCTGCCCTCTATCTCATTACTTTGCCTTAATACTGTGATTGTGGCATAATAGTCCATCCCTAAATACAGTGCCTAACAACACCAACACTCCTTTATTTACCTCATGGGTTTGCAATTCAGCAAGTGCACCATAGGGAAGGCTCATCTCTGGTGCACAAGAAATAAGCTTTGACAATTTGAATAGGAGCTGGAAGAAGACTTCCAATATGACTCACTCACCCACTAGTGCTGGTGTCCAGGGAGATTTTCAGGGATGACTTGGGTTTCCCCATTTCACTGTGGGGCAGGGAGCATCCCAGGAAATGTAGCGTGAACATTTTTGGTTTTTAAAGACCTGTCTGGACACTAGCATAGCAGCATTTGTGCCATTATCTCCTTGCCACACTGCCATGAAGCCCAGATTCAAGGGAAGCCACAAAGGCCTATTCTTCCCAGTCAGACAAGTGTCAAAGAGTCTTGGGGCCAAGTTTTAAAACTGCAAAATTGAGCTGAATGAACTGAAGTTCCATGAAATTTAGTAACCTTCCTGAAATCACTTCAGTAGATACTTGTCCAACTGGTTACTACCTTTTCTGGGAGTTGCTTTTAGCTATGTGGTGGCCTCTGAAGCCCCATTCATACTCTGGAACTAGGCACCATGGGGTTTGCACATTCTCTGTGAGTGGAAACCCCTGGAGATAGCTGTAAGGTTTTCATCCTGAAAGCCCAGCAGTTACTTGCTCCCAGGAGTTCGGAATTGGGATGCAGGCAGACTGCACTATAATTTGCTGGGGTTTACATTTCTTGAGTACCACCTTGAAGTTAGGAGTCTGAGGGTCTAGAGCAAGGAGAATCACTGATACCTGTTTGATGTAGAAAAAGGTATTTTTTTTCCTCTGGGCCTTAGCTTCCTGTAAATGAGGAAGATAAATGATGTTAACAGCCTGTGTTCTCCTAATCCAGCGCAGGTTGGAAATGTTCAAAGTTGGCCTCCTAAGGCATTTTTGACATCTTGTTTCCTGGTATTTTGACTTCTGCGTGGGTGCTACCAGAAAACTGAGGATAAGGTATGAGATGGCTCATTTTGTGATTGATTCAACAATTCAAAGCGACATGCTAGACATGCTTTCTACTTAACAAGGCTGAGGCTGAGGCTGAGCTCCTAACCACGTATACCCCAGGCAGTGGAAAACTCCAGTTGGCCCTGTCTTACTTCACAGAGTTGGGGATAGGCTAAAGAGGAGCATGGTGAAACAGAAACCTATCAATCATGAGGCACTTCATGACATTGGTTTCAGTATCATTGCAAATCCCAATGGTTCACAGCCAGGGTAAATTTGCCTTTCGAGGACAAATGGCAACATCTGGAGAATTTTTGGTGGCCACAAGTGTATAGGGAAAACTATCAGGCTCTAGTGAGTAAAGGCCGACTATGCTGCTAAACACCTGCCTGCTTGCAATAAAGGATTATCCAATACAAAGAGACAAAATTGAGCACCCCCTGCCATATCAATGCCACAGGATGATTTTGAATCTTCGGGAAGGCAATTTTGAAAAATCACGGACAAACTGCTTTCCTTTCCAGGTTATGATTATGTAATCAAGATGAAAGCTGAAATCTTCCTGTGCCTTGAGTTCACTTCATGATATTAATTCAAATCCCTCAGTCCATACTCCTGTACTCAGGACTGCAAAATTTCACATTTGAGTTTCTGGTCATTGCATCTTGCCACATGTGATGTCTGTGTTCTGTCCTATATCAGTCCAGATGTGACACTCATCCATGTGAATTCCATTAACAGGTATTTTGGTTTCTCTGTGTGTGTACACACACCCTAAAGAATTTGTATGTGTTCAGTATAGTATTGTGTGTGTCAGTGGGAATTGGGATGAAGTAGGAAGTTTATAATATACCAGTGTCCCTGTCCTTAAGTCCTTTAGTGGGCTTACATGGAATCACAACAGCTGTGACTTGGTCTGTGTATGAGCAGATGTAAGGACAGGTGTTTTTGAGGAGCATTTTTTAAAAAAATGGAATGTTTTACAAATGAAAAAATCACAGGGAGTACTTTTCAAATTTGTTTTTAACCACAGAAAAATAAAAATATGACAGTCCAGTCCACCCATCAATACAGAATATCTAATTTGAACAAAAGTTTTATGAAAATATTCTTATTATGTAGACAATGGTTTCAAAATTTTCTTTTCTAATTTATTTTGTAAAATGCTGCAGCTGACTAACTTCATGACTCAATGGTGGCTCTGACCATCTTTTTGAAGCTTTGGCTCAAGGTGATGTCCTAAGGTAAGTCTGGGTTGCAGGGTGCTGAAGCCACTGGAGTTGGAAGAGCTGGGAACTATAAGGCTCCCATGTGACAGGATCACTCACAGTGGCATCCAAGATCCCCAGGATGCTGGTGGAAACAGTGGATTAGAGTAAGGTTGTAATCCATGAACCCAAATCATTAGTGAGCATAGGGAAGTCAATAATGGAAAAAAGTAGAAAGGAGAGAGGAGAAAGCAGGTTGGAATCAACCTCAGAGGTTATGCTTTTTTCTGAATGGAGGAATATTAGTAGTTCAGAAGAATCATAATCATCCTTTCAGGTCCAATCACCCATGGCACAGCGTGCAGTATAGCTGCTCAGCAAAGGGAGAAAATCCTCCTGGATGAATTCATTCTTTTGACAAATATTTGTTCAGCATCAACTAACTTAATACCTGAGCTTCCTAAAAGCATCCTTGTCTGTCTAAAACTCAATGCTAAGGAATTCAAAGCTACATCTGGGGCACTTTCAGAGGACACTGTCTTTGTCTCCCATACACATCTTCTGTGTTAATATGTAACACTCCTAAGTCAAAAGGAGGAAAGCAAATAAGCATGTACAATGCAAACTTCTTATGTAGGTCTTAAAAATGACTCTTTGTGCTATTATAACATAGATTTTAGGAAAGGATAATATGACTCTTGCAGTCCAATACTAGTTTAAATGCCTGAAAGAGCACTGGAAATACATAAGCAGTGAGTCTAATGATGGAGGACTTAGATCATTGCATGGCAATTATCACTTCAAGCACCACACCCTGCTTCAGGCCCTTTGAAGAGCCTGCATTTGAAAAGATTCCAGTTAATTTACCTCCTTCTTGGCCCAGTAGTCATTTACTGCTCTAAGAGAACAACACACAGCTCCAGTGGCTGCTACCTCAACCTCTAAATCTGATGGCATAGCTGGGAGTTTGTTAGACCCATGATGAATCAGCCCTGGCTCTGTTGCCTCCAGCTTCCACATGTGGATGTTAGCTTTCTGTCTACAATGTAGGGCTCTTGTGAGAATTCAAGAAAGTTCTGAGCCTGAAGCACACAGTAGAGCATCTCGTATGAAGCAAGTACCCAAAAGTATCATTTCTTTTGCCACCCTTACCTTTCTTCTCCCTTGCTGTGTTGGGTGGCATTATTATTTTCAATTCTTTAGTCCCCTCTGTGTACCATTTGCTACATAACTTTGAAGTTCCTTCCACTAGTAGTGCAATATATTTTTATGTCTCACTGATATTGGACTTGGTGACTTGATTTGCTTTGGACTTGCCCACAGGACTTGCTCTCACCACTGGAAAACTGAGAGACAGGAGTAGAGGCATGAAATGTGTTTCTATGCTTGACTTTAGTCTCCTTCACTCCCACTTTTCACCATGGGAAAAATATGAAGCAGCTGGTGCATACAGAATGGGAGAAGTGTGGAGGAGACCTGGTCTCAGCCTGAAGCTGAGTGTCAAATCCAGCTGAGCCCAGCCTAGATCAGCTGGACCCTAGCTGATCTGCAGATACATGAGGGAGAAATAAATGCTTGTTGTTGTGTGCCTCTGAGTTTATGTAGCATTATTGTAGCAATAGCTAACGATAACTACCTTATAGCTTTCATGCTCTTCCATAAGTGCTGCATCTATTAAATAGAAGAGAAAATACTTCCATGGAAACAGCAGAACAAAGTGAATCACTGGCACACAGAAGGGACTAGAGATTTACTTTCCTTCTAATCCCTAAAAACATTTTGTGAAGCCATGTACCAAAACTTCTCCCCCGTCTTTATTTGGCTAAAGAAGATTTCATATCAGAATGAAACTGTTTGGAGATGGCACTATTTCCTTTAAGATAATAATATCAGGATTGTTGTTTCTCTAAGAGTAGAGCCAAACTATTGTTAACCGAAAAAATAAACATACTTTGTGCAAAATCAGATTGCATTGACTTCAAAAGAAACCAAATTATTATTGGATGAAGTTGTTTGTTCTTAAATAATCACAAGGTTGCCTGAACCAGAAATGGTGGAGAAACTAAAGTGGATCCCTGCCACGCCTGAGACAGAACCTACCACTCTCCACTTTGCAGCCAGCAAAGAAACCAGAAGACAAAGGATCCACCTTGCTCCACTCCAGTAGTCTGCATTCCCATTGCCTCTGCCAGCTTATCTCCCTTGGGAAAGGATGTATCCAAATGGACAGATGGGAGCAAGAAATGGGGAGAAGCGGAACAGAGAGGGGCTGCAGGTGGGGGAAGGAGATGGCATTTGGAGATTTCAGGGCTCCCCTATCAGGTTGTGTGGTGTTATGATTCGTGTTTAGATGTCCCCCTCAAAGGTAGGACTTTATGTTTTCAGAGGTAGCTGAATCTGGAATGTGTGATGCTGGGGTTAAGGGGGTAATTATCAAACCACTACATGTGATTAGTTTGGCACCACCCTAATCCTGGTAGTCTGAATAAGATAAAAGGGTCAGAAAGATGCTGTTAAACTCTCTTGTTACCTTTGCTACCTTGTGCACACCATGTTGTTTCTGCTCTACCATGCCTGTTTGTCATCCCTGCTTTGGAGTCGACCGATTATGGATTAAAACTTCTACAAACTGTAAGCCAAATAAACCCCTTCCCTTTTATTTGTGTGTCTGGTATTTTGTCCCAGCAACAAGAGAAAAGTAACTAACACAGGGAGCCCAAGCTCTGTGCATTAGGGGAGAACTGAAAGGATGAGCAAGGATTGTAATCCAGCCTAAGCTCTATTTACCAAGCCAGGTGTCAGGTACAAGGCAGGGTACTGGCTAGAGGTGGGAGGTTACTGTATTTTTCTAATTTTCAATCACAACCCAAACCAGCAGCCACTGAGCCAGAGCAAAGCACTGAGCATGCAGGATTTTCCCCAATGTTTTGTTCTCCACCCCTAGCCTTGTGTGGGCCAAGGAACAATGTTACTTAAATTAAGCCTATATTCCAACTCATCTACTGTGTCTGCCTTTGGATAGTGTCTTGACCCTTCATTAGAATGTCCTGCTGAGTTCAGAGTGGGCTCCTTCTGGGGAAGACAGGGCCATGGCTTCTCCAAGGCGGAAGCATCTGTTTCCTGATCACCTGGGAGCAACACCCAGCCCTTCCCCTCTGGACCGTGAGGAGCTCCTCTTTGCAGGCCTGCAGACAGTTCCCTGAGCTCTAGGAAACAGAAGGTCTCTTCCTCTGCTTGCTGCTGGCCTTAGTTAGGCAATGAGGGACACCCTCCTGCGGGACAGAAAGGCAGGAGCCATATGATGTGGTCAGTGGCCTAGGTGGCACTGCCCTGAAAGATACTTGCACGGAAATCATAAAAGACATGGAGGACTATGAAAGCTTGGTTTTCAGAAAAAGCAGAGGAAAAATAAATCATGTTTGGGTTTTTCCAAAAGGCAATCAAACAAACTTATGACATCACGCAGTCCTCTGAAAGGACTTACTGTATCAAATCTCAGGTCACGGCAAATGCTCGGGTCTGCACCGTGAGGCCCCCAAGAGTCATAAAATGGAAGTGTCTTGACTGGATTGCAGTTCACTCCTACTGACGGGTTTCTGGCATTGTAAATCACTTTTGTGTATCAACTATGGAAATATGGAAATATTTCCTTTTCTACTGGGTGCTTTAGGCTCAGCACATGTGTGATGAGAGAGCTTCCACAGTGGCAGGCCCATGCAGGAGCGTGAGTTCTGTGGCGATCTTGCAGGGGTTGCTCAGTGTTGCTCAGGGGCTGAGGTGAAGAGCAGAGCTGCACTTCTTGCCCTTGCCTGCCTCCTCAGTCCCTTGCCCCGACATTTAGAGTGGGTATGTTTCTCACTCACATTTCTCAGTAGGCACTGCCTGGAACCACTGACCCTGATTCCCAATCCATTTTGAGCTCCTCCTGCCCCTCATTCAACTGTGCTGCCCTTGGCTTTTTATTCCACTAGAAACCCACTTTTATCATTTGCACTAATGGGAGCAGGATGTTTTTTGTTCTTTTAACCTCACAGAGAAGCAGAAAGTACCTGGTTGTCCTTCACCACAGAATATATTTTTAGATGACTCACAAGTGTGTCTTTTTCTTTTTTTCTCCCCAAACTCCTAGATTTATTCTTGGAAACATCCCCCTGCTGGTGACTTTACTTCTCTTCTTGGCTGTGTCTAGGAGGATCTCTGTTCAGAGTCCCTCATTATCTGTTTCCAGAGAAGGACAGACATGCAGTTCTGCTTTGCAAAAGAACACCAAGCTGGTGTAGAATGCCCTTCTTTCAGGTTTGTGTTGCTCCAGGTGAGGGTTTGTTGACAAATTCTAGCCTCTACTCAAGCCTTCTGGGAATGTGTTTGAGGATCTTAAGCAAATGCAAGAAATCCAGGATCTGGGTTCATTAGTCCCGGTTTAGAAGGCTTTGATGGCTCCATGCTGAAGGCCAGATTCTTCAGCCTTACGTAAAAGGCCCTTCTCAGTTTGTCTGCAGCCAAGATTTCAGGTCTGTACTTGTTATACCATTGACCATACGCTCTGCTCTGCACCTTGTGCAAACACATGCTCCTTTCTCCCAAATGGCTGGGCAGTCTGTGCCTTCTTTGCACAATGAGACCTTCAGCTGGGAGTGCTCACCATCCTTCATCCCGGTCTCCCTAGCACACTGGCACCCTACCAAGGGAGCCCCTGACTCTCTTCTGTACTCCCGTGCTCCATGCTCATCCTGTGCTGGGACTTTATCAAGGTCCATTTTACTGATTTGTTTATGTCTGCTTTTGTCTATGAGTTTCCTGAAGGAAAGCATTAGGTTCCTATTCTCACTTTTAAACCTTCAATACCACATATAGCCAGAACCAATGCCAAGTAAATATTTGATGAGTAAAATGAACAATTAGTTCCACAAGGGTAACTTTCTCTTGGACACCAAAAAATCTGTTCTTTAATTGGCACAGGTTTCTACAGAGGCCAGATGTTTGGGAGGGACACATAGCTCCTCTCTTCTCCTTGCCTGGCTCTTTGCTGGCCAAAGGGGCCAAATTTCCTTGGAAGGTGTTAATGTCTCTCCTGAAGGCCTGCTTCCTGTCGCTAGGGAAAGACTGCTTCATACCATTGTGTGTTCTTTTGCTTTGCTTCTCTCTCCTGGAAGACAAGAAGTTCAGAGCTAAGCCAACATTTACTGGAATAATTATTCTACAGGCTCCTTTCTCCTGTTGCTTCTTCTTTCTTGGCTCTTGCTTTGACATTAGTTTTAAAGCTGGGATGGTTCTTTCATATCTGTGCTTTTTAGTGAAAGCTGTGTCACATCCTTTTGAAAGCAGATGGGATATAAATAATAGATCAGATATGAACATATGATATGGTGCTCATATGATGCTTTACTGCCTGCTAAAGCAAAACGTTCCCCCATCCTGTGTATTTGTGTGTGCTTTTAACCCCTCAGATGTACACTCTGGATGCTGGGTCACATTTAGGAGTAGATAAAGTCTTGGTTGCTATTTATATCAGACACAGTGGTGCCCAGGGAGAAAGCCTGTGTTGTTCTTGAGAGGGTTTTGGGGATGCAGCTCTATGTACGCAACAATTTCATTTATACTATATATAGATCACCCTGATTTGCCAACCAGGTGCTTTCGCAGGTGTTATGGTCCGGATCGCCCACCAAAGGCCATGTATTGAGGGCTGACTGCCAGCCTAGGGTGACACTGGGAGGTGGAGGAACCTTTAGGAACTTAGGCCTAGTGGAAGGAAGTTAGATAACTGGATGTGTTTCCTTGAAGGGAATATTGCACCCCCTTTGTCTCTCTCTCTGTTTCCAGGATGCCACTAGGTGACCAGCTCTGCTCTACCATACACCCCCTGCCATGATGTACAGTGTCACCACAGGCCCAAAAGCAATGGGGCCAAGAAATCATGAGCTGAAAGGGGGATATTTCCTCCTTATAAGTTGTTTCATGTATTTTGTCATAGCAATGGAAAGCAGATTCACACAACAGGAGATTCTAAAATGTAGTCTAATTAGAAAGATGTCAAGACTCAGAGTGACCATCTACCATCTCTTGACAGATGCAGTTTTACACACAACATCAAGGGGACCAGGTACTCCAGTTTAAAGATCTCTTCTTTAAAGGATGGATCTAATAGGATGTTGTTATGTTAATGAAAAAATTGATAAATACTAATGAAATATTTAACCAGAAGTACAGTGTGACAGTTTTGCTTTATCTACTTTAAAACTACCATAATTTACAAGAATATAATATTTCTATTAACTTGGTTTTGTGGCTAATACAAGAAATGTGACTTACAAAATATGGTTAGTGGGAGTAGAGATATTTGAAGAAATCTTATATTTGAAAAAATTTGAAAAGACAAAAGTAGATATTGTTTATAAAATGTGCACTGACTTCAGAGTTCTTAACATCTGAAGAAATGTGTCCATCTTACATTTAAAGACTTCATAATATTATAAATATCATTAATATGTAGCATCCTGTATTTAGTTGTTCTCATGTCAACAAGGCTATAATAAACTTGAACATGTAGCTTGAAAAACTAGTATTATTTTTACTTATAAGACTCCCAGAAAGTGGATCTTTATGACACAAATGCACAAGTTGATCAATAGGATAGAATAAGGAAAAGGATCCAAGTTAACTTGGAAGCAATATATGATAAAGGTGATGATATCACTTAGGGTTCAATTACAGAGGCAAAACCACTATCAATACTATAGAGTGGCAGTACTTAGTGGGGATGATTTCTTCTCCAGGGGACATTTGTAAATGTGCAGAGACCTTTATTTGCAGCCACAAGCAGGAGGCACGTGCTGCTGGCATCTAATGGGTAGAGATGGGGGTTCTGGTAAACACCCTGTAATGCACAGAACAGCCCCTAACAACCACCCCAAATGTCAGTAGTGATGAGGCTGAGAATGTCTGACATAAAGGCTTATAGGACACAGAACACATTCGATGGTGAGAGCTCATGGGGAAGTCTGTGCAAGGCTGTTGCCTGTGATCTTAGGGCCTTAGTCACTATAGGTCAGGTTGGGCAGCAGCCAGAAAGGAAAGCTGAACATGGACCTGGGGAGAGAAAGGACAATTCTGGAAAGCCATCAGAGACAAAAAGCCATGAAAGACATCAGAGACTGGAATCCGTGAAGATAAACTGGAACCTGCTTCTGTCTTTTACCTCCTCCCATCTCAGGGCTGTGGGTAAGCTGCAGGGAAGCTGTTACTGAGCAACACACACAAATTTGTTCTAGGACGCAGAGAAGCTGAAAGGGCAGCAGGCTGGGGTCCTGTCTCAAGCCAGAGCTGGCAATAGCACCTTGCATCCTACTGTGGTCTTCAAACCACATGTCTGTTATGTCACAACCACCTTCCAGATTTTTCTTTTACTATCCATATCCTGGAACCATATGGGGAAGGGAATTCCTGAAAATAGAGTTGCATCTTAGCTGAGTCGACAGAGTTCAGAGTCACTGCAGTAACAGTACAAGAAGAGGGAAAAGTAGAACTTCACAAACAGGGCTAGAGAAATTGTACCTGCTTGGAAAACAGGGAGATAAAGGCTTGCCTTAGCAAGTATAGAAATACAATCAGAAAATGGAGGAAGTCCATGAGGGAAAAAAGAGAAAACATTTTCCTTTTGTTTTCTAAGCAGATGGAAAGTTGTTTAACTTTACAAATAATCAGAAACATGGAAACTAAAATAATGGGCCTTTTTACTCAAAATATTGGCCAAACTTAAAAAAGTGGAAACCCTCTAAGGATGATCAGCACATGAAAAGTATAATCTCACTTGTTATTACTATTACTATGAATTACAGGAATATTTTTAGAAAATTTCAGCAATAATTAGTATTTTGATATAAATATACCCTTTGCCATAGTAATCCACTTTCTGGGCATCCTGTAAGCAAAGATAATATTAGTTTTTAAAGCTATAGGTTCAAGTTTATGTATTATAGCTTTGTTGACATGGGAACAACTAAATATATGATGCTACATATTAATGCTATTTATAATATGAAATATAATATTACTATTAACTTGGTTATGTGGCTAATGCAAAAAAAATGTGATTTACAAGATATGGTTAGTGGGAGTAGAGATATTTGAAGAAATCTTACATTTGAAAAAATTTGAAAAGATAAAAGTATGTCAGGAGACATGTCAAATTGTCAATAGTGGTCACATTGTGTGTGTGTGTGTGTGTGTGTGTGCGTGTGGGTGTGTGTGTGTGTCTGTCTGTCTGTGTTGCCCAGGGAAGAGCACTATGTGTAGATATTGTTTAGAAAGTGTGTGCTGACTTCAAAGTTCTTAATGTCTGAAGAAATGTGTCCATCTTACATTTAAAGATGTTGGGTGCCGCATATCCTCACAGGAGGCACATTAATTGGCTGTTTATTTACATCCTCTTTCTTTCTCTTGGAACAACCCCTCTGTGCTACCCTGCTCCCAGCTGAACCATAAGTTGTACTCCTATAACTACTTCCCACTTACCCTGGAAGGTGCAGCAGGGCTGATTCCTCTGAGGAGCCGTCTGAAAGCCATCTCCAGCCTCAGTCCAGGAAAGGGGTCCTCCTCATAGCATGTCAGGGCATGACTGTCTCATTTATCTTTCAACTTGTCCATTTTTCCATCTCTTATAACAGTGCATGAAACAATGCATGAATCATTTTTTCTAACTAGATGAATTAGTTTCAGATTTTCCAAAAAACATTTTGAGGAAATACACTTGTTTTTTGTAGCTACTAGGAATAAGCAACAATGCTTATCAGCCTAACACCAAAAACGACCAGTGCAGTTCCTGTATTATTAAAACTCCATTCCCACCCTCTGCAGCCAAGTATTCCACATCCCCTTGTCTATGAATACAGTTTGTGTATTGAGATTTTTTTTTCCTTCCCACCAAACAGCTGATGTTCTGGTACTCTGGAAAAATCTATTTTAATTTTACCATTAAAGCATAAAAATACATTGAGCACCCATTGAGTCATATTAGCATGTAGAATGTCATGTTTGTTTAAACACATTCAAGTCTTAGAGGCTACTTACAGCACTGTTAGGCAGCCTCATGGTCTTATATGTCAAGTCTGGAAGTTGGAGAAAACTCAGTGAATTCATTCTGGCTGTAAACACACATCCACTGAGCTTGCTCCCAAAACATCCAGAAAACCTAACAAAAAGCCAGAGCTGCCTGCATGTGCTTGAATTCCCCAGGACCTTGTGAATACCACAGGAAAGCATTTCTGTCCTCTGATCACCCTCACAAGGACATATGGAGGACTGGCTTGTTACAAGTCAGTGTAGGGCTGGAGATATAGCTGAGTGATTTAGCTGAGCGGTTCCACCGCCTGCCTTGCAAGCACAAGGACCCGAGTTCGATTCCTGATACCCCCCCCAAAAGTCAGTGTGTGTGTGGAGTACTTTTCTTAAATTATCTAATTTAAGCCTCTCCACATAAAAAAACAACCAACTTGTTTTTTAAAATGAAGACATTAAGACAGAAAGTTTAAGTAAATTCTCCAACTTGCCCAACTCCCTCAGCCTGAAAGCCAGACTCCATGCTGCCATGCTACCTTCCTCCACCCTTGCCTTTAGATCATGCTGAGAAATTCTCCAGAGGGTGGATGATGCCCTTGTCCACTCTGAGACTCAGAGAGCACCAGTAAGCCACAATCTGTTTAGGCAGGACCACCTGAAGTGGCCACAGTGGCCACAGGCCCCACACACCCTGGCTCCACCCCAAGTGCCACGGCTGAGAGGCAGAGATGCGGCCAATCTCTGCCAGGTGCTTGAATCTGGGAGAGAGATTCTTCGGTGTTTAGGTGTTTAGGCTGCCTTTCTGCAGCAGCCTTTGACCCACATATAGAGACTCAGATAGCAGTTGTCTCCAGGCCTGAACTCAGACAGGACACCAGAGGCCAAGGCCACAGGGAGCGGCCTGCTCCTTGACTGTCTAGTTGTGGGTTACAATGCCACAGAAAGCCCAGAGAACTCTTGTATCAGGTTCTTTCAGACCTCCCTGTACTCTGACAACAAATTCCTTTCTCACTTAAATTGGCCTGAGTGAGTTTCTAATACTTATAACCAACTAGATCTTGACTATATGTCCTATTAGTTTGGTCCCCAAGTTGTACCCTCTGTTGAGAAGGCCCCATGTGCCATCCTCATGATTCACCAACACTGGGTGCCACCCACCACAAATCACCATGCCTTCCAAAGGTCTTCCAGGAGGCCCAGCTAAGAGGTGCTGCCTGTAGCCTCACTTGTTTTAGGCGGTGGTCTCAAAATGACTTGCACTTCTGGTTTTACTTCCTTTGTGCCAACATGTGCTTCCTTCCTCAAACTGCCCTTGTCCTAGTCCTTAGAGATACAAGCATTTTACTGTCTCTGTATCCAGAGGACCTTTCAGCTATAAAGCTTGGGCTTTTGAGGGCACATTAAGTGACAGTCCAGAATGGGTGTTAAGTTTGAGAATTTCCTTCTCTAAAGATTTTGAGAAAAAGAAGAAAAACTTTGCTTATTCTCCTTGGGTCACCTATCACCCTCTTGATTAGGTGAGGGCAACCTGATGGTGGATCCCATCAAGATCATAACAAAGGGGGCATCAACTCTGGAAGACAGGATGATGTTATTAAAAAAGAAGAGAGGAAACATGGCATCCAAATGTCCCTACTGCTGGAGGGTTATGTGTATCCTCTGCTTGTGATCACCTGCCTCTGGAATACTGAGGCAAATGGCAAGGATGGCTTGTTTCTTCTCCCCACACCCCACAGGCTGCTTTTAAAATTGGCTTTTTTATCGTCAGATGAAGTCCCTTATGTTCAGATAAATCCAATTCAACCTATATTAAAAATGTGTAGGGAAGGGTGGAAGGGGTGAAGGGAGCACAGGGAATGGGGAAAAAAAATAAGAACCAAGATACATCATGTACAGATACAAGCACCCAATGATAAATGTAAACATATTGTAGACCCAAAATGTACCAATAAAAGAATTTAAGCAAAAAAATTTTTAAAATTAAAAAAAATGTGTAGGGTGGGGAAGTGGGGCCCCTCCAGGACCTCTCATGTTTTTTAGCATGAGCCTGGGTCCTATAAAGCCTTAAGAGTGAGCATAGTGCATATTAACGTGCTTGTATTGGTTTTGCATTTTACAGTTCTTGTCTTTGTGAAAGGCTTAAAACTCTGGCTTTTGCCTTCTTCCAGGGGAGCTCCTCTAGGAGCTTCAGATGGTATACCATCTGAAGGGCTGTCACTGTGCTTTGATGCGCCTACACTGATTCTCCCCCAGTTTTGTTCCTCAAAGATCCCAGATGAGAAACAGGGCCATTGTTCTCAGCTGGAGAGGTTTCCTCCCAGAATGCCACACTCAGCCAGACTCAGTGGTCATGAAGAAAGGTGGGGGTCCGTGGTGAGCTGATGTAGGAGGGGATCCCCGGGCAGTAGCCATCCTCTCAGCCTGCTGCCTTCTCGGCATTGCCTAAGTCAAGTGGGGTGAAATCTCCTCAGAGCCAAGAACTTTGGTCAAGGCTGAATCACCCTCCCACCCACACCCACCTGCAAAAAGGTCCCAAACTTCTTTAAGCCAGCAGTTTGCTTTTCATCTCAAATTTTTGAATAAGGGAAACTTGAAGCCTTGAAGCCTTATTTATTTTAAAATCAAACTGAACTCCTTCCCACACAGCCCAGATGTTCCTTCACTTTTCCTATTTTGATTTCCTCTTGACACAAGTCATGAGTAATGGAAATGAGGGCCAGCAGAGGTGTCACTGCCAATAATCTCATGCTCTCTAAAAGGTTTCAGCCTTGCAGATTCTCCTGACCATTATCCCGAGCTTCTCTGCTGCCTCTAGATCCTGCTGGTCTTTGATGTGAGCTTGGGAAACGTGTAAGGCTGCTCATTTGGGCCCTGTTCTGTTAGCCTACGTATGGTAGCACATTGCAGAAATGGATGAAGAGACAAAGCAAAAATAAAGCTAAATTAATGGTATTTGAAGACCTTGAGACAGATAATTTAGATGTGATTTGAAAAGAGTGGTTTATTTATTTTTCTTAATTTCTTAGATGGGATTTGGGGCTTTTTTTGTGGCAGAGAAAAAGTTTCAAATTCTATTCTTTAATTTCTTGTTTCAAATTGCTTCAGAGAGTAAGGCAGCCTCAAGTTGACTCAAATATTTTTCCTTTGTGAAGAGCAGGCAGTCAATTAACGAGAGGACATTTGGGCTGTTGAGTACAGGAGAGTTTGTTCAGCCAACTTCCACTGCTGGGAGAGGAAGAGGCAGATACTAAACAGCGTTCCAAAAAAAAATTAAATAAGTAAAGAGGAGCTTTGGTCCTTGAACTACCTCTAAGAGATATTGGATTACATTTTTTCAGTGTTTCCTAGGAAACCAGTTGGGTGTAAAAATGTATTCTTTGTCTTCTGCTCTTTGCAAAATTGTTTGAACCATCATATCTCATAAAAGGTTGCCTCACAGGCGATTTGAACAGCATTAAAAAAAAGCTTAATCTGCAGTTTGCTGCACTAAAGGCGATACACCTTTATCAGAGGCTGAATGATTCAGATTCTATTTGCTGAAAACGGATAAGATTATCCCATTATTTCTGAAGCATCTGTGAAATCAAATCTTGTTGTCTTTTCCTCTTCCAAATCATGGGACCTTCTCCTCAATATACCCAAGTTGCACTAAAAAAATTTAGAGTAGTTTTAGGAAATTTTTACCAGCACTTACACAGCACAGTATTAATAGAGAGAAGTAAACCTCTCTCCCCGCACTCCATCTACCATGATGGGAATACACGTCCTTAGACTTGATGTGCCCGCGTGTCCCTGGTGCCACTCAGGGCAAACCCTCCACACCTCCTCAGCTGTCTTGGGTCCTCTCTGACTTATGTTCCTCTCTCGTTTCGTATTCAGATCTCACTGTGGCTGTGAATGACTGAGGTCCTTGAATGTGTGCTGGGTGAGGGTTCGGTGAGGGTCGGGGTGGAGGGTACTGAGAACTTTGTTGTGTTTTAAATACTAGAAATTTCAGTTGCTCGCTGTATATCCTATGTTAAAGTGCTTTGGAAGCCAGGACGGACATCACAGCAGTATAGATGTGGGAGCGTGCATGGGGAGCACCTGCAAAATGGGCTTCTCCTGGCTATTGTGTGCTGGTGGAAAGATGAGCCTGAGGGATCAGGCTGACTCCCATCCCTCCTGGCATTGGTCTCTCATACTCCTACAGTGCTGACTGTCTTTTGGCTGTCTGATGGGCACTCTTGTTCACATTGAAAAAAGGGCCCCATCCCATCCTACCACAGTAAGACAGATGACTAAAAGCACTGGATCTGGAATCACCCAAATGTACACACTGGACCCACCAGTTACTAGTCTGTGAGTATGAGAAAGTTCTTGTATGTACTACAGTTACCTTATCTGTCAAATGGAAATAACAAAGGACACCTACCCAATAGGGTTCTTATACGGATTATATGACCTAATGCCTCAGAAACACTTATCCACTGCCTGGCAGCTGGTGAATGTGCAATTTATGCTGCAACTGTTACAACATCTATGGAAACCACTAACAGTGATTTTGTCTCTGTGGCGTGTGGAGATTCAACTCTTACTATGTTTTGTCTGCTGATGGTAACTCCATTTAGCAAATGATTTGTCATGCACCTGCAATTTGCTAGGCTCACTGTAGGCAGTGAGCTTATAAAAGTGGAAAAGATAAAGTTACTATCCTTGATGTGCTTAGTTTCATGGGGGAAGCAAAGCTTTGTGGAAGGTATTAAAACCTTTATGCACAGAGTGCTCTGGGAGAGGAGAGAAGAGCAGAGCACAGCCAGGGAGCTCAGCAAGGGCTTGCTGGAGGCAAGAGGCCAACCCAGGGTGTTGATGTAGCACATGCCGAGGCTGATTATTATAATACATGAGCACTGTGCAATAAGTTCTATACGCTCTTAGCTGGATGTGGTGGTGCATGCCTGTCATCCTAGCTACCCTAGAGGCTAAGGCAGGAGGATCATAAGTTAGAGACCATCCTAGCCAATTGAGTCAGACTCTGTCTCAAAATGAAATATTAAGAGGATTCAGTGGTAGAGCACCCCTGGGTTCAATCTCTGGTACCACAAAAATACTTACTCATGCTCTTACATGGACAGAGCGTGACAGACAGCTGACTCCCTGCAGTATCCTCTCTCTCTCTCTGGTTTATTTTTTTGAGATGAGATCTCACTGTGTAATTCAGGCTGGTCTCAAACATGCACCTATCCTCCTGCCTCAGCCTCTTGAGTACAGGGATCACAAGTATGGGCCACCACTCCTTGGCTTTTCTTATATTTTTAAAATTTAAATTTTTTATTTAAAATATTTAATTGATGAATGAAAATTAGATATATTCCCAGTGTACTGTATGGTTACTTGTGATATGTGTGCAATGTGCCATGACTACCACAAACAAATCACCTAACACTCATGCTGTACCTCAGGTCCCCAGAAACTGTTCATCTTGTTTGACTGAAAGTCGGTGCCATTCGACCAGCGCCTCCCCATCTTCCTTATGCTGTGTCCCTTAGAAACCACCATTCTGCCCTCTGCCTCGGCCCTAGGTTTAGTCTTCAGTACCACACACACATGAAAAATAAATTAAAATAAAAATAAATTTTAAAGAAGCCACACTCTTGGGACGGGAGGCAGGGAGGGCTTGGGGTTGAGGGAGCTGAGCTTTCATCCAGGCCATCTGAGGCTGAGTACAGCATGCTGGCCTTGACAGGCAGTGCTGAAGATGTGTTTCAGGAAATGGCTGAATCCACCAGCTTGGAGAGCAAGTCACTGAAACAGGCTGCCCAAGGCCAGCCAAGGCCACAGGTGTCCTGTGCTGCTTCCAGGAGTTTACAGCTGGGTTCTTCAAAGCGCATCCTGGGCCCCATTGCCAAGGCCTGAGCATCCTCCCTAGAGGAGCAGTTTGGACCCAGCAATCAGGAAGAGCCCCAGGTGGCAGGAGAGGCAGAATCTGTCACCAGTTGTTCCCAGACCTCCCACCTGGGAGAGACAAGGATGGCAGTGTAGTGGCCTTGATGTGGTCCTCATGCGGCTGAGATGGCCATACCAGTGAAAAGGAGCCAGATCTCTTGATCAGGCCAAGCAGAGATTTATTTAACCAGGCCGAGCTGGCTGCTTTCTTGACAGAGAAGAGTAGTTAGGGGAGAGAGAAAAGAGATGTTTGATTATTAGCAGGCTGGGAACTCAGTCATTTAAACTGATGATTTAGGGGGTTGGGATCTGATTTTGTGACCATGCGGGAGAAGAGGGACTCAGTGGGGATTTGATTCTGCATGCTCTGGTGGAGGAACATCGACCTCACAGGCAGGCATCAGCAAGTCTATTTTGCAGATGGGGTGAATGAGGTGCCAGAAGTTTGAAAGGCTGTCTGGTCCCCAACAGTAACCCACAGATAGTGAGGCCAGCAAAGAGTGGAACCCAGGTCACAGCTCACAGCACGAGGCACTTCCTTCCAGGCTACTGTGCCTTGTGAGGGGGGATGTCAAACTGCCAGTGAAGACCGACTGTCCCTAAAAGCCCCTGTGAGGTGGTCTGGAGCACCTCTTACTCACAGCACCCCCCACCCCCCCACACACAAACACCAAGCCAATGTCCCCAGGCCCAGGTCTGTCTGCTGCTCTGGCCAGGTAATTAGAGAGGATCCTTTTGGGTCACTGTTTCTTGAGGACAAAGGGATCCCTTTGGTTTCTTGATTAGAAAGCCCAGCAGATTGAGTGACAAGGAAAAGTTTTTGATCTTGCTATTATAGTCACCTAATTAAAATGAAATGCAGATGCTCCAACACCTAGTAATTTTCACCTCATGTTGGCTCCAATTACAGCCCTTTCGTACTGACTTACACTGTTTAAATTACAAAGTCAGAAGGAAATATGACTATCTGCCTGTTTTTATTCATACATATAAGTCTAACACATTATCTTTTCTCCCCAAGCAAGAAATGTGATCATAGTTTTTCTCTTTACCCTGAAAACAGATTGGAATAAATTTTTGGCTCTTAAATAAAATTAGACACCAATAAGAACATCAAATAAGCAAACACCTACGTCAACTTTCAAGAGACAACTTTGTTACACACACACACACACACACACACACGCACACACAAACAGTATTTTGTTCCCAAGAAAGGAAGAGGCAGATCCTCAGAACACAGATAGCATTTGTAAATCATGTTTGAAATATATAGCTCCCTTTTCAAAGTTTACTGTCTGACCCTTTGTATAAGAGAAAGTTACCTTTACTGAACTCATAATTAAGTAAATAGCATTGCAAGGCACGTGGAATTACACATATAGTTTATATTACCACTACCTTATTTGATTGCACCCAAGCCTATTTACTAAAAACCACATTTACTTACTAATAAATGGCACTGTGGACTGAAAACAGGGCTTTAATTGTCTAGCAAACAAAACAAACATTAACCAACTAAATGGTAAGAGAAAGGTGGGGTTCAAAAAGAGAGTGTCTGCTTTCCTCTCCCTGGGAGTGGAGTCTGAGGCCTCCTTTCAGGGGCAGCAGAGGAAGCTCCTGGCATCTTTGGAGTGCGGTAGAGTAGCTCCCCACAGTGCCTGGCTCAGCAAGCTGCCTGGGGCAGGAGAGGCTGATGCTCTCCCCAGGGAAGGGGGTCCTGCCTCTCCATGATCTCCTTCTCTAACCCTTGTGAACTCCAGAAGGGCAAGTCTGTGGGCAGGAGGCTGGGGTGGGATTATGAGGATGTGAATCTATACCTACATGGATCCCAACTCTGCCTTCTGTCTCCTGGAAGAGCTCTTTTATGCACTCAACTAAATCATTTGACCATTGACATCAGTGATGAATTCAGGTGGTTTAGCTGCTGCCCACAGTGCCAAAGTGGGCAAGAGGACTGGCTGGAGTCTTTTTATAGCCCCCTTGTGAAGGGAGAGCTGGGCAAATCTTTCATTCTTCTGCACATTTCTTCTTCTTTGCTCCCCGTTCCTCCTGGTTCTCATAAGCTTCTTATATTTCTTTTGTGATCTGTGTGGCACGGGTGGGATAAAGCTGCTCAGGAAGCCAAGAGCCTTTTATCCTTTTGCTTTCAGGGAGGGGTCTGTTGCTGCCCGAGGCGGTTGGGTGGGCCATGGAGTTTAGCTTCAACTCCCTCTTTTCCTGCTTTGTTGACAGTTCCTAATAACACCACTGGCAGCAGTATTCTGCAGATGCAGGAAGGAAGAGATGTGTTCTTTAATGATGGAAAAAATATGAGAGCACAATGCCCTTTAAATAGAAAGTGTGTGCCTCGCCTTTATTTTGGGGACTTTATTGTTGTGACTATTTCTCCTGGGAAATGATGCAGGAGGCTCTTCCCCTCCAGTGAAGCACGGTAATTGTGTAACCTGAGGTGTCCCCAAGAGAGCTTCGGGATGATGTCAACACACAGGGTTTTAACATGGCTAATTTTTCTGTTGATCATTGCTTTAACAGGTCCCTCCTCTCTAAACTCCAATTTCTGTAATGGGATGATCACGTATGTGCTGCCCTTTCTTGCAGGTTGTTATGAGTATCAAATAATATAATGGACATCATTATGGGTGCAAACTGTAAAATGCTACAAATGCAAAATGTCACTGTTATTGACAGTAGGAAAACCTGCCAGCCCCTCTTGGGTGGTGGTATCATTTCACTTTTTAAGTTTTTTTGAAATAAATGTGAATCCTATTATTGAATTTGTACTTTTGCACTGATGTGAAACTAGATGTGAAAAATATTCAATGCCCACACCAAAGAATTGAAACTAGGTTTTGCTGAGATCAGCTGGCTTTCCCTCTTCCCCATAGCACAGTCAGGGTAGTCATTGTGAGGCCCAAGAAACAAGAATGATAGTTTCCTAGGTTGGTTTTTCATCACTTTTGTACCCTGTAAACCCTTGGGAACCCTGCCCCAGTTTCCCTCATGCTGCTAGCCTGGCATTTGGCATCATGTTCAATGTCACCTTCATCCTTTTCTTTTTCTTTTTCTGAAAACTATCAATAAAAAATGCTTCTGATTTCATGGTTACCTACTTTTCACTTTCATTGGCTTCCTTTATTTGCAGTATTATTACAGCCCATTAGCCTGACTGATGACTTGCTCTGGGGATGGTGTTAATGATTCTTAAGACAGTCTTCTATCTGAAGGTGATTAAGAAAAATAAAAAGTTGTTAGCCACCTGAGTTGGCGTCAGTGAATATGCTGTAAGGAACTTGTGTCCAGGCTCCTCTGCAAATGCCTTGGCTCATTTTTCTAAAATTGTATTTTTATTATAACTCCCTTTTGAGCAGAAAGGGCTTGGGTGTGACCCATGCTTCACCGGGAAAATGGTGACAGTGCTTTCAAAGGGGCCACCATCAGCAGACACAGGTTCTGATCACTGTGACATTTTTTGTATGAGACACCAAAGAAAAGGTACTCATGAAAGCATCTGTGTGCACAAATATGTGCATGAATATGTGTGCAGAGGGGGAAGGGAAACCCCCTGCCACTCAGCTGCCTCCCTTGATTTGCTCAGATTTCATTTCCATTTGCTACAGGGACATCTGCACATTTTTCTGTCCAGCCACATTTAGCGCACATCAGTTCAGCCAGAACTCTCTGCTGAGGTCAGCTATCCCCCAACCCTGGCATCCCGGGGGGTGGGGGGTTACAGCTAAGGACACACAATAATCTAAATGGAATATTGAAGATCCCCATCTGTCTGGCAGTCCTGATCAATAAATGTGAGCCCTTCTGCTCCACTTCTGTACGAGAGACACGTCACCACCTGGATTTAAGACAAGCATGAGATGGGGGTTTCTAAGGTTAGTGAGTCCAAACCCCCAGCTGTCACAGCATTGAGCCAGGAGAGGGATTATGTTCTTAATAATGTTATTTTGTTACTAAAAGGTTCCTATAAATTCCCCTCACCCCTTTCCTTCAAGCAAAATATACCAGTGTCTGAAATTGGAGGTGTCTTTCTGACACTCTTGCTTGCTGATTTCTTTTTGAAAGAGCTTTTGTTCAAGCAGTAAAACCCAGGCACTGTGCTTCTGGGCCATTTCGTCTGGCTTCTGCCAAATTGCAAGGCTGAACAAAAAGACCAGTTTGTGTCTATCTGACATATCACTTGAGGAAAGCAGGCAGGTCCAGTATGTCAGCTCTGGACCTGTGAAATACCTACCCCGAGTCTGTATAGGAACCATTCCCTAGGGACAGCAGTCTGAAGACTCACTGCAGAAATCTCCAACCCCTTTAATAAGCATGCAAGCAAACAGACACAATTAAAACTCTGGATTGTCTAAGGCATTTTTTCTCTGAGCAGGGCCATCCCTGGGGCTCCAGCTAAAATACTGACTACACCTGTTCAGCCTCTATCACCTCTTCACCAGCCCAGAACAAAGCTGACTGCAGCAAAAGCACCAGACAAGGATCAAGTTGCACTGTGGAGATTATGCCACCCCCTGTGAGCTGAGAGTCTGCCCACCCTCTTGCCTGGGCCTGGATGAAGGACTCTGGTGAGCTGGGCTGGTGAAGGGGAGGTGTGTGGAGGCTTCTTCTGAGAAGAATGGTGGAGAGAGAGATGCTGCCTGGTCTGGAGTGTCACTTTTCCAGCTGGTGCAGCAGTAGGTAACAACCTGAGTGGACAAGGTAAGAAGTGATGAATCTGCCTTCACTTCAGCTGCTTTCCACCAGGTTCGAGATCACAAGCAGATCCTCTACTCAGTAGTACCCAGCTTCCCCTATTTTTAAAAACAAAACATCCCATTAGACTAGTTTTGGCCATCCTGAGTTCTATAAGACATTTGTGTAAATCTAGGCAAGGCCAACCTGCCAATCACACATGAAGAAGGAAGGTCTTCTGTCTACAGAGGAAGGGACAGTCACAGAGCTGTTCACTGTCTTTCCTACACAATCTGAAATTAGATGTGGGCTTTCCACTTGTATTGCTCCTCCCAACCTGGCTGTCAGATGGCATACTGGCCAGCCAGCCTGCAGTCTCTCCCTGGACCAAGCCAGTTCCCACATGACCACCAGGTAGCTCACTAAAGCTCTAACACACGCTTGCTGCTTCACCTGCTCCAAGCATACAGTGCTCTGTGTCCCCACAGCCAAAGTCTTCAGCATGGGAACCAAGGCCCTCCTGATCTGTCCCCAGCACCCTCCCCAGCCTTGCCCCACCAGGCTCTCTCACAGTCCCTGCTCAAGGGCTGCTCAATCTTTTATTTCCCAGGCAGCACACTTGGTGCCTTTGTGCAGCTTTCTCCTCATCCTGAGCTCGGTGTCCAGAGAACTTATTCTGTGAGAACCAGGTCAGAAGTTGCCACGTGACCCCACCTCTGGGGAGCCTCTTCAGCACCCTGTGCTTACATCTGAGCGTGGTGCTTATGAGGAACATGTCAATCTGTCTTTGCAAATGAGGAGGCAAGAACTACATCCAGTGAACTCCATGCCAACAGTGCCTGGCATTAAGCATGTAACTCAAGCAACACAACTGGAAATGACGTAGAAAAAGATGTCGCACCAGGCTGAGACATCACTCCAGGTGTGAACCAAGGCCCCAAACTGCAGCTTTCCACACTTGGGCTGACCCGAAACATTTTTAAAAATTACTTTAGAAGGTCAAATAGCTGAGGACTTACTTAAATAACTGTTTTTCAAAATACCCCAGAGAGGAAAACCTGATCTAGGCCTTTCATGTTATTCTGCAAAATGAACACCAAGCATGGCATCCCAATATACCTCCAATGGAGTCTTTTGAGTTAGGAGGGAAATGCTAACAAGGAGTAAAATCCAGCACCCTCCACCTTATTAATATGCAAAAAGGCTGAAGTCACATCTGTGCAAGGATCTATTTTTAGTGGACCCTACATACTAAAATCTGAGCCTTGATCTCTTAAACTACCAAGGCTACCATAAATGTTTGATGATGAACAAGCCCATAAAAAGAAAATGCATAGAATGAATAGAAGGAGGCAATGCATGCTCTGCCTTTTAATTACCGGTGGCTTCTGCTGAAATCCTGCTCCAGGCTTGGAGCAGAGAAAACACATCAATAATTTGGGTGAGGGAGCAAGGTGTGGATATTTTTACAAACAAATTTATCAAACTATATTTTTATTTACCTAATGGAAATCAAATAAAGGCAAGAGGAGAGTCTCACCCGAAAAAATCAGGGGGTGGGGAGATTGACTAAAGTAGAAAAAAAAAGAGATAAATAAAAGGCAATCAGGACACAAAAGATAATGTAGAACAGTCTGGTTTTATTACTTTTAAGTAATAAAGATCCTTTTCCTTGCTTTTTTTCTTTTACCCTTTTTCTTTTTTTTTCTTTTTTACAACATACATTAAGTTGTGAATCAGATGTTAGGAGATGTGGAGATGGGTGGAAAATTGGTGACATCACAATATTTTTACAACTTTACAACAAATATAAATCTGAGTCTGTTGCATCTACAGTGTCTAGCGAGGGAGGAAAGCAAAGGCACACTCAGGTTTATGGACCCTCCCCCCACACATGGGGAAAAGAAAGGGATAAAACACTTCGATGCAGAAGACCAGCTCCACACATGTGAGCACCAGCTAACACTGCACGCGATGGGCTGTGGGGTGCAGGAGGGTGCGACACATGTCTGCACACAGGTCTCCTCAACACAACTGGGGCAATGGTGTCCAGGACACAGGTACAGGATTCCCCTGACTGGGTGCTGCCCCACCAATACTCTTGAGAGTCCAGCACGGGGGAGAAGTTAGCAAAGGGATAGATGCCCAACACCTTCCCGACTTCTGCATTTGTGAGGAAATGGCAAGGGAGAAAACAGTTTCTCAGTTTCTAGAAAAGACGTCATGGTTTTAGTGTATAGTTTCGGGGGTGTGAATACTGACTCCACTAGAAAAGAAAACAACATAACCACCGTCCACCCCAGTGAAACCGCAAGGGACTCTCGGGACCTAGGGCCGTGCCCTCTTCCTCCACTGTATGCTTGGATCTCCAGGTGAACATGCTGATTATGAAGGCACCGCTTTTTCACTACCCCACTCAAAATCATCCTTGTCGGTCTTTTTCTTAAGGTTTCTTAATTTTTATTTTTAAAGACAAAACTAAACCCAAAAGATCAAACTGGAGATAGACAAAGCGACCACCAAATATACTGTTTAACTTCTTAAAACAAACAAACAAACAAACACTAACAACTGACAACAATGCTCACAGTTTACAGTATGTTGACATTTCTTTTGTTGGTGATAAAGTAAACAAAAGTCCCTTCCATGTGCTCCAACAAAGGAAAACCAAGAGGAGAGAAACACAGGCCATTCCTTCCTAATCCTTTACAAACAATAATAAAAGGATAAACAAGTTTTAAAAATCTTTTGCCCCACTCATTTTTGTCACATCCACATGATTGGCTTCATACTGAGTTGCTCATGAATTACAGGGGCCCAGCCTGCCCCCATTTATTTCCACTTGTTTCTTTGTGTGCACTGCATTTGTGTACTGAGTGCACAACTTAGAGATGCTTCCCAGGTGCCTAGCCAGCCACACACAGCGTGTTTTCCAGCCAGTGTACACAGCAGCAAGGAGGATTAGGGCATTAGTCCCTTTTCTGCTGGCTAATGAGGGTGCCACCATATTGAAATGGGTGAGAATGTAAGAGGTGCAGAGCTCTGGAGGGAGGGGGTCGACACCCGCAACACTGGGGTCCACCCTTGGCAGCACAGCCGAAGGGTGGTTCAAGTTGGTGTGACTAGAAGGCGGTGTGAACTGGAGGGTGTGGGTCCACCCAGCACTGCCAGGCTGTGGCATCACAACCTTCCGGACTGCTTTCTTCTTCCATCTGTTTGACTCCAATCTTTCAGAGGGCTGGAGCATGGGTGGGGAGGAGGGAGGATTAAATAAATATCTGCATCTATTTCAGAAGGAAGGAAAAGTTGATCATAATGACAGTTTACAAGTGTACACAACTCAGGGTGTAAGGCACAAATTTACACGTGGAAAACAGGCTATTCACAGATGTAACCCACGAAAAACCCATGTGATCAAACTATTAATGTATGCAAGGTAGCAGCCAGCATATTAATTAGTTCACACCATTTGTGGATTTTATTTGCTGTCTCACATGCAAGGTGAAATGAGATGGCAAATCACAAGCTGGTGCCTTCACAAAAAGTAGGAACCACTGCCCACGCCAAGTTGGCACCGATGGGACAGGATATGCCATTCTAAAGGTTTCCCTCCGGGTTGCTTAGAAGTTAGGATCTGAAAGGGCTTTTAAATTAATTAATTTTTTGTATGTTATAGGCCAGAGACCTGATCTGCAAATTAACTGGTAGATTTAAATAAATATTCCCCTCCTAACTCTTTCTTTTAGCTACAGACCAGACAGTCCAACCAAACAAAGCTCAGAATTCCAGCTTCAACTTATTTACTCAGTGAATTTATTGTAAAAATAAAGAAACTCAATTATTCCAGTTAATGGATTTCACGTTAAATAGTTTAACTTTCAAGGGGCTTCAGAAGAGCTGTTTGTAGGCTGATATGTGGAAGAGTCCTTTCCTTAAGGAAAAAAAAAAAAGTGAACAATAAATAAAGAGTTACTTGCGTTATCGGTCACGTTATTTCATTAAAAGAGAGGAGGAGCAGAAATCTATGATATAGTCGCCCAACATGGCATTTATCTGCTGTAACAGAAAGCTGTAACACTGGTGGGCATTTCACAGTAACTGCGCATAGTAAACTTCTGCCATTGTTAAAGTCTGAGTTAGAATTATCAATGAATTCTTTATTTTTTGTCTTTTTAAATTTTCATGATTTTTAAAAATGTGTTTGTGTTTTGCAGTCTGGAACGCCAGCCCAGTTTGGCAACGCCCCGTGCAGTCACGGACAAGTGTTGTGGTTGCTGTTCACATGTGTGTGTGTATGTGTGTGTATGTGTGTGCACGTGTGATGGGAAATGGGGTGGTTGTGTGCTTTTGGCTCATGTTTGTGATGATAACTGAAGTCTCTCGTGGGTCCGACCTGCTGTGCGGTGTGGGGAAGAGTGAAGGAAGAGAATGGGGGTGAGTCTGTTGCACACCTTCACCAAACCACGTGGCCCGATTTTTGAGAGTACTCCTGTGTCCGGGAGAGGAGGACACGGTGTCCTCAGCTCTGCCGCGGCCATCTGGGTCTGGAGGGCGCCCGAGGCGATGGAGAACCTTGCTGAGCTAAGCGGATGACTCGCCTCGCTTGCTGGTCGACTCCTGAGCCCTCCCCCTGGCATTATGTACACGCGTCATTGGGCTTCATGGATGTGGAAAGGGGAGCAAAGGAGGGTTTGGGGGGTACGTCCGGCTTTAGCGAGGGTGTGCGCTTCAGCCCCGACCTGGTCAGTGAGTTGTAGGCGTTGAGGCTGGGCTGCCTCGACACTGTCACAGCCTGGCCGGAGGGCTGGGCGCTGTGCACCTGGATGGAGTCCACCCTCTGCGGGGCGGGGGGCGGGTTGTCCCCCCGGCCAAAGCTCTGGTTTCTAGAGAGGTGGGAGGAGTTGGAGGAGTTAGTATTGTTTCTTTTCAGAGAGGTGGCCTGGTGGCCCCTCGACAGCGAGTTCGTGGGGTAGCTCCTCTTGTAGTCAAGCCCGTAGGAGTGGTGCGCTGCTTCCAGACGCTTGCTCAGGCCATGCTGAGACAGGGAGGCTCCCGGCGGGCCCAGCGAGGCCTCCCGCTGGGGAACCTTGGGGGGCAGGCTGTCCAGGTTCTCCGCAAGGTTCACCCCGTGATTGGGACTTTGGCTGCTGAGATGCTCCTTGATGGTCTTATACTCCAAGGTGGCAGCCTGGTCTTCCAGTGCCATTTGGGCCACCTCGCTCATTTTGGGCTGGTCCACGTACTCGTGTTGGTAGCCCTGCTGTGTGATGGGCAAGACCACCACACTGGGGATGTGGCTCGGGGAGGCCCGGAGGGGCAGGTCCGTGGGGATCACGGGAGAGCCCATGGGGGGCATGTCTTTTGTGCAGGCATTGATGAGGTTTTGATTCCTTTCCCACTCGCGGCTGCCGCGGCTGGGCTTCCGCTTCTGCTGCAGGGTCGGGGTGGACTCGGGGGTGGGCAAGGCCGTCAGGTCCATGTGGTGCTGGTCAGCCTTAATGAGCATCTTGGCGGTATTGCTGGGGGTGGCGAGCTTGCCGTTGTGCATGAGTGGCGTAAGGATGGCCTCTGGCTTTGGGTCTTTGGACTGAGTGTCCCCGAAGAGGCCACTGAGCTTGGTGACGCTGCTCATGGACCCCCGGCGCGAGTGGGTGAGGTCCTTTTCCTTGCGCTGCACGACCGCCACGTCCTTGCGCCGGTGATCACAGACGCAGTACACGGTGATGCCAGAGAAAACGGCCCCCATAACAAAAGCCAGAATCACTGCGATGGCCAAGAGAGTGACAGGAACGAGCTGGTCTTGTCCTTTGAGGTAACTTTCCCGAATCACTCCTGCAATAGACATTGCATAAGGTGTTCAGCAATGAAAGCACAGTGGGGCTTATTGTTGTTTGGCATTCACCCTGTTAATTAATAACAGTAATAAGTGATGATAGCACCCCTGCATAATTTGTCTTTAGGGTGCAGCTTGCCAAACATTAACTAATTAACCCTCCCTAGCCTGGCCCTGCCTATGTAAATCATCTTCCTCTGTTGCCTTATTTGGGTCTGTTACGCTCTCCAAGTACACATATTTTCTAGTTAGCTGCACTCCATGGAACATGGCAGCTTTTGGTTCACAAAATTTACCCCTTTTTCCTTTTCATTTCTTTTTAGTCTCTCCCTATAGAATTAGAATAACTGAGATATTTTCTATCTGGAGGAAGAGGCAACAATTATATGCATGTTAAATGGAGAAATCACACAACAATCCAAGCTTCCAGCTGGGCTCCTTTCTGATGACTTCTTATAGCACCAGGGTCTCTGTCAGGAGAAAAGTGCTTTCCAAGCAACCAGGGAATAGAGCGTACATGTCATTTACAGTGGAAGAAAAGAATTAAAGCTCACAGATTGCAACATTTATTCTTATTTTGCCTCCAAAAATTCCAGGTGTATATGCTGAATATTTCAATGGAATACTGGAACTGGGAAAATATTTAGAAAAAAAGACCATTTGGGAGCCCCATAGAGGGTTTGAGAGATGTCAGTCCCATTGTTATGCTTAAGAGTTTGCTGCCACTGTGAGGTTCTTCAGCAGAGCTAATCTCTTCAATTTAATAAAAATTATGTGACTACACCCGTCTATAATCTTACACTACATTAACCAAGAAGCTGTGTTTCTGAAGTTGCTTTCCTGTTCCTGCTTAATCAGCCACCAAGCTGAGTGACTCTAATCAAATGCAAACACTGAAGCTTTTATTTTTTAATACCAAGTGAGAATACACATCACAATTGTCAGATCTTAAGTGCTTGATGCAGTAGCTAAAAAAAAAATCTCAAATACCTCAATTCCTGCCTCTGGAGAGTGAAAGAACATGAATACATTAGAAGCACTGCATGGGCTGAGGAAATGTAAATATTGTTTCTATTATGGAAATGATAGCAAGACAGAAAATGTACCCTCTTTGCTCTCAGGAGACACATTTTTCATCTACTAAATCAACTCTTTCTGGAACATGTTTAATATATTTTACTGGCAGGTATCAGTGGGACAGAATTACAATGAAGTAAAATAAAAAAAAATCTCTACTCCTCCCCAATACTACAACATGCAACCCTTAAACTTCTGCTGAAAACAGTTTTTTTTTTCTTTAAGGTCACAGCTGAGACCTTGAAGAAATGCAGCTTTGTCCTGGGGGTTCTTCTTGCTAAGATATTTTGATTACTGGAGTGATGGTTTTAAAACCCAGAAACCTTAGCCTGCAGATTAGATCCTTTTCTCTAAAGGACCCTCTCCTTGATGGGGTGACATTACATCTGGTTGCTGTAAAAATGATTGTCCTGTGACAAAGGATTGTGACTTGAAGTGGCAACACAGAAGCAGCAAAATCTCTTGAAGAAGAACATTCTGTGATTAAACAAATACCCTTGGTGATGAAAGGGAGTCACCCTAAGGAAAATGCTTAAGGTGATGAGACACTGAATAACTCCCAAACATGACACTTTTCCCATATTTCCATATTTATCTTTAGCATCTTTTAAGGAATAGACACCAGGAAGCAAAAATCCACCTATAACTCCCACCTTTTATGTGCGGGGCTCTCTACACAGCAGGGTTCCTTGCATTCAAATATGTTTTAATACCCAGTCAACCAAGAAAATGTGCTAATGAAAGTTTCTTCCTAAAATTTTCATTTCCTTATTGTTATGCTAAAACAGCAATTGATTTTCCTTGTATGGGTTCTATTGAACCTCTTTTTTTTAAACCACCTACACATGATTGCACAAAAATATATACCTGTGAATAAAGTGAATTTCGTTTCCCTTATTGAATTGGTGATTTCAGTAGGCTCTAACACCACTAGGCAACCACAGATGATGGGGAATAAGCACAATTTTTCATGGCAGAGGACACTTCATGGAACACTTTTAGACAATTTTATTGAGGGGTGAGCTGTATCTTCCCAAAATATGTTTAGTTTTCATAGGAAGCTGTCAACAACTGACTTTGGTACTCTACAATTTCATGCTGACTCCTGATTTAAATCTCATGTGACTCTTATAAGACTTGTCTTCCATAATCATCAGGTGATTTTTTTAATGTTGGGTGATCACCCAGTCTACTGTGTAGTATGTCCAGGAACTCCACTTGGGCGAACAGTGGCAAGAATAGCCAAAGGAAATAATGATTGTTGTTCTTGAGATTTGCAAAACTAAAAACTATCTCATGACTAGCTGATTAGAATCAGATGTATGCCATTTGACCCCACACCTCCACCTATAAGAAGGTGTCCACCCACCTGTGATCATCAATCTTCTCTATATAAACCGCCCCTAAATCAGCCTTGTAGGAATATGGCCTTGTAGGATGAAATGGTCCTCCAGCTTCCTGTCACCTAGCTCATAGCAAGAAATTTCTGTTTCTACTGCTGCTTTGGCTCTCAACATTGGCTCTGGCATGCAGCTGAGCACACCAAGCCTTTTGTGAGGTAAAGAGGCAGAGCAATTTATCCATTGCTTCCTTTTGGCTCCCAGATATGCCGTTCTTCTTTCACACCTGAAGTTCCTTAGCTATCTTAGATTCATGAAAACCACTTGCTCTTTTGCTGGGAAAAGACTTTTTTTTTAGTGGATGATATTTGAGTTCAGGTTTTTGGTTGTTAACAAATCAAGTAGAATCTGACCTTTAAGGAAGATAGTGTCTCAGATAGTTTTTTTCATCTCATTTTGTTATGTAAATAATGCCCTTAAAAACCTTTCTGCATCTCTTCATCTTGTAGACTTGCAGGCAGGGGATTTCCTCATTTGCTTGTGCAAATTCAGAAACCCATGCCCAAAGTTAGAAAGAGATCAGAGATTAAATTGAAAGTGCAGTGGAAGAAGGTAAGCGTTATTCTTGCGGAGATGGTTTCTAAACTTAAGGCTTTCTGCTCACATCATGCAAAAGAGAAAAGGACCATTTATGAAAATGATCAAATCAGCTCTGTGACCTGGCCATCGTGAAGGACAGTACAGCAGGCTTATCTGAGAGCCTCAACAGGGATGAAAAAGCCACACCACAGACTATCTCAGAAAGCTGGGAGTCTCAAGTGCCTATTTCAAGCTGGGTGACTTTTTGGCAAGTGACATCTCTAGGCCTCAGTTTTAATCTGTAAAGTGGGGTTAACACAATTTTACTGCCTTACTGGGTGTTAGAAGAATCAGATGAAATAAAGACTAGGAAAGCACTTAAACGCTGAAGTTTGCTGGACAAATCTAATGGTCAAAAGAAGCCACAAGGTAAGTGGTGAGTTAGTGGCTTGTAGAGGGCTGCTGAGTGACAGTCACAGCTGCTCCTATTGATTCTATTAGCTGTTGATCTCCCAGGGGTTAAAGGCAGACATGCTCTTCTCTGTTCCAATCTTATGTTGTCCAAGTGTAAAGCGGTGAGATGTTGAGACAACATCAAAGAGCACTTTTGTTTCAGGGCTTCCTATAGGTCTTCAATTTTGAAGTTACTGTAATTAAAAATTGTTGAGGAAAATGTTGAGCAAAACACAGCAATTATCATTCCCCATGGAGCTATAGTCCTACAGTCAGCTTGAGGGCAGTAGCCACGTATTTGTATTTATAACCTTGGCCATCCTCACCGCTGATAGCAGTGCAGCTAAATAAATGACTGTTGAATGCAAGGATTTTTAATATACTGTAAAGACACTTTAAATGCACTTCTAAACTCTTAAGAGTGACTGTAATCTTGCTTTTGATGTCACAAAGGAATCATATTGCTAATCAAGCAATAGAATTTTAATAATACTATCCATTGCATAAAAAAACTGTAAAAGTGTTCAGTGTTTATTCAAAACAATAAGAAAACATTTTAAAAATGAAGAGAAATTGGCTCTGGGATAATTCCAAAAGAGCCAAGGAGGGTAAATAGTTATTTGTAGCAATGGAGCGCTCCAGAGGGACTGAAAACTTTGAAACAAAGACATCTCTGCAAAGGTCAAAACGCAATGGGCTGGGAGGTTGGTGCCACCTGTGCTTCAGTCATGGCACTGGAGCCCTTGGTAAGTGGAGAGCCTTTGTTGGTGGATATTCTACCCTGCTGAGAATCCCTGCAGCAGGAATAGTTGAAGTAGGCTTCCCTGACCTGGGGTGTTCAAATGCCTTCTTCTGACAACCCCTGGGCCTTCTGCTCCACCAACTGAAAATGGGGCATTAGTAATGAACACAGTATCTGAAAAATCCTTTGGATTGATTCATTAACCCCCAGCTATTTCTCACCAGTCATGAGGTGCTAAATGATTTTTCTTTCCACCTTCCTATTGCAGGAAGCTAGGCGAGGCGCACAACGGCCTAGAGGCCCATTTCTCTGAAATCATGCCTTAAATTGGCAGAACTGAGAAAGGAGAGAATCTCCAGTGCATTTTTTTCCCCTAAGGTGAGAGTTTTCAGATGCTGCCAGGAGGCCTCAGTAAGGTAGTCTGAAGATCTTTAGAGGCTAAAGCAATGAAAAGATTATGAACAACTCTGCCCCCGAAGCCCTGCAACACATAATCCAAAACAAGAACAATTATAAACTTTACGAGGAAGCCTGATACAGTTCTGAATTTTCCTTCGATGAAATTGTTAATGAATTCTGAAAAATCAAACCCCAAATTCTTTATTTAAAAATATAGCTTCAGGTAGCCCTGCTTACAGAACTGTATCTGCTTAACTAGTGCATGGGTCAGAGGCCCAGCACCAAGCTCTGGGTCAGTTTGTTCTAGCAGTGATGCTGTCTCCCAACTCGAGACTGTGATTCTCTTGGTGTCTTTGTTATTATTCTTCTGGTATAACGAGGTTTTGGTTCCGAGCATCTTTGAAGCTGCTCTTAGCAAACATTTACTGAGCACGCTAAACCATTGTGCCGGGTGCTGGCAGTGACAAAGGGGAGTAAGAAGGGAGGCACTTGCACACAGCTCCACCCACAGTATGTAAGTGTAATCAAATACAGTTTTGATTTCTCTACCTCAATTCCTGGGTGTAAACTTTTCCTAGGTGATGGTATTTGAGCTAAGCCTTAAAGATGCATATGATTTCAACAGGAGCAGAGAAAGCAACAAAAACCAAGGGGTGGAGGGCAGCTAAAGGAAGGGCAGCAAAAGGAAAAGGAGAATGGCCTGACTCTTCTGGTCTCCTACATGTGCCAGACATGAGTCAGCCTGCTGTGCTCCTCCCTGCTTCTGGGACTTCACACAGGCTGTTCCCTCTGCCTGGAATATCCCTGCCCACCGAAATGAAACGGCACAGGAGACCATATCCTTTTAGGTCTCAGCTTCAAGAGAAGCCTTTTTCAATTTCTCAGATCAGGACAGTGCTTCCTTCTACAAATGTCTCCACAGCTCTGCCCTTCCTCTCTTCTAAACCACCACTTGTCAGATACTGTCTTGTGATTCTCTCACCTAGACTGCTCTAAGAGAGAAGGATTCACTACTGAATGCCCAGGCATAAAGGGGCTCAGTAAATGTCTGTTAAGCCAATAGTAAAACAATGCATGAATGAATCAGTAACATGGAGAAGACAAATATGACCTAGAAACATTTGAAAAAAGGTTATAAATAGCCTTGAATGACCAAAACAAGATGTTTAGAAGACCTATTAGTTTTGGAAGAAACATTCTTGGCTGATTTACCTGCAATTTCAAGGACCTTCTTGCCTGAGAAAGCTGACTTTGAGCTTCCTCTGCTCCACACTGAAGCAATTACTGAAAACCTACTGGTTTCAAAGAGTGTATAACTTTGTATCAAAAGCAGAGCTAGTCTATTACTGTTTTAAAAATTAACACTCTCAATCTTCAACACTCTCAATCCCCTGCACCCTACACAGGTGTCTAGGAGATGTTTTATATCCTATGAAGCAAAACAAACAACAATATACAAAATCAGTTGCACCTATCAAGCCAAACCCCAAGGAACAGCCCTCCTCACCCTCACACCAAATCCTCTCTGACTGGGTCAGACCCCGCAGGAGTAACTCGAAATGGTTAAGCACACTTGCGCCTCAGCCTGCTCCCTGGACTGCCCGCCCTGTGCCGCCGAGATATGATGGATGCGTCTGTCTCCATAGTGAAGTGATTAATAGGCATCTGTGTAAAGTGGACCCGGTGACCACAAAGACAACAAAGCCTCTCTGTGTCCTTTGGAGAAATATGCAAAGGCAAAGAGGAGGATGGACATTTCCTCCATCTCTGAGCCACAGAGGGTTTATGTTGGGTCTGAGAGCTAAGAAAGATGGCAAAATACCAAGAAAAGCCCCAGAGTAGGAGCCCCTAAAAATAGACTCATGATGCTGCTTTATAGTAAGACAAGCCTGCAATTTCCTTGAAATCCTCATAACAACTGGGGTGAATGGAATCTAACAACCCAATTTTTCTTGTTTGAAAATTTTCTTGCAATAAAATGCCAGGCTTACAGTCCTGTGAGGCAATATGAATGAACTAATCACGAGCCAAGCATCACCACGGCTATCCACACGGTGCCTACTGTATCCCTATTTAAGAAAAGAAAATAAATAGGGGAAAAACCCCAACTGGAGACATTTATTCTCAAAGCCACACCCCAGCCAATCGAGATGACCACACTGAAAGAGAAATGGGAGCTCTCTGTGGTTATCTCGGCAGGAAGCAGCCTTCTTGTCTTACGGCATAATGTGAACCAGATGGCTTAGGAATAAACTGATCCTCCAGCCGCCATGGAAATGGGCTCAAACTTTCCTTTTTCCTTTTATTTTTTTACTTTTTTCCTCCATGGCTGTCTAAAGATTAGGTACCAGGATAGAATATGGTCTTTAAGATTAAAGTTAGTGACTAACCATGTAGAGTACAGGCAGTAGACTAACCAGTAGAGGCAGCTTCCTAGGTCTGTTTCAGTCCAGAAGCTATTTTAAAACTCACATATTGAACATTGCTCACTGCGGTTGTCTACAGATGAATACACTTCCAGTTCTGTCACCTCTGAAATCAATGCAGTTTTGGTTGGGATGCCATCATAAGGAGAGAAGGGGAAATGAGCATGAAACTCAGTGGATTTCATTCTTTTAAGAACAGCTTCCCTGTTCTTGGTTCACTGGCCCTCTGTTACTACAGTTTCAGACTTTGTGTTGCTGGTAGGAATAGATTTCCAGAGCATGGATCGATGGATGTCTAGATCCAGAATTCTAACAGGACACGTTTTATAATCCATACCCTAGAATGCCACTCTGTGTTTCCATGTTTTATATGGTTACTGTTCTTGAAAAGGTAATTTGTTTTTTATATTAACAAAGTTTTTGAAAATTTTTAGAGTTTATTTTCCTGCCTTAGGTTTCTTTTTTTCTTTCCTAAATGAGATGGGAAACTCAATGTTTAAGTAATTTCTGCAACCAGACAAAATGTTCCTCTACTTTTCAACTTCCTGGTCCTTCCTATCTTCTTCATTTGTTCTCTCACAAAGCATTAAAGCTACAAAAGGAGATAGTAGGTCTTCTTATAAAATTGTGAAATTCAGATAATTGTTTGGATTAGCTGCAGTGCTTTTTCTCTACAAAGTAAAAATAAAACCAATGTGATGAAATGAGTATTAACACTAGTAAAACTGCCAAGTTAAACTTAACAGAAATAAAGTTCATGAGATTTAGGTCAAAGATGAGGGTAGGTGTTACTGGTTAAGAACACAAGCTTTGAGGTCATAAAATCCAAGATTTGAATCTGGGCTTTGCAAATAAGGGGCTGTGTGACCGTGGCCATGTCGCTCAACCTCTAAGCCCCAGTAGAGCTGGCTATGTGATGAGTATTTATGGGAGGATAAAATAGGCTAAATAAATGAATGCATGGAAAACAGTTAGCATTGTGCAGGAAACATGGTAATACCTAATAATGAAAAGGCAGTATTTCTAGAATTTCTGATAAGTTGCATACTTTGTACAGTGTCCCAGATAGATTACTTTAAAGCAACACTTTTTAGGGATCCATTGTGTTATTCAAAAATAGAAAACTGAGGATATAAAAATACATAAAGCAAAATCCTCACTAGTGAGCACTATAGGAACCTGTCAGCAACAGGAAAGTGTCTTTAGTCAGTGCCACTCACCATTAGTTTCACCTGGAACCTGTTAGAAACAACAAATCCTTGGGTATTACCTAGACCTGCATCAGAATCTTTGGGTAGGGCCCAGAGCTGCGTTTTAACAAGGCCTTCAAAAGAGTCTCATGTTCACTAGCTCTTGGGGAGCACTGCATCAGTGACATCGATAATATTCTAGATAATGATACTAAGCCTTTAGCTCTATTGTCCAACCTCATACAGCACAGAGGGAGTGGCTTTCCAGACTTCCAAAATGACTTGTGAAGTTTTCACAAATAAATGCACCACATCTTCTTTGGTGTTCAAAGTATGACTCTTTAGTGGGTAATATGTGTAATTTCCATACTTGGTTGTCATGCTCTCACAAAGAAGACAAAGACTGATGTTACTTTATTGGAAACAACCATCGAATTCCTCACATTTCCCCTTGGTATCTGACAAAAGCATGGCTTATGCCCCAAAACTGAACCCAATTTGCTAGTACCAAAGGTACTGGAAAGATGCCAGGGTCTTTTTATTCCACTTGGCGTGAAGAGGGGAAATTCTGATGCTCCCCTCCTCTGTAGCAGTGGCTATTAGGTATGGTTGGAACTGCAGAGTTCAGATGTATCCTACATTGGATGGGCCCAGTCATGACTGGATCCCAAGGGCAGAAGAGGCAGAAGGTTTTATGGAGCTGCCATTGGGTACAGTAGCCATCTTTACATGTAATGTCACCTCAAAATAAACTCCTTAAACAATATTGAGAATGGGGCAGGGAATGCAAAAATCTTCCCCCCATCTGTGTCTGACCAGACAAGAGAAAAAGAAACTCAGGAAAGTTCTTTCCCTTCATATTCTAAGCCAAAAGGAGTGATGTGAGGTCATGTTTATTCTCCATGTTAAAGTCCTGCTTAAAAATAATAAAAATGCCTAGCATAAGAGTGCACTCAATAGAACCTGGCACTTCCAATCTGCTGAGCTGAACTGAATCTGTAAATCCATAGAATTACATAAGATATTTTTAAGTTACATAAAATTTCTGTTATGTGCTTTTAAATCCTGGAGTGCAAGACCTATTGGCACTTAAGGTATATTTATTACCTTAACAAATGTCAGCTGATTGTGTCCAGTGTTATCTATTATTTATGAATAACAAGAGGCTATAGGACTGCAAATGACAGGCTTTAATATGTCCAAAAGGTTACACATAATGCAGTTTGCAGCCCTATAAATTTCTCGACACCATTTTCCCTCCTAATAAAGTATTGTCAGTGGCTGCCTGTACTAAAATTCCATTATTTCTATATAATTTATAATGACTACCTCTGACTTCAGTGAAGAAAATTGTAGATGTTTGAAAAACAGTGCATCCTTTTAAAAATATGAAATTAAAAAGATAATTGGAGTGGGAATATTCCTATTACCCCATTAAAAAATGAATAATTTTACAAAGATAATTCCCAAGTAGAAGACCTATAAGTGCTTAAGAAATATTAATTAAAGATGACAAACCTTTATAGTGCCTGTAATTAGCTTTCTGACACCAATTAGGATCCCATCTACTGTGCACACACCGTACCTGATGCTATCCAAGTACATTTTACTAGTTGACTTCAGGGCTTTTCTGGGGTTTAAAGTGGTGAAATTCATGTGCTTTCTCTCAGTCCCTCCAGCAGCCTGTACATTTTGTGAGGGTTTATCTTTTACTCCCACAGCCTATATCTCTTTAGGATCTGCAAGTGAACACACATTTTTCAACCTATTTCTCTCTAGGGCAGTGGAATGTATTATATATTCTGGGAAAGGCCTACAGAGTTTGAGACCATTCTCATGTGTAAAGTTAAAAAAAGAGATGCTCTCTTCAGAAAGGTACCTTCTTGTAGACTAGTCTAAGAAACAATGAGGTTTTCAAAGTCAAATGTCTAATAAGCATAAAAGCAAAAACTCCTTCATGAAATTCAACTATCAGAAAATTGAGACAAAGCTGATATTATTTTTCCATTATTGCACAGCATCCAAACTTTAGATTGACTCTTCACAATTTTATTATGAGGACAAAATAGAATCTAGATGAACACAGTGCAGTTGAATCAATTAAAGTGCAAGTTTGTAACTATTCCATATGTTCAGTTAATAAAATCATGCCTCATCTAGACCCTTTAGTCCTTGAAAGTTCCATTAAGCTGTGAGAAAACTTTGTCGTTGCATGTGTTTTTGTACAAAAGATGGAAGAGAATGAAAAATAAAATAGAATAGGGTAAAATGTCAAAAATGATATGGATTGAAAATGGAGTTGTCGATTAAAGAAGGTGGGTTTTTTTAATACCCTGAGGTTTAAGATGCTGATTTAAAAGCAAAAGTTCAAGTCTCCCTAATCATAATTTAAGTCCTTCGGTTTTTGAGAAAATGAATAGCTTGTAGGTAAAAAAAAGAGGTTTAGTGGATATCTCTAGAAAATTTAAATATTGGTGTGCACTTCAGGCAGGCAGATGAAACAGCTTTCTACATGGTTGACATTTAACTTTTTTTTCCTTCCACCCTTTCCACAATAATCTCATCAAGAACTCAGATAATTCAGCAAGTTGTCAAGAGGATACACAATTAACTGGATCAAATCTACATCCATGCCTGCACTCTTGAAAGAACAATTTCAGGCTTCCACATGGGCTGCTCAGTGCTCAGCACACATTCGCACGCGGAAATTGCCTCCTCGTCTGTATCATTTTCCTCAGTCCTTCAAAGAAAAGTCAGGGACTACAAATAGACCCTTTTTTGGGTTAAGTGGCAAAGAAATAATATAGTAAAAACAGAGCAGCACCCTAGGTTATATTATCATGTCTTTTTCAACCACTCCTGATTTAAAAATCTGAAGAGACTGAGAAACATCTGTCATAAGCCACAAATCCCAGTGTTGTAACTAAAGTGACAGGAGTTACGGTTTATAGAGTTTAGCTTGCTTTGGGGCTTTACCTGGGATAAGGCCTACTTTGGCAAGAGGCATTTACCAGGGAAAGTTCAGCGAGTTGTAGCAGCAGTATCAATGCAAAATTCAATTTCTCAAATTTGTTGTGTATATGTCTGTAACTAACACCTCCGATGTTTAAATAATCACCTTGCTATGTATTACCTATACAGTGTATAGCAAACCATGTTCCCTTCCTTCTCTCTCCTGGGTCCTTGTGTTCCCACCAGTGATGGGAGTTAATGGTGAAACTCCTCAGCATGATATTTAGGGCTGCAGATAGACCATTCCAGTCTCAGCTGACATTCCGGCTGTCCATGTACTTTATCAGCCTGGTCACTTCACACTGCCTACCTCCAGCACCACACGTTGCACATTCACAGCACTGTGTCTGGGTCATAGAGTTATTCAGTTTGGAATGCCTGTCTTCCTTCTTCTGCCACTGAAATCCAACTTGTCCTTCAATGCTCCCCACTTGGAACCATTTCTGCTCTCCTGTGCTCCCTCAGCTCTCTGCACCCCCATCTCGACTTCTCTTATTCTCAGGCTCCCCTCTGCCCCAGCAGATACACAGGTAGATGGATCACCTGTGTATCTGTCCTATAAGCTACCTGACTGCAGCCTTATGTTGAATTCAAATCTGTATCTTTTGTGGCTCTCAGGATCAGGTCTACATATAGCACATGTTGGCTGAGTATCTGCTGAATGCATGAAGAAAGAAAGGAAAGGTCATGTTTGGCCCTTTTTTTCAGAGTAGGGTTATCATTGCTATTGTTAAACTATTATTTTCTCGTGCTTTTTGGATTTTAGCTCTTTTTTCCAAACCCATAAAAATGAAAAAATATATATGGTTAACAAAAGAGCTGACAAAATTTGAAGTTAAATAAAATTTAAAAGAACCAGTAGTTTTAACAGCATCCTGGTTCAGTAACAATTTGATTTCTGAGCCTTCTTTACATAAAAGTGACATATGAAAGACTGCTTCCAGTGATAATCTTTTAAATTACACGTTATCTCATTTTAAATACATACGTCACTTTGAATGCATGATCTCTGAAGTTAAATATGATATGAATATTTTTCATGGAATAATTTTTTTAATTTAAATGCCTCTGATAGAGTAATATTATTTTGGATTTCCAAGAGTTTTAAAGGACAAATGTGATTTAGAGACTAGACCTCATACCCACACTGGGTAAGTTTATCAGCAACCTCTTCAGTGTGATTCAGGTAGCAAAAATATCCTTTGTTCAATCTAAATTTCAGATAAACTATAATGTCCCATGCAATATTTGGAATGTGCTTACACTAAAATTATTCAATTCCATCTAAATATTTAAAAACAGTATTCAGGTGTATCTAAAATTTAAATTTAACTTCACATACTGTATTTTATCTAGCAACCTCCTCTTCTACCCCAAGCTGTGTATTTCTAATGAACTCCCACAAAAATTCTTTACATGAACTCAGAACTTTTGGAGGTTAAAATAGTTTAAGAGAGAGGTATAAAAATGATATTAAGTCTTTATAGGGGAGGTAAAGCACAGATTATAAATTTAAAAACAGACTAAATTTTAAGAATTTTTTTTTTAACTTTCTATTACTGTTAGGAGCTTATGAACTAAATTTCTTACGAACTTTGTAGAATACTTTCCCTCTCACACTCCATGATGGAAATAAACGAAATGTCATTCAAAAGAGTTCTTGAACCAACAGTATTCAGTTTCTTCTCTCTTAATGTTCTTTGCATCTGACTGGACCTGTTTCTTTTGTACTTGGTTTGGTTAATTTCTGGTTAAGTGAAAATAAGGGCCCTTCCCCCTCCCACTAGGTGAAGCCCTATAAGACAGAAGCCCTTTCTGTGAAGTCTTCTGAATACGGTCTTGCTCCACTATTGCACCTAGAAATGGCTATGATTCTGTTTGTTTTCCTAATTAAACCTGTATGAGCTTAGTGTTGTTTTTTTAATAAAGGTTGGGTTACTCAAAAAGCAAAGGCAGAGTTTGCTAGCATTTCTACAAATTTTTAAGTACGAATCCAGAGACCACTCCTCAGTTTCCTCATCCTCCTTATGAAGTGATATATTACTACTATTGTGTTGGTACTGAAGACTAAATGAAGAGGGGAGGCCAAACTGGCTCGGAGCATTCTATCCTGCTGTGTCATGACCAGTTAGTTGCCTTCAGCTGTCCAACATGTTTCCTAACATCTGCTGTGCATTTTCAGCCTTGTTCACAGAGACAGTCGTGGTCATCATGCATTCTGCTTTGCTTTCATGACTCCTTACACTTTGTCTGTCTGGCAGTTTGGTATTTCTTGGATAGGATCTATGTCCATCACAAATATAGCCTTCACTGGGATCCAAATTGCACTGCAGAACCAGCGATAAATTTTGCTTGTGATGCTTCAGAAAACATTTTGTTACAATAATGTTACTGAAGAAATGGCAGAGAAATCTGGCCGGACTTCAGGAGTGAAGAAAAGACAAAGGTCTATTTTCCTTCCCATATTACTGACATCAGGTATAATTTTCTCTGTACAGAAAATGGCTTACATGTGACTTGATAGGAGCTAAGAAATTACCTTTCTCATTGGGAGAACTGAGGTGCTTGAAAATCCCAAATTTGGGAGATTTCAAGCGTTGGAGAATGTTAAAATACCAGAGTAATCAGAACTGGGCTTGGTTAGTAAGTGGACTCAGACTTCTCTGTCTGTTATTCTGCAAACCTGGCTCCCAGGGATTGGGACTGAGAATAGGTAAAGAGTGGATGGGAGAAAGGTCAAGTGTTGGGTAGGTATTGTCAGGACAGTGTCTTCGTGGGTACTGGGAAAGTAGGTGAGAAGCAGGAGTGCTGCAGGTAAGCTTTCCCTTGGCCACCATGTGGGCGATAACTAGCTGCAGTCTACACTAGGCTACTCACTGCTGATGTGGAAAGAAAACCTACCAGATGCTTAATAAGCCTAGAGTGGCTAATTTCTTTTTAGTCTAAATTCATTTTACTTCAAATTCCTACTTGAACAAACTTCCTATCTCCAATCAGAAACTTCGCAGCTGGAAAAGAAAACAGAATAGCACTAGATTGTCTAATTGCAACACAAACTGAGAAGTGCATTCACTGGGCTGTAAAGGGTGCAATCAGCAGAAGAGTTGGCGGTCATCAAATCTCCTTCTTCCACATATCAGAAGCAAAGGTTTTGGTGGTAGTTTAATCTTCCTTTAACTGTTCTGGGCCAGTGTAACTTAAATTTCAGTCAAGTACTAATACTACAATTTCAGTCCTACCAAGTGTCATGTAGCATATTGTTTATTTAACATTTTTATATCCCCAAGAGCACCTGCATTATTTACTTAGTATTTTATTTACAAACCCTAAAGTATATTTCAAATGGAAATGTAACATCATTGTCTAAATGGAAACAATATCACTTTTCATAGATAGAAGGTAACGTTATTTTGCTTTCAGTTAACTTTAATTCTAGCTAAAAGTGTCTGCAAGATAAAGCACCAGTCCAACTCCTGTTTTTCCTTTGTCAAACAGGAATAGCAACAAGTTTACTGAGTTTTAAGTGACAAAGTACCAAACTAAGACTTATTCCTTGACATAAGCAAGAAGACTGAAGGAGGAATGAGAAAGCATAACTACCCGCTATGTGACTCAACGCCCCTAAAGGCCAGGTGCCACTGAAGTCTTACTTCAGTGAGGTGCTTCTCTCCCCACTGGGAGGCAATACAGTTGTAGGCTGTAGTGCATTAATAGAATAAGTAATTGGCTACAAAGAGGATTGTTGATAAACTCTGTGATTCATAGAATTCCATTTAGGATTGTTATGAAGCATAGACAATATATTCTTTGTCCTCTATGGACATTATAAATCTTATTGGATTATTCTTCAAAGTAAAAATTGCTTAGACAAATAGCTTGTATGACAATTAAAACGTAGTCAACATTTACTGTATATTTGAGTTTAAATTATTCATTTAATTTCTAATTTGGATTATGTTTCTCCATTTTTCCTTCCCTATAAGGATCACTTCTTCTTGACTAAAAGTAATCATGTGGTAAAACCTCACTTGAAGATCTCCCAAAGTATATAAGAATACTACAGTTCTGGGATTCCTTATCAAATGAGAACATCTCTTTCCATATTTACTATTTCATCTGTTTTCAGAGAACTCACAAGAACGCTATAAAGTCTGAAGCAGGAGATTTTCTTCTGTTCTGTATTGACTCTTGTGTACTACTGTCCACCACATTTCCATTTTATATTTATGTCCCACAGAGTCCTGGCAGCTCTGTGCACAGCCAAATTCCTCAGATATCTTACAGTGCTCTTGGAAGTCAGGTTTGATAGTGTTGTTGCTTTTCATAAGAAACCAGAGCAATGAATAGCTATTAACATTCTCAGGATTATTTAACAACAGAAACAAAGCATAACCCCCAAGCCCTCATTTCTCTTGCTGTGGGGTGGGATGGTTGGGAGTAACTCAGATAAAAATAAACTGGATTTTTTTCTTTTTTCTTTGTAATTATAGCCCCTTTGTAATTACTCATTACCACCTCAATAGTTATTAGATGAATAAATATATTTTTTTAGATGCGGCAAAACTAAGAACAAGTAGTCAGGGCTGCATCTAATTTATCAGCTTGGTGATTAAAGGGCTGGCTCTTGAGGCTCCAGACATCTAGGGACCCAGAGATAAAGCAGAAGAGTTGGCTGTGTTTTTTACTAATGATCCAGGGCTTGAAAGATATCAGACAATTTTAAAGAAAAGCAGCAAGGACAAGAGACATTAGCCAAGGCTAGTAGGGTAATGAAGGGCAAGGCCAGTTACTGAGAGAGAAAATTACTTCATTTTCTATGATAATGCTGCTCCTACATGCTCTGAGGGTCTGTTCTTATGCTTTGTTAGTGCTACTGTGTACACATACAGTATCCGCACACTACTCACTGTGTAGAAGGGAAGAGCCTTGGACTGTTCCACAGAGGGGCAGAGGGCTTGGGTCTATTATTTTGAAATTGGGAGGCTACGAACAATGGTAGCAGAAGGGGGTTAGACTGCAAGGTGAGGACAGTGCTTTGACAGAATGTGAGGGACGCACAGGATTAAATCAAGACAAAAGACATAGCAAGGAAAAGAAAGAAATCGGCAAGCAAACATACTCTGGAAGTGCAGAATTATGTTGAAGATGAAGTGTTACACACCAGCCCAATGGCAGTCAGCCAATCTGCAGCACAGCCGTTGGGCTTACTTTGCTCACTGGCTCTTTTTCAGGGGCCGAAATGAAAAGAGCACTGGACACTGGACTCCTCAGCTAGCTGGTCAGCAGACACATGTTCTGCTTAGCAGGGAAATGTGCAGTATTTTAGGTATTTTAGAAACAATTCCAGAGTATATTTAGCTCCCCAAATTTGAGCACACAAATGTCACATTCCCATGAGAAGATCGGCCCAGTGAAAAGAGCACCCATCAGAGGTCCTCAAAACCCAGGAAGGTCCTGCATCCCAGAAGATGCGCACACACGGATGTGACATCACTCAGGCACCAACATCGGGGGATGAAAAGAAGCGAGGGGATCACAGATTGGTTCAAGTTAAGGGCTGTCACAATGAGTCAGAAAAGGAACAGGACTTTTCCAACAGAATAACGCCACCACCAAGTCATACCACACAGTGCTTGGCAAAACAAAAGTTTGAAATAAATCATGAACAGTAAACAGAAAAATAATTCAGAGTCAAATGGAAATTAAAATCATGGTAAAAGGAACATTGAGTCATATCATTTTAAAAAAAATTTCTTCATCACAACTCATTGGCATTGCCCCATCACACATATAATCAACTGTCAGAAATCAAACTCAAATTTGACAGGGCAAGGCAAGGAGTGCACAAAAACAGTGAGCATGTTAAACACCCATGCAGTCACCTCTGCCACCATTGTTTGACAATGTGTAGACTGCTTCCAGCTTTGTCAATATTCATAATGAGACCCAGGAGAATGCACAATGCTGGATTTTAAAACAATCTGTCAGAGTGTTAATTGGACTCTTCAAGAACCTCCTTCCTTAGGGGAGTTAACGACTGGAGAAAATCCATGCCACCCCTCTCAGTGAAGTGAAAAGAAAATGACTGCAACCAACAGATAGAAATTTGGTTAACACGCAATGTTTTACTGGAAAGACTGTTCCAGAACATCACAGTGGGCAAAGACAAAATGCTTTCTATTGAGTTGTCTCTTCTGGAGAATAGAGCCAAGACCAACCGACCCATCTTGAGTCTGGAGCCACACATCACAAATGAGGGCACACGCTGGGCTTATGGCTATCCAGGCAGTTTGTCCTTCATCATTTGCTTTCTCAGTTTGGTAAGAACAGAGATCCCTCTGACTTAAAGAGGCAGAGAATAACATGCCCCCCACCTTTAAATAGATTTGTGGCAGGGCATACTAAGAAAAAGAACTCTATAGCAGCATAATAACATCAGTGAAGGGGCCATGCTCAAGAATAAGATAAAAGTGGCAAGTCTTTACATCAAGGCTTAGGAAGTAGGGCAGCAGAGAGCGCAGTGCTCTCAGAGGAGGAGAAGCAAGAAAAAAAAGAGGATCAAAATTTAGCATGAGCGTCTGCCCAGAAAATATTCTACTAAAGCAAAGATGGAAATATAGATGCAGGAAATCCTGGGAGAGGGCATGACAGAGACTGTCTTCCAAGGGTCACAGTGGCTGCACTGCCCTCGAAACTGAAACCCCAGCTTAGATGGAACTCTTGAAAACATATAGAAATAAACAATTCTGAATGGGAGGAAACAGGTCAGCAACATAACTGGGCTTTTCAGCCTCTGATTTACAAGACTGTTTTTTGGACAAGAAAAAGCCTCTTTGGTTGCAGCTGCAGCTGAAGTAGGATGTGTTACCAGAAGCAGCGAATGGCAAGAAAAGAGATGACATTTCCTGTCTGTAGTCAAGCAAAGAAAGCAAAGGAAAATTTGGGACAGTTCACAGTGGAGTCCCTTTCATTTAGTGTGGCTTCCTTTCCATTTTAAATGCATAGCAATTCTGCTTGATTAAATAACATATTTTTGTTTCAGCTGCTGGCCTCTAAGGGCAATTACAGTAGTCTGAGGATGACAGCCCTATTCAAATTCAGCACCATGTGAGAGGGAGAGATGTTTCCAGCCAGAGAAGTCTTTGCCCTGCTATTTCTTAACTCACTGATTAATGGGCTTTTACTTCAAGTACATTCACTTGCCAGAGCCTGCACAGCATTCCATCACATTATGGTGGGAAAAGGTGCAAAACTCACAGCGTGAAACTCGGAAGCTGGAAAGGGATCTTAGGAGCAGCATCTGCTTAGGGCTAAGCCACACTTCTCCTAGGAGAAAGGAGCTCAGAGGAGGTGCTATTTGTTTTGTGTGGTTTCTTCTTGGTCAGGGCATAGTCTAGGATCAAGCCTCACACAAGGTTGGGTTGCAGTCTTTTCTGAGAAGAGGACCCATAAATGTTACTGGGGTTCAGCTGGAAGCGGTCACACAGCCCTCCTCACGCTTCCCTCCCTCTCCCCCCAAAGTCGAGGCATGTCCAAGGCCTTACCCTTCTTGTCTTGGTGATTATGGGAAGACACTGCCCCCAAAGGGTCTGTGTTGCCAGGTGAATCGAGCAGATCCTTCCAGTCCAGCATTTCTCCCCTAGACTCATACCCCTCCTGAGCCGCCGAATCTGACGTGGTGGTGCTGGGCAAGAGGGAACTGGCGTGCCCTGTTTTCATCACAAATACAGTTAGGGTAGACATTGCCGAGAGACCCACATTCTCTCTGTCCAGAGGCCAGGACCTGGGACACTCATGCTGGCTGTGAGACCGGGAAGACATGGCCCTCACAATGACAAGGCGAACTGGTGGTAGGGAACGTGGTGTGCTCTGCCAAAGTCACAGTTAGATGATGAAGAGCCAGATCCTACTTCAGTCAGTTGGTGAGTAAGCCCTGGGGAACACTTACCACTCCCTCTGTGCATACAAGGGTAACAGACACTTCCGAGAGTTGGGAAGATAAAGTCTCATAACAGTGAAAGCATCTAGCACAGTCTGATCCATAGTAAATGCACAAGAAATAGAATTGTCCTTCTATGGCTCCCATGGCAGCATTCAATACAGAATGTATCCACTCTGGGGACACTGTAACTGGTGGGCAGGTGTACAGGAATTGGGGGGGGGGTGCTCCTGATGACCTCAAAACTCCTGTCTTGAGCCCTAATGAGGAAGCGCAGTGGTGTGTCTAACCTCGTGTTGACTCAACTTCACAGGGACTCCCTGTTCTGAGTTTCTGCTTTCCAAAGACAACTGCACTCACCTCTTTCTCACTGGAATGGGGACTCTAAGTGCTACACAGTGTTATGACTGCATTCTGTGTCAGGACTCATATTTATGACATGTTGTTTTCACTGACTCACTGAGTCAGTTGTTTCACTGACTAACATGAGTCAAAGGAAAAAAAAGAGAGAGTTTTGAGATCCAGAGTAGTCCACCATAGGATATGGTGAGGTTGGGAGCTACGGCAGACACTGTGGACATTTCCTGTTAGCAACCTTGTGAGCACACTCTCCATCATTTCTCAAGATTAAGTGCAGACTGTATCAGGTGCTTTGGTCTAAGCTGTCACAATGATTTAAGGAAGCCCTACTACCTGTTCTCTTCAGTTGAAATAAAATATAACCTCTCTGTGATTTTCCAGTGGATTTGGCTTATTAAACCATCTTGCCTGTAACAGCAGCCTCTTGAACAATTTTTAAAAAGACATCAGGACAACTACCGAGCATATGTAAACAGTGTCTTTGGTGGAAAGTAGGTCAGATTCACAATAATTCTCAAACTTCCAGCCTTAGGATGTGATTACCATGTACACGATAAATAAAATGACACTAGAAAGATAGGTAATAATGATAAATACATTGCATTCGTCTTTTTGCACAATCATTGGAAGTTGGATTTGCAGAAGATTTCACAGTGCAAACAACAGACAACGTATTTTTAAAATAGCTTTTTATCTTTAAAACTTTTGCTTAGCAGGGAAAAGCAAGCCAAGTGGCTTATCTAAGTTATGACAATTCTGTGGAAACACCACACTTAAATGACACCACAAAGCTTTGGTAACATTTAAGAAGTCCCTTTCTATGCAGAACTGATGTGGCTCACACAGCTTCAAATATCCACTTGGTTGAAAATAGTCTGCTTCATATCCCACTGCTAAGAATGTGTTCATTTAAGACTCAAGGAATGCTTGACTTTAGAGTCTTTATTTTTGTGTTTCTGAGTTTCACATCTCATTGCCTGATACTGATAAGAGAAGAGGGACAGGAAAATGAGCCTAAAAAATGGAAATAAAGAATTTTGTTATTTCCTTCTTGCCTACATTGAAGTCTAAAATATAAACTCTATTTTCCTCTCATGAATTTAAGACTACCCTAATGAATAATATGATTGGCTTAAGAGAGAATTCAGCACCCTGCATAAGCAGTTATAAGTAGCTTTTAGGGAGTTAGAGAAAGGGAGGAAGAAAAAAATTTCCCCTCCAAGTAGCAAGAATTTTTTTTTTTTTTACCTGAAATGATATACATTTTGAGCACTTTAAATTTAACTGTGTTCAAGGGGCAATTTTATGGTAATGCCATAAGTATGGTTTAGGGAAAACATTTCTTAATATGGTAATCTAGGGGAAATATATGCCTAAGGGACACATTCTCTGTAGAAAGATTTCCTGGACCATATGCTGCAAATACATGGAAAACTCATTGGTAATGGAAAGCTATGGCTATGAGACAAAAATTAATGTGGACCAGATGGTAGTTAGGTGGGAAAATGCTTTACACAAATGCGAGAAATCAGCCTCTTCTTCTTATCGCTGAAGTGTTAGTCTAATACCTACCACTTCTCTGTTTTCTATATGTAAATCTAGAGAAACCATGCATCCGATTTACTCAAAAGAAAAAAATATAGAGAGCAGCATGAGGTTTGTAATCTTTAAACTTACACTTTAGGATAACAAATGGAACATGTGCCAGTGGAGAATTAAACAGTCAGAGAACCACCATGGAAAAACACCACTAAGAAGAAATCCTTCACTTGAAATCAAGATGTGCATTACTATTATCTTTCTAAGCTTAAAAGGTTATAAGGAAACCACTGTATTCCTTGTAATTTGATTTTAGAAGCTCTATTATTTTTATGCATCTCTTAAGAGACTTTGTAACTTTTGTCGCTACAAAAATAGGCAATCATTTGTGGATACAGTATTTTATGAAATACACAGTATTGTAATATATTTGCAACCTATGATTTTGTCTTGTCAATGCAAAAGGTCACATTTTAATCAGTGGAGCTTATGCTATATTATTATTAAAAATGTGAAGACATAAATATTACTTAAAAAGTTAATTTTAGAACTGAGAGTATTGGTGCATACCTATAATCCCAGAATTCTGGGAGGCTGAGGCAGGAGGATGGCAAATTTGAGCCCAGCCTGGGCAATTTAGTGAGACTTTGCGTCAAAATAATAATATTTTTTAAATGGCTGGAGTGTAGCTCAGAGAGAAGGCCCTGAGCTCAATTCCCAGTACCCAGTACCATACACACATGAAAAAAAAAAAGTTTACTGCAGTGTATAGTTTCTCTACATCTACAAGTCATTGTGAGTCTAGAAGTTAGAGAGCCTTCAAGCTACTCAAAAGTATTAACAATAATTATAGCCAATTAAACATACAAGGGAGACACTAAATAGAGAAAAAGAGGGGAGGAAATTAATCAGGGTCCAATTCACTAAAAAAAGTTTTTACATATGTAACTGGTGTCACATACTTTTTGCCTACAGAAAGTTTACATGATTATTGAAATGATCCCTTTCCCAAAATGGGTAATTCTAGTTCTGTGGTTTGCTCTATGGACCTGCACCTAGCCACAGTCCAGGACACGCAAAGGACACAGCTAGAAACTGCATGCGTGTACTTTGGACTTTAAGATTGGCTTTCTCATCTATGTTTATGCTCATAAAACAGCAATTTGATCCTTTCTTTGATGCTCCAAACAGAGCTCCTGGTCCCTGCCTGGACCAGAGAAAGCACTCAGTAAATATTTGCCAGATGAATTAATTAAATCTCTTCTGAGTTTATTAATCCAAAGTAGATATCTCTTGTAATAGTTTGTAGGTAGAGAAAAACTTTCTATATTTTTATAAATACTGTCTGAATCACCACTCATTTGGATGGTCAATTAATCACCCAACTACTTCATAAGGACAATGCCAACTCGTCAGTTTCATCACAAAAACTACAGATCAGAAGCTGAGGATGAACAGGCATTGTCTTTTATAGTGTTAATATGGAAAAATAAGTATTTTTCCTTTGAAAAGGAAAAGAGAGATCCATAGCTTGGAGAGTGATTATTTTGTTCATAAAAAGCATCCCATAGTTTAATTATTCTATCTGAGAAATTTCCCGGGAGTTAAAATTGATATTAGTTTAACTGATGAATGCTGGGGAGGTTGCTGGCTCAATTAGCTTCAAGATTTCTCAATATCCGATAAAGATTATTCAGTTATAGGAAATGATTGCAAAGTATGATACTGGAAAAGAGCAGATGCTAAGATGGGTTTTCTTCCTGAAGGCTAAGGCTAAGCTACATGACATTTTCTTCCTGAGCAATTTTCACCAGGTCTTTGGTGTTAAATATTCTGGTAGGTGAGAAAATGTTAAAAATGGATGAACTCTGTAAGTTCTTCTACTCCACCCAGCTCACTTTGCAAGGGTGTGGGTCAGGAGAAATGAGGCAGCTTCCCAATCTTTAAGGTTTCAAAGAGGGTTTTTATGTATGATAATCAGACATTAAGAGTGAAAGTTTATATAGAGATACCAAACACATCTGTAACCATCTTGAACTGTTTCTTTGTATCAAATTTGTACATTGCTTTCTTTTCTTTCCTTTTCCTTCCTTTCTTTAAATTTCCCCCTCCTTTATTGCCTACTCCTATATTTATAGACTATGCTGTAACTATTACTTTGTTGAGTCTTAAACTCACAAACTATAAATGGCTGGATTCATAGTCCCCATTAAAATGTAAATGGTTAAATTGGTCATCACATAGATGTTTTTCATATTATATTAAAAAATAACACATGAAAGGTTTATCTGAATAAATATTCAGGGGTACTTTCAGAAATATAAGCAGAAAAGCTACATATCAACTGTTCATATAAAGAGTTCAGAATATTCTGTTTATGGACTTAGTAGCTTTGTTTAATACAGTGCTCATATATCTCAGACCAGAACAATGGGATAAATTGTAACATTTCCATTGTGTCACTCTGCCTTGTATACATTCTGAAGAAGTCTCACTGAAAATGTGTTTAAATATTCATACTAGTTGTGAGCTTAAATTTCAATGGCCAATTTCATGCTATATTGAAAAGCTTTGCCTAATAAGAACCTGCTGTTTGTACCCTGTATAGATTTCCCTTGTGGAGGGTACTGTCCTAAGAGCCAAGATTCTTAGGAGTGATATTTTCTATCAGCCAAGGAGCTATGGTCTATTAGTTATAAGCACTATTCTTTTTATCTTGGATATACTTATGTCCAAAAGCAGTTTTTTCTCCCTCAAGAACTCATTAAATATATTCACCAAATTCCTGAAGGTTGGCATATTTCATGTTATATAGATTAAAAATTTAGGACTCAGTCTCCCACATTAACTGTCTCATATAAGCAGAGTGATTTTTTTTGAGGCATAGTGAAATCTATAAATAATTTTAGTGAATTGGGTTCCTGAAGTAACAAAGAAGCTGGTCCATAATATTTAGGAATGAAAACTACAAACTATCATAGGATGAATGACTTTAAGAATTAAAACAAACAAACAAACTATATATATATATAAAATCAATAAACTGACCATACACTGTGTTGTAAGACATTTCATGATCTGGTAGTGGAGTTGAAATGTCTATAAAAAAATAATGAGGATAAAAAAATTAATTAAAAAGAAACCTAAGATTTGAAAATACTCAAGAGGATTAGTGAAATAGGATTTCTAAGATAGATTTCCACTGATATTAAATTATGACAGCAATATCTTCCTTACCATTCAGTGCCACGAAGGAATCTGAAAGACAAAAGGGAGGAGGAAGTTACTTAATGTTTCACACTCTGCTTAGTGCGACTTACACAATAAGTGGGAATGAGCGAATCAGAACTATGCCAACATATGGTCCCTAATATTGAGTGCTATTAAATTCCTGCTTATAAACTAAAATACCTTCTACTCAGTCCAATTTCTACTCCTATTTCTAGTCCTACTCTCAGCCAACAAGTGAGTTTCCTCAAAGTCACTTCCAAGAGGCAGAGAAGAATGAAGACTTAGCAGAGGAAATGGCTGTGATTCTGGGAATTTTAGTCCTGCTTTATACTGAGGGGCAGGTGTATGGATAAAGTAAATGGTGTCTGGGCCACACATTCAAAGAGAGAACTTCTCTTTATATCTTCTTGTCTCGTTTTATTCTCATGGCCACGCTAGGAGGAATGTCCAGCACCACAATGTTCTGAACTCAGTAGGGGTTTCGTCTGGAATTTAAAACAGCACAAAAATAAATAACTAAACTCATGCACTTATTAGGCAACATCTATATGTGGATGTGTGTGGGGTGTATCTCAGTTGCTCATTATGATTTCCTCACTTCTTCTCAACATCCAGGTAGAGCATCATTGTGCGCCAATGACCTGAATGCTCTCTGGAATCCCAGGTGGGAAGAAGCCAGTTGCTGCTCCAGTAAGAGCATGGGGAAAGGTGAAGCTCTGAGGGAAGACAGCAGGCACAGGAACAGCCTCACCTCCTGCTCTGGGCAAGCACCCTCAGTGCTCAGCAGGAGTGAGGGCAAAGTCTGTAAACACAATAGGAGACATGCAGAGAGTTTAGGGTCTTGACTGCTGAGAATAAAGTCCCTGCATTGGGACCTGGGTCTCCCCTATGCTAAATACAGGTCCTTGTGCCTGAGAACACAGATATGGGTGTCAGTCTATGGATATAGCAGACAATTAATAGACATGGTAATAACCACCTTCACGTTCTTCTACTTCCTGGTTCAATCCAAAGGCACATCTCTATTCTTCTACAGATGCTCATATCATCAGATCATAAAAATTATGATGAAAATGGTTCACTTAAGTCAACTAAGTAGCTGTGAACACACACAGACACACAGACATACACACAATCACACACAAAACTTGTTTCTCCAAAAGTGAAGCGATAAGATGAAGGCCTAATGATCAAACTTCAGAATGTTTCACTGATACGGCAAAAGTATGTAAATATGTGACACAGACATTTAGTGATAACACCGTCTCCTACATTAGTTTTTAGCTTGTAGATTTTGCATGTGAAAGCACATTAAGAGTTTTTTGTAATATAAAGTATTTGTAAACAAAAATATATATAGGAATGAGTTTGAAGATAAGGCTACCTACAGCCATTTTTACTTGATTATATTTGATCTCTAAAAAAATGTAAGGTCAGAAGTTGAATGACATCCTAGTTTGAAATTTCAGTGCTCATGGCTCAAAGGTTTAGTTATTTTCCTGACCTGCATTATAGAATTATTAGAAGTCATCCAGTTTTATTCCCTTAGGAGCTACGTTTTGGTGCCATCGTGAATGCAAACTTCTGAAATTCACATGCAACATTTTAAAAAATCACAAAATAAGGATATTTTCCAAAAGTTTGGTATTAGTCTTTCAATTAGTATTAATACAGCATATTCAAGAGAACATTGCTATTAATCAGGTCAAGGATATCTGGATAGAATTTTGACCAGGATCTTTTGTATAAAGTTTTAACTAAAATGTTACCACTTAATAACATTTAAAATAAATTCTAAGATTAGCATTGTAGGTTAGATCCTATAAAAAGGTTATTTCAAATCACTTTGTACTTACGGATTATTTCTAAAAGTTGTTTCCTATCACAAATGGTAACACATAAATCTAATTCTAAAAATAATTACTTTCATCAGTCAATATGTTCAAGAATAAAACAGCCCTACTCAATTAAAAAGCTACAGCACAATGATCAATCTTTTTATTATTTGGCTAAAAATTACAATGTAATAGCACATTAGAAAAAAGTCAAACTGTCATTTTGTAATAGAAATGCTGATATAACTTACTGCTTTGCTATAATTAATATCCTCTAGAGTGAATTTGTTTCACAGCATTAGAATAATGAAATGGGGGCAGCATTTATAGCAACGACATTGACAGCACTAGCTGTCATGCAGACTGCTTTCTTTAGTTGATACTGGGCAGATGATTTCTGATATTTATGTATGTTTCTATGTCAGCCACACCAATCTGACATGTAGGATAATGTTTCTAGGCCATTTGATAAAAGCATCTTTACTCAAAAATGAATATGGATAAAAAGCTCTACTTACTGTGACAGTCTCCCAGGCCGTCTGTGTTGCCACGCTCTATGTCCTGCTCAAAAGTCAGTCTTTAAAAAAAGGAAGACAAGGAAAGAAACATTACAATATCATGAGTTATTACTCAGGAATGAGCCTTAAGTTTCACTAAAGACAGAAACATCATGTGATAAATGGAATGGCAGGGGCAAAAAAAATAGGTAACAGCTTGAAAATTTATCTCAAAAGTTTATAGAAATGAGGCTTGTGTGAATCTCCAAAAGAAAATCCACAGTTTAAACAGTTAATTTTGACCTAGAAGCCTAGAAATTAAAACTAGTTTTTTCCTCTCTACTTTCTCTTTCACTCCTACTCTTGCCTTCCTAGTCCATTTTCTATTTCTTTGCTGAGTAAAGACTCAGATAACCAAGTGTTCCAAGATATAAATGGCCAGCATGGGGCCAGTGGGGGGACTGAACCTAGTGGTGCCTTTGCTGAGACCACTTAGATTCTGTGCTCACTGTCTGCTCTGCCCAGATCATCAAGAGCATTACCACTCTCCTCCTGCACATGCTCATTTTTCTTTCAAGTCTATTAGGTCGCTGATGGGCTGTTCAAGGCTCATAACATTAGCAAAACCAATTTCCATAATACCTACTTTGATTTAAAAAAAGAATAAATATCCCAAGAAGAATAAATATCCAAAGGATAAGTATTATCCAAAGGAATACTGCCCTTCTTTAAGGGAATGTTGTGTTTATTTCCATAATATAATTGAAATTTCTGTTTTGTGATTGCCCTCAGAGTTTATTTGTGAGCCATCTAAAATTGTTTTGAAAGTTATATCCTGATCTAATAATCCACCAAGTTTAATGTCTAATGTCTTTTACTGCATTAAAAATAAAATTCATCCTCAAATGGTAGAGACTGCTTGTGTTAATAAAAGCCAGTATTCATCTACCCCTGAAGTCTACTCTCCAAGCAGAGTCCCACATGTTTTGAGCAAAGCCAGTGTCACTGAACATGTAAACAGACCTTAGAAGAACCATCTTGGAGTTCTGATGTTGGTTTAAAAATCATGTATAGAAAATTTCGTTACCTTTGTTCACACAATGAATGCCTCACTGTGCTTTGTGATCCTTTCTCTTCCACCCCAAGGTTTCCCATGAAAAGATATAAAGCTCACACTAGAGTATGTCAATGATGCTACTTGCAAGGCTGTTCTTATAATATACAGTGGGTCAGCTCTGCATTAGTTCAATTTCCAGGTCAGATTTTACAGTTATCATTAGCTCTTTATGGGTACTTGCCCTCAAATCCTGCAGGTGGTAGTCTTCAGCTGTGCCTTCTATCTGTTCATCTAGCTATTCTAAAACAGAAAAGGAGGTGCAGAGGATGGGAAAGTGGTCATTTGCCCTTTGGATGTGAGGAGGCTCAAGGGATGGCTTATGGCCCCTCACCTGAGTTGTTGCAACTGTCAAAGATGCTTTGGATATTTTTCCAAACATTTTGGGTTTCATAAAACATAAAAAGAAATCTCTTAGCCAATACTTTCTAAGCACTTAAGCTGGGGTAACAATTTTAAACACTAAAATCACAAACGTGATAGACTGGCTGTTTTAGCTGACCTACTTGAGACTTGCCAAGAACTGACTGACTTCCTAACAAGTAATAGGGTCAACTGTTCTTCAGCTCACAGAAAACTTTATTGGATATACACATCATGTTTGCAGCATAAATGTATGGCTTAACAAATGCTCTGCAATTTCTTCTGAGCCCTGGACAGTCGATTAAAAGAGTCAGTTCTGCTGCAGCTGGACAGACCACTCACTAATCTAATTGGTATCCTGTTGCTCCCTCTCTCTGCTGTTCTCACACTGTGATGATCAAGGCAGCCACCTTCTTGTCCCTCTCTCCAGGGAATACTCTGAAGCCCACTGCGTTTCCCTTCTCTGTGCTTTTAATCAGATCAAGGGTGATTATTCATTTGGAAATCTGCCACATGTGATATTGTGGGATTCTATGAAATGAGAACAGGGAAGGATAATGTGGACAGTCCCAGCGTTCAGGTGCCCGTGCAGAAGGCTGAGTGTCAGTGGTGTGTGTTAGCACAGCTACCCCTCCACCCAGAATGTACTCCAGCCAAAGGCAACTTTCCCCTGTCCACACCTTGGGCTCCTTACCTGCTGCTGTGTGACAGATGGGCACAGGTGCCTCCTTCCTTTAGCCACCCGCAGTACGGGTCTCTGGAGGCAATGCAGGTTCTGTAGGAAGAGGAGACCATGAGCTACCTAGGACTGTTTTCTATCCTCTGTGACTACCTAATTATTAGTGTGGCAAAATACATACTTTTTACATTTCCCATGTCGTTCACACCGGCCAAGTGGAACCTTTATCACACAGGTAGAGAATGCGACATACAGAGAGCTGCTTGCTCTGTCCAGCTGCATGCTCATAATCCTCTTGTCTTCTACTCCATCATAGCTGCACCTAGTTTTACAAGGCAGGATAATATCATTGACAGATGCTTTGAGTAGACTGTATTTTTCCCACCACTACTCTCACGCTCCACTTCCCAGCTCTTAATCTGATCCAACTAAAGTTGAAATAGATCCTACCACATGCACATACACATAAACACACATAGCCCAGCATGGTGGCGCATGCCTGTAATCCCAGCACTCTGGGAGCCTGAGGCAGAAAGATCACAAGTTCCAGCCCAGCCTGGGCTACTTAGTAAGACCTTGTCTCAAAATAAAGAAAAAGGGTTGGGTATGTAGCTCAGTTTGAAGGTCCTGTGTACAATTCCCAGTATCACAAACAAAAGGTAACAAAACTAGACTCATTATTGATAAACAAAAATAATTCTTTTTATGTGTTAAAAGACTTCTATAAATAGTATGAAAAGTTGCCTAAAAATACATACAATTTAAGCCTGCATGACTTTCTTTGAATGCAAGGGATTCCAATAACATAACAGTGACTAAATTAAGAACCAACGTTCTACTCACTTTTCTGGGTTGTAAACATTCATCTCCTCCAGGAAGAGGCTGTCATTTAGGAACCCACTGTTTCCTATCCTGGCCAAGAACTTCAAGATGATTCCCTTTTCTGATCCCAGGAAAACCACAGTGTGATTCTGATACGGCCCAGCAGCAGTGTCCACTGCAATTTTGGTCAGGCGGTATCTAAAATGACAGGATCATATTTTTTATCTCTTGTTTGTCTATCATTACAGTGTTCCTTTTTCTACTTCAAACAATTGTGACATAGCTTTCTAGTAATAATCTCAAGAAAAATATATGCATATAAATAATGTTCTCAAGCTGTTCTGGCCCTTTTTCCCATATGCAGACCATTAGTATGGCTCCAAAGGGGAGGAATGAGGTATGTATGGAGGCCAAGTTCCATAATAAACAGTCATTACCATCTGAAACCACTCAGCAACTGTCCTTTCCATGAGCAACAAGGAAAGACTGATGTCTCCCATAGAGGTGGTAAGAAGCAAAAGTGAACACATGCAGCATTCCTTTTAACATTGAGAATATGTGAGGGCTACCATATACCTTTTTCTATACTCTTCCTCTGAAAAGCAAAGCCTTTATCCACAAGATATTAGACTAGATGCTTTCCAAACGTATGTACAGAGTCCAACAGAATTCTGAAGTTGGAAGGGTAATGGCACCACCAGTAAATGTAAGGATATTAAAGTCAAGCTATGTTCCATGTAGAGCCAAAGGTGAAAGGCATGCCTAGAAATAAATCCTACAGAGTATCCTCTTTCTCTGAAATCCCTTGGTCATTCAATTTTCCATACCTGTACTTTAATATTTTTTTAATGAAGTAAGGCTAAAAAATGATGATAAAGTCAGTTAACATTTTGTTTGACTACCACAACTGGATGGTACTTGCTGTTGTATTATTTGAAAATAACCTCTAAAAAACAGGGAAGAATACTTAATGCTATTGTAGATCTCTAATCAGCTATCGCTTCTCTGTTGGCCACCAATTAAAATAACCAATACTATAGTAGGAATTCTTCATGCTGTCCTACATCTGCAAATGTGGAACTATGCTGTTTGACAGCTAACAATCCAAGGGACATGATCAAGTGAAATCTCCTGCATGTTTTATAATCACATCCAACCAAAAGGGTATCTCTATTTATTCATCATGTCTTCTTTACCACACCATTATTTTGCACAGACTGAATATAATAAGCTAACCCGGAAGGAAATATCTTTCTTTCCTCTAATTGCTGGCAAGTGTACAACTAGCCTGAAAATACTGGAACTCTGCTCAAGATGAATATGGCTATGAGGATTTGGTGGCATCCACCCAACCTGCCAGCTTTTCATAGCTGAATCAATGCCCAGGATAGCAGAAGATGTTTGTGGCATTTCAAAGCATGATCTATCAATACCTTCTATGGGCATAAGACAAAGCCGGGGAAATCTGTTTAGGATCTGGTTGGCACTGGTACCCACCTGACCATTGTTCTCAGGAACCACGGTCTGTTGATAATGGCAGGCACCGCTTCATCCATGAGCGGATGTGTCTTAATGAAGTTCAGGGTATCATCGGGAAACTCATTGGAGGTCACATATTTTTCTAAGGAGGATGAGCCAGCACAGCAACCTGGTCTACAAATGAAATAAAATTCTTTGAATGAACCACTTCCCTAAGCATCTGGCATGGAGGAGAATGTACTGCAGGCTGAGAAGAGGAAGCTGAACAATACAGAATGCCACCAAGTGCAATATGCTGAGATTTCCTCTTGGCCGCCTCCTCATTGTATAAAGAAGTCTTGGCCAGTGAGGTTCAGCTGCATCTCGACCACCACCTTGGCTTCCTTCCAGAAGCACAAACATGTCCCAGGAAACATGCATGGAACTTGAAATAAGTGAATGAGTGTGTGGTTTGCACATATCTCAGGAGCGGCTCTACTCATTCATGCTAGCTATTCAGGGATTTGTTCTACAACGGGAGAGAAACGACTTTTATACAAATGTAGAAAACTCACTTTTTGTTATTGGTTTTATCTTTATGTGATTTTGGCATAAAAATTCATCATATGGAAGATTCTTCCCTGACATGTCAGTTCCTGGTAACTGAAAAGTGACAGTAAAAATGCACTTTTACAAGAAATGCTATGGCTTCGGGAGTTAAGGGTTATCCCAGAAAAGTCAGGTCAGGGAAATACCAAAGCCAGTATCTGGCTTATGTGCTGGTGCCAGAGATGAGTGTGGGGCCTCACAGCATGGGTATGATGTACCCTCATGCTGTCTATCTCCTGCGCATTGCATCAACACAGCCAGCCCCGCGAAAGCACCCTGATGTCTGCAAGGACAAGGCAGGTGGGGAAACCCACCTGTATGGGCAGAAAATCACTTAATGGCATGGGCCCTGGTGATGACTGAACAACATCTTACATACCAAGGAGAGAGCACCACATGCCTGTTCCCTAAAACCTGACCCTCTGGCTTCACTCCCCTTCCTACTCATCTAGCAGGTAGTTAACAATCACAGATGACGACTCAGAGCCTCTATCTGAGGTTTCTCTCCATAAGCACAGAGCATGAACATACATGACTAACTCAAGCGGCGAAGATGGATGACCAGTTGAGCTTTTCCTTGGAGTATGGGGTTTCATAGTTCTGTACTAGTAGGTATTTGAATGAGAGGTGAGAGGTTGGGGGAGAAATTTAGAAGATAAAAATAAAATTAGTAAGACACTGGACTTCTTCCAGAGAGAGTGGAGATGCTTCCACACAATGTACATTGTGAATAGTGTAATGAAGGTGTGGCAGATGCTGCATGTAGGGGTGGGGTGGGGTGAGCTCCAGCCTATTCCAGGTAGAATTAGCCATTTCAGTAGGAGGGTTTAAAGGACTATGAACTCTCTGAGTTGTTCCTGGGACATAGGCTTCCATGTAAGCAATTCTAGGGTGCTCCATGCTGCATATGAACTCGAAACTGGCCAGAATATGGGAAGCCAGAGATACCCTAATATCCACGATTCCCACTGGACTCATCTTGCTCTTAGCTGTGTCTTGGATTCAGCTCTAATCTAGCTCTAATCTAATCATAACATACAGGGAAGCAGGAAAGAGCAACAGAAACAATCTCTCCAGCTATGAGGACTTGTACAACACACTTTTTCTCTTTGGGGCTCCATTTCCCCAACTACAGACCAACACAGCTAGTATCAGATGGTTCCTTCACCTTAACAGTACACTGGATGAAATATATGTAGAGAGAGGTTAAGTAAGCAATGAGTAGAGAGTCATTGTTTTGTATGTACTAAAGATACCTCTGGATTTTGATTAAGGAGAGGAAGGCAAATGAACTAGAAGGCATTTCTACTATTGTATTATCTTCCTGGCTGGCATGGAGGGCAGAGGTATGCAGTTCACAGGATGTTCACTGTCAGAGGAGCAAGCTTCATTTCTTTACTAGAAGTTTAAAATAGTCAACTAAGTATTTGGATGTACCTGGGCTTAGGGACTCGTTCATCAGGAACTGGTGTCCAAGTAGAATCGGGAGACTTCTGTTCCTTGAATCTCCCAGTAAAAACACTGGCAATGTCAAGCATGTCATAGGCACAGACTGCGGACCCTGGGATGCTGCAACAGGACGATTCACAGTGTTATGTGACCATTATGCACATAGTTTGGATAACATGCTCTCAAGAAATTTTATTACAGATAATTATAAAGTTCATATCCCAAATACTGCAAATTAAGAGATCTTAATGCATAAAGAAATATGTTTTGGTCAATCAAATATGCATCAACAGTCTTAAATATGAGAAAATGAAAAAATGGAAACAAAATCTTTGTAAATAGGGACGAATGGAGGGGTTGAAGGGAGGGCAGGGGAATGGGGAAAAAAATAAGAACCAAGAGAGATCATGTAAAGGCGCAAATTTCCAATGATGAATGTCATTATATTGTATGCCTAAAATGTACCAATAAAATTAATTTAAAGTCAAAAAAAAAAAAAAAAAAAAGAATGGTCCAGCTATAGTGAACTCAAAAGACAGAAAAAACCCTTCATGCCTTCTTTGCTTCCTGAACCACTTTTATTTATAAAGGAAAAATCACTGAGCTGATAATAGACATTTTATAAATTCTCTCATATTAACCACTAGCCAATAATCCAAAGATAAAAATTTCTAAAGAATATTCTACATCTGTAATGTGGGTAAAAATGTGAAAGAAAAGTACCCCCTTTTCTACATATTACTTCTTTGAATTTGGTTTTTTGCACCAAGTTCTCCAGATGTAAGAATGTGGAAGTGGGGGAAGGAGTAAGGGGTACCCACATATATTTTATATCAGTCACTATACCTTTATAAATTTTTACTTCATGTTTATTTGCACAAGACCAAATAATTTAAGTGTCTAAAACACTAGCATTTTGGAAATAAAGTACTCTATCAAGTGCTAAATAATAATGACAGTAATCTCCATGTATAATTGCATCCTTGCCTTACAGTTCTGGCAGGACTTAGGCATTTTTTTCCATCAATTGTGGAAAGATATAAATTATTCATTCTTCTGGGTACACTGTTTACATTTGATCCCATGTTTGTTTTTGACTGTGTTTGCTACTTGAGTTTGACTAAATAAATTGAATGGTAGGTACCAACTGGCCATGAGTTTTAATCAGGCTTTGAGGTACTGAGCCATTACCCGCAGGGCATCCTGGGTAGAGACTCAGGTGCCTTGCAGTATGGGAACATCAGTCAGGCGAGGTGGAATTTAGTCTTGATTTTATAAATGTTATAAGACAGTGATTAGGGATTTTTATGCCACCTTTAATTTGGTAATACAATTATTGAAGTGTTACTCATAAAGCAAGAAACAGGATTAAAAATTTTAAAACAAGGTGGCAGGATGAATTTGAAAATATACAATTTATACGTGTATATATATTTTTCACAGAATGGAGTTTATAAGAGAGTAGCCCCCATTTGCCTTGGAATTTCAGAATCTGGCATTAATTATTTAATTTTGTAAGATTCTTTTCACATCTTCCTTTCCTAAATATAACAAGTTTACATACTTACCCAATGTCTTGAGAAAAATCAGATAAATATCACCTGAGGAATTTTATGATGCACTCCATAATGACTAAAGATACCCTATGGTTTTGTAATATTCCTATGACCAGAAGTACTTTTGAAATCTGTTTTTCTTCTTTCTTCCCTTCCTCCTTCCCGTCCTTCTCTTCATCTTTCCTTCATTCCTTTCTTTCCATCTTCTGTTCATCACCATGTATTTGTGAAATCCCTCTATAGCAGGAAGTGCTCCATACATAGTAGAGTCCTGCCTGTCTTTGGCTCATAGTTCAGAGTAGAGGCAAGTACAATAACAGCCACAAAAACACCAGGGCAATCTGCTAATGGCAGTGTATGAAAGAAAGCGGCATAGTTTCATGAGAGGTGACTGAGCTGAGAGGGGAGTCAAGGGCAGATGTTGGGGGGCAGGCAGACCTGGCAGAGAGCAATGCACTAGCAGAATATGGCACATTCCAGAACCAGACTTTAGCTCTGGAGGCCGTGGGATATGTGGGTGGCAGAGGTTGGGAGGGGAGACAAGCTCAGGAGGGAAGGAAGCCAGATCACGCTGGGACTGGTGAGCCATGCCAAGGAGCTCTGGTTTTCTTCAGGGCAAAGGGGGGGCCCTCAAAGATTGGAAACCATCTGCATGTGTGGAGAATGGAGAGGGTGGAGTGGGGTGAAATTAGAGGGAGGAAAGCCAGAGCAGGGATATAATTTATAGATGAAAATGGTTATATATATATTTTTTAAACTGAAAATTAAATTACCGCTTTTTGATTTTACTGAACAAGTATGATTTCTCAGACTGCACATGCATCCTTGTGGACTAAGCGGCGTTTCTTAAGGACCACTTAAGAAAATACTTTAAATAGAATATTTATAATACCCAGAAATTCACTGAGTTTTTAAATCTAAAAGTAACGTACACTTTCAAAATACCGTAGAAAACCCCTCAAACTAAAAAGGTGTGCTCTTAAATTCCACTAGCTATTGCATTTCCATTTACCAAGACAGTATGCTTGGTACAGGTGATATTTCTTACAGGCCACTTAAGAAAATACTTTAAACGGAGTGAATATTATACACACGAACCCACACTTAAAAAAAAAAAACAACAAAAAAGAAACTGTCAAATTAGAAAATACAATCAAATTCCCAAAGCTCCTGCATCCTTGTGTACCAAGGTAGTATACTTTTACAAAATCTGTGATAGGTGAGTTCTGATATATGAACAATCAAGCCTGATTTTTTAAAAAACTCTGTCTTCAAGTCTGAAAATCTCTACAGATGGTTAAAGCTCACCTAAATCTAATAGAGTACTTCTTGCTGCAATGTAGGCTCATATTTTCATTTATCTTCAGAAGGAAATGCTTGACTCTTACCCTCCATGTAATTGAGGAACAAGAGTTCATCCTTCTGCTTGCTGCGCTCTGAGATCTACCCAAGTCCCGAGCATTTCTTTTCAGATGCCCTCCTCTAATCTCTAATCTTTGTGTCTGTCAAGTAGGCATTCATCAAGTTCTTAAAAGCCTTTGGAAAAGATATAAACCAAGGCAAACCAGTATATTCCTAAAGGAAGATATTCCACATGGAATACGAAAAATTCTGCATAGAAATGAAAATATGGTACATTTGGTTTTCATGGCCATGTCCAATTTTGTGATTATTTTCACACAACAGTGCCAGGACTGAAATCTTGTGGGCTTAACAGAGAGCTTAGTGCCAGGAAGGGACATGAACACTTTCCTTTTATTCTGTAATCTTTACACATTTTCACCACCAGAGAGCAATTATTGTGACTTTTTTTTGTCTTAAAAGTCTTAGCTTAACAAACACAAAAACAGGAGTGAACTGGCTGACACTCAATATGCCTAGGTACAGTGTTTGATGACTAATAAATCCTGTCGGGAGCCCTCCAGAGACAATGGTGCTGGAGTTCGGATCTGGGCCATGACCCAATTTGTTGACTGAGGTCACCTGAAGGCAACTTCTTGAACAGGGCAATAATCAGAATCCCTGGCTAGGATGCTTAATAGATTCATTTGAATCCTGAATTTCACTTTGTAACATTGTAATAAATTTCCAGGGCTTTTGCTTCAAAAGGAAAAAAGCAAAAGGCTTTTGCTTTCAAAAGGGCTTTTGCTCAGTAATGGAAATACTACAAGTCAAATAGAATGTTAGATGACTTATAAGAGACAGGAGAAACCTTCCTAGGTCCAAATCTGCCTCCTCCATTACTGACTGACTACCCAACCAGGTCATATAATATCTTGAGCTCAGTCTTCAAGTGTAAAAAGAGGATAGTATTATTTAGCTTCCAGGATTACTGGGGGAATTTACAAATAGCACATAAAAAGTATATGCCAGCCATATAGAGAAGATATTGTTATAATTTATTTACTTCCCCCAAAACCCTACTTTAATAATGCTTACACATTCTGATTAATTCATTGATGAAAACTAAGTGTTAAGTGCTTCTTAGCTACAAGTAGTGAACGGCAATGTTGGGTCCGTTGCAAATATCATGTATTAGAGGAGAATCCCCTGGGGAGAGGAAGCCAGAAAGAACCAATTAGGTCACATAACCGGGGCATGGTTACCTGTTGTAAGGTGTGGAAAAGGTTGCCAGGACAACATCACGGCCGTTAATACGAATCACGTCTGTAACGGCCTGGAGTATGTTGAAATAAAAGTGAGAGTCTCCGGGAACTGAGCAGTTCAGGCGGGCCTTGAGGAAAGATGTCCACTGTTTCTCCAGGACTCGCTGAGAGCCTCCCATGTCATTCTTACAAACTTGAGCCACTCGAGGGAAAATGACCTGAGAGGAAAAACAGGGAAAATGAGATGCAGTCATTTTGCCAGAAGATCTTAGTAGAATTTGCCTTTCCTTGACAACAGAAACAGAACAACAAGGTGCTTAATTTAATATTGTGTTTCTAAAATCAGTTGGAAAAAAAGAGGAAAACTCGGCATTGGAACAGCATGTTTTAAAAGATAAGGCTGTGGCATTTAATACAGAGCCATAAATCCTTCAGGGAATCATCTCCCAGCCACATAAACTCATTTCCATACAGACTGCTTAGCTTTTTATTTCCTCAAACAAAAGCACACTTTGTATGCACCAACACTGCCATCCTCACTGGCTGCCTCTAGGGCCCAAATCTCATACTTTGAGTGTGAGTCCCTCTAACTAACTGTGCAAGCCACCCCAGCATTTTATGTGTGCCCTCCAAGGTTGTGACCTTGATCGAATCGCGGGTAAAAATAACTGATGTAGACATCTCCTAACTGTTCTATTGCTTTTTGCAATAAAGAAAAAAACTCTGCTTAAAGATAATATATA
>NW_004624733.1:5206515-5331680 GCF_000247695.1 Heterocephalus glaber | reverse complement strand
TTTTTTTTTTTTTCTTCTTCCTGTGGAGCAACTCAATTAAGAAGGAAAACTGTACCTGGAAACCACACGTCAAGATGACCTGAGTTCAGTATGAAATCAACCAAACATCTGTCAAATTTTCAATGGAAATATTTAAGAAGTTCCCTGAAATTTTTTACTGTTCTGAAACGGGTATAGGACTTTCAGAAAACACAATGTTTCAGTTTTGCCAGTCATTAGCTACATCTTCTCAAAATGATGACCTTGTGGCTTTCATTTCAAGGTCATTCTTAATAACGCTGATTCTAAAGGGAGCTTCTGAAACTGCCACAGGGGGAGCCAGGCAGTCCTCCCCTTTTACCTTTCCCATGGTGTTGTACTCCACTGCAATTTCCCGGAAGAAGAAGTAGATATAATCTCCATAATCCACTGCTTGGACAAAGTATGGTTCTGCAGACAAATGGATACTTTAATTTGGGATATGTCACATGGTATTAAAAGAATTTTAATCAAGTGTAACCAAAGTCATGTTATTAATTAAAAGTATATAGCTATTAGGCATTTGGTGAACACTAACCATTCTAATTCGAGTGCTAGTGATTTCAGAAGGCACTCAAGCTTACAAATTATGTTTCAGAAGCTTTGCAATCAACAATAAAGAATAAGTGAGTCTTGCAAATCTCTGTAATTTCATTTTCCACAATGCAATGTTCTATTGTGATAGATTTTGTACACTGCCTCATCACCCTGACTCACTCGGGGTTGTGAATCGCTTCTTTCCTGTTCCCTACCACCTCCGATCCCCTGTTCTCTTTCATGAATGAACTGTTCATTTCTTTTCTTGTGGGACTCTGAAATGAAAGTTTGAAGCAGGGAAAGACGAATGTAACATATTCTTTTGTCATGGCACTGGAAGTTTTGTGAATACTCCAGAAACTCATGGGAAGGGAAAAGGGGAGGCAAATAAATCAACTGAGGCAAAAGACGCAATTTACAAAGTTTTGTCTGTCAGAAACTATTACTAAAATGAATTTACAGTCTTGTCCATCCAGACTATAAATCTCCCACAAGATATGTATTATCCCCTTCTCTTTTTTCTTTTAATTGTTCACCTTTCAGCCATTTTGAATCATGCTTGACGGTCCTCAGGGTAGGGCTGTCTCCAAGACTCCGGTAAATGACAGCATCGATGGCAAGGAAGTCAGTCACTGTGGCCGAGTATAACTTTCCATCTTAGATGAGAAAGAAGTGAGGTGAACAGGGTGCGAGCCAGACAGAGGGGGTGGGGAATAATAAAGACATCTCCCAGATTGCTTTCTGACACCAGGCAAATGAGAGAGGACAACTGGGAAAAATCCAAGAGTCGCTAGGATAATACTTGGCCCACATTCCTAGCCATTTTAAATTGGGATCATGAGAGATGAAACCTTTTTCATTTTTAAATTGCATGGCAATTTTTTGTAGCAGCAGCAGCAGCTCAGGGAACAGAGTAAATGAAAAATGTTGTTTGCTTCCCTTGATTAGATGGGCTTTGACCGAAATCTCAAGGCCAAGGACCCTGGGACACTGCTGTTGACACCACCCCATGGCAAACCGGATTAGCTTGGAGCTGGGGGAAAGATAGGAGCTGATACTATCTGCCTGAGTAGGTGAGGGAAGTGAAGAGAGAGGGTTCCTAAGCACAAAAGAGCTGACTCAATTACTACTTCTGTCCAGAGAGTCATCCCTGCTCTCACCTCAGGTGCGAACCATCAGTTAGACCTGCCAATCTAGATATTTGCTTCAGGATTTCCTAAGTCACAAACTGAAAATATTAAGATAGACAAGATGCCAAAGCAAAGAAGAAAAGGGAAGGAGTGAAGCTGAATTCAAACTGGCCTTTCTTTAAGGATTCATGCTTGCTGGGAGATATACTTGTGGGTACACTCAAGCCAGAAGAGAATGAAGAAGAGTAACGATTGGTCCCTAAATCTTCTGGTTCTTTCCTGGATTAGCAAACACTAAATCAATAACCAACTGGGATATTGCAAAAAATCTATGTAGATTACATAAAAATAATAATTACAAGCAAAATATAAATTCTTTGATTCATTTTTAATGGATTACACATCTCCATTAGTTATATGTCAGTGACTTAGGCACGGCATAGTACTCAAATTCTTCCACATGAAGGTTTTTTGTTTTTAAAGAAAGCTTATCCAAACATACCTAAGCAAAGATCTTCATGTCTACTTTTGCTTTTAACTCAAATTTGGTCAGATTGAAGTTAGAACTACCTTGATCTCTATATTATTAACAGCTATATATCAAAAGCTGTTGTTGGTTTTGGTGGAGTTGAACTGCAGACAACAAACCTTTTCACTGATGAACACTTATCTGTAAATCACAACTTTTCTCATGGAATAAATATTTTATATTCGCAGAGCCCCAAGTCGCCCTGGGTAGGAGGGAACAGTGGGAGGGTGGAGAGGAGAGTGGGCCGTGGTGATGGTCATTCCTGCTAACTACTCTTCTGGACTCCTTTTTACACTCAACACTGATGTGTCACCAGAACTTCACTTGTAAAACAGAACGCTCCTCTGCCACTCTTGACAAGCTAACACCAGTTGCTATGAGGATTTCCCATCACCAAGGGCTAAACTTTTATGAGATTTCAAACATTCCAAAGAAAAACTGTCCAAATATGTCACTCAGGGATGGAGAAAGTCACTGTCTTAGCTCATGTGCCTTGTTCTTTATAGCTCTTGGAAGCTTGGCAGCCTTAGTAAATACTGTGCCTTTTCTCTCCTTTACTTCAGACCACAGGAAGTCCTCTTCTTAGTTTACAGTTAAATTAAAGTCTCCCCTGCAGCTCACATCCTCCAAGGTCCCGATTAATGCATGTTCCAAGTGTCAGAAAGGTGTTCCAGTGCTACTCATGCACTTGGGAATACACTTAGGCCCTCTGGACCTTGGCCTTCTCCCATCCATGCCTGTAAACTGGTCTGTGAGATTGGTGACAGTGCTGCTTCCCCGAAGTGCTATGCTCTCTCTTAGTGGGAGAACCCACTACAAGCTGTCACTGCAGGCAACTCCACAGGTGGGTGACACTGAGGATATGAGGTTCAAAGAGCCAGGAACTAATAATCATAATCAAAGCCCGAAAGTTTCTCATTCAGCTAGGATTTGCAAGATTTTAGTTCTGTGGTAGAAATTTTAGCTAAGTGCTTTATTCTATATTATAACAATCACTATTATATCAACATTTCTCTCTACACCCACATACACATACACAGCTGGTAATGGATTCCTAAATAAATTCCTAATTAAAGCATACTCATACACAAAAATCCCACTAAATCTGAAAATGATGGCTTATTAGCAACTTCTTTATATCTTCTGTAGTGGAAGGATGAGATGAGGGTGGAAGTGTTCTGGTCAGAGAAGAGTGTGTCACCTATTCAGGTCAATGATGTCTGGAATGTCTGCTGGAAACTTGTGGGTGTATGGCCTCAATGCTGTGAGTGTGCTTTCAGGAGTCTCCTTTTGTTTCCTCCCTATGCTCTTCAATATGTAAATAAGAAGCCATAGAGCTGCATCCTGGAGAATGTTGTTGAATTGAACCAACCCCAAAGTCTACCCTACCTCCAACATTAATCCACATGGGTGGTCTCAGGTGAGATTTCCTATTATCTGAGCCCAAACATGCCATCACATGTTCAGTGTTGTGTTGCTATTTTTTTCTGAAGGCACAAAAGCATGGGTAAGTGTGGTGAAGGTTTCTTTTGAGAAGTACAGTCTCCATACTAATTTTGAATGGAAAAGGCATTCTTAATTACAGTATTCTCTAGAGAATCAAAGTACAACTATGACTACATGAATCCTCCAAGGCAGATTCTCAGTGACAGGATAAAATGAGCAAAAGCAAATGCAATGAGAAGAAATCAAGTCATTTACCTGCAAACAGTGCAATGTTGGCATGTTTGGCATCATAAGGGCATCTGGCCATTCCACTAAATTCATCCCCAAAAGATTCCAAAGTATCGATCTAAATAAAATAATAGGGCTTAATTATAAACAACCATCAACAAGTAGTAACTGCAACTGACCTTTTTCAAAGTGCGTAATGTGCAAAATAATTTATATGCATGCTTGCAAATTATCCTTATACATGCCCTCTGGGCATTGGTTTCAGATAAACCAATTGGTCTCTCAACTGGGGTTGAGAGAGATTAAGTCAAATGACTAAGACTCTATTGCTACAATACCCGGTAATGTGGTCCTGTCTGCTTGACTTTTGACCATTGCAATAGATTTCTATCCCTGATAGAATTCCATCCCTCTCAACCAAGAATGTCTGAGGCAGTCACTGGGAAAATTCACCTGCCCTAATTATCTGCTGAATCATGAACTTTATAGAGAACGACTTTTAGATTCTGGTTTTGTTTTGCCTGAGGAGTCCTACCTTAGCGGGTTAAATCCCAGTAAAAGACCCTGAAATTTTTTCCTCAGGTTTGTCAGCAAAACAGTATTGCACCAGCAAAGGTATAAAATCATGGATGTGAGCAGAACTCCAGTGGCCTCTACACCTACTTCAGAATCATGGGATGGCAGTTCTGAAACTGGATTTTAGAAACATGGCTCAGTCCAAGTTGAGGGACTCCCACAAGTCAAAAGCAATAATGGGCGGGCCACCGTGAAACTTACATCTATCGGTGTCCAACTCATCTTTATGCAGGAGGTTACAAGTGCCCTGCCAGTGAATTCTATTTTGCTAAATTAGTATGGGGGATGGTGGTGGATAACTCCAATTTAAAATTTCTTTTACACAAAAACCTGGGTTTCTAGCTTCTTTTGAACAAGTGGAAAAGTCAATTCAAGCCTTTCTTAAGCAAATGGTCACTATTCACCTATATTACTCTACAGGTGACAAAACTTGACCCTATAGACATTTGTAGGTGGGCAAATCTTTACTAGGTGCTCACCAAACTTCATTTCCCTTCCCTCCAGATCACCTTAAGTGCATTTCCCCTCCCATGTGACCTCTGACTGTGCACTGGCCATGGGAAATGAGTCTGAGGCTATCAGCTGCCTCTCGGTCTTGCTCCTGAAAACCTCTAGGACCCCGCATCTTGTTCTATTTTCATTCTCCCCCACTGGACATGGAGGAGCCCAGGACCCCAGGGGACTGCAGTGGTCTGAGCAGGATGGAGGCTGGCCTTCTGAATAGCTTCATGACTAGACCCTCTCCCTGACCCACACTTGACTATAATAACATCAATCAGAGGCTGTCCACCCTGAACAGCAACACCACAGCTCCAGCTGTGTAGCACACAGTTCCTTTCCTTCTCTGAGATTTCTTCTTGAAATATAAAGTCTCCACCCCACTGAGTCCATAAAATGATCTCCACACCGTATTAAAGCCATCTGTGGTTCAATCCCCTTTCTAACTTGAGATATTATGTTTATCATCTAGAAGTTGCATGATTTGAAAACCGAAAACAGACTTGAAAACCGAAAGGACATAAATCTAAACAGCACTAGTGCTAAACAAAGACCCATATAAAGGCTGTCAGCAGTCCCTCAGGCTGCACCACCGTTGGTGTGTCCTTTTTGTCAGTTGTGCCTTTTGCGCTAACCCCATTTCACGGATGTGAAAGGACTTCCTATGTGAGATGCCCTGCTAAAGCCAGCCTTTTCCAAACTGGAGTTGAGAATCACATCATATAGTTGTGTTTAAAAAATATATGTTTAGGGGAAAGGTAGTCAAATCAGATATATGTTAAAGCAGTACACTCCTCTCCCTTTCTTTATGAAAGTCTTTTACAAAAGATATTTTCTCCCAACAAGAGCTTTCTGTTGAACTGTGGCGGACTTTGTGGTATGTGGGTCTGGCAACTATTCAGAAACAATGCTTATTGCACAATGATGCAACGGAAATGCCCTGTGCCCAAGCAGTGCATGTGCTAATCCTGGCAACAGGGAAACAAATACAAGGGAGAGGTGTTTTTTTTAAATGTATCTGCTCCTAAAACAGTGGCTCCAGCTCTAGCTAGTCAAAGTCAGGGAAAAATTAATATATTGGTTTGTGATTCTGAGAAGGTCCAGAAACAAAATAATGCCATGGTGAAATCCTCTTTCCATGAAGTAAGAAGTAATCCTTGTATAGTCATCAAATCTCAGGCCTCAGAGCAGCCCCTGGGAAATTAAATCACCATAGGGTACAGATAATTATACAGAGAACCAGCCTGCCTTTGGCAGAAAGTTCAAGAGGTTCAGAGCAGAAGAGGAAACAGGTATAAAGGATGTAGAATTAGCCTTTCAAATTCTTCCCCAGATAATCTTATTAGGGGCTATAATCTTTCTAACACATTCAGCTTCCTTTTGTAACAAAAATTGTATGAATCCGGGCACAGCGTGGAGGCAAAGACTGAAAATCTGTCACTTTCCCGTTTCTGTTACTCTAATCAAATTGATACTTCTGATGATGCAACGTGGGTTTTTTGTTGGAAGACTTGTTGTTGTTTTTGCTTTGTATCTTTGGTTCTGATTTGTTGATAAGAAGCACTTAAGAGAAAGGTGCCATGGTCCCTGCCGCCAAATATATTATGCCCCATATCATCAGCAAATCAAGCTGTGCTCTGAAGGTAAGATAAGACTTTTTTAATATCACGGTTTCTTATAAACCATTTACAGGCCTAGGCACACAGACATCCCAGATGTGGCTTCTGAGAAGCCCAGTCTCCTGAACATATTTCTACAAGTGTGGCTTCAGCAAATAAGGGCGACAGCATCACTCAAGGTGAGGCACCTCAGGAAATTGAATACCTGTGTGTACAAAGGAATAAACCAGACCACACATGGCCTGTGGCTCATGGCGCAAAGAAAACTTGTAATGTGTCATAAAAGATAGCTTTCCAGCTAGAGAATTCCTTGCCATGTGGAAGAAGAAGCATTAATCTTAATGAGTCCTGAACAGTGACAAGCTGGGATGGACTATTAAGAGGTAGAAGTAAGGTTGAAGCTTTAGCTGTCTGCTGTTATGGCTAGAATGAATGTTGGGCTGGGTGGGTTGCCCCTGTTAGGAATGGATAGACTGTCTTTACTTTAAAATTTGATCTTTTGTTTATGATAGACTTTCTGTACTAATTTTGATTCTTAAAAATATTTCATGAAAAATCAAATTTATCTTATGTACTGCATTTGGGGTGCTCCCATGTATTTTGTGCCTGGGCTCCCTTGCCTCACCCTACTCCTAGCCTTGCTGGCCCTTCTCAAACCAAGAGGAGGCAGGGTCCGTGCTGGAGAGCCCACTGGCTGATTTCAGCCTGTCATTGCTTTTCTATTCTTCATACCCCTAGGGTTGTACTTGATGACGAAGAACCCCAAATTTCTTACTTCTTCCCACATTTCTCCCCTAAATCAAGGCTGGATATAGCTAGCCATTCCTGCCCCATGGGCACTGCCCTCCATACAAGACACACTGACAATGCTCAGAGCTAAACCCGCAACCTTTCAGTCCCCCAACCTCACTGTCTATTTATCTCTCCAACCTCACTGCCTCATTTATCTCCTGTCTAAACTGGTCACAGCCCCATTTGTCCACCACCAAGAGATAGCCTGGCAGTCACTCTTGGCTCCTCTCTCTCTCTCGCTCCTTGTTCTATGTGCCTTATCAATTATTAAATCCTCCTGGTTTTTGTCACATAAGAATTTCCTGAATCCCCCTTCTTTCCATCCCTAAGGCTACTTCCCCCTCCAGCCTCTTTCTGCTCTCACTTGCCACTTCACAGCCCAGCAAAGCAGAACCAAATGAAGCTTCTCAGGCTCAAGAAGCCATTTCTCATGCCATGCCTTGTCCCTGCTGTTTCCCCCACCGGGAATCATTTCGCTAACCTCTACTGATCCTTTAAGGCAGAGGTTAGGCAGCACCTCGTCATGATTTATTCCATACAAACTCAGCCCTTGTTTGAGAGCCCTGCATTAGGATGTGATCCCTGTCCTTACAGAACCTCTGGGTTTCTTACAGGCTGGAAGTATTTGTGTTCCAGTGTGAGAACAGCAGCTAGGGACTCTGAAGAGAATCCTCTACCTTCTTCCTGAAGCTTTCCCCCAACTGGCCATCTCAGGCTCGTGCTCCCATAATTCTCTGTATTATGTCACCATGGCAGCAACCCTATGGAATTAAGAGTTTTATTATCCCTGTCTGCCTTCCCTAAGGGTAGAGGCCTTCTTTCTCCCTTTACAGCATCAGTGCCTGGCTACAACAGATACACACAGCAGCTTGCTGAGTAAAAGACTGCGGCAGGAAGAAGGGACAAGAAAAGCAAACGAAAAGATGCAACGCCAAGACCATAGGCCACTGCTGCTCTACTTGTGCTGCTGGTGAGCTCCCGGCTTCCTCAGCAGCACCTGTATCAGCTGTGTCTCAGCTAACTATATTTACTAACTCTTTGAGAGCTATGTTTTTTTTTTCTTTGCATAAAGGCCAAAGTAAGTAAGTCAAGTAAGCAGTGAGTGCTAAATGGAATTAAATTCCAATGCTCTTGAAAATCTTACCAAGAGGAAAGTCTATGGTTTCAAATAGCATGCCTTTGAGACATCTTTTAGAATAGGAATCCCTCACCAATTAAGTGTGTTTTTGTGCTCAGGAGAGATAGTGGGGTGGGAGGGAGAAAGAGAAAGAGAGAGAGGAAATCCACACGGCATTACCCCATGGTAGGTATGTTGTTCTTCTGAACAATGAAGAATAGGGTCTTACAGAAACTACCTTGCCTGGGTATGCTCTTTACAGTTGTGTCAATCAATCCTGAACAAACAGGAAGCTCAGAAGCCAGCACAGGATCACTCATGTGGAGCAATACATTAAGCTGAACAAGGGAATGGAACCCAGGTGGTATTGAATAACCCCTCTTAGGTTGCTGCAGGTACAATCACAGGAAATTACGAAATACCTCCTGGTCGTGTGGTTCCAACAGACAAATGGCATTTACCTTGTAGTTCCTGCAGGAAGGGTTGAAAGCGTTTGTTCCACAGACAAACAAGGTATCATCATTTTTCTTTAGGAGGACTTTAATAAAGTTGTGACACTCATCCTAAAAAAATAATTCAAACTGTTTGGTTTCAAGTCCACTCAATACAAAAACCTATTCATTGCCATACACCACGATCTGTCCACAGCAAAATTAGAGTGAAGGCATCTGAGGAGTTCCCATGTTAAATGTTTGAGTTGCCAAAATGTTAACCAAAAGATGATGCTGACAACAACTGTTGTTTCAGCAGTACATGGCACAGAATGGAAGTGTTTTTATTTTATGTCACAAAAGGAAGGCAAGCTGGACTGCCATTAATTTTAATGCCAGATGCTCCAGAGTCCCTTGATGTCCAAGGCTTCTGGTTAAATGTGTTTTTGTGTCGTTAGATGACCAAAGGCATGAAGCCTGAATGCCTTTTATGAATGCTTCCCCAGACTCGCGGAGGTGGAGTTCGGGAGAGCAAGCACTAAGAAGACTCGGGCAGCCAGCTTTGTGTCCATAATCACAAGCGTTCTTCCTCAGTGTACGATGCAGTCCTAACGGCTGTTGTAATGTTTCATCACATTAAAAGCAAACTATTTTTGCAAATTAAAGCCTTCAGTAAGTTGATGGAAAAAGCAATTACTGGGGAAAAGGGAATAGCATGATGCATTCTACATCACAGTCTAAGGCTGGAGATAACCGTCAAAAACTTAACCCAAAGTGGCAGCTGCAGGAGGAATGAAAATTGCCTACCTTATGTTTTCCCTTCATTCTGCATGTGTCTACATCAGCCTGTCTAGATTTCCATGTCAGTTTCTACAGGGATCAAGAAAGAAATCAATTAGAGCCCAGAGGTTGTTGCATTTGATTTTTAGAAGTAAGAGTTCCCTTGGGGAGACTAGAGGCTGAACATATATTTATTGAATGCTTTCCACGCCCTTTCTCCATGATTAATTCACCATAACAACAAAAGATTAGAGATGGAAACATTCATTTAATTTTGAACTCCTATGTATTCATTAAACTACGAAATGGCCTTCTCTGAGACAAGATAAAGGAGAAAGGGAAGAAGAAACAATAGCCTGGAAATTTCACACACAATACCCAAATTAACTAGCTAATTGTTGCTCATTTTGATAAAATGCATGTCCTTGCCCTTTTCTTTCAGTTGCTAAGTCAATTTTTGTAAAGAAGGTTTTATCCTTAAAACATGGAAGTTATTTCCTTAAACATAAAAGGGACATTCACTTCAGGTGGACACAGATTTAACTCAGGTTGAGCTCCTTGTGTAAATTAAAGGAATAACGGGGTCTTCTAAGACTCGGGTTTAATTAACTAAAATGATGAAGGAAGACTGGGCTGGACTTTTTCTAAAATTGATAACTACCGGGCTGAGGATTTAGCCCAGTGGTTCCAGCGCCTTCCTCGCAAGCACAAGGACCCGAGTTCGATCCGTGGTACCAAAAAATAAAAAAATAAAAAAAATAAAATTGATAACTATCAATTTCTGAGGCACAGCGATCAAATCAAGCTTAATACTACAAGACATAGAAACATTATTGTTGAAACATTTCGGGGACAAAATATTACTTATGAATTACTGATATTTTTTTCCTGGACAGAGTTGGGAATATTTTATTGAAGGATTATAGAAATTACCTAAATCTCCAAAATATACATGCATACATCAATACAAAAAATATGAAGTACTTATTTCTGAACACATATTAAACCCTTGTGTACCTCCAAATTAGGAGTTCACAAAAAGTGTATTGGTATTGGCATTTACAAATTACAATTAGCCACATCATCTTATCAATCATTTAATATATATATATTCTCTTCAAAACTAGCCTAAGGTCCTCCATTTTAGAAAGATGGTTTTAAAACAACTTACTTTGCTACAGTAAATTTCTTCTGTGTGGGATGTATCTATATCAACTGTATAAATATGATCCCTAGAAACAAAGAAAGATTAATACAAGGTCAAACACGGGAGTTAACAATCTTTATTTTCTAATGAATGAGTTTCATCTCACTCAGCACAGAAAAGTCCATACCCATGCTTTTTAAAAAAATAAGCCATCCACACGCTAGACCTAAGATGCCTCTGAATCACATGCAGCACCTCCTGATCCATCATGGCCTCTGGCACTGTGGTTCTCCTTTTATGAAGACTTTGCTTAGTCTCCCTCTTCTCTAATACCAGAACTACAATTCCAGAATGCCCAGAGTGCATGTGGGAGGGCATGAAGGTTAAACTGGCCCAAGACTGGAGCACTGATAGATCTCGAGCCTTCTCAGCATCTACAAACCCATGTACTCAGTGCTTGGTATTCAACATGCCACATTGTTCGCCAAAGGAGCTAACCCAAAGCTGATCTCCACCTTCATCTCTTTAGAAAATGCATTTTCAGCCTTAGCTTTGATGATTTGATTGACAAGATGGAAGATGATAAGGGTGAAATTATCTCCAGAAGCCACTCTTCACAAGATGATGGTCAATTAAAGTCGAAAATGCTCTGGAACTAAAGTTTACACTTCTTGCTTCTGTTCACCTTCCTGTTTTGCTGAGAATTTAGCTATCTTTATAGTTTGCTGCCAATCTCCCCTTCGAAGGAGAGAAACAGAATCTGCAGCTCAGGTGTGGGGCTATATTTAAACCTCCCCCCTTCTGTGTAAGCAGAACACAAGGGTGTTTTTGTCTGAAATTCAGACGACAGAAAAGAAAAGCACTGTACTCAATGGAGGAGATGGGGGCTAGCGAGGGAAAGCCAAACAGCTCATTTTCCCTTGAAATAACATTGACTTTTTCTAAAATGCAGGAAGTCCTGGGGCTGGAAAATTATCCACAGCTTTAAACCAAGACCTCAAGGCCTCCCATGCAGACTTTCCAACCCTTACATTACCTAAAAGGAAGGAGTGGGGTAGAAGAAGAAAAAAGGAATTATTTGCAGGATTCATATATATGCATATACATGAATATAGTATATGTATATACACAGTTTTTGGGAAATGTTTGCTTCTGGTTTTTAGGGAAAGGACATAGAGAAAAATGAAAATAAGCTTTTCACATAAAAAGAAGGGGCAGGGCTGTCAGCTTATAAAATTCCTTGCCTGCTACTGAACTGTATGGGTGTGTGTGTGTGTGTGTGTGTGTGTGTGTGTGGTAGTGAGGGGAGAATAAAGAACCTGTTTTGTAAACTGCTGGATGGGAAGCTTCTTCAAACTTCAGTAGGGTGCCAGAATCACTATGCCCTTTAATTTCAAGGCAATTCACTGCATTCGTTTATTACTTGTTTGACTTTATAGTGCTGTAGTGGTCAGGCACATTATTGGAATGGAATTCAGGTTTGAGATGACTCTAGGCTTTTCCTTGCCCTGCTACCCTTCAAAACTGCAGTAGGAGCTGAATATATGAATTGTAAATTAACAACTGATTAATATGCACTGGCAACTCCCCAGAAAGCTCTCAGATTGCCCCCTTTTGGCATGGCCTGTTTATGTTAATTAGTAGTTTAGAGATTATAAAGAAAGACGAATTTATAAAGTGGATAACAATAAAAAAAGAACTGAAAGGGGTTCTTGCCACCAAGCCTTACTCAGTCCCCAGGGTTCTGGATGGGACTGGCTGTCGATTGCTGACACCAATTGTTTGGAAGAACTGGGAAGCCTTTTAAAAACAGAAGTGCATGAATGAAATCCCCTTTTGGATAAAGGCAATCTTTTTCACTATCTTGAAGATCACATGGCCCCAGCAAACAGAAATAATGCTCTATGGTCAGACATGGTCCGGGTGGGGGTGGGAGTCATTCCCAATGCCTATGTGCATAGCCCAAGATTCATATGCTGCTCTTCCTGAATTAAGTTATTTGAACATAAACTGACTTAATCCTAGGACTTCCTCTTCCCATTGAATTGTGTTGCCATGGCTTAAGCCTAGGGGGGAGGATCTAACATGAAGTCCTGTTACTTGCTGCCTAGGAACCTAGGTCCCTCAGAACAATGATGGAAACTGGGAAATTAAAAGGAACAGCCCCACATATGGCAGCCACTGAAGACCTGTATGAATTTTTCTGAGTGTATTGAAGGGAAGCAGCTGAGTGTGGAATAAAAACCAACATGTCAATGAGAAGTTGTTACAAACTTGACCTTTAATGAAAGCTGAGTCTGTTTCATAGTTTAAAAATAAAGGAATGTGTTTGTTTTCTCCCCCTTTCCTTGGGATAGGGAGGAGTTCAGAAGAAACTGTCATAATTTTTTTTTGGTACGGGGATCGAACTCAGGACCTTGAGCTTGCAAGGCAAGCGGCAGAACCACTGTTCTAAATCCCTGGCCTAAAACTATCTTAATTTTAATGAGCCACTTTTAAGTCTGTGAAGCACCTAGCTTCCAACATTTGTATTGCTGGAACCTGAGGCCCACACCTGTGCTACGACATCAGGTATAAAGGCTGTCTGCTGCACCGCTTTTGTTCCCGGAAACTCAACTGCAAAGTGAACAATGCACAGGAGATTTCTGAGTTAAACTACTTCTCACAGATCCAATCTTTAATCATTTGTCTTGACCAGCCTTTTGGTAATCCTGTACACATGTAATCTAGTCTTGCTATATTTCAGAAACCAAAAGAGGAGCTGGTACAATACCAGAGAGGTGGGTACTGAGTCCTCCCAGGAACTGGGCTGTTTCATGATGAACACACACATTTAGGCTGACTGCTCCTGGGTGGCAGCTGTGGGAAGGGCATTACCAGGACGGATTGTCCAGCTCTGCCTCTGAATGGGCAGCACAGAACAGGAAGTGGCAGTGCAGCTCCCAGTTTAGGGTCTCCCTTGTTCAAATCCTGCCTCTGTCACTGAGCCTAGTTCTTTTCCTGCTGTGTCCTTGGATTCCTTTCAGAAGACATGGGGGGGAATAGTATCTCATAGGGCTATTTCTCATAGGGCTATTTCCAGGATTGAACAAACTGATATTTATAAAGAAATCTTCAACTACATTTGTAGCTTATATGGACATACCAGTATGTGCTATATTTGTGAAGTAAAAAATGTTAAGTGTTTTGGCACTGCTTCCTGTGCCCAAATCTGGCTTATTCTCAGGATGCTTTAAGCATACCTAAGCCTTTTTACTTTATGTTGTCACTGCAAAATATCTAAGTGCTTTAAGACAATTGAAAACCCTTGTTATTTACCTGATCTTTACCTATGCTCATAGCAGGATACAATCAGCATCTCTATATCTTCTTCCGGAGGGGGTCGGGGGTTTTTCATCTGCCTACACAGGGCTTCCAGGTGCTCTCTACTTGGAATTATTCTGAATAAGCCACACAGCCAAAATATGGGGGATCATATATTGTTGACACCCTAATGGACTCCATTAAGATAATCTAACCCCTCATTCAGCAGAGGACACTTACAGCCAGAGAAGTTGTGGTCCAGGATTAAAACAAAGCCCAAATCCATGTGGTTTCTACTTAGGTAGTATTTGTGCTATGCCATTTAGCCTTAAGGCATCAGTCTAAATGACATTTTTCCAAAAGGATGAGTAATTTTTTTTACTATAATCAAATTGGAAATCACTCTGGAACATCCAGTATTATGCTTTCTTTGGGTGCCATTGCCATTCTTTTAAAGTAATGATACATACTATATATTTGCTGCAAAAATAGGTTTAATATAAACACACCTACATGTACACTGTAACACATGTTTATACATTCAACTTGATTTAACAAATAAGGATCAAGGAGCAGAGCACTCTAGTGGATGTTTGGGTAAATATTTGCATATATGTTCGAGATACTTATGGATTATTTGAATTTAAGCACCAAAATATGCAATTATTTCTCTGTAAATCCATGCAAAGTTAAACAGACCCAGAAAATCTTGAAAGAATGATTGCTTGACAAAATAGGTTGTAACTTAAATAATACAGAGAACTTCAAGTTCTTAAAAAAATGATGCAAAACTGCAAATGCAGGACTCTGAATGTTTGGGATATTCTAAAGAAATGTGAAGAAGAGTCCGCTCACCTAGCAGCAATGTAGAGGGTTCTGTTCATGATCATAATCATCTGGATATCCAGCCTGTGCCTCTGTGTGGTGTTCCGTCCTGGCTTGTGGCCCACAAAAACTGGATACTGTTTTGTATCTGTAAAAGAAGGAGATGGGGCCAGAGGGGGAAAAGTAGATCAGGCCAAGAATTCTTAGGGCAGGATGACAAAGGAGGAGGCCCCAAAACACAACCACTTTTAATTCATACCATGTCCCCATTTTTCATCCCCAAACAAGTGTTATTTTAGGAAATACTATGACAGAAGCACACTCTTTAAGGAAGATCAAGTTACACTTCAGTTCCAGATGACAATAAGCTGGGAGTTAAGATTTCCAAGTGTCACAATTTCTGGGGGTTACACTTGGTAGTGAACCCTTTGCATGAAGGTGCTCTTTTCTTCTAGATTTCTTTTCATCTTGTGTAGAGTGCTAAGCCTGAGGGGGCAGACTGCCAAAAATCTTGTCTTGGGACAGAACTATTTCAAAGGCGCCTTCCCATCAATCACCACAAAAGCAATGTGGTCTGGAGGCGAGAGCCTTCGTCCAGGAGCCAGAAGAAAAATACAGTCTCCACAGGCATCCAGTTGGAATAAGCTACTATTGAAGGCGGCCCTGCTAGGCTGGATGGCATTCGAGGAACTGTGGGAAGTTCACTCCAGAGTTAAGCAATTGGCTAATATCACAGAAATGTGAGGTTTGACGGGTCTGGGTCAAACTGAGTGTAGCCAGTCAGGTGATCTGGAACTTTCCCTGACTTGGAAAGTCAATAAGCACATTTCTCCTATCTTGCAGTTCTCTTGGGCTGAGAATGGCCAATGTGCAATAACATCTAACCTTTCAAATTACCTACACCTCCACATCTCCCTGCCTTTAAACCTACAGTCTCCAGAGCACTGGCAACCTCCTCCCTCCCCTTAAATGAGTCTCATTTGGAAGGAGTGTTTTCTAGGGAGAGGGAGGGGTTGTGAGTAATGACTAGAAAACCATTTGCAGATTTACACTTAGTTCCCTACACTTTAAACCACTGTAGTATCTGAATATTATGCACAGTGTAATTAGAGGGCTTGGAATATTTTACTCCCAAGCAAGTGGCATAAGATTAGCTTTTGCTTCTCCTTCCACTGTTCTAAAGTTTCATTTACTCATTCATAAAGGAAGTTCCTAAAACAATTCATGTCTCTACTATCATGGATTTGGATGACTCGGATGTATGATTTTCATATATATGTTTGGGCTAGTGTCTCTTCTATACTGTGGTGCCCAAGAGAAAAAACTTATTTGAGATGGAGATAAACAGATGCTTATTTGTACTTTAAGGGTGGGGGACTCTACCATTTTTGGAGTGATGGTCTTGACTTCAATTAAGACCCAATTTGGTCTTTAATCATACCCTTTGGGCCTTTTGTTCCCTAAGTGCTTTATGTATCAGTCTTGTCACCTCAATTTTATCTGAAATTATCTTCTTTTTCAACTCATGGAGTCCAGCTGAGAGCTGGGCATTGACGGATCGATTAGTATCCAATGTTAATGATATACATTCTTTGTATGGTTCATTCAGTATGTTGGGATAACTACCGGGAAAATGGGTATTTGGGAAAATGTTTGTTTTCACATTTACTGAGATAAAATAGCCTTTGGGAGAATAAGAAAAAATAGTAAATTGGATGTTCTATCCAACACACAGGTGGAACTTTCCTCTTCGGAGAAGAGGACTGAATTTTCAATAATGGCACTGTCTACCCAGGCAATAAAATGGATACCAAAAAATGTTACAAACAGTTAAAATAGGTCCTCTGTAGATTCAAAATCACTTTTTATCCAAGACTAACAATGATACAACTTCTAAATTTTAAAGTTATTTTTTTCTAAAGTACCCTAATCCAGTCATTATTTTCTTTTCATATCTTGTAATGATGCCCATATATTGACTATAGATGAAAATGTGTAATAACACGAACACTGAAGTGGTAGTAATATTCTTCCACACAGCTAGTTTTAAGGTATAGGCATGGCCTCTCGATAGTCAGTCACTGAGACTTCATCAGGGTTACTGAGGGACATTTCAGGGGCTCACATCTGTCCCCAAAATAAATGATGGAGTTACATAACTGTCATCATACCATTTTGACTAGACTTAGATTATTTACTTTAGCCATTTAAAATGACATCTACTTTTCTGTTTAATATTTCTGTTTTTTTTTTTTTTGGTACCGGGGATCGAACTCAGGTCCTTGCGGTTGCGCAGCAGGCGGCAAAACCACTGAGCTAAATCCCCGGCCCTAATTTTTATGTTTTGCTCCATTGATCTAGGCTGAAATGTCTGCAAAAGGAGACAGTGAGTGAATTTGTGGTACTTACAGTTGCCATGCGAAATACTGATTGGCTCAGAATCTTCTGGGAAACCAGCCCCAGCAAAATGCAGCAGTGTGAAATATAGCAGCAAGGCTTCTGACCTCATAGTAGTTCAGCGGGGAGACTTTATTTCTCTACTTCACCCTGCCAAAAAGCAAAGACAGATATTTTTCTTTTGCAAGTCAGCTTTATTCAATTTCATAAAATGAAATGGTCTTGAAGATGACCCAAGACAAAAAGACTTCTGCTTCACACCTTGTCCGTTGTGAATTCACTAATCACTGTGTCTTACACAAAGATCTTGATGGTACGAAGAGCCCACTGTACCCTCTTTCCCCTGGATCTGAGACCTTTTGCAGAGCTTCTCCCAAACACAGTGGCTCCATTCCTTTGAGCCATCCGTAGGCCCCTATTTCACGATTAGGCAATTCTGCATCCCCAAAAATGTGGATAACTGGCAAACATCATTTTCTGTTTCAGTTAAATCTCTTTCTTCACAGCAAGTTTTTAGAAATCAAAGGTGCTTTGTCCCAAACATGTTTTCTGTGGCTAGCCCAAGGTCTTTGAGTAATTTGAAGTAGTTGCTGATATTGAAAAATTAGGAGAGGGCTGGGGATTTAGCTCTCAGTTGCATGGCGCCTGCCTTGCAAGTGCAAGGTCCTGAGTTTGATCTCTGGTACCAAAAAAAAAAAAAGAAAAAAAGAAAAATTAGGAGATCTCTGATAATAATCTAGATTTCCAGCTTTTTTCATAAAAGAAGATTGTCATACTGACTTCAACAGTATTTTCTAGACATTACACACCAGCTCTCTTGTTTGTGCTGACACACACACGCACAATCCCATTTGCTCATTTTTATCACTTGTTGAATCCCTTGATTGATATCTTTTCATCCTACTTCATGTAATTCTACAGTGAGCTTAGACATAGACAAAAATCACACAATCTATGTTTAAAAAGCAATAGTTAGATGCTCTCAGATATTGTGAAGAATACTTTAAGGAGAATCTGAAACCACATCCTGATAGAGTACTGCAGATTTTTAAAAATCATATCTATATATTTTAGTCTGAAATATTACCCTACACTGGAAGAGTAGTAAATAAAATGCCAGATGTGTGGTTCTACACATCTGTATTTTCTTAAGGATGCTCTTTCTGTGTAGAAAAATTCTCCTAAATCTTAGGAATAAAAATCCCATGTGGAACTGCTGGATACAGGGAAATAAGACATGTAATACAGTAAACATCACATAATTCTCAGGCACTTTTCAAGTGTTGATCTACCTGGGAAATGAATGTAAAATGCGGTATGTTTTCATCCTTCCAGGCTAGTGCTCTTTAAAGTAGACTGCCAAAGAATGTCTTTTCTGAACAAAGGTATGTTATAGAAGTTCATCAATCATTTAAGAGTTGCGTGTAGAAACGTCAAACTTAGTAACCTAGATGTCTTTGAAAGTTAATTTGGCAAACAAACTGCTATTTTACACTTTCTGGAGCACCATTTAATATTAGATACCTATGTCTCTTTTCTTCATGCCAAAAAAAGCATTAATAAGTCCCAAGTGTTGTGTCATAACTTATAATTTCACAGACACAGCTGGGTCTTAATCATTTCTTCAACTGAAAAGTGCACATTAATTAATTTGTTTTATCTTGAAAATCAAAGAGGGAGAGAGGTTGAGAGAAAAGCCTAAAGAATTCCATATCTGCATCTCTGATGTACAGATTAAAATTAAATTCAAATGATTCTTTGTTCACAAGGGCGGCCCATTACTGAGAGACACAAACATGTATTTATAGGTGAGTTAAAAGCAAGTCTATTTATTTATCTATTTGCCAGTTCTTTCTAGTCTAGAGAGTGTGAACAAAAGGGAAAGAAGCTTCTGTGGGGCCATATTTGTTTCTCACGACTCCTGTTCAACATAACATCAAAGGGGAGAAAGCAATAGCAAGAGTAGGTAAAACATAAGACACCCCTCAGCTGTTACATTTTAGGTGAGGGAGCATATGGGGAAGCGGAAGAAACTGCAACACTTATCAAGGGCTCAAGAGCAGAATTACAGCATTGCACAGAAGCATATTGCCTTAGCGTTTGCAGCACATGATGAGGAAAAAAGGAAATGGGAAAGGTTGATACTCATTCCTTCAGAAGTCTTGGGAAATACATGTATAGCATACTTTTGAAGATTAACTTTTCTTATGACAGATGAGCACTCTTCCACAATTGCATTCATCTTTGCACAGGTGTTCTCCAAGTTAACAAGACAGAACTCTGCTACATTATTATATTCCCCCAATTTTAATTCTTTTTGTAGATTGTATGTGCTGAATGCAAAATTCTTAACTCCTGAAGCTGGCAGGAAAAGCAATGCATACAGAAGATGTCTATTATGCAATTCAATGGCTTCTTTTAGTTCTTCCATATATATAGCCAGGATCATGGCTAGGATACATCATTTAAGTATTTCCAGGTTTACAAGAGGCCTCTCTGCCATGAAAAATAGCTGTTTTATGTGTTCTTCTATCATCACATCATCAGGTAGTTACCATGTACATTATATGCGTGAAAGTCTGCTGGCAGAACTGGTTAATCTTGGCCAGTCCACACAAACTTTAAAGTTTTCTTTAAAGCTGAAGTTTTGATGTATTATTCCCTTCCTACTCAACTTTGGGCCCTAAACCTTGTATATTTTTTTTATTGAAATGATTGCTTTTTGGAGGAATCCCAGTTCAATTACACTGTCATTTCCCATCTCACAGAACATGGACTGGGTCTCCCACGTAACATCCCAGCAACACAGACTTGAACCAGCCCAGGAGAAAAACTAAAACTTTCCACTGAGTTTTAAAATCTTGAGTTAGCTGAGTTGCTGCAAATTAAGATGCTGTTTAAGTAACTTTTCAAACTTTAGAAAGTGCTACCCTCACATAGCATATCTATAACTATCTGCAAGCATCTGTCAATTTCCTTGCCTATGACTTGCTTAGATAGACCAACTAGGACACAGGCTTCAGCAACTACCCAGAAAACGAGATGAGAGGACTGTCAATTTGAGAACTCTAAATAAAAACATTTACTTCAAAAGTAAGCTTATTATGCTTGAATTTTCCATCTAATTGTCTCAGCCTGTCACTATTCTTAGCCTGAAAAGAACTCACCTTTGTAAAATGCACCATTCCTATGAAGTTATAAATCTACTCTGCCCCAGCTGAAGAACATTCTTAATTTTAATAGGCATCTGTTTTGTGAATTTATTAGGTCTATTTCAGTTCATCTAAAATTAATTTGTGTTGACTTTCTACACACTCTGAACTCAGACAAAAAATTTTTTTACTGTAATTTTTCATGACAGTTTTTAAGACCAAATCAAATAATTAAAACGGTGATGCACAAATGGTGTTATGACTACTGGCTGCCATGAGCCAAGTGAACCATGCAGAGTGCTAACTGGCCAGGAAATTGGCCTTCAGGTATTCCAGATTGAAGACCAAACAAAGGGGGCTACTAGGAGGTCTGTCTGAAAATCTCGCGGAGGAATTCATCCTGATATCGTGTTTTAAAGTGATATATTTTCAATGATAGGAGTTTCCATACACACACACACACACACACACACACACACACACACACTTCCCATGCCTTCATCATCTAGGTTGCTGTGTTGGCAAAATGTGAAGCAAAGGGGACACCAGTGGAACTGGAGATGACTGTGAAGTCAGAGAATGAGGACAGCAATTGCCACATCTTAGTTCTAATCAATCAAGTTCATTTCATAAAGCCAGGAGGATTGAAAAGCCATGATAAGCCAATACAGTCAAAGTACCACTAGGTCAAATCTTCTGCCCAATTACCCCCTGAAAAATTACAGTGGGTTCACAAACTGGTAGTACAGTACTTATCCAAAGTTGTCTCATAGAAAAAAACTAAATTAGCAACATATAGATAAAATAGATTTAGCATACAATTCTAGATTTCTGCCTTCTCAAAAAAAAAAAAAATTAATCAGGGATCTGGCTTGGCTGGCCTGTGATGCCACACGGCAACACTCTGGGGCTGAGGGGTGGCTGCCCAAAGTGGAGGGGCTGACCCTCCTCAGTTGGAAAAATCCACGCCACTTCCCCTTTTCTTAGGAAGCCTTCTTCACCCATCACCCTCCCCTGCTCGACCCCTGAAGGCTTTCTCTGAAAACAAGCTCCACACCACCCAAGTTAAGGACATCACTGCTGTGGCATGAGATACTCTGCTTATGTTTACCATCCTCTGCAAGGTGCTGTGTGTTGGCCTTAGCAAATGGACCCCATGAGACCCAACACATAAACACAAAAATAAATGGAAACTGCTTTTTAAAAAAGACCCAGTTGGGCCACTCCATGTCCTGTCTACATTTCCAGCTGCAGCCGGCGATGCAGTAATGCACTTGCACTTGCAGTAATACACCTGACTGTACGAATACAACTTAAATTTGATACAACAGCACCTTCTAGAACATTGGCACCTAGTGAATATTTTAATAATAAGTGGTAATGTGAAAAAATAATATACCTGGAAGCATTAAGATTGGCCTTAAAATAAGGAGGAAATGATTGTGGTAGTCTCTTTTTTTCATGGGGAAAGTTATTTACGACCATGTTTCAGTAATTCTTTTAAAAAGCACATTTTCTCCTGACATCATAGGAAGTTTTCAACATAATCAATAATTCACACTGTCATTAAGAAAATGAAAGGCATAATGCTGTGACCCTAGCCCAGTCAACCTTGCTTGCTCCCCGTTCTCTTACCTGTAAAATGAAAGGACATTCAGCATAATGGCCTATAAAACTTGTCCAGACTCTGAGATTGCACTATTTGAGATGATTCTTACCCTAGTGAAGAAGGGTGTGCGTGTGTGTGAGAGTAACCATACAAGGCACGACCCCGAGTCAGCCCCTCCACTATCAAACTCTTCCAAGGCCAGCGACACCATTGGAGGTAGGAGGCTGATGCAGGAGGAGTAGGGTACCCAAGCTGAGGTGAGTTGGGCATGGGAGCCCCCACATCTTCCCTCTTTGCTCTGTGTCAACAGGCTAATTACTCAGGCTCTGGTTGTGTCAGGCCACCTAGAAGCTTATGACCAAAATCAGGGAGAAAAAAATTCCGTGCAACGGTGCTAGTGTTTGTTCTAAAATGAATGGGGACCAGGGCTCATTGTTTCCTCCACTCTCTCCTTATTGTCCCCAAACAGCATGTGGTTTGGAAACTAGGGAGGTCAGGGTGTCTATGGGTGGTACTGTGTGAGGCAAATAGGAGGTGAGTCAAGTCTTCAGCAAACAACTGTGGGCTGCAACAGCCACAGCATGCCGAGCTGTGCAAAGCTCATCCACTGGGCCAAAGATGCCCCAGCATGCCGCTGCCTCTCCTCAACTGCAGGGCCCCGAGTAGGTCTCAGAAAGCTCCAACCACTAGAGAGGGTGCTGCTGTCACCATTTCACCAGATTCAGAATTTGGCTGGATTTTACACTACAAACAACATTTTCATTTTTATTCTTCGGCTCTCTGACCTCATCATCTTTTCCTTTCAGTGTGAATCTCTGAAATTTTGACCAGAAATAAGTTATAAAGCTCGGGAGTAAAATCAAACTGTTGCTAATGATCTGGAAGAGCAGGAAGGGCAGAGGATCAAGCAAGGGCACCTCAGTCACTCCCCTGTCACTGAGACACAGTACCCGAGACCCACAGTTTAAGGAGGAGAGGCTCACTTTGGCTCGTGATTTTTAGAAGATTCAGTTCACAGTTGGCTGGCTCTAAGGAAGAAATGGCATGGTAGAAGAGTCTGGCAGAGAGAAGCTGCTCACATCGTACTGGACAGGAAGCAGAGAGAGAAGGAAGGAGCCCGGGAAGGAGAGAGACCCTTCTAGGTCATGTCCTCAGTTACCCACCTCTTCCACCTATGCCCCTACACCTAATGACACATATAGCTAGGAGTTACATAGCTATAACTCATTAGTGAGTTAACCCATTGGTGAATGTAGCACCCCCATGACACAAACACCTGCTGAAGGCCTTGCCTCTGAAACTTTGGGGACATCCTAGATCTGAATCACAGAAGCCCTCTGCCCACTACCCCCAGGACCTTTCACAAGATGCTTAAGCTCTTGAGCTCACTTTCCCAGCTCTAGGTCCTCAGAAACCGATTGTGCCTAGCCCTTAATGAATGTTTAATGATTAATGCTTTTTAATACTTTTCTTGGATTCCTTTAACAAATTCTCATGCAGGACGGAGATTAGCTCCTGGTGTCCTACTTGATTCAGTAGAAATTCCCCCCTCTCCCTCCTGTCTGAACACTAAGCTTCCTATCTCGGAGTGGATTCGGGGAGGCAAGAGTGGCTGTTTCAGGAATCACACTCATACTGCTGTGGGTTTTAAAAATATAAATCATGTCACTCACACTAGTGCGAAGGAAAATAATGATATAGAAAACAGAAAGGATGAGATAGATGTAGAGGTCTACTGAGCACATTCTGTGTGTACAGTACATGTGCATGATATTTAAATATCACAACAACCCAGAGAGACAAGCCTAACATCTCCATTGTACCCAGAGGGAAACTGAGGCTCGGAGAGGTTAAATAACATGTTTAAGCAGCACACAGTAAATATTTATAGCACTTTGGCAAAACAAAACAAACAAAAATTAGAGCACAGTACTGAAAAGGGAAAGCCAGGACTCAAACCCAAGTCTATGTGATGAGAAAGATTTTGTTTTTCCCAGGACATCAAAGAAAGGGACCAGAAGGGGGAGAGAGAGAGAAAGAGAGGGGGAGGGGAGAGAGATAGATATGCTGGCCTAAATGGAAACTGCACTTAAGATAATATCTTAATATAGGTTGATACATCTATGCTTACGTGGACAGAGAGGCTGAAAAGTCCCTAATGGCTTCAGTAATAAAAATCTATAAAAGGAGTACACAGTTGCTTCCAAACATGTAGGCGTGCAAAGGCTCATTCTACTTTATGAGCCAGTGATTGCAGGCTTAGGGTGACAGAAAGATGCAAATGCTTCTCAACTGCAGTTTTAGGAGGAATTGATTATCTTATGACACCACTGTGTTAACTGGCACCACTTGCCTGCTTGCAGACTCCCTCGGTAGTGGTGTTTTAAAGTCAATACATCATAGAGAACCGTGTCCATTGTTAAGGGTAAGAACCAGACTGCCTGCTTTGGGGGCTGCTGAGATAAACAGATTGGACACCTCTCAAGTCAGAGTGAGGAACCTCTGCCCGGAGAGAACTGGGAAGGCAGGTGTTTGTGCTGAGAAGCCAGCTCGCTGAGTGCCGGAGACCTGTCTAACAGAGATCAAAACTGCTGATTATTCTTGTATCAGAGGAAAATTTAAAGCACCAAAGAGTGTCTAAATAGCACGTGTCTCTCAGTGACCTGGACACCTCTGTTTCAAGGACTGCAGCATGAAGGAAGGGTGCTGTCTGTAGGACACAGAACAGGGTCAGATGTCTCCCAAATGGACCTGGAAACCGCCTGGGCCCACTGATCCTGGCTGAAGCCTCCCCTGTGTGCAGTCTTCGGGGACTATGAAAGCCCCTTATCCAGTGGCATTTGCATTAAGAAGCTTCACAAGCTTCACAAGCTTCACAAAAATGCGAAAAATAGCTCCAGCCTCTTAATAAACCATCTGGTCTTTCTCTCCTCCTCTTCTAAGCCATTAACAGAGACAAAAGCACCTATATCGGAAGAAAAGGAAATGCCACAGACCCAACTTCAACACATTTTGGAGAATGATGATAGCATTCAATGGAGGCTAATAATAAATATCGACTGTGTATAATAGATTTCCATTTTAGATCTGAAACCACTGTCAGCAAGGAGCAGAAAAACAGTGGTGAATTCAGAAGTACTTCTAGAAAAAAAAATTTAGAGAAGTAAACGTAGGTTATATATCTGTAATCTTTAGAGGGGCGAAGGCCAATCCCTTTCATGTCAATTCGTTGCTATGACAGTTTTCTTACTCCCACCCAAAGACACACCCCTGAGCCAACACATTTAATGTACTTTGCTTGAATAGTTCAGATCCAATTTAATGGCGCATTAGGACTCAGTTATCTTGATCTGAGAAATCACCAACAGTCCCAACCATGTTTATCTGCAACACGCCCCGGCCTTCTGCCATTGCCTTATTTTGAAACTTTTTATAATATTGCTGGACTGAAACATCTGTTTCAGCTCCAGAAACAAATCCTCCTTTTATTTTACTGAGAAAACTGAGGCCAGAAGAAGAGAGGTCAATTGCCAAATGTAGCGCTGCTCAAAAGGGGCAGAGCTGAGCAGCAGTGGAGGACACACAACTCCTCCACAGAGTGCTTTCCCTACTGCTGCTGCTTTCAGAAAGGGAGCCAAAATTCATTCATTTCTCTTTGGCTCGCTGCCTGATGCCCATTATTTCTATTGCCTGATTTCCATCTCCCTGACTCCCTGTTTTCTGCTGGGAGCCAGGCTCTGTGCTGAGAGGGGCATACAGAGAAGGATGGAACCATCCGTCCACCGAGGAGGACCGTACTGGAAACAGGGGAGGGCTGGCAGCTTCCGCTCACTGCCCCCACACAGAACACATAAGCAACAAGAATCTTTGAGAGTACTACTTGGGGGTTGAAAATGTTGCAGGGTACGCAGGGTAGCAAGATGGGCAAAGGCTTCAGCTAGAGAGCACTTTGGAAAGTGGCTTGATCACTTCCTGCAGAAGGGCAGGCTGGAAATAAGACTGTTCAGATCAAAGGACCAGGTCAAGGCAGCAGGCAGTTAAAACAGATAACACTATGCTGATTGAATTTCCAGACGCTCAAATTGGACTATTTCATTCTTTGCTGAAGGGATTTCAAACATTTGTTTAAAGTAATGGATGTATTTTTTTTTCATTTCACTAAAGTTTTGTTTAAGGTATTATAACAGAATAAAGATTGTGTCTGCTGAGACATTTTTTTCTTCTAAGGTTAAGACAGAAGACGGAAAGGGGTGGGGGAGCTCTGGTACAAACGTATTTGTTGGAGGTGCTGAGCATGGGCATCATTTTCACATTACTATTAATTTTCTGTAGTTGTGATTTTATCCCAGAACTCTGGGAGGCTGTGACAGGAAGGTCACAAGTTCGAGCCCAGCCTGGGCAACTTAGTGATTTGTGAGACGGTGCCTCAAAAAAGAAAAACAAAACAAAACAAAAAAGAAACAAAAAACAAGCTGGGAATGTAGCTCAGGGTGAAGACCCCAGGTTCATTCCCCCAGCCTCCTCCCCTCCATGAAGCAGAGAGCAAAAATAAGACATCTAGGTCCAAGGTACTTCTTCCTAGCCCTTCAGAAAGATATCTGCTGGGTGGCTTTAAAGGAGTACACTGGAGATATTCAGTGACAGGAGTTTTCCAGAAACCTTTGTTAAAATCCTGAAGGGATTTGAACTAGAATAAAGCAATCACTGTTCTTTGCCAGGATGACTCTAATCATTTCTCTTCTGTCTTCTCTCAGCACTGTTAGGAGAAAACAAAACCTCCCCACCTTCATGCTAAGCTCCTCGCTTTGCTAGAGTTGCTCAAGCTCTCTCGTGGTGCGGATGTGCTCTTCTCCAGGTTTCAGAGTGGACATTAACTCCAAGCATGGCTCAGACACAGAAAAACAAGCTGCAGGTCTCTCCTCACCGGAGCTGTGAATGTCAGCCCCAGATACCAACACAGTATCAATCAGAGGCGATGTGAATTTTGAATAAGTCTTTATTGTTTCCTTATGTGTGAACTTTTGTTTTGTGAAACAAAAACAAAAAGAAAAAAAGAGTGAAAACCATTTCTCTGCCTGAATTGGCTCCTCTGGGAGGGCTGAGCATGTGCCATCTCCCATTGCCTTTCCTGCCTCTCTCCACAAGCTTGAATGCTTTCTTTCCTTCCATCCCAGGAGCCAAAAATAGAGTTTATAATTGACTAATAGCTTCTGATTTTACAAAAGGAGACATGATACCATTTCTGGATCTGCTTTGGAATAGAGCATTATCATGATTAAAGTCTATGCGCATGGTGGATTCTCTATATGTCTGTGTGTCTAGACACATCCTGAATAGAAATGAGATGGAAGCATTATTTCCTGAATTTTCATAATTTCTCCACATTTGTTAAGAAATTTATTTCATTTATTTTTTTAAGTCCCAATGAGCTGGGTGAAAGTTGCAAACGCACATATTTAGACCTATTGCTGAGTTTTTCTGAAACCAGTGCCATCTTAATCATCTGTGTTTGTGTTCTTTACATTATAAAGTGACTAACGAGGTTGGCTTGATTTGCTTACAGCAAAATAACCTAGGCATTTTCCAAAGGCAGTTCCCTATTTGAATTAGGATGGAGAGAGCAGTATTCATAAGCTGCCGGAGTTAAAATCAAATCTAATGATATGACCCCCTAAGATTTTCATTTGTTTTTAATGTGAAATCCTACCTTCAAAATTAATAATTATTTTCAAACATCCTGAAAATATGTTTCCTTAAGGCCAATGAAAATAGGTTCCAGGAAATTACGGGTTTGCTTAAATATCTCTACCGCTTAATGCTTGCTTTTTTGCACAGGTGACTGAAGGGTCAAGACAATGGGATTTACAGTCCTGCTCCTTGGAATGTGAGTGCAGTACTCAGAAGGGAGCAGCATTAGGAGGGGTAATTTAGGTGTTAGTTGTCTTTAAATCTGAGTCTCCTTAAGAGGAAAGGAAAACAATTTGGCTTTGTCCTGTGTTTCTGGATCAGTGTGCAGTAAGTGGTTTGGAAGCACAGGTGCACAATCCTTTATTTGCAATGGCAAAGCCAGAGACCCAGTTTCCCCTACTCAAATGGTAACAAAATTTATGAACTGGCATGAAGCCACTTATAGTCTTTATTCCCATTAGAGTTCATATTTTATACATTTTACTGTAAAACTGTTAATAGATTTGATTACTAGGTATTGCTGTTGATACCAATGAGGTTGTGTCATTTTTCTAAGATCTAAAAGTTTAAAATTCTGAAACATATCTGCTTCAAGGATAAGAGAGACAGAGACAGAGAGAGAGAGAGGCTGAGACAGAGACAGAGACTGTGTGTTTTTGTTCCTGAAGAGATTAAAAACAAGACAAAAAGAAAAAGTGAAAGAGCAAAGTTCCCAACATTAGTTTGGCTAAGCCTGGGGGCTAATTATCCCACAGTGTGTTGTGAAATCCTTAGAGGATTAAAAAATTAATCTGATACCATTTAGTTTTTAAAATGTAACATTATCCTTGCAAGAGTAATTCAGAGAGGGCCGGGGTTGTAGCTCAGTGGCACCGCACCTGCCTTGCAAGCCTAAGGTCCTGAGTTCGATTCCCGGAGTGGGGGAGGGGGAGTAATTCAGAGATCAGGAGTTGCTAGTTACCTACTCTTAGCTACTTCTGTTCCATTCTAATAATGACAAAGTCCCAGGCAGCTCTGCTCTCTCCAAGGGCCTCAGAAAAGGCTTCCACAAAAGAGTGATGCTCAGAGAGTGGGTACAATCTTGGTAGAGGGGATCTCAAAGCCTCCTGTGTGCAAGCAGTGACATCTAGCAAAAGAAGTGCCTGCCTCATGGGGCTCAGCCACTCCTTCCTGGATGAGCTTCCTTCTCTCTCCCATCGGAGAGCTGATAAGTGATTCAGCTTGCTCTGTCCAATGGGTAGACTTCACAGGCTTTTTCTGTGCACTTGGTGGTGGTTTTTCCAAGGTAACGTCCACATGTCAGCACACTGTAATCTTCCTCTCCCTCAGGGAACAAACTAGCAATGGCCTTTTTCAATGGTAGTATCTGAGAGGCAACTGTCAACAGTCAGCAGCTGCCCTCTGTTTGGTTACACGTTTTGGCTTTAATTTTCAAACACCTTCAATTTTCTTTTGGTAACACCAGAAGTTGAGGGACTAACAAATAGAAGGAAAAATTTGAATTTCCAGAATATTTCAGCAGACAATAGGTGGGAATGGAACACCTGCTCACTGCCCTTCCACTCTGAGATGCTCCTCCAATTCACTGACTCTCTCCTTTCTCACAGAGTGGACATTGGGCATCACATGCAAAAGTAATCAATTTTAACTCTGACATAAAATCAAGGCAAATGGTTAACATCAAAATAACCTGGAAACATGGTTAATTATGGCAGTCTAAATGATCTGGAAGGAAGATAGCACATGGATATCACCATTTAACCCTTAAATTAAAAAAACCCCACAATTCCTATAATTAATAGCACAGGAGACAATCACTGTAATTATAATCTCTGTCAGAGAGAGCAGAATCAGAAGGAAAAGTGAAATCATTCAATAAGCTTGAGTATGACAGACAGAAACTAAATTAAAGTGCTGATGGTCAGATAAAAGAGAAGTGATAAATCTGAGAAAATGAGTATGAGATGCATGGCCAGCTGGCAGAGGAGCTGCAAGGCACCAAGATCCCTGGGGTTCTAAGCCCACCTTTCTTTGAGAGGAAATGGAGGCAGAAAAAATGAATAAAAAGCTCTGACAGGTACTGATCCCCTGTTTATTAGGAAGCAGAAGTCTACCTAGGCTATCTAGGCTTTTCCATTAAGGATTCAAGGGCCTGAGCAGTCGGATGGAAAAGACACAGTTATGGACCACATGGAGAGGGGAATAATGCATAAACATCTCCTCAAAAAGGAGGTTCTCTGGATTCACTTTGAATAACTAAAAGACTAAGGCAGAAAAACTGTCTTCTCAAATAGCAATATTCTTCCTGTTGAGTTAACAGTCTTTATCTTTCCAAAGAGTGTGTGTGTGTGTGTGTGTGTGTCTGGGGGGGGGTCATTCTGAAGTGTCACACAAGAATAGACAGATGTGTTCCTCACATATCTATTTCATCAGCTCTTTCTAGCAGCACTAAGGCATGAAAGAAAGGCTGAGCATCCTCCAGAATCTTCAATGAGGAGAGAGCAAAGTGCTGTGTGGAGCTTGAGGAAGATCAACATCTTGCTGGGGCACTGTTCCACCATCTGAAAGCACTGGCACAAGGATGCCTTTCCTTCTTTATACCAGAAGGACATCTGAAAGTCAATGAGAGTTCTTATCGATAATATTTCCATTTTTTGAAAGCAATTTTATTTGAAAGGAACACTGTTTTTGTACCTTGTGGATTACTCTTTAGTGTTTTGGGAGTTACCAGAAAGAACATGAGATGTGAGAAAATACTGTACAAGTATGTAGGCACTGAAAAAAGATGTTACTTTCAATATTCAATAAAACACAGAAACTGGCTTTGCTCATGGTTTACTCTCACTTTATTGTTCACTTGTCTGTTCACTTCAGAAATTCCTGAGTTTGTCCTCTGTGCAGGGAAAGCACCACAATGAGACAGTGGAGGACATGGAGTCCATGGGCTCTGCTCTTAAGAGACCCTGCAGACTGCTATGGAAGGTAACATAAGCAGCTACAGTTCTCACAACTCTACTGCAAGAGTTATGGGGATTGATTTTCTTCCACTTCCCTACATTCTACCTATAATCATTTTAACCTAACTCAGCCTCAATTCTCTCTGGATACTGCAGTAGCAATCTACTCTTCTTCATTTAACTCTCCTTCAATTTAATCTCCACCCAGCAGCTGATCATCTTTTAAACACATGGATCATAGTGTTCTCCCCTGCTGTCTTAGTTACTTTTCTTTTGTTGCTGAGACAAAATACTTCACATCCAAAATTAGAGGAAAGATTTATTTGGCTCACAGTTTGTAGAGGTTTCAGTCTATGAGTGGCTGGCTCCAAGGCAGGGTAGCATGGCAGACAGATAGCGTAGAGGAAAAACAGTTCATGGTGGGAAGAAGGTAGCAAAGCAAGCAAGATAGGGACAAGATAAGTCTCTTTCTGTCCCTTATATTCTATGTAGGCTACCAAGATTAGGGTGGTACCAAACCAGTGGACTGATTTAGTAACCACTCACCCTTAACCCTAGCACCCTCAATCCTAGCATTGCACCATGAATCAGTCACACACTCTAGATTCAGCCACCTCTGAAAAAGCCCCATCTATGACTGCATGAGGCTTTGGAGGGACAACTGGACACAAGCTATAACATTACGTCCCTAATCCCCCAAAGACTCATGCACATCCCTTTATGCAAAAGGCATTTAATCTATCTCCAAGAGTTGCCAAAGTCCTAACAGTGTCAGCATTGCTGAAAAGTGTAAATCAAAAGTCTTGGAGATTTAGGTAAACTCTTAGCTGGGAGCCCCTGTACAAATGAAAAGTCAAACACTTCCAATATTCAATGGCACAAGATAGATGTTACCATTCCAAAAGGTACAAAGAGGGAGATACAAAGGAATGGACCAAAGCAAGTCCAAAATCCACCAGAGCAAACATTGTCCTGTCATTTCATGTCCAGCATCTGAGACAATCTGTGACACAATGTGAACTCCAAAGGGTTTGGGTGGCTCTGCCCCAGTGGCACTTCTGGTGGTAGTGGATCCTCTCTTGAATGGTAGTTCCTCTCTGGCTTCTCTCTTGGGCAGGATCTGCTCTCTCCTTGCAGTTTTTCTCAGATGAACCACACTCCTGACTTCTCCAAACTCCTGAGTTCTCCACTGCCTTCATTTCATACTCACAGTTTCACATGCTGCCCTCTCAGGGGCACACTGCCTGGCCTCCCAGCCTTCTTCTCAAATCTGGGTGGAAGCCTTCCTGACATCACAGCTCTTGCATTCTCTATGCACCTAAAACCAGCACCACATGGATGATGCCAGGGTGATGATACCACCAGCTACAGGAATAGCCAGGCTTCCTTCTCTCTTGGCTATAGGGCTCAAGTGCCTATGAACCAAATCCCAAGGAACAACTTTCCTAGGCTGTCACCATTCTGGAACATGGTGCCCTGGGGCTCTCTTCTCAAAGCAAAGCCTTTCACCTTTACAGCTCTGAGGCTGAAAAAAATGGAGTCCTGTTGGTTCTTGTGATGTTCTCAGGCCATCTTTTCTGTTGTCTTCTGAAATATTTGGCTTTTTCTTGCTAGTCTTTTCAGCTACCAATTTCTCCTCTGTTCCATCTTTGCAGGCTGCAACTTTACTGGAGCATCCTTTCTGGCCAAACTCACACTGTTTTGGACCATTCAGCTGGGTTTTTTCCTCTTGATTCGCAACATAAATCTGGCTAAAAGCCCCCAACCGTAGCAATGCCACTGCCCCAACATTAGTCTTGAAATTTCTTTTGCAAGATTAATTAGTCCACTGTCTTTAATTTCAGTCCCAGGCAAAGTTTCTAGACATGAGCAAAATGAAGACAAACTTTCTGCCAAGCCATAACACATTGTCTGGAGTCCAATAGCCGATGAAGGATTCTTCCTAGCAGAAACCTCCTGAGCCTGGTCTTTATCAGCATCATTTCTGTCACCATTTTGGTCTTCTGAGCACTGATCAGAATCTCCCATCAAGTACTGCCTCAGGCATTCTAGCTCTACTTTTTTAACGAGCATCTCCAAACCTTTCCTAACTCTTCCCCTTCCCACAAGCCAGTTCCAAAGGCTCCTAAACCACATGGTCTGGTACAGTCATAACAACGGGCCCACCCTCAGTAGCAAAATCAGTATTAGTCAGTGTTTACTAAAGAAACAGATATAATACAAGATATACAAATATATAAGAATTTACAAGATTGGTTTACAATGGCCACCCACAGAGTCAGATACCGAAGAGTGCAGAGGGTCTGTTTGCACACTGGAGACTGAAGGACCCATTGGAAGGTCTGGAGCTCACTGCAGTGTCCCCTGTGAGTCTGAATCAGGAGGCTGAGATGGGTGTGCAATTGAAGGCTGAAGAGTCAATGCCAGAAAGCTGAAGGATCTGTGCCAGAAACTGAAGAGTCTTCCCTGGAAGCCAGGAGATGACAATCATGTCCAAGGTGAACATGAAGACTGGAGCTCCTCTGAAGAAACAGAACCAGATCCATCCTTCTTTGTTTTCCCTTTATACTATCCAGGTGACAAGCTGCCCTAGGGTGGGTCTTCCACACCCTAGGGTGTGGAATTGCTGAGCCAATTTAGTTGAGCTTCTCTTTCTCAAATTGACACAAGCAATCAACCATCACACATGCATAAAACCTTCCAGTGGCTTCTCACTACATCAACAACAATTCTCTGGTTTCTCTTCAGACCGTATAAACCTTTTGCCTTTTACTACATTAACAACAAAATTTCAACCATTATCCTGGGCACTGATTCTGTCATGATCCATTCCACAACTTCCCATTTTGCCCCACTCCCTCTTTCCTAGTTTTAAAGGCACAGGTTCTTATTCCCACCTTGTGGGCTTGATGCTCCCTCTGCAGCAGGGTCTCACCTCAGTCTTCATACATGTAGTTCATTTGGCAGTCAGGACTCAGCTACAATGCCACTCCCTCAGATAGGCCTTCTTTGACTCTCCGCCATGTTTTGTTTGTTTGTTTTGGTTTCCATCTTTTTATTTTTAATTTTTGCAAAGGATTTGTCCTTAGTTGATGCTTTCATATTTACATTCTTCTTTGCATTTGTTAGTCCTTCCCCTTCACTAGAATGTAAACTCCATATAGGCAAATTTGTCTTGTTAATCACTATCTCCACATCCTAGAAGAAAGCTTGGCCACAGTAAATTCTTTACAAATACTCATTGAATTATGAAAGTTACCACAATTTCTGGAGGAGAAAGTGTTAAAACAAGGAAAAAAAGATGCAAGGATATCTGAAGAGAAACCTGAAACATAATTGTGAGGGTAGAACTAAGAACAATGGGTAAAATCCCTAAGGAGATGATTTCTGCTCAAAATAAGAAGGAATTTTCTAGCATCCTCAGTACCTAAGAGGACTGAGGGGCCAGATGAGTGCTAGGGTGGAAGGAATTTCATCCAGGGAACTCAGACATAGGACATGGAACTCGACTAGACAATGTTTAAAAGTCCCGGCAGAGAGCCCAATGGTCTATGGTTCTTGGATCTTCCGACAAATCCTTCCTTCTATGTACTGGGGGAGCCCTGGTTAGGGCAGGAAGCCACAGATGGTCCAGCAGCATCCTGTTGTGGACTTTTGTGGACACTCTTCTGGCAGCTGCTCTCCCACAGCTCTGTTAAGGAAATACTGTGCCTGGAATCAAAAGACCTAAGCCTTCCAGCTCTGGCCAAGCATTATTTAGCCTACTAGCTTGACTTTGTATGGAATACAGGACTACAGCCAAAACACATCTGCAAGGAGAGAGGTGGCAATAATATAATTAGGATCATGCACTAATCAGAGGTCTTTGGGGTGGGGATATCCAGCATCCATACAACCCCACCTCATTTCACTATACTGAGTTCAGATGCCCTGAAGTTTGGAATGTGAAGTTAGGCTCTGAGTGTGTGGCCTTCCTAGGAATGTCAGCCCCTGGCTTGTTACTAAAGCTCAATTGCCAATGACAAACAGATCCCAAGTGATGACTTAACTTCACTCTTGCCTCCAATCCCTTCCTAGTGACTCATAATTTTCTCCTGACACCAGAACAGCTGGACCAGCCAGCTGGAGAGAAGATATGCAGATGTTGCTGGCTGGAGTTTGAGGGGCTCTGGAGCTCTGCTCTTCCATCAGCCCAGAATCCCACAATGAGCCAGTGGGTGTCTTCCCTCTGCAGACAAGACATGGGTGGGGTGCTGACTCTGAGGCAAGCATCTCTCATGCTTCAGCACATGCATGCTCAGATGAGAGTGCACTGCAGCTCTTCTCTGTATGCAACTCGGGGGGATTTTACTTCTTTGGGGAACAACAACAGATCCTGTGCCAAACTATCTAGAGAAGGTATGGGAGATAGTATTCTAGCCAGGATGTACCACCCACCCAGATGTTGGGCTTAAAACAGATCTCAAGTTAGAACCTCCTCAAAAGGCTGAGAATTAAAAGAGGGGTGGAAAAGAAAGAGATAATTTTTGTTCTGGAAAAAGTATTCTGAAACAAAGACAGGCAACATAAATTTAGATTAGTTATTCACCAGGGGAGAAAAATGAAGTATATGGGTGTAAATATTCATTAGAAATGGCTTGTTTAGGCAACATGTGTGCATTGAAGGTACTTATTAAGTATGTACTGATTTTGATTCAAGTGGCTTCGAGTATTGTTACCTTTCATTGCATTAAGTCCTATGGTGATTGTAAAAGGTGCTATTGTTGTCAATGAAAATTGAAATGCAAGTGAAGAATGACTTTTAAAAAGTGCTGTGTCTACAGTATTTCAGTTCTAATATGTCAGTATCTAGTAACAGCATCTCTGGGAGGGGGGATGAAGGGTCAGATGTGGGAATGTACTCACTTCCTATGTAGTACTCTTTCATGTTTTTCTGAAAAATTCCCACGCATATGTTTCTTTGTAAAAACAAAACAAAACTCATTATTAATGGTAATTTAAAAAATCTTTGTCTCCAGAGGCAAACCTGGAACTTAAGCCTCCTAATACCTGCCAATTCCCACAGTTTTCCCTAAGATCCTGTCCCTTGTCAGTATGCTTCACCAATTGTAATATCCTGGAATGCAGGGTGAGGTAAGGGAAGTTTATGGGCTCTACAGTGTCAGTAATGATAACTCTAGTTTATTTGTGACGCTGATGGATATATATGCTGGCTGATAGTTTATGGACACCATAAACTTGCCTGTGTATCTTATGAACTGCTGCCTAATTTATTAGCTTTCAAATAAAAATGTAGCAAATTCAGAAAGGCAGGGTGCAATGAAGTCAAATACAAAAATAATCAGATGAGCTCAAAGCAAATGCCCTTTGTTATTTATTTTTTCCCTCTATGAGATGCTTTGCCCATAACCAAATACAAAAATATGTAATACGGAGCCAGGGATTTAGCTCAGTGGTTCCACCACCTGCCTTGCAAGTGCAAGGTCCCGAGTTTGATCCCCAGTACCAAAAAAACCCCACAAAAAACCAAAATATGTAATACAATGAGATTCCAATCTGTGTATGGAAACTTTTTTCCTTTCTCTACCTGCATGTTTATTTCCGGGTAGGCATCTGCCCCTACAATGTCTGACTTGACTGCCCTTTCTTCCCATTCACCTCTTATGGCAAAGAAACAGCAAATCTGGCTTTGGAAGTCTACCTAAAGGACCTCAGGCGTTTTAGAAGTTTAGTGAACAATGGATGGTCTTCTTAGAGTATCCCAGGGAAACGAGAATATAAAAGAGCGAAGGGGGCAGTGTGGAGAGGTGCCCACTATGGGGGATTCGATCCCAAAGAACATCTTCATCCTACAAACACCTTGGTCAGGGAGCTGAGCTGCAAGGGACCATCTCCTCTTTCCTCTTCTTTTTACTTCTCTATTCAACAAAAACTGAGCTAAACGCTAAGAAGGAGGTAGAGGCTTATGTCCACTGCAAGCACTTTTTAGTTGCTTCTCTGTCACCCAGTGGTCACCTGATGTCCCTCCTGGGATTTCAGGTCTCTCATGGGGATGGGAGAGAGTAGTTTCTGATTCCACTTTCAACTCTAACTTGCACACTAGAGGTGAGTGGTATTCAGAAGAACATGCCTGTTCTCTTCTAATTCCACCATACATGTTTCTCTGCCCAAAACCACATACAAAAATATGTAATACAATGAGCATAAACTAGTGGTTTCCAAACTTGCCTGAACATCAAAATTTCCAGGAGAGCTTCAGAAATTAAGAATGCCTGTGCCCCACATCCAGAGGTAGTGACTTAATTGACCTGCAGCTATCATCTGGCTTTGGAAACTTTAGTGCATCCTCGGGTGATTTTAGGTGAGCAGATCAGTTTGGGAACTCCTGATTCCAACACAAAGGATAACTCAAACTATAACCATAATCCCTTCCATTTCAATGCCTCAGCCATAGCCAGGGGTAATTAATCATGATCCAAAAACTTATGTTTATGCCAGCTGCATGGAGTGGTTTTAAAAATATCCGAAATTATTTGTATCCACCTACTCTCATACCAACCCATTTACAAATATAATTTAATCCATTAAAAATGATAGAGAGCCATGCAGAAAACTTCTTTTCCAGCATGGGGCTGGCAAAGCATTTCTAATGTAAACACGGATAATAGGTATGCTGTCTTTTATGACAGGGTTGAAATAAAGCAGACCTAATTAACCCACCAAGAGGCTGTGGAGTACAGGCCACATGAATATCGCATTAGGAGACCATCTCCTAGCCTTATCAAAACTGCTTTCTCTTCAACCATGCCCTGGTAACCTGGGAAATATAAATTTTGATTACTGATTGGTGCATTGTTAGCAACTGACTATATATTATCAGTAGCTGGTCACCAGTGTCAGCCCAGTCTTAATTATCTCAGCTGAAGGGAAAGGAACCCTATGAAAGAACTGTTTTCCAATTAAAGCAGCACAGAATATGTGATTTGTCTCTCTGGTGAAATCCAATTCATAGTCCTTTTCATGTTATTTGTATTGTATTCATTTCCTCATTACAAGTCCAGAGTTGTGAATCTTGGGCTCCTAGCAAGAAACACATAAATATCAAGAGGGCAGCTGTCAAGCCTTGAAAAAAATCTGGAACATTCACCATCCAAAACCTATCAGTAATTACAGAGTTTCCACCAGCAAATGCTACAGTGAGGATAAAAGGTGTCTTTCAACATAACAATTTGTTTTACAGGTTCCTAACTTTCTATAGAATGTGTGTGTGACTAAGTGGTTATATACACACACAAACACAATTTCTAGAAGTTATTCCTTAAGGCTCAGATGTTCTATATATAAACTATATGTTGCCTTAGCTGTTGTTTTAATGACAAGGAAAACATTTTCCTACTAGTACAAGAAAAAATATTTTGAGTAAAACCTAGGCAACACTATCTTGAAACTATTCATCCTTACTGTTTTTACTGCTGTCAATTTGTTATTTACCCCAACTGCATGTCTGCCCACTTGCCTATCTTGACAATTCTTTATCCTGGGAGGAGATACAAAAATTTATCATTTCTTTGACTACCTGGAACTCGACTGCTTTGTAAACATAGGACTAGAAGTCTGGGTTGTTTAAGAAAATATTTATTGAGCATCTACTCTGTGCTACGCATGTTGTTGGCACTAGGATTCCTCAGGGAACAAAAGAGGCCTGTGGTTTTAGAAAGCTAACATTCTAAGGGGTTGTTGCCCAGTTCCTTCCATTAGTGGTCAAATGGCTTCAGCCTAGTTATTTAATCTCTGTAAGCTTCAGGTTTCTTGACTGCTTTACACTCAAAGATAATGATAATGATGCTTTCCCTTCACATATTGTTAGGATAAAAAGCCCTCAGCCAATAAAAAGTTGTTTAATAAATGTACACTTAAATTACCTCTCAGTGTACTTAAGAGTTAGAGTTAAGTAACTTAAGAGTTAGAGTTAGCATTTGGAAAGTAAGTATCCTTATCATTCAGCATTATGGATTTTATATAGGTGTTTCCTACATCTATACACCATCCCTTGTCTCCTGAAAACACGTCCTCAGTATAGTTTCAGTTTCCCTGTTCCCAAAACTAACCAGTTGCAGCCTTGTGTTTCCTGCACTGAAACTGGCCATATTTTGTTACTACTCTGAGAAAACTGGTAACTGCATTTTGGTGCAAAATTTCTTGGAAACTTAAATTATTCCTTTGAAGGAAGAAGGGTTGCATTTTTATGTTGTGTTTTTCCGGTGTCATGCCAATGTGAAAAAGAGAACCAGCCTACAGCTACTGTGTTAGTCATCATTTTCTTGGCTCATATCGATCTCTCTTTCTAACTACACTACAAATCCCTCATAGGAAAGAGTCCTTTGTATTTATGTTCAGTCATTTACACTGAGCTTATTGTCTACATTTCTGAGCAAAGGCACTATTGAGGCACTGTTGGCCAGCACAAAAATGAGGGACATTTTTTGGACTAGAACTTGGGAAGGAAGTGGTACTTCTGAGCCTCCCAGCATCTTCTCTCCCCACAATTTGGCGGGGTGCCCTGCCCTAGTGCCTTGGCTTTCCTGCCTGCTGTACATAGTTAAGTATCAGATCACAAGGAACTGCCAATAACCACAGATTTTGAGAACTTCTCACAATTCAACTGAATTGAGTAGGTGAGTGACAGGTATGGAAGGATGACTCCTCAATTTTCTTTTTCTTCCTTTTCTTTTGTCCTTTTGGTGCTTTGTATCTTACACTACTTTTCCCTCTGCCAGGGTTTGGGATTTTCCCTGCAATGATTTCACCATCAACATTCTCTCCCCACCACTGCTCTATCTCATTTCCTTTTCCTGCCTTATGAATTCCTCCCCTTCCCAAAAGACACTCTCCAAACACCACCTCCTCTGTGAAGTCTACCCTGATTTCCAGTCACAGTGAATCACTAATGTTTCCCTCCTTTCTTCCACAGAACTTGGGAGATTTCTATCACAGCAATCAAGCTGGCATTATTCGTTTACTAATCTGTCCATACCACTAGACAGCGAACTTGGCAAAGTCTAACACATGCTTGATGGGTGAAAGATTCATGAATGACTAACCTATTACACAATCCCTGTCCATAAAGGATTGATAATTTATGAGGGAGAGAGACATGTTAATAACAAACTACAAAATAAAGTACACATGCACATGTACTATTAAAAATTCTACACATTCTATATCTTAATTTTTTTCAGAAACAGGGGCTGGGGATTTAGCTCAGTGGTGCTGCCCCCTACCTCTCAAGCGGAAGGTCCCAAGTTCGATCCCCGGTACCAAAACAAATTTTTTTTCAGAAAGGCTTAGATTTACTTACTTAATTCACTTCATTAAGGACTGGTGTCCTTGAAGCAGAATATATCCTTTTAAAAGACTTAGTGCTAGCCAGCTTCAGAAACCCTATTATATACACACACTCAGGTAACACACACAAGACTGACACACAGAGTCTGATTTTCTACTTACAAATATAGGCTCTTGAAATATACATGAAATGTAAGAAGCTGGTATTCTTACAGTAACACAATACTTCCACATTCTATGAAATCCCTGACCTAGTTACATTGCTGAGAGCACAGCTTAAGTGCATACAGTGCCTACCACAAGGAAAAGATTGTTATCTTGAGAAAAGTAAATTTTGCGTTCCCCAAGTCCTGTATTATTAAATCTGTGACCCTAATATTGCATTAGAGTAGATACCTTATTCAATTATATGGACAATGAAATAAGAACTGAGAAAGATATAGCTGGTGCAGAATTCCCTGGGTGTGAAAAGATGATCGTACTTATTTTATCTACTCCGGACAATGAAGTTTAAACTGTTACTTAAAGCTCCTACCAGCCAAATGATCAATTCAATCAGAGGTTAATTCCTCACAGTCATACCTGACATTTAACATTTTTTATCTGAATTATGAAAAAAAGAAATGGAATATTTGTGTTTCACAAAATGGAGTTGGGTCCTCCACAGTCTTGGATAATGAAAGCTGAACATAGCCAAAAGACAATTGTGGCCAACTTAAACAAATGGATTTGGACTTGCTAAATAAATAAACTATTTCTAATGCTTCAATGCAAGAAAATACATGGGCTTTTTCTCTGCATGTAGAGAAGTATTTCTTACATACATACTTTCAGAAAGTGATCTTTTATTCCAACAGGCCTTGAAAAGGTGAAAGTGTAAAGAAGGCTAGGGAAGAAATTCTTATCCATCTTTCTCCTGAGAGCTGATGTGGTAGGAGAAAGGGGTAGGTAATGTGTATATATAGCCTCAAATTTATATAAATGCTTTTTCTTTTTTTGTGTGGTTCAATGCTGATTTATTTATTTATTTATTGTCAAACGAATTGATTCGAGTAGTCTTCTTTGTCTTAGGCAGACTGAGTCAACAGCATGGTATGAAATTCAGTAATAACATTCAGCTAGAAGTCAGCCCTGTGAGGACAGACTTAGGGTTAAATGTTAACATACAAAACTGTTCTTAACCAACCTAACAGACCAAAGTCCAATTCAGTCATTAATTTAATAGCACTCAAGCTTTAAAAGCACAAAGCAAATGCTTATTAAAGGAACAAAGATTCAACTTAGAGAATCAAAAACAGGAAAGAAAACAATAAGGTTTCTTTTCAATTAACAACTTTTTGGCAGGATTCAAGCGGTAGATACAATTTCCTTTAGACCATATCATGTAAGTGAATCTAGTTGTAAAGCAATTTACAACTCTCCAGGATCACTAGAGTTAAACACCTAATGAACAAATGGGTAGCCCTTTCTTTTGCTTCTTTTTCCTTTCTTCATTTCCTTAACAACTGGATACTCTTCTTAAGTAATTAACAGAGTACACAATTTCTTTCTTATTTTCCCAACTTCTCCTTTGAAACCAAATGATTAACAAGCCTTGGTGAACTTCCTGCTTCTGAATACAATGTGCGTTTCGGGAAGTGCTCCTAGAAGGGAAGTGCAACCACAGGCCCCAGCACCTTGCTCACTGATGCCTCCCTCACACTCCCATCCTCAGTTGCATTTATCATACTAAACTGATAATGCAGAAGCAGTTGATTACCAGGAAAGCCAGCTCAGGTAAATTAACGTAATGAAACAGATGACTCTGTATGTATTGAAACTGACTAGGCTCAAATATCCACTCAGCTAATGAGCCCGCGATAGGACCCTGGCAGAAGTGTCATCATTCTGCCACTAAAAGCCCCTCGGCAGCCCTTCATCCTATCTTCCAGTCCAAAAATGAGGCAGAAGCTTAACAGTCGCCAAGCTTCCAAGATGCAAACAGCAGCAGTGCCTATCTAAGTTGTGATTGATGGTACCCAAAAATACATGGCTACTTTATGGATATTCCAGCCACAACAAATTAGGGATCTAAACCTTTGTGCTAGGCAGATAGCCAGTGTATTGAGGGAGTCGCTGTGGCTCTATAATTATATCCAGCCCAGTAATCACCCGTCTGCTGTGAATGGCCGCACCTAGGGACTTTAATTTCACTTTCCCCCCTCCACCAGATAATGCCTGCCCCATGTCACTTTGACTGTGAAACACTGAAAGAGACAAATGAGTTTTTCTCTATGTTAAATTAACTAATGGATTTTGGTTGTGAAACTGGCATAATAATAAGCCAAGACTCTGAAGGTCCTGGGTGCACGTTTAGACAAGTCTCTAAGGGTATTATTAACCTCAGGCATTAAAGCAAAACAAGAACAAAACCAAAGAGGAGTTGAGCCAGTGTGAGTGAAGAATCTGTTCAGTGCAAATGATGATTAACTAAGTATTTTATATTTCAAAGGGTTATCTGAAATAGCTGTATCTTGAGACACAGCTAAAGGAGCCATTCTATGGTCTAACACTCGGCATTGAGTAAGCTAATTTTAATCAGCATTTTCACCTTTTCTTTGGAGCTATGTTTTGTTTTCCCAATCAAAAAAAGGGCTATAATTCAATATGGTTGCCGGTACACACATTTGAATTGAATGTTGTCATCTTAAATATCTTTCTAAAATGACCAGTTTGGGCCAAGGATTTAGCTCAGTGGTGCTGCACCTGCTTCACAAATGCAAGGTCCTGAGTTCGATTCCTGTTACAGGGGGGAAAAAAAGATAAAATATTTGTTCACATTACTTTCATTCTATTATAAAAGTCACTATTTCTTCCAAAAACTGGTAAATGACATTATAATCTGTATATAGGGTAACTGTACAAATGCCAGTGTTGTAGCTAGATATCCCCATTACACAGTCTTAATTTTTTAATATGTGTTTTTCTTCTAGTTCACTAGATTTTATTTTCAAACAGCTGAACAAAATAAATGTTCTTTCACATGTTCTCATCAGAAGTCTATGTGTTCTGTGAAGGTTAAAAAATTAAAATGCAGTTGTTTTACACTGTATTAAGATTGAAATTTGGCAATACAGATGTGAATTTGTTTCCAAAAGGAAACAAAATCTGGTAAGGTTTTTTTTTTTTTTTCTCCTCCTAGAGGAAAAAAATATTTTAGCAAGTTAATTTATTTTTTAAAAGACTCATACTAGATTTTGAGGGTATTTTAAAACATAAAATTGCATACAATTTTACTTAAGGCCCTTTGGACTCTGAGAGGTAAATCCTTTGTTTTATCTAAAGTTTTTAACTTTAAAAACATGCTACTGAAATGCAGAAGTTGTATAATCTTTATTAGTCAGTGACAAAAAAAATACCTGCTTGCCTTTATTTTAGGTGGTACATTTTGAGACGATATCTCCCTGCCTGGGAGGGATTTATTTTTGCAAAATACTATTTAGCATGCGTTTACCATGTGTTAGACTCAGCTCTGTCTTTTGATGTGTAATGACTCATTTAAGTCTCACAACACCTTGCGTGCATGCTATTATCATTCCCATTTTGCAGATGAGGAGACTTCCCAAGGTCAGACACTGACTCAGAAGCAGGGAAACAGGGGTTTAAACTCCGGACAACCTGACCCCGAAGCCCCTCCTAACTATTACATTGTCTCTCTCTAATCATAGACATTTCCTAATCTTAAATCCACTAAACACTTCATAAAAGTCAATTCGTTTGCATACAAGGCCTTGTACTAGATGTTGGGGGTGAGAATGGGGAGGTTTAAAGTGAAGAAAAGGTGAATAAAGTTTTAAAAACACAATTCTTAGCAGAATTTTGTGAACCAGGTGGGTATGATCCACTGACTTTAATAGGAAGTGGTAAATATTGCCCTTTATTGGTCCTTTTCAGTTTGGGGACTGTGGGATCTGGGGGTTACTTGCTGAGACACTTGGGTCCCCCTGGATGGCATAACCAGCTCAAACTGCCTGGTGTTAAGATCCTGCTACTCGCCTGGAGACAGTTCTAAGGCCACCTTTCTAGATATTCCCAAAACCTGGTGGCAAAAGACTTCACCTATGTCACCGCGCTTTGTTAGTTTTCCTCTCCAACTGCAAGGGACATCAATAGCAATGCCTTTTCTTTGAAAGCACTGGCTCTTAGCATTTTCTCAGACATGAGCCATTTGTTAAAGTATCATTAACAGGGATCCAGACAGAGATGACAGGTGTAAACAGTTCATAATTTACAAAGTGCAGGATCAAGTTTCTCCCCACCCTCTGCCAATTGCTCAAAAACACACCTTATCTTGCCCCTGTGCATGCACTGTATGGATTCTTAAAAGAGTGCTTTAAAATAAATCTAACACGCCTATTGGGTTGTGTTGTGGCTACGTAAGACCCATTAGCTGTTAATTCAAACTATGCAAGGCTACCGATTAATTTCTAAATTAACATTTCAAAATGTCCTGTACACAACTCAATAAGCATATGTGCCTGGGACCCTTCTGAAAGGGCTGCCTTTCTACTCTGTGTTTAAATCTCCTTTGTTTCCTCTCTTTTTAACCAGAGGGCTCCTGTGTATTCTCCAGGCAGGTCTGAAATGGCTGGCAGCTGAAGAGCAGCACTGCTGCTCTGTGTGCAGATGTGGAATTTCTTATGCCTTTTTAGTCAGATCTACTTTGCTGCCTTCTGCATTTTTCAATGCTGACATGTTTCAGTAAAACTTTGACTAACTGGAATACTTGGGGGAAGGGCATTCTGATTGGATGATTTCCTCGTTAAACTGAAAGTTATTTAGAAAGCCCTTGTTATTGAAAATCTTTCTAAAATATATCAGCATGCTTTTCTCTGGAGTGAAGCAGCTCTGCCACAGAAAAATGGTACAGAGGTAGTTGGAAGGGCTGCAAAACAAATTTACCAAAGCTGCTAACTGCTCCTCAGTCCTTTCTCTTGCTAGAAAGCAGCCCTTATCTAGCATCCTGAGGCAGCTGGGATTCTAAACCCTACTACTCTCTTGAAAGCCTTTCTTCCTCCCACAGAGGAACACTTCTACCAGGGGACACACAAAGGCCTGACGCACAATCCCCTCACCACCCGATGCTGCTTCACTCCCATCTGTGCTGCCCCTCACCTGTGCTGTGTGCTCTTGCTCCCCAGGCCCCCAAAGAGGTTACCCCACCCTTTTTCCCCTTGCTCTGGTGGCTTCACATTGGTTTGCTGATATTCCGATAAACAAGCCTGTCTCCTTTTTTTCCCATGTTTCTTTCTGTGGAAAGCTAAGTCCTTCCCTTCATTACTCAGTATCTGCAGGTGGGTCCGACTTGCATCAGCCTCCTAAGCTCTCATCCACCCTGAGTTAGTCCCCCTCCCCTGTGACTTTACCAGAAACACTTGCAGAAAGGCCATCACAAACAAGCTACTGGATCCAATGGCTTCTTTGCAGCAAGTTTTGTTGACTGTTTCTAAATTTATCGAGCTTCATCTTTGCTGCCACAATTTTGTTTTGCTGCACTTCACTTAGGAGAGTGTAAGTCAGGTCCTGTTGCTGCTTCCAGCGCACTTAGAATGACACACAGGTTTCTTAAGAGGCCCCCTTTCACCACTGTCCAGCTGACTGTCTTTGTGTCCTAAAATCCCCAGGGCTGTTTCTCTCCTGGAGCTGTTTTCATTTGTTGCTCCCCCTACCTAAGGAGCTCAAATGTGTTACCTCCTTAGCTCACCTGTCACCTGCTCAGTTCTACTCTGACAGCCCTTCCTCAACACAACTCCCTTCTGAATACCCCATGCCCACCCTTCACTGGTGACACCAGCCACAGTGGTCAATGCACGTGTACACTTGCTGGCTGAATTCACATTTGTTCCTTCTAGGTCTTGAGCCCCAGGAAACCCCACATCATGTCTTTTTTATTCACCACTGGGCAGCCAATACTTAGGCCGGAATCAGGAACACAGTTATTGAATCGATGATTTTAAAAGGGGAAGGCTTTATACTTTTAGTACAGAAGGTTTTTCTAGAAGGGATATAGAAAAGGGAGAAATAACTAGTAAAGTACAATTGAAAAAATTCAAAGTTTAGGCTTTCTGGCAATTGAAATACAAGAAAGGATGCTTACTCATTCTTGTATACATGAACATCAGGCCACTCAGCCTGGGGGAGAAAAGCATTCAGCATAATACAAATAATCATCCTTTTATACACAATGTGCAGACACTGTGAGGACTAGTGACTAGGATCAGCTAAGGGAAGGAAGGAGAGAAGGCAGCCTGGAGAAGGCCTGCCGCTAGCTCACAGGAGAGGAGTACACAGCCAGAAACCCAAAAGGAGAGAAGGAAGTAGGGGTAACGGGGGTGATTATGATGGGGAAGCTTAGACCAACTAAGGTCACCGACCCGCTGAGGAACCAGGAAGTGGGCAAAGAAGGAGATGCAGAGGGTCAAGTCCCACAGAACTGCCAAGCTGGCTTTGCAGTTGATCAGGAGAGAGGACAGAAAGGACTGGGTAGAGACGAATGGAAACTGCAGTGAAGGGCAGATACATGGTGACATCAGGAGCTTGTCATGAGCATGGATGAATAAGCAGTGGGCGTTTCTTGACAGACAAGTGATCTTTGGGTTGTGAATGATTAGGAACTGTGATCAATGTACTATCACACTTATTTTGACTTTGTACCCCAATCACAAATAAAGAACAGTGGGGTTGATGATGGTTCAAATACTAGATAGGAATATAAACTGTAGGACAGCAGGCTGGCCTCAACCTGAAGGAGACAGTGGGTGATAGCCGATCAGCTGAGCTTCAGGGGGAGCCGGAAAGCACCACCATCTACACTGATGGACCATTCATTCTGGGGGTCTCAATATACCCTAAAACTGGAGCTGAGGCTGAGCTCAGGGGGAGGCAGGAAATATGTAGCACCTTATTTATTTCTTACATCTTGTTATTATTACTTGCCGTGCTTCAGATTGAACCAAGGGCCTGACCATGCCAGGCAAGTGCTCTACCACTGAACTACGTCCTCAGCCCAAATGTCCAGCTTTTTAATAAATCACATTATAACTGTAAGAGCAGAGCTTCTTCTCAAGAGACTTCTACAAATGATTTGTTAAAAATATGTTACACCTATTCCCTCAATCTTTCCACAACCCATATTTTCATAAACAGACTGCTTAAGTCTTCTATATCATTCTAAAGGAAAAATACATGTTAGTCATTCTGCATAGCAGTTTAGTTTTTAAGGTTTTTTTTTTCCAGATGGGGTCTAGCTATATTGCCCAGGATAGTTTTGAACACATGAGTTTAAGTGATCCTCCTACCTCAGCCTCACCAGTAGCTGGGACTATCAGCATGTGCCAACATGCCAGGCATAAGCTTTTAAGCATTAAAAAGAAAAAAACCCCTAAAAAGATGTAATCACCAACCCCAAATAATTCAATCAACTCAAGCCTATTTACCCAGAAGGAAATGTTTTCAGATAAAGATACCCACCTGGCTTTTGGTTTACCCAGCTCTACCTGTGAGAAACATGATTTCCTTTGCACAAGAATTATCAGTTATGAAAGCAGATGTTAGGCACAGTGGTGAAATAGCAGCCATCACCAGTACATTTGCCTTTATGCAGACCCCTACTCCCACCACCATATTGGAAATGGATTAGTCCTTTGGTATTATTTTAAGAGTGACTGGAATTTTAGTTAGGAAGAGCTGAGTCCATTGTTTACTTACAAACAAAGAATCCTCTCCCCAGCACTAGGATTCTTGCTTGGCTGGTTTTAAATAGATGAGGCTGACCAGATATTTACCATCAGCTTGGTGAAGAAAGAGACATTGTCCTGGGAAGCCAGTCATGGGAACTCAGTCCACACAGTGATGTATTGCTAACTATGAGTGCACTATGACCAATCAAAGTCTCACTGTACATTTCACAGAGGTGGGACCAAAACAGGAAAAAAAATTCCCTAAGTACCAACATGTTGGGAAGACATCACTGCAATAAAATTGTGAAACCAGCGCTGGCAGGCAAACAACAAAAACCACCATCAACAAACTGCAATATGCTTATCAGGGTCTGACCAAGAAAAAAGGCACCCGATCTTCCTCAGAGCACACTGGCAACAATCCCAGGTCCTGCAAGTCCTGAATAGCTCGATGTGCTGTGTCTCCTTCAAGGTACTGCATTGTCCACAGCACGATGTTCTCAGCAGTCGAGGAACAGCTGCACAATGCAAGCAGCCTCTGAATGGCCGAATAGCTTTTTATTCAGGCCTCGTGTGATTTTTTTTAAAAAACCAAACTGGTGTTCTTTTGTGCTTTTCAAAGGCAGCACTTTGCTGGCTCCAAGTTCAAGACTCATGGGCTATTAGGAGAGGCAAGACGGACAATGTATTAGCATGTGTGAACAAAAAGAACAGGCGTTCCTTAAAATTGAGTCCATAGTAAGAGCAGCCCAGTGTTTGGAACACCTACCTAGGCAAGCAGCAGCTTCAACAGCAGTTAGAAGGTGAGTATTTGCAGCAATCACACACAGGCATACACACAGGCATACATGCGTGCACACACACATACCTATCAGTAAGATACCACAGTGCATGTTCATAACGAATACTTGAGAGTGGGATGGTGATAGCAAACGCAATCATAGAAAAGATTAGAGGCAGGAGGGTCTGGAGATCATCTAATCCTGTACCTCAGTCTGCAGAGAAGAAACTCGTTCTCCCAGAGAGGTTATGTGACTTGCAAAGACACAGAGATACTTCATAAATAAACAAGCTCTAGACACCTGTTAGGGAGGACCACCTGGTACTCCCATACTGCTGTGTATCTGACAATGTTGAGGAGTCACTAGAGACCAGACCCTGGGTTTTGGCATCAGTCTAATTTAAGCTCAACTTCCTAAGCACTGACATTTTCCAGGTTTGTGACCTAGGGAAAAATTCCTTAATCCTCAAGTTCTCTCAAATAGACAATAAATAGTAACTTGTGCCTTTAGGATTGCTGCCAAGATTAAATGAACAAATACCAAGCATTAAATAAATGTTGGTTGCTATACTTATTGCTATTAAAAGGAGCAACAGTATTTTCATCTCAGGAATTTAAACACTTTTAGAAAGAATGAGAAACACAGTAATTAGAAATACATAGAGAAAACCCACACAAAGACTGATGAATAAGGATATAGAGAATAAATGCAGCCAGGTCATCCAAAGCCAGTTTTAACAGTTTTAATTGCTTTAAAAATTGGGCCAAAGCTGGGTATGGTGGTACATACCTGTAACCCCAGTACTCTGGGAGTCTGAAGCAGAAGCATTATAAAGTACAAACCAAGCCTGGGCAATTTAGTGACTCAGCAAGGCCTCAGGTCAGCGATGGCAAACCTTTTAGAGACAAATGCCTAAACTGCAACCCAAAACCCACTTATTTAGCACAAAGTGCCAGCATTGCAATTAAACCTGAATGCTGAGGTTTTGGTTTAGAAAAAACAACTTAGACATCATCTTTTGTCTTAAGAGAAAAACAAATAACACATGTGCCATAGATTCATCACCGCTGCTTCTACCTCTATCATTTTACCTGTGTTCTCAGGTTAGTTCTATTCTGATCGATGATCAGAATTTCAGTTAGTGTTGTTAGCTATGTTTGGCTTTCAACAATAATTGGTAATATTCTTACCTGCTACTTCATTTAACTTGCTGTATGTCTGTTAGAATATATTTTAATAGCTGCTTTTTAAAATTTTTGGTACAGAGGATCAAACTCAGGACCTTGCAATTGTGAGGCAGGCCACTGAGCTAAATTCCCAGCCCTAAATAGATGCTTTTTAAATACTTAAACTACACACATAAAACATGATGACTTTCTCATGACATAAATAAGAGACAAAGCTGAAGTCCTACTTGACCATCAGCCCCACTCCCTATGCCAGCTTATCCTATAAGACTCCTAGCCATCCCACTTTAGACACTCCATTACCACAGTGTTTTACAGATATTTTCTAGAATTTTCTTTCCCTTTTTTTGCCTTTGCATGTTTGTCGTCTTTGTTGTTGTTGTTGTTGGTATGTTCTTGTAGTTGGCCATATTTTTCATTGAAAGTCATTTATAGCAATTAAGAAAATATTATTAATCATGTGTTCTGTAATCAAGCAACAGTTCTTTATTATGTATAAGAGCTATAAACATCTATACCCTATCCGCTCCTATCCACAACCCGAAACTCCTACCTCTGGAAGTGCCGTCAAGCATCACTTTTCCTCTAGCACAAGATTTTACAATGAGCTTTGGCTGTGATTATCTGGACAAGCATCATACTACATACGCTTCTCCCTCCTAAAGTTGAAGACAACAGCGGGTTGCTTTCGTAGTGTTTTTGTTGTTTTATTTTTGTAGTTTTCCTCTTGAAATACGTGTCACATATTCCTAATTCTAAAGTAGTTAAAGTTCTGCAGACTTTTGAGTATGCACATAATCTGACATGCTATGAAAGTGTTTCCCCTGCTCTGCAATCCGAGAACAAAACACATCATTGAGAGCCATGACTTGTGGGAATCATCTTGCTGCTGCAGCTGTGCTTGGTGGTGTGCAGAGCTGCTGTCCCTGCTCCTTAGCGGCTCTTCGCAGAGAGCCTCATGTCATTCTCGTAGGGTGACCTTGTGCTTTTGTTAAAATGCATTTTTATAATTCCTCTAACACTGACATGCACAGCTTTTCTTTAATTCATACCTGATTAATTTCCCTTTGATCACACAAAAATACATTGAGAAACTGATGGATTTCTTTCAATAACTTGATTTCACCACTAGAATGGTTCACAATATTTCCATCCATGGTAGATGCTCAGGTTAAATTATTTTTCAAGGGTTTTAAAGTCTGGATACTTTATATTTAGGTATTATTTTACTTCTGGTCTGGGCTTTAACCTCTGGGTTCTTATCTAAAATTTTAATTATTTAGGTCATTAGTCAATGTCAATTGTTCTTCCCAATGTATCTTGAACTGTCACTAGATACACAATGAGTTATATTGCTTAGTCTGGTTAATTCTTAAATTGTTGAGTAAGTAAGTGTTGTTTTGGGGGGGTGATGGTGTTTTTTGAGACAGGATATCATTATGCTACAAGCTGGCCTCATCCAGACTGGCCTTTAACTCACAATCCACCTGCCTAAACCATCCAGAGTGCTGGGATTACAGGCATAGGCCACCAAGCCTGCAAGTAAGTGTTCTTGAGGGTTTTCTGATTTCACTGCTACCTCTGTTAGTTTTCCTTTCCAATTTCATTTTATCTTGTTCATTTTCCTGTACTAAATTGCACAACTTTAATAAAACTCCTTTTCTTATTCTGTAACTTTCTGGTTACATGAAAGATGATTCTTTGTATGCTCAGTCTATTTTCTTCAGATAATGAGATAGGATACAAATAGTCATTGTTTCCAAGGCACATAGTTATTGTAACACTAAAAAATGTTTTTTAGTTGGAAAATTATCTGTTTTCATGCTTTTGATTCAAAATCATTTCAAATACCCATTTTAATAAAAGGTAGGTAAGAAATTATTGTGGTGCTTGCAAGTCAAACCGAACTCTGATCACTGTGAGGTCATGTTTAAGCGAGTGGCAGGAAGGCTGCCTTTGGCCTTGCCTGTTTGTTGTCTTCACCACCTCAGAGGCATCCGTCCCTGCATGAACTCTTGCTTCAGATGTTCACAAACGATCCCAATTTATCACTGTAGCTTCCATTTTACATCACTCCTCCTGAGAGGGCCTGGCCTTTTGTCATACTCTGGGATCTAGAAGAAATGAACTTCTCCATGATTCCCACATGCCACTTTATCAGAGCAAAGACGGGGCAAGATAAAGGGGTGGGTATGAAGTTGGCAAGATAAGGGGGTATATAGAAGTTGCCCCCAACGTTTCCCATTTGCATGTCAGCAGGCAGCCTCATATTTCATACAGACTGATGTTGTGTGTATGCAAGTGTTAGGTACCTCATTTCAAGGGCAAAAGAGAAAGAAAAAAGTTGGCCTAAACTATCATTTTTCACTCCAGTGTCTTCCTTGGCAGTTTATTCTCAGCTGACTGGCACCAATACCTGCCAACAACTTCTACTTCAGATCTTTTGGCACTTAGATGACAGTGTATTTCCACATGGCTGAAAGCAGACAGGAAAAAGTCTTGCATAAATAATATTTTCTATTAGCAACATGGAACTGATGTCAAAGCTATCGATCTATCCCAAGACAATAAAATTCACACTCATGATAATATTAAGATGACAACATAAATGACTTACAAAGGAGATTGTTCTGCTGTGTTTGACACTATTGGGGGCAAAATACAGGAGTTCAATGTGGATTGTGGTTTTCACAGGCTGTAGACACTTGATAACATTCATGAGGATCAGCACTGAGGGGTGGTGGGGTGGAGGGTGAACATGGAAATAGCGGAATCACATGCTGGCCTGGCTACACAGAATATAAATTGGTGATGATCAGTGTGTTCAGTGAATTCTAAATATTCAAAACTTGGCAGATTCAAATTAACACTGCCAGCCTCCACCTAAACCTATTGTGTTAGTTTTCAGAAGTCATGTTAGGAATGGGAGTAGAGTCACCAAAATTTTTATTTTTTTAAAATGACTATTTGACATTCAATGACATTTGAAAGCAGCATTCTGAAAGGGAGCAACCCCAAACTTACAAGACAAAATAAAGGGTTAATTATTGTCCATGTTCCTAGGATCAGAGGCCACCCCCACAAGTTCCTTCTGTCAGTGCTAAGCTTGCATTATTGTCATTACACTTTTGAACACTAATGAATAGTTAGAGCGAACTTGGTAGAATCTTACACATGACTGGGTTTGCAGGGCAAAAGCAAACCTCAAGTTCTTTAAGATGATTTTCTATCCAGTTAGAAGTCCCATGGATAGAAGTCCATATTACATCTTGCCACATGCACTGCTAGTTACCCACTCATTCTCCCCTCCCTATTATCTGAAGATTCAATCCCTGCCACAGGGAGTGCAGCCTGCAGAACCACCAAGGATTAAGAGTTTCTCTATGTTCCTTTTTCATTTGAGATACAGTATAGGAATTAGTGTGGAATTCTTTTTAAGCCTCTGGATAGGGAATCCAAGATGATCATTTCTTATATCATTTACAGCTGGAATCTACCCATTAAATTGTGCTAAATTCTAGGAGTCATACACCTAAGTGGGCTACCAAAACTAATATTCTGTGGAGTGTGTGTGAATTAGTTATCTGGACACTTTGAGAAATAAAATATCTTCTACAGGACCTTGGCATTCCCTTTTCTTCTTCATTGCTCCACTGTGCTTTATTTCTTCCCATGAGATGCACTCTGACCTCTGAACATACATATCTCATATTTAATGGCCTTTAAAAAAGGACCTTGAGTATCTTTTCATCGTTCATTAACAAGGTCTAGAAAACATTTATTTTCTCCCCTCTCATTTACTTTACATTGTAGAGAATTGAAAAATAACATGAATTCATACACCAACAAAACAAAAAAATGCAAAATTTGAAGAGTCCAAGAGAATTTAGATTTGTTTGAAGGTGAAGTCTGACCATTCAGAGAAAGTAGTAGACCAGGAGAAAACCTGTGCCTGTTATCACCATTTTAAACCTGGAATAAACTGGTTTTGGTGTTCCACTTGGAGAAACAGGAAGGGGGCGGGGACACTGGTAGCTGGTCGCTCCTCTGTCATCACTTCCCTGGGCTGGGCATCACTTCCTTCACTTCCACACACACTTGCTTCAGGGCATACCTCAACTCTTGCTCTGATATTATTTTGTCATTTTGGAGACCGCATTATTATTTCCCATTTGTAATGCCGAGATTCTGTATTCAAAAGTCTGTTTATTTGAATACCCACAAAGGCCAAATAGTTTAATAATAGAGTTGAATAGTATAAGTTGTATAAATTAAATGGTATAAATAGGAGAATTGATGATCCCCCCCCCAACAACACCACACACACACACACACACCCCCAGGCTCTTCTCTTTCAACATGATGTCAATGTCATCTTTTTAACTACTATGGGAGGGATGATTGGTTTTCTTATGTTAGCACAATAACTGGATTCCTTTAAGCCACAGAACAGTTACCTTTCTATTTTATAACTAAATTGAATGTAATGTGTTTGGAAAACTCATTAGAAGGCCCCTTGGTTCAGCAAGATGTCTTCCATCCCCACACCCTTGCATACAACCTGTGACAACGTGACCCATTTCAGGAAAGTTTCTCTGTGCTTGAAACCCTGCCATGCTCATTTTTTTCTGGGATATTCTTCAAAACTGCAAGAATATTGTAACCTTTTGTTTTTCTCTCATTCTAGCTTCTATGGAAAACATCTTTTTCTTCCTAAAATATTTTCATCACTCCTGAAACATTACTCCTGGCTACAAAGAAATAACTAACAGGTTAATAACTTTTATCTTTAACACCTAGATTTGTTACTTTTTAAAATCAGGTCAAGAATCCCATTTTTAAGTTCAAAGAGTGTCAAGACTGATCAACGCATGACGACTATTTAATTGTCTCCAAAGGTTTATAATCTGACCAGTTTCCTGACCTTTCAGGGCTGTTTAACCCAGATTAAGTAGTAGAAATAACACCCTCACACGCTGACACAAGTTTATGCTGGCAGAAGAAAAGTAAATAGGACTATTCGATAAGACCAGCAGATGTGTGTGGATGATGTGGTTAAATTTCAGTGCTCCCGATCAGGTCTTCACTGTGGTTAAACTCATGACCAAACTAGCCTTTTCCACTTTTGCAGGAGACTACGCACTTGTCTCTTTTCTTTCATTTCTCCATTAAATTCTGTGATCTTTTGGGAAGCTCTTAAAATAACATTTGTAGTGTCTCTGATTATATGGCCATCCATGTTTTTTGTTGCATTTCACCATGATAGAAATAGGAATAATAATTTCCTTTGGCCTCTAATGTTTCCAAGAAATAACTTGGGTACTGGAACAGATGGGAATAAACTTTAGTCTTTCTTCTAGCAATATATTTACATTTCCGTCTTTTTACTGTTTCTAGGAAATAGAAGGCACTCATTCCAACCCTTTCCAGGATGAGTGGCCCTTCTTAGGGTCACTGAGGTATTTCCTTCCCAATCCTCTCTAACACTGGGCCTGGCACAAAGGTGCAGGGTCCATGCATGAATGCAGTTACAATTTTCTTGTGTACTTCTCAAATGAGGTTTCCTATGACTCTGACTGCCAAACAGAACTGAGATCATTATATCTAAAAGTTGCAAGGACAAAGACAGTCTTGTAATTACTGGGATATCACCATTTCTAGTCAATGTTTTTCTAGCTCGGTATTTATTGCTTTTTAAACTTTGGCACAAAAGGTGAAACGGCAGAAGATTTAACTGCAACCTCACCCTCTACTATTATAGGCAACTCTTAAGAGAAAAGCAGTTTACACATGTGCCATCTAAATGGGCTTGGTTGCTTTGGAAAAGGGCAGCTCAGAGTGGGAAGACGCCATTCAGATGTGGTGGCAGTCTATTCTGACAACGGCTGTCTTTCTATCCTCCCATCTTCATGCCTTATCCAGTTCTCTCACCCATCATAGCTGTGCAGGAGTAATGGCAGAAATCCTCATTTGCCTTTTGGTGTTAAGGGAACACAGCCTTGAGCTATTTTGTGGGGTTGCTGTGATGGTTAAAGTTTTCTTAAAGGATCTGTAAAACATGTTGGAAACAAGGTTTAAAAAAACAATAAATCATTTCAATAACAAATATGTGCTGGAGTCCCAGAGCAGCATCATGGTTTACTGGTGTTAGTGCCCTAAAACCTGGTGATAAACATAATTCTAAATGCCACTGACATCAGGATCATTCTCATCACCCAGGTTTTCAACCTCAGTTTGTCCACATGGCCTTTGGGCTATTAGGCAAATATTTGGCTCCCCATTAGTAGAGTCACACGCAAGTCAGGGTCCAGATAATTAACTTCCCAGAGACACTCAAGTTGCTTTACATCTTGAAAGATAAACTACTGACAAATGCCCTCACAGGGCTACAATGTAGTTAGCTCACTAGCTAAAAATAGTCTGCTCCTGCTTTTTCTAGGATAACCCCATTTTGCCTGCCAACACTAGGCCTCATATCTCGTGTCTGTGTGCCTTTGAACCTAACCTATGCCTCTCAGACATTAACATACACACCAACTGCCTGAAGATCATGTTAAAATGCAGATTATATCCCTGCAATCTGCCTGAGCATCTGCATTTCTAATAAGCTTTTAGGTAATGCAGATGCTGCTGGCCCAGGAACAAGGCTTTAGATCACTTGTCAACAGGACCCTGGGGATGTAACTAGGTAATTACTGGGAGCTCTTCCCTGGGGCCAGCAGATTGCCTGGAAAGCCCCCGTACTCATTACAGATCCTTATCCTAACCCCCTTCCAATTAACATAAGAACACATGGGGGAATCACAGAGTTCTCAAAACTCAGACCCTGCAAACTATGTGTATAGTGTGTAGTGTCTGTACTGCCCACCCACTTTCCCTATTCCATGCCCTCACTAGCCATTCCCACCTCTTTTTATTGCTCATTATCGCTTGTCTGAGCAAACACAAGCTTCAGCCTGATAAGCAACCAACAGACTTTTCCATAAATAATAGATTCTCATGGAAAACAAAAAGGAAAGGGAACAGAATGGAAAGGTGTTATATATTTAATTTATTTTAGGTTCCCAGCCTATTTTTTTCCTTAGGCTTGTGCCTGATTTCCATTAAGCTGTCCCGTTTGCTCATTGCCTTTGAATCAGTTTTTCCTGCTACTCTAAAAAGACTTTAAAGAGATTTTTTAAAACCTATTAGCCTTTAAAAAATCTTGCTTTTTATCTACTATCATTAAAGAAATGGCAGATAATACCACGGGCACATGTATTAAGTGTCCTAAAGAGGTGCACGTTGATGTGGTTGAAAAATCTCATATCCAATTTTATGGAAATATTTACTTTGATCTTTTTCTTCCAGGTCATCCTAATTGGATTGCTAATCAAGGCATGTACTAAGCTTCTGAATGTATTCACACTACATTTTATGTTTATTTTTCACTATTCAAACATATAAAATTCACTCCTAAGAATTTGAGATGCCAACAAATTTGAGGTTTTATCCAAAGTTACTGGATTTTATATATTCTTAGATCAAAAGGGAACTTATCATTTTTCTCTCATTACTTAACTATTTGATTAATATTCTCTTAAGTAATATGCTGATTTTAAAATGGTCTTTGCTTTATCTATTAAGGAAGCCTCTACAATAGAAGCTTTATTTCATAACAGTATTACTAACAAGCAAGCATTAAGACTGGCTAGTAATGTCTTTGGATCTAAACCAGAGGAGAAAATGCAATGATGTAAATTGCTATACATCTGATACTTTTATTAAGAAGTCAAATGATCCCCTGAGTCAACAACAGTGAATGTAAAGCATTCTGCAAATAAGGAAGGAACATGATCAGCAGTATTAATTAAAGTATATTATACTCAGAACCTTGCAGTATGTAAGCTATACTTTCAGATGTGCTCTGAGGGGATACAGATTGATGCCATTTTCAAAAGTGCTGAACCTGATCCCTGGACACACCTTTTGTGCCCAGGACTCTGGCCCATGGCTGTCATGGTTGCTGAGTGAGATCATCTATCCTGCCACTTAAGACCCACACCTGCAGACAGGGCTGTCTGTCATTCCTGGGACTGACCCGTCCAGTCCCAGGGGAAAGACTGTTCTTGAACTGGCTTCAAAGCTCTGTGGGTAACAACACAGCAGGGCTCCACTGAACTATAAGGGCCAGTTATGACACCTTCACCCTCCTTGACAGTTTTCTTAACTTGCGATTTGATTTATGGACTGTGCCTCTTGCTCCCAGGATGACTGGCACACTCCTCATAATGTACATTTAGCTACCACATGCAAGTCAGCAGAGCAAAGGTGCAAAAGGCCCACGGTGTGTCTCGGGGAATATTATATTTTCTGTCACACTGGAGCAGAAAACTAGCCTTGGGGTCATGCATGGTGGGAATGTCTAAGCTCCTGCTTGGGTTCTAGAGGGTCACTAAGGGTGGCTTACACATCTCAGAGCATTTAATAGACGAGAATGATAAAATAGGTCCCCCAGTATTTGTGTTAAATTCAAAGCTCTTTTCAATTTATAATATATAAAGATAATGTTGCATATCAGGGAAAAGTTATGCTTATATAATACACTTTTCATTAATGTAGCTTCTTCAGCTGAAGAGTTTAAGATATGCTTCCAAAAAAAATCTTCTCAAAAAAAAAGATCTTTTCAGCAAGAACACTGAAGCCAGGAAACCCAGAGATTATGCCAAGTCAGCAGAAGAGAAATGAAGACAACTTTATTCTCTCTGTCTGGAGGGCTGAAATGTACCTTAAAGCCACAGTGCTCTTTACAATCCTATTCCGCAAACTGTAATAGATAGCAATTTTAATTTTTATCATTATGTGAAGACATTTAAATTTCTATGCTTAAATGAATGCTGCCTTGGAAACTAAAGAAATAATGGGACAGCCCTGGCCTCCTCTATCTATATCTTCTATTTCTAAAAGGAACTATTTAAGATGTGGAGAATGATTGTGTAGACACAGTGCTCTAAACCACTAATTTAAAGTTTCTCCGTGCTAGCTGATGGGAAAACCAGATAAGTACTTTTCAGGTTCTCTGTTGAATCAACTGGAAACAAAAATAAAAATCATTATAAGCAAACAATATGGACCCGATAAATCATTTCTTTGATATCTCTGAAATTTGGAGGGAAAGCTCGTACTAAATTCCCTTGACACAGCCAATGACTTAGGAAGAGATTATTTTATCAGCTTGTGTAATCCTCTACCATTCTAGGAATGAGTCAAGAAATGAAAATTCATCTTGGAGTACGAGGGGCTCGCCTTAAAATGGGATATATTCGCCCTCTTCTCTCCCTTAGCATACTGAGACTTCAGACACTAGAACGAGAGCACTGGGCTTGGAGAGAGGAGATGCAGAAGTATCCTGACTATGATCACATGTCTTCTGCAGAAGACTGGACCACTGTGATACCCTTGAGACACTGGAATGGGAAGAGGTGGACAAGGGGCTGGCACAGGGGCCAGCTGTGCCAGCTGGAGCTCCCTGACCTAGGTGAGAAAGGCTAATTTTTTTCCACCTCTGCTAGCATAGACAAGAGAAATAAAACATGAACAGGGGTGGGAAAACAACAAATAAAATGATCTTATTTATAACAAGTGGGAAGTTAGACTTTTCTAATGAGGCATAAATATCCAATTACTGTTAACAGACTGTGCCATATGAGTACTTCTCTGGTAATCACAGAAATGCAGCACACCATTTATGTAAAATTCACAAATCTTCCTGTAGATAGTTCGTAAGATGTTTAAATTATACTTTTCAGACTATCTAGTAGTGTACAAACAATAACCAGCATGCTCTACCAATATACCTGCACCATCACAAACAGCTCTCTGCCAAAGGTAAGCACTACCTGTGCATCTGGTCACAGCACACATAATTATCTGTGACCCAGGAATCTGGTTCCATTGTTCATGCACCTTGTAAATGGGCTTTTTGTGTTAGTAATCAATCTTACCTCTGTACAGATAAAAATAAGGAGCTGCATCCTTTTAACATTGAATGGAAAGATATCAATGGTCAGGGAATTTATTTTTTAGAGGCACTTTAAACCATTGTCATCTTAAAATATAAGTATTATACATACTTGCTGATTACTTGAGATCATAAGTTTCCCTAATATTTCCTTTTATGGCTTCTAAGCTTCCTTGGTTTATATTTTAAAAGCAAAATAAATATTTGTACTGAAAGTTCATCACAAATTTCACACTGTCAGCAATGTCTGGATTATTTTTAGAGAGAAGAGAGTGATACTCTGAGGTTATCTGACACCACTATTCCACCTTTTAGTTCTTGAACTTGAAACCAGGCCTGTGAAATAATACTTCCAATGTGCTAATGTTAACAATATCTAATGATACAGAGAGCACATGACAGGCTCCTGGACTTGAAACTTTGCCTTTAACTAACTTTTCTGAACTATAACAAAAGTAAGAAGACAATTTTCCTGGAAATGCAGATCTGATCTTCTCCAATGATCACTTTCCTGGGACTTGTCAGCCTGTACCCAGTGTACATCTTTCTGCTTTGCTGTCTGAGGACCTTGCACAGTACCCAGATGCTCTGCATTTAGCAGCAATACAGACACCTGAGGGTCACTCAGGGCTTTAAACAGTGTTAAAACAGCTAGGACATCATTTGGTATGCACCAAAACCTCAGAGGAAAAGCTTGGCTCTCTAATCATATCACACAGGAGGAACACTATTCTCAGAATGATTCACTGAATGAGAGGCTCCCCAAATGAACTGATCTTCACAATCACCTAAAAGACACTGATTTCTGTGGAGTCTCAGTCCTGTAATGGATGGGGTGGGTCTTTGGCAAAGCCAGATGTGCTCCTGTTATAGTTCATGTGTAGAACCACTCCTGGGCGACATCTGCTAGCACATCTGCGTACACACACACACACACACACACACACACACACACAGCTCATCTCTTATCAGCATGTTTACCTGCACAGAAGATGGGAGGGTAAAAAGAGGAAAACTTTACTTACCTAGCACTTACAACGCAGCCAATGCTTAGAGCAGTTTACACAATTGACTTACTGAATCCTCAGGTAACCTTATGAACCAGCTGCTGCTACTATTCCACTAGACAAAGGAGACAAAACACAAGTGAAGGAATTTGCCTGAATTCACACAGGTAGTGAAGGGTGGCATCTGGTTGTGAATCCAAGTCCTGGCTTCTCTGCCCTAATTGTGAAAACACTGCCTATTTGTTCTCTCCAGCACATGCTTTTGTTTGCTGAGGTTGTTTCCCTCCTACCCACCTGTAAGTTCTGACCCAGGTATTGAATTGAGGTATAACAGGTACCTTAGAGGTTGTAATCACAAGCTTGCTTTATCAGCCTCCTGTTTGCAATTAAACAGACATGCTAAAACAATAAGGACATCAAACGTCCCACTAAGGGATTCATTTGTCTGCACTGACAACTTAAAAGTGTCAGGAGCTGCCACCTTTCTGACAGGCAGGGTAGGGCTTGAGGACATCTCCCTGATATTTGCTACTATGATTCTCCTGAGAGTTAGTCACAGGATCCTCTAGTAGATCCTCACTGCAGTTATCTTTGTTAACCTGAAGAAACAGTGACAACAGAAGACACTGGCATGTCAATCACCACCCCCGACATCACTGACACCAGTCAGAGAATCACATATTGGCCCAGAGAGCACTGCAAGGGGAGCGCCACAGGCTTGCTTGTTCTCACTCTTTAACACTTCACACCACCTACGGCCCAGAGCTTCCTCTGAAGTTCACACCGCTTTTTAAAAGAGGATTTTGTAGCCAACCATCCTTCTCAACATGTCTTAGTCTGTCAAGATGAAAGTTACATGGTGCAATATTTGGGCAAAATGATAAAAAAAAAAAAACAACTATGTAACTTTACATAGACGATCATTCTGGTCAAGAGGAAAATGCTTCTGCCATTGTTCTGAACCAGAATAAAGACAGGTACCATGGAAGGCCATGAGAATAAAATGAGGTTGTGCATATAAAAGAGCTAGGAGAAACTCTACACTGATTACTTTATCACCTTTTGGGTCAATTTTGGATTTGGCGCTAAATAAAATCCCCAAAGGTTTGGTTCAGTAGGAGGAGGCTCTTTTCCTCCCTCAGCACAGTGGCCAAGATCAAGAAACAATGTTGGAGTCGGAGAAGACAGCTCCAGCATGGGTGCAGCCTGAAACTGTACCCTCCCTTCCAGGAAGGGGCTCAAGCCCCCCTCAACTGTGGGGCCAACTCTTAGAAAGCTTATTTACACATATAATTACTTATACTCACATTCATTTACAACAAATACTACTAATAGGGCAATTTTATAAATCTAATAGAAAATTATTTCATAAGTGGTCCCAAATGTTGCCAGATGTGACAAAAATGAATACATTTTCATTCAGCCATTGCCAAATTATACTGGAAAGTTAAAAAAAGAACTGGATCTGGGATGAGGATAAATTAGTAATAACGGAGATCCCGTGAAGAAGAAAGCATCTCCCTACATACAAGGCCCAGGAGGAGGTGGCTGGGCTTTAGAGAGCGTAAACTCATTCCTAAAAGTCTTAGGGGCCCCAGAGGATGTTTCCCAGCTTGGAAAACGAGACTGTATTACTAGCTTCCAAATAGCTTTGAAAACTGTAGAGCAAAAATGTGTATGTATAGCACATTTGACTCTTGCATTGTGTAACTCTGTATTTGGCCTGTTTTTTAGGGAGTGTGTTGCGAAATTTATTAACATATTTACTTTAAACACAAGTAGTATCTCATTTACCTTTAACCACTTGACAATCCATCAAGTATAATCTTAGTCAAATTTCTTCTAAACTTCCATGTAACCACTGTCGTGAGATTACCTCTGAACTCCAAGTTCTGCCCCTCAAAGGGATTAAATCTTAAACACACCTTCTCAACCACTGCTTTGGCAGATCATGCTTGGTGTCATTAGTGTCTATTTAATATGGCAGCTGAGGCCTTGTGGTCCCTTTGAAAACTGGGGAGAGTGGAGCCTTGGAGAAGTGAATTATAATTGCCTGCCGCAGGACTGTGTGGCGCTGCCTGTGACAGCAGTAAATGGGGAAATAGGAAGGCATTAGAGAAGGTCTGTTGTACTGATGAAGTGGAATTCCTAGAACACACTGTGCTATCAAATGAGATGTGGCTCCACAGTGCTGGGGGCAAACAATGGGTTCAATAGGACCCTGCACTGGTTGCTGGGCATAGTCTTAGCTCCTTTAGTCGGAGGTGCCTTTCATTTAAGGGAGCAGGAGCCACATTAGAGAACGGAAAAGAAGTCCAGAAAAACAGAATCACACATTAGGGGAAAAACTCAACAGACTTTGAAGCAGGATGACTGAATGAAACAATACACATATGGCTTCTCACATTCCTATGATAAGCTTCAGCAAATCTATAATCTTTCTTTCTATTAACACCTGTAGAAATGATTGAAAGAATGTGTCCAGCCTCTATGCTGGAAAGATCTGGGTGGATGACGGATCTTTCTCAGATTTTTATCTCTGGAAAGAGTTGGGGAGAAGAAGACTTTAATGAATGGGTACGGGCGTGGGTCCCAGAGAGAGCCTAGAGTTAGGGAGGGTCTCTGTATTCTGTGTGTATGTGTGGCCTGAGCTCAGGAAAACAAGCAATGAACAGTAACATCAGTGAGAATGTTTTAAATCACCTACTACAAAATATACCTTGCCTTAGAAAGAATCATCTATCAGATGGGTAACACATTCTACCAGTCATAAGCCAGGAGTGAGTTAAGAGTTAGTGCTTAACTTGCAAAATTTAAGAAACAAAAGAAAAACAAAACAAAAAAACAGGGGAGAATTTCTACTCAAAAGTGCCTCAGGCACTCCGCAGTTTAACCACTGAACTCAAAGACAGTTAATTGTAGCCTGTACAAGTCAGCGCAAGCCAGTGTCATTAACGGGGCATCATCCAACCAGTTTGCCCCTGAAATATGCACTGTAAAGTGATTTTAGTGTGCAAAAATCCTTTCTGAGCAAAATATTTGCACAAAAGTATATTGCAGTTATCACCAATTACTTATTAGTAAAGGTAGGCAATGAAGTATACACTTTCACCTGGAGAGGCCTACATGAAAGTAACATGTAGTATTTTTCATAATATAGTTTTTCAAAATGACTGTGCAGAAAGCAAAGTTGTGAAGAAAATTCTACATTTTAAAATTTGATTTGATGTAAGGTGGGCAGTGAAGTCCAAATAACCCGATTTGTCACCTTCTTGAAAGGTTTCGGTTAGGTACACGCATACTAGCACACATACATAGGAAATAAGCATTAAATACCCTTTCAGAGGCTTTGTGTCAAGAAGCTCTGGAACCCATAGTCCTTGACTCTGGAGGAAGCTGTTTCCCAATAGGGCCTGCACCAGAAGCCAAAGGGACAAGTCTGGGCAGTAGGGTCACTGTCAGTCCAGACCAGTACTGCCTTATTTGTTGAGATTGTTAGGACACTGCCAAGTAGGGCCTATTTTGATGGAGGTTTTTGTGTTGTGAACATCTGCCCGTAGCATCTGGCCAGGGCTCAAGTCCATTTCACAAGAAACACCAAACAGCCGTCAGATGGTCCTGCCTTTGGGTGAATACCAAATGAAAGAGATTCTCATGCCACTGGGGAGGCCTCAGTTGCTAGCATCCATCTCTGGAGACACCCAGTGTTCAGGCTCTAACTTGGTGTACTCCCTAATCCCTGACCAGTAATGTCCTTATTTCTGTGAAGAAAGCTTTGCCCACCTCAATAAATAATTGGAATAGATAAAGCCAGAATTAACTCTCACTTGCTTTAGAGTTAATGATCAATTTAGCCCACGCTTTTCTTCCTCAGTCGCCCAACTTTTCTCTCTCCTCGTTGTACTTCAGTGAAGTAGGAATGAAGGCCAGATCAGAACAGAGACTACTTTCCAGCCCCTCCACTTTACTGTTTAGTGGTTTGCTATTAGGTTTTGTGTTTGAAGCTAATGACTTCATGTGACAGTTCAGTTTACTGTTATGAAGAGTAAATGGCAATATAACAAAGTTTCACTGTAAAAAATGAACTTTTTGCAAGTATACATTGTGGGAGAGTTGTTTCCTTTAAATTTTTTTTTTACTTTTATTAGTACATGTTTGCAATACATAATGTTTACATTCACTTAGGGGATTAGTGGATGTACATAACAGATTTCGACACACTGGTTTTGAGTCAGACTTTTACAGGGAACTTAGGCCATCTTGATGAAAACTCCTGAACACTGTGATTCCAAATATAACATTACCTACAATCTAAACACTGCAATTCACAAAACTCATGTAGTAAATAACACTCTTGGTGTTATTACCCCAGCATTTCTATGTCTGTTCCTGGAGAGCAGGAGAGTCACAGCCTAGGGCATGAGACATTAGCCGATGAGAGCTGGTTGCAGACTTCACACTGCACCCAAAGGCAAGTAAACACCGTAGCAAACTTAGGTACCTCGCCTCTAATACTTTATTTACTATTTTAAAACTATGCAGCAGTATCTAACTTAGCTCTCTGCAAACAGTAGGCATGTAATAAATTTATTTCCTACATAAAATAAATCGGTAGTTATTCAATCAGTTATTTTAAGTCATGCCCTGGCACACAAAAGAACATAGAGAAAAAGACAGAAGCAGGCAAGAGCGTCATTTGGACACTATCATGCTGTCATTACCTTATTTTTTCAGTTTCAACTTTCATACAAAGGACCTATTCCCTGCTGGTGACAAAAACACTAAATTTGCCTAATTCTACTAGAAGGGCTTGATGTCAAATAATAATGGCTAATTTTATTGAGGGCTTGCCACACGCCAGTTTTCCTTCTGGTACATATTGCTTCATTTAATCATAAGAATCATCTTTTCAGATAGGTACCTTAGCATTCTCATGTTAGAGATGAAGAAAACAAGGCACAGAGATACCAAGGAACTTTCCCAAGATCACATAACCAACAGAATAGCAAACTCTAGAGCTCATACATTCAACTACTTTGTCATGATACTCCTCTACATGAAGCTGGACTTTCAGATGGATTTTGTGTATGTCTAGCATTAATATGGTCTTAGATGCCCTACCTGATGGTAGTTTCAATGCTCTGGGACAAACACCATCATCACCATCATCATCATTAACCATTTTGGTGGAATACCTGTTAGTCACTGCTTCTATAAGCTGGATGTACTTGAATCATTGTCCTGTTACTGTCATGACCAATGGGAATGCCTACATCATACATGCAAAAATAACTAGGGAGTCCAAAATTTACTCTCCTCCCTTACTGCAAACTCTAGAGTATGTTTGCTTTTTATCCAAGGAACAGCAAAGCTGACACTACTGAAAGCAAAGTACTTAACACCAGTTTAAGCTGCAGTGTGTGTCTCTTTAACATCTTCAGAGAATATTCCTTAAAGTGCTTGGACTTACTCTTGGAAAGTCTGGACTACGAAAATGTATCGAAGTTTGAGAACTCTTCTCTGAGGACCCACAAACTTTGAGAATGTCTGTTCAAACACCCAATGGTGGTTGAATAAGTTTTTTAATACTTGTCATTTTATTTAAATTTATTAAAGAAATTCTTTTAACTTATTTAGACTGAGTTTATTTTAAAACAAAATAGAAAATAAAGTGAAATTAATTGGGAGCCCTAAGCCTTGATTTTTCATGTTTGACTTAAGACTTCAGAGTTCAGCTTTCAATTCAGTCACTCCTGTGTATGTTTTTCCACTCACGCTGTCCTTTGTGCCATTAGTGATGGGCACATTTTATTTTATTCACAATGTTTCAAATGATGCACCATAAACTTCCTATCTGTATTTGGGTCAGTGTGCGTGGCTTGGCGGGCAGGCTGTTGGTTAGATAATAACATTCTCTGTATGTTTTTTTCACTTTTCTTGGGATCCAAACAAAAGTGGTTTGCTGACGTGAACACTAGAGGGCAGTCTGCAAGTAAAGTTAGAAACAAGCAATCCGACCGGCCTCTATGCAGTAACTTGACATACAAGAGATCAGATAAGTAATCTATAATTCAGTTCTCACCGACTCAAACACGGTGTCCTAACATTAAAAATAATTATTCCTTACTTTGCTAATTTTTAACTTGAATTAACAAGTTTGTGCCTGTAACATATGACATCAAAGCAGATTCATAAACTTTCTCTGTCTAGAAAATGTGTTAAAGCCACTGAAAACACCTGATGTTTCCAATGTTGTTTCTTACTACTTCTACTACTCAGTTGATTTTTTTAATGTATGAGAATAAAACTTACATGCTACAAGTTTTTTTAGAAAAGTTTGCAAGAGAAATGCAATGTGAAGGTAAGTGTAGAATAGTCATATTTTCAGGATTTTGTGTACAAATATCTTTTAACTAGTAGAAGCATTGGTGGAATCTTCTGGACAACTGCACTATATCAATATTTATCTAAAGGTTGAAACCATAAAATGAAATCTGTGATACCTCAGCCATCTATGCAATGAAGACAGTCCAAATAAATATTACAATCACATTTCCCCTTCTGTTATACAAGCAGTGTTCGCAGTGTTCAATTTTAGCACAAAGCAGCAAAAGTTTTTTTAAAAACCCTAGCTATCTTATTAACACTGTTTTTTGAAATAAACACCACAGTTGAGGTGTTATTTGTGTTTTGTAAATTACATCATCTGGAACATTTCAGTTGCATAAAGGCAATCTAAGAGATAAACACTCATATAAATATGCCCCCAAGTGGAGTGAGGGGAGGAACAACCACATGTGTATCTAATTTCAAAATTTAAAAACTTTCATAAAATTGTTTGGAATGAAAAAGAGAGGTAGGTGACTCATCTGTGCCCAGCTTCATACATGAGCAAATCATTCCGGCCTTAGCTCTCCTGCCCTTTTCAAGGTCAGTTTTCACTGACACCCTGGACAGTGCTTCAGTCTTCCTTACATCACCCACCTCGAGTTAGGGGGTAAGTCTCCCTATTGCTGGAGAAACTGGTCTCAGCTGCCACACCAAATGTGACATCTTGGATGCATTTAATTTTAAGACAGCAGCACTCTCTTTGCCGAGTTGAGGGTGAGCATAATAGAACCAGGTCCGTGTCTTTGGTATTTGGTCTATTATGTATCACATGAGTACAGTTTATGAAAGCTACTAGTTAAATATTTTATTTATAAATCTGGGTTCCTGTTTTGGCCAGTGCCACTACTGTCCATTCAGCTCCCCAGATGTGACATCTTATTCCTCTGTTCCTTTACTTTCAGCTAAACCTTGCCAACAGAATCTGTCCCCCTTTTCCACTCACAGTCCTAACAGATTAGTATTTCTAAAACGTCTATCTAATGATGTCATCTTCTTGTTGAAAAGTTGCAGCTGCCTGCAGAGCCAAGTAGCCCCCTTATTTTCCTCTCCCTTCCTCCCTTCTTTTCTTTTTTTGGTGGTACTGGGGATTGAACCTAGGACCTTCACACTGAGCTACATCCCCAGACATTTTTTGTTTTGAGACTGGGTCTCACTAAGTCATTAAGTTGCCCAGACTGGCCTGGAATTTATAATCCTTCTGCCTCAGCCCCCAGAGTTCTGGGATTATAGGCATGTGCCACCATGCTTGGCTCTAACTCCTCTCTTTTAAGCAGGGCAGAACCCGCCAATGGCTGTTCTCAGCTGTCCTCAATTGATTCCCACACCACTTGTGCCTGAGCTCCAGATACAGGGAAAACTCTTTCTGTTCTGGGGCCCATTCTCCCTTTCCCTACTGCCCCCCTGATCCCGGCTCTTCCTCCCCTTGCTCCCATTTGCTGGAATCTCACCCATTCCTTAATCCTAGCCCTGTCCACTCTAGTACTCTTCCCCTGCTCTGCTTCCTGGCTGCCAGGAACTAAGCAGCATTGCTCAGTCACACCTTCCACCATGCTGTCTCTGCCCTGGAGCCCACCGACCCTGGCTGAAACCATAAGGAAATCAAACCTTTCCTCCTTAAAGTTGGGTGGGCGGTATTGTGTCTCAGCTAACTAATAGGACTGCTCAGTAAATTCTTAGCTAGTTAATCATTATCTTTCTACAGTGTCTAGAACTTTTTCTTGCCTAGAGTGTGTTAAATATTTATCCATTCTGCTGGGGATTTAGCTCAGTGGAGCCTTGACTGCCTTGCAAGTGTAAGGTCCTGAGTTCGATCTCCAGTACCAAAAAAAAGAAAAAAAAATGTTTATCTGTTCAAGTAAATTGAACTGCTACTTTGACTACTCCTAGTATTCTTAATCAGAGTAAGATGATCTTTGTCAGAGGGAAGGTCCACTTATGTTGTGCCATAGGTGCTCTTTACTCCTTGCTAAAAACATGTGTTTTGTTTAGGTACAAATTGCAAGCCCCAGAATATCTGCTTCATCCTTTTGTCCCTCCTGTTCCACCCTGTGCTAGGGTCAAAGTTGCCATCCTTATATTACTAATTATTTTTACTCCTACAATAAAATAGGGCTAGAATCAAAATAAAAACATCCTCCATTCGGCAACTGATCTGCTTCAGGAGATTTTGACTTAAAGTTCCAAGGATCTCGCAGAGACGATGTGGCCTCCATAAATGGCCTTCCACTGAGAAGCCTGCTCAGAAAGCTACTTCTAAACTTGCTCTGTATTGAGATTCAATCTGCATAATAGGCACTATATAAGAACATCTATGGCTGGAATTCTGTATTTTTAAAAAAAGATTTGTGAATAAAAAAAATAAATAAATAAAAATAAATAAAAAAGATTTGTGAAGTATTGAGCAAACAGCACAGAGACATGTTGAAACTAAAACCTCAGGCTCAGAAGGCTGGAGATCTGGTCCCAGGCCCTCTTACCAGGCAAATTATTTGACCTCTCTAACCTTCAGTTATCTCATCTTTAAATTGAACATAATAATACTTGCTCTACCTAACCCATAATAATACTTGCCTGGCAACTGAGGGTTGTAATGAGATTAAACGAGGTAGAGTTTATAGACACACTCTGAAAAATATAAGCACTATAAAAATGAGTCTTTATTGTTAATAACACCATCAAATACTGTCACTGTTGATAGTCATCAGTATGCCTGACTACTAGTTCTGATGTGGGACTCCAGGGAGCCTCTTTCTTGTGCACATCTCACTGCTGGAAGCCAGTCTACTCCCTTCCAAGGAAGAGGACAACATAGGGAATAGGAAACAATGAGAGATGTGAATGTATTAGGAACACTTTTCACATAATAAGCCCTCCAGTTAAGTCTAGGTATGGCTGACAACGTGGAAGAAAATAATTATCTTAGGGCCTTTCAAGCTCTGCTCAGAGGAATTTGCATTTCAATAATAATGTGATGGTGTCAGATTACTCACAACATTTCACAGCCTCCTTTACCACACCTGGCATACTGGAGGATCTGCTGTAGAACTAGACGTGGCTGTTTTTCTGAGAGCAAAGGCAATGATGTCCTCTTTTTTCTTGGGAACGGATACATTTGGGAATATTAACAGGTCTTTCGTGTGGGACATGACAAAATATGAAGTGAAAGTTTCCCCCTCAGAGATTTCCCTGGAGAATTAATTAATCAGCATATTCATCATGTTGAACTTCCTTTCATCACAAATGGGAAGAAACGCCTTGTAGATAATAAATTGACTTTTATAGAAAACTTTTCCCTGTACTCTGAACATCCCTTTTAAAAAAGTATCCAAAAGATGTGTCACCTTCTCTTTCAGTTACCTACACAACTCTTCTGCTCTTTTACTTTTGACACCTTTCTCTGAGCAAACATGGGACCATGGTGCAAGGCAACTGGATTTCAATTTAAGATAAAGTCATACTGTACTCAGTGGGACAACCACTCTAAAAATTATCTTAAATAATCACTACTCTAGAACACAGTATGGCAAATATTACAGATCAATTCAATCTTGGTAATTTCTCATTAAGATGCCTACAGATGGGTAAGTCTAATTGTAAAAGCTAAACATTTATAATTCATAAGCACAAATTATGCCAAACTAGATGGGTTATATGCTATTAGAGTCTTGCATAAGCTACAAAATGATTGTTCTCACAGAAATTTAATTCATAAGTTGGCATTTGTATATTATACCCAACTTTTATTAGGTTCTCGTTAAAAGCTGAATGTAAATAGCACATTAACATTTATAATTCAGCTTCTTGATATGTTGTAAAACTCATGACATAGGAAAATGTACTTTTAACCAATTCTCTCCAGTGTCTTCAATATTTCTTGATTCTGTGTGGCACACTCAGTGAAAGTACTTTTGGGCAAAAGAAATGCTACCTGGCCTACTACTTTCAGCAAATACAGGTTTTTATCTGAAAAAAACTGAGGTACCATTCAAAATCCCATTCAGTCATTGGAAGGGTCTTGAGTTCTGCTAAGGCAGTAAATATCGGCAATTTTAAAAGGTAAATTTCTTTTAAATTAAATACATTTCCTCTACAGAAACAAAGACTCTGTAAGACTTATAAATTTCAGTAGTCACTCAAGTGATATTTCACTCTTTATATGGCCATTATAAAAATGATACAGAATCCCATTTTTCATTATAATAAGAACACAGTGTGATTTGTGTGGCAAGGTAATGGAAGCACATTCGTGTCAATGCTGTCTGAAAATGCTCCATCTAAATACAGCCTCTGTGGATCCCTTAGAGGCACAAAAGAACATCTGTAATCAGAAATCATTAATTACGATTCCTTAAAGTCCATGTTGTATTTGACTGACATCCACACAAAAAGTACTGCTCACTTTTCTGAAAACTATATGTTATTCATGTCTAATTGGACACCCAAGAGTAACCACAATCTTGAGATTATTGAGGCAAGAAAATAAATTTACTAAAATTCTTCTTTTAACAGAAAAAGATCTGACGTTAGTCACACTGCCGCCGCCCCCCCCCAACTTAGAAAATTAAGCAGGAACTATTTCTTTACCCTGCCAAATAATCAGGGGCCCATAATACTGAATTTACAAATGCATGTTTTCTTTGCTTCTGGGAGATACGTGAGGGGGAGGGGAGAGGGGCTGGGGATAATTGCCGCCTATGGGTAAGCCAGACCACATGATCAAAAACTGCTGTGACACTTAAAAGTGTTTCTCCACAAGGAATTCCAGTGCCCAGAAGCCTGGTGAAGCCAGTAGCAATTAAGGCCATGCTATCCTTTTAATTTACTTCACATTATTGGGCTCTAAAATCAATCATTTAATGTGGTCGGGAAAGGGAGGGGCCTGTACAACAGGGATGTGTATTAAAGATGCTTGTTGATCTTACACAAAAATTTTGGCAGGTTGGATCTGGGGAAATTTAAAACGGCTGCTTTGAGGTTCACTTTGAAATAAAAACTAGTCATTTTCTAGTAAAAAAAAAAAAAGTAGCTAATTTCCTACATTAGTCCCATTTGTAATGACTTCAGAAGTTTTCTTCCTCTGCATCTGCCTGGATTTTTACCTGATGCCTGCGTGTCCTGAATGTGTCAGGTTATTTTGTTTCAATCTAAAAAGGAATCAAATTGTTTGGCTTAGACTGATAGGAGTCCTTGAACTCCCATTTGAGAAATGGCAACTAAAACATTGAGAAGTGTACCAGTATCTGTTGCACAAGGCCAGATTTACCTAACAAAAGCAAGCTGTGTCCTATATCAGACACCAGGCAAATAAATCATGACAATGTGTGCATCCCCCTCATGCAGCAACTTACTCTCCCAAATCTTTTCCTGACAGTCTGTCAATACACACACAACCGAAGAGCCTTTCTAATCAGCTGTGAAGTTAAAAACCTCCAAACCAGGCGAAATATTAGAATTGTTAAAGAAATGAAAAGTATTCATATACATAAGAGCTGACAAGGCAGTAGCCCTGTGGTCCAAAATTTGTCATCCTTTGGTTGCAAAATACAGTAAGACAGTGTCTAGCTCCTCAGTAGTCAAACCCAAAACACTACAGGTTGAACCTGAAGTAAAGCTCTAAATCTTTACATTGCCAAAACGAAACAAGCATTTATGATGTCATTTTATTTATTTAGCAATCTGTACAGCCAAAGCCAAATGAAGCTGAATTTTTGAGCAAAGTCATGAATGCCCTCATTTACCTCCACATTTATGAATTGCCTTTAATGCAGAGTTCGTTCCCCTTTGCTTTCTTGTCAGAAGATGAAAGTGACATCAGCCCCTGGACTGTAATTTTTTCATGAGCAAGACTGAGCAAGAGACAAATCCTGGAGTAAATATCAGCTGGATGTGCGCCTAACAAGGTCCAGGGAGACTCTCAGAAGTTGTCTTTTAATCCAGTGTTGAATTATATGGGAAGCAGTTTTCAGCTCTTTCTGAGCACAACTGCCAAGATAACTTCAAGGCTTGCAAGCCCTAGTATGTTTCAAACCTTTTTGAGATACCCCAACACTATCTGAGGCACTGAAACTATGGCAACCGAATAAGAAAGCAGCCTCCATGATTAATAGATGAAGGCCCCAACGACAGTGTCTAGCTAGGGTCATCATTCACGATGGGAGCAGAACTAGCACAGAACCCATCTTGAAAACCATTAACAAGTATTATAAAAATCAACCCCCCTGCCATCCTGCTGCACATACTAAATGTGTACGCTGTGAACAATTTCTATTTATCACTCACTAGGTAGCCAGGAGGATGAGCTTAGTAACTCCAATGCTTGTGTTTTTAAAATAGTGAAAGGCTGAATAGAAAGAACAGTTTTCCACCTGGGTAAGTGAGGTCTAAGAACAAATGCCCTCAAAAACCAAAATATGTGAATGAAGTCATGTGGTTCTCTGAGGTAGGAAGGAGGAGGGGCAGTTTTCGGACTGTTTGGTGTGTTCTGTGGAATGTAGATTGTCATAGAGCATTCCATTTTCAGGAAAGGAGCATTTCATCCCCCAGCTCGATCAGTATTCTCTCAGTTTTCTCATTCAAGGCCAGTAGGAATCTAGGGGAGGGGTGGGCAAGTCCTGGAGGGCCTGCAATATTAATGAAAACATTGAATACTCTTGTTGAGTAAAGAATTGCAAATAGGAAAAAAAGGAAAGACGGGTCCATCACAGACAGTTCTCTGTGAAACTCCCATATAACATTAAACAATAAAATTCTTTACTTCTTCCCAGCCCCTAAGATGTTTATTTTCCAATGGCATGTTTTCATGGTACTAAATACCAGAGCCTGTCCTGTTCAGTAAATGCTTCAAATCAAATCATGGCTGGAGGCAGGTCTTAAAGAAGAGGGAGGGCAGAAGGGCCAAGAGAGGGGTAAACAGCATTGATTTTAGAGAATCATCTATTAAAATGTTTAAATTGGCATGGATTCTTCAAATTACATTTTCTACAGATGGCAATTGTAGGTTAGATGGAAACCACTAGAAAGCACCCACTTAGAATAAAGGAAAGTCCTAAGTCTAAAGGCTGTACCTATGTGGAAATATCTATTACTAACAATATTTTCAAAGTAATGGTCATCACAGTGGCTTCTTGGGAGAATCCAGTCTTTCAGTCTTTGGGGCACATTTATTGTTGATTTATTTTACTCTCTTTATGTCCCCTCTCCACTTACAGAGAACTTGAGAAAACTCTTTCCCCCAGGATGAAAATAACTGTAATTTGAAGCCATATATTCCTAGAAGACATGAGGACAGCCAAAGCCCTCAGGGAATTGTGGTGATAATATCAATTTATTTCCCCTTGCTGTGCCTTTTGGAAGTCAGATTTTTCTCACTGGTCAGGACTTGCATGAGGATTATGTGAATCAAAATTTAGGCTTTGTGGCAGGATATCAGTACAGAAAATGCTGCCTCTGTTCAGGTGGTGGGGAAGGTAGTTGTTACTTTTGCTTGGAGACGAGTGCTCTTCCAAATTGATTCCAGGGAACAGTGACCAGGCGGGCACATGGCCATTCTTAAGACCTTTGGCAAAAATTCTGGTTAGAGCCTCCTGGAATAACCCTATCAGCAGTCAAGCTTTTCTCCTACAGATTTCCTCCCTGGGAATTTGATTCATTTCTGAAGGAGCTGCTCTTAGATTCTAAATGTGGGTTCAGATAGTGCATTTTATCCTTCAATTATCCTTAATAAGTAATAACTATCAGTTTTAAAAAATTTCCCTTTGGGCTCTAATTTGACATAGGTCCTGCACTGTATGCAACTAGGTGTTTTGTTTTGTTTTGTTTTGTTTTGTTTTGTTTTGTTTGTACAGTGGTTTGTTTCTTCAATGTTTTAGGTAGTATTTTTTCAACTTCTACAGTTAGGACCATGACCATCACTCTTGCCCTGCAAGTGACTCTTTCACACACTTCTCAGCTGAAATTCACAACACTACTGACGGCTTATGATGTGAATGTTCATTTCTAACCCAAAACCTGTTTCTTTTGCATCCTCTCTTTATATCACATATTTGTAGGCTTTTCCATTTCTACTGCTCCCTACGAAAGCACTGTCTGCTGTTTCAAAATCCATTCCCAGAGCGTTTTCCAGTCCTATAATCACCCAAATAAAAATAATACCTTACACTCAGTGAGTACCTACTGTGTGCCAGGCATTGTGCTAGGAAGTTCATGGATGTTATCACATTGATTCTATTCACCAATCATGACATTGTCATCGTGTTAGCAATGTACAAATGGAAACTGAAAAAGAGAAGTTAAGGGACTGGCTCAGTCATACTGTTTGTAATGAGAAAAGAAGGATGCAATTCCAGAAAAGCTTCAGCCCTGCCTCCAGTGCTGGCTGCTACATTTCCTCTGATGGTCCCTTCACATTTATAAACAGCACCCTGTAAACCCTAACACTCAAAACTTTCCTCCGGAACTCCTGGTTCATTCTGATGTCTTTGTTCTACTTTATTGGTTACACTGACATACAGGATTTCAGAACTTAACTGGACAAAAACAATTCTCTTGAATTTTTGTAATACCTGGCAAAGTGCCATTCTCATGACTTTGCCTGATTTAATGGTCATATCAAAAGAAATCTCTCCCTGAAGCAGTTGAGATTCTGATTAATATGGTCACTATGCTTGCTCTGTGGATTGTGCATCTTTAGTGAATGAGGATATTTAACTTCCTAATGTGGTTTACACTAAAACTTTATCAAAAGACTATAATTTTTATATGATTTAGAAGATGTTGAAATAGGGTCTTTGCTATGCCCAGGGTTTGGAGTGGGAACTAGATTTTGCATCAAACTTTTCAAATTTCCAAAGTATATATTTTACCAAATGCATTTGCATTTGTGATTTCCTATTAGGCTAGCTGCAGTGTTCCAAGGTGGGAAGAGTAAGCTTACCAGTCACAAATTTCACTTAAAATACTGCAGCTTCAAATTTAAGTGGGTGGCCCAAGGAACTCAAAGTACTGAACCTGTCTTCTGACTCTAAGTACAGGATGTTGAACAAGTTATATTGTTCTGGTACAGAGCAAAATATGGCCTAATAGGCATAATAAATTCTCCTGAGAGTTTAGAACTATTGGCAAACTCCAAAAAAGTAAGAAGGTTGTGTAGTCAGTGGTTGGAGTGCAGAACAAATGAAGCCAGGGTCAAAAGCTCAATCCTCATAAATGCTGGCTATCTTCTCATCTCTATTTCTTGGCAAGTTGATTTTACCTAACTCAGACTCCTTCCAGCTCCAACCAGGTGTCTCGCAGATGTGTGCTCTTACCACAGAAGGAGACTGGGTGAAAGTGTGGGAATGCACAGGTGCCAATCCATCACCAAGACTGAGAAAACAACACACAGTGAATGTTCCACTAATGGTGCATGAGACTCAGAAATAACTCATTTGATGAAAACACGATACAGAAAAACCAGGCCCTAAAAGAGAGATAGAGGTCAGCTGCTTGCAAAATGATTCACTTTTTATTTATTCAACAAGTACTTGTTATGGAAGGCCTATGATGTAAAAGTCACTGTTTTAGGGGCTGGAGGTAGAGCAGGGAATAAAACATAAAAATGTCTGTCTTTGTGGCATTATGTTCTAGAGGAGGGCAGAAAATAAACAAGGACAATATATAGTCAGTCAGAGAAAAATGCAAAGGAATGAAATGAGGCCTGCAATGGGGCAAGAAGCTCTAGGGGAAAAGGACGAGGTAAAGAAGATGATCAAAAAGAGCCTTTGCTAAGGAAGTGACATTTGTGCAGAAATCTGAAGGATGTGAGGAGCCAGTCACACAGCTATCTGGGGAGCAAGCCACTCCATGCCACAATAGAGCCTGTGCAAAGTCATTGCAAAGGACCCCAAAGGAGAGCAAGCCTGGCATATGGAAGTAACCACAAGGACAGGTGGAAGCCAGGAGAGACCTGAGGGCAGAGGCCACAGGAAGGACTTGGGATTTTACCAGAATGAGACAGGAAAGTACCTGTGCAGAGAAGTTAACTGACCTTGCTTAGCTTTTTAAAAAGCAAAAACAACTGCTGCATTGAGAAAAGTCAGCAGTGGCCAAGAGCAGAAGCAGGGGCACAAGTAGGGAGACTGGCAGAACTGCCCAGCAGAAGAGGCCAGTGGCTTGGCTAATGCGTGGGCCACTGAGGTGCGAGATTTGGGTGAAGTCTGCAGGTACTCTGAAGGTGCAGCCCACAGCAGTGCAGAGAGGACTTCCCGTAACTCAAATAATGGAAGTATCATGATGGAGATTATAAGAAAAGCAAACTTCAGAGAGGAGGAGCTAGAGGTTGGTTTTCTGAAGATATTAAGTTTCAGCGGCCTTTTATATTGAAGAGCACTATCTACCCAGGAAGCACTGGCTATCTGCCAGGTCCAAAATACTGTAGATAGTTGAATATGACACTCTACACTATTGTAATTAGAATTATTCTAATAAAGTCTTGCAAGTGCTCATCTCTTTCACAAAGCAAGAAACCTTTGTGTATATACTATACTATAATAGTCCCTTGCTAAGTAGTCCTGAACTCCCTTCTCCCCTTGAGGTTTGTGGGTATGACATCTTATTTGCCCATTTCAAAGGGATTAAATGCCTCCCTTCCCTACCTTACCATATCCCCAAGTGGCAACCATGTGGTTGCCAGCAGAGAATAGCTCAGTTGCTCTTGCAGCACATTTTAAGGCAGATGGAAAAAGCCTTCACTGTGAAATAGAAATATCTCAAAGACAACCTGGCTCCAGGGCACCCCAAGAGAGTAGGGTCACCTAGATGAGAACACTTGGCCAAATGCTTCAAGGCATCACCTTACATGGCACACATCAATGTAGTGCCATAACACAGGACTCTCACGTAAATATGTTAAGAAACACCCTTTCCAGGAGTAGGACAATAAATTGTCTAACCCTAAAGGGGCGGGGGGCAATAAAGATGGCTTTACATGGAAGCAAGTGGCAGATGCCTAATTAACACATTTGCAATTAGTTTGGCTTGTTCTGTGATTCCTTTCTGCAAATAATAAGATGGAAGAACATATCAGTTCTTGGCAACCTAGTTCTAAAAAAACTTTCAGTGTCACCATCACTATTTTATCCTGCTGTGAAAAAGCCAAGTCCCTGTATACATAGTAAACAATCTGACTTACCCCTTTGTTCAAAACAGCATTTCCTTTCATTTCATATGGAAATACAAAACCATTTACTTTTAAAGCATGAATATTTACTTTAAATTTAATACATGTTCTTAATTTAGATGTTTTTATTCAACAAAGATAAGTCTTCCTAATCCTTGCTATCCTGATTCAATATATGCAACTTCACTAGTTTACTGTTAGCTTACTCAGCACACAAATGCTGTTTTTTACAATGCTTTTTCTTTTCTTTTCTTTTTTTTTTGGTACCAGGGATCGAACTTGGGCCCTTGCGCTTGCGCAGCAGGTAGTGAAACCACAGAGCTAAATCCCCGGCCCTACAATGCTTTTTCTAACAATACTTTTCTATTAAGTTAGAAAATCATTGAACTTTGAAAGAACTTGACTTATTTACCACATTGTGATAATCACTTAATTGAAGGTATAGACATTTTTCACATAGGAAAAATAAAAAAGTATGCGCTAAGTGGAGAAATGTGAACAAGGTGTGACTATTTCATTCATTCATTTATTTATTCAAGCAATGTTTACCTGAGTGCTCTTTGCCAGGTCTTATTCATTTTTACCCTATTTTAACTTAGAGTTTTTGTCCACTCAGTACAGAGGACTCCTGAGATGGTGAGTTGGGGTATCTGCTTAACATTTACACATGTAGACTGTAGATAGTATTGAGAACGTGGCACATTTTTAAAGCGGGATAGCTGCAAAACATAACACACTGGGAAGATTGCCACCCTTAAACTTCAAATAAGAAAATAGAATGCCTCTTCACATCATGACAAAAAATTCATAAAACAAAATTAAGATGTTAAATCTGCTGTTCATTCTTCTTTGACTTAGAGTGGTTTGGAAAATGCCTGATTCAAAAATGTCTAAAACCAAAGTACAAATGGAGTAGGGCTTACTCAAGATTCAAATAAATTACCATATAAACAAGTAGGGGTAGACCAATTACTTTTTAACAGATAGCTCAGGTTAATAGGTAGAGACACAGTTCTGCCACTATATTTAAGGTTAGGTTAATAATTAATTTTGGTGCCTGCAGTAGTTTAATCAAAGCTTACCGTAAATGACTAAACACAAAATTTTTAAAAAACTATACAAAAGGCTTCCAAATCTTGACCTCTGCTAGCTATCTGGGTAAGGCGTAAAAAAAAATGTAGAATATTTTCATTCAGAATTGAACACAAGTGTCTTTATCTCTGGGGGAAAGCAAAAAGATTAATGTATTCTGAACCACTAATTTTCCCCTGCTCTTCACAGTACCAGACGGTTGACCTCATGCCCAAAATGTATGTCCACCAGGGGAAAAAAGACCGACAACTATCAGGGTTAAAGAAAAGCAAGGCATAGGAACTGGATCTTCCTACCAAGAAAGACTTGAAAGCCAGTGCTAGGGAACATTAAACAGCTTTTCGGGGACCTGCCTGCACATACAGCACCTAGGTTAAATGGCTTTTCAGACTTGAAGCAGAGAAAGTTGCGCATGTAAGTGTGAGAGCGTGCTTCTGGGTCTGTCCTCAAGCGCCTCAAGTGTTAAACCTTTCCTGAGTAGCAAGTCGATTTCTAGGAAGGGTAAACACGGAGCGCCCCCTCTGTGGCAGTACTTGGCCATCGCACTCCCAGAGGAGACCCGGTGCGCAACAGCCCCTGGGCTGCCCGGGGCCACACAGGCTGGAGGCTGCCCCTGAAATGGCTGGTCCCGGTAAGAAGGCAGCACCTTTGGTCTCGCGTCCCTCACTGGCTCCCGCGCACCTGGCTCCGTTCTCCTCCTCCCTGGACATCCCCTCAGGAACAACGCACACGGGCGCAGGAGGCTCAGAATGCGACACTGGCAGCTGGACAGTTGCAAGCCAGCGAAACCCGGGCCTGGGTCCCTTGCATTCTCGCACCGGCCCGTGTCACCATGTCACACCAGCATCCCGAGATCTGCCCTATACTCATCCCATTAACCCTTCCCCCACTGCTTGAGAGACTGGTCCAGCAGGTAGCGCGGGGCCAGGAGGCTCCTCTCCAGCGGGCCTGACCGGCTCCCGGCTACATCCCGGCTGTCCGCACAATCCACTCCGGTCCGGTTTCCCGCAGACTGAGCACGCTGAGCTCCAATCCTGTCGTGCCCGCCGCCCTCGGAGAAACTTTCCAAAACAGCCTGGCTCAGAAACCCACGCTGTAAGGGGAGGAGGCGCCAGGAGCAGGGGCCGGATGGAGCGGAAAAATGTGGGGGTCGGGTTCCTTTCCCGGCACCCTGAAGTCCGGGATAGCTCCATGGCTCGCTGTGTGCAGCTCCAGGGGGTAGGGGGTGTCAGGATCCTGCCTGCAAGGTCTCCCACAGTGGAGAACCAAGAGCAGAGACGCTCCGCGTCAGGGTCAGGCAGGGTGGGCATTGCCCAGCTTGCTCCCCGGCGCCCCGCCGCCGCCAGAGAGGCAGCTCAGGGGTGTGTGGAGGAGCCGGACATCCTCAACTTGGGGCTGGGGAAGCGTCTCCGTGTGAGTGGCAAGCCCGGAGCTATCTCACGTCAGGTCTCCCCACCCTTCCCCCCGGGACCCCCCTCTCCAAAGAGGGACATACAAAGCTTGGAGGAGGTGCATCAGGCACCAGCCCCAAAGGGGAGGACTCGGGGCTTGAGCGGGACGCAGCGGACAGGGAACCTGCCACTCGGCTGAGAGCTGAGGTGGGGACTGGACTGAGAGCCAGGGCACTGCGAGATACCGAGTGGCCGCCCTGGGTGCTCATTCGAGCAAACAAAGCCCGGAACCTCTGGTGCCAGTAGCCACTGGAGCAGGGATCTCACCAAGAGGCAGGCGCGGGTGCCAGGGCCATTACAAGTTTCCCGCACTCCAGGGGGCCCAGCCCCGACAACAAAAGATTCTCTTCTCCTCCCCATGGTCTCCGTGGGAGCCTTTCCTCCATCCCAGAACCCAAACCTACGGCTGGAGGAAAACAGCGGGGTTCTACCTAGCCTCTAGTCCTTTAGGGCAGAACCCCTTCCTGGCGGTCCACACCAGAAGGGAGCGCTCAAAGAATCCCACCCTCCCGGACCCACTCTGCTCCCTGCTGGCCAGAGAGTGAGGACTAGCCTCGGACCCGCACACGGCCTGGGCAGGGCAGCCTTCCTCTTCGTGTCGGTCCGGGGCGGCGCCGGGCGTGTACGAGAGGCGGGTGGGGAAGGTCGCACCGCGGAACTGGCTATCTCTGGGGCGCACGGCGTAGAGGAGCGGCAGGCAGGTTCAGGACTGCTCCCCCAGGACTGGGCATCGCTCGGGGGGCAGAAATATGAGACAAAATAAAACGCAGGCACTACAAAGCCCACAGCGAGCGCGGGAGGTGGTCTCAGCCTAGGACCCTCGGGCGGGAGGGAGCCCAGCGGCTCAGGATGTGGGCGCACGGGGACGCCCGGGCCGTACCTTTTCGGTGCATCGACGGGCAGGCAGCCGGGTTTCGAACAGACGGGTACGGAGTGTATCCCATTTAGTAATCCATTATCGAGGAGATTTCTCCGGGCCTCGAGCTGCGCTCTCTGCTTTGCAAGCCTTTGTCATTCCTACATGTGTGCTAGTCTCTTTGGGGGCAACAGTCGCGTCGTCTACTTTCTGGGATGCAAGCGAGCTGCGTTCATCTCCGATGACAAACGGTGAAGGGAAGAGGGAAAAAAAGAAGCCAAAAAGAAAAAGAGGAAGAAGAAACACCCACACTGAGGAGGGTAAATGTTCAAGAAACTCTTCTCCAAATCCCAATTCCACTTGGATTCCGCTCCAGCGAGTCCCCTCAGTGTGTCCACGCCGATTAACAAGTCATTTCGGGGCGGGGGGCGGGTGGGGGTGGGGGCGCGGCTCTGGCCCGGTCTGCAGCCAGCGGCGCGGGGCTCCGGGCGTGGCGGTGCTGGCCACGGCCGCGCGCTCCTAGGCGGGCATCATGGGCAGTGGGCGCCGCGGAGAAGCGCTACTGTCGCGTCCCGAGCGCTTGGGCAGCGAGTGCGCGGGGAGCGGAGTTGGCTGCAGCCTCACCCGAGCAGCTCACTACTCCTCTGTCAACGGAGAGGCCGACGCTCCGGGGCGGAGCCAAGTCCCGGACTGGATTGCGCGCGGCTGACTCTCCTCCTGCAACCCCGCCTCCTTTGGCTGGCGTCTCCTCCGACCCAGAGGAAAGCTGTGGAGTGTGTGTGTGTGTGTGTGTGTGTGTGTGTGTGTGCGCGCGCGCGCACGCGCGCGAATGCGAACGAGGCTGAGAGAGAGAGAACCTAGGCGCTGCAGGTGGAGTTCTAGGGGCTCTGGCAGCGCCGCTAGCTCCCAGCACCATTCCTGGCCGCGGAGCGCTGGGCGGAGGTCCAGGTGGCGACTCCCAGAGCAGCCCAGCTCCCGTCTCGCCACCCCCACCCTGCCCCAGCTAGGGGAAGAAGATCCCGGACAGCACTGTCGAGCCCTGCCAGATCAGAAAAATAAATAAAAATAGACGTAGTGCAGGAGCGAGTTACAAGAAAGGATTTGGTCATCGATTTTCTTAAATGGAAAAGTTCTAAAGGAGGCGGGTAAGTGAACGGCGAGCCTTTCTGATTCTGATTACTGTATCAAGAGGTGGATCTAGAAATGATGGACGCTCCACGCACCTCAATGCATTGGATAGAAGCCGGTGCGGTTAAAAATACACTCGGAAGAGGAGAACATGGCTATTAGTCTCGCGCATACACACGTTAGTAAAGCATGTTAACTGCAGCACAGAGAATGGGGTTATCAACGACAATCTGTTTTGTAAACTCCTTAGTTTTAAAGTCCACAACGCGACTGCTGTTAGAAATGCGTAAACTTTAGAAATAAGACGCGAACAATGCCGAGAACCCAAGAGCTTCGTGAAAGAGAAAAATCGCAACTCCTTGGAAGGCTCTATTGTTATGATCACATGCTGAGTGGCAGGCACAGCCTTCCTCCGCCGCCCGGACTTACAATAGCCGAAAAGTCTGGCGACCTCGGGGGCCGTGCCAACTGGTGGGACCGCGCGCCCCTCCCCCGGCCGCCGTGCGCCCCCTAGCAACTGCGCGCCCCCGGCTGCTGCTCCCCAGTGGGCTGCGCAGATGGCTCGGGCCGTGGCCATAGCCTTTGAAGAAAGTCACACCAGGCTCCCCAGCAGTTGTCGGAGCAATCTTTCCTAGTCCAGAGGTCGACGGAGGAAATCAAGTTGGGGAATTGGGGATTCAAGTCCACTGAGGCTGAGTGGCCTCGTGTTAGAAACTACCTGCTCCCTAATGGGGGCTAACGCCACTAACGAGACCACTTTCCCTTTTTCTGTTCCTGTATGAACAGGCATCTGCTTAAGAGTGCTCACAAAGAATAAATAAATGCACGAGTGACAAACCACCACCGTCCCCTTTTATTCCACAAACCACTTGGAAAAGGTGGACGAATGGTAAAGGCGATGTCAGCTCCTCTGCTGTTCTCCCCTACCGCCAGCAGGGACCGCTCTCCCCCCCTCCCCTCGAAGGCCAGCGGGACGCGGGGGCGCCGGGGGCGCGGTCCTAGGTGCGCGCGCAGCCCGGGCTCGGGCGGCTCCGGCGGGGCGGGGCGGGGCGGGGCGGGGGGGGGCGGGGCGGGTGGAGGCGGCCACTTCGCTGCACTGCGCGGTCCGGCCCGCGGAGCCCTCGGTTTTCAGCTGCGCTGCAAACACCCAGACGTGGGCCGGTGCCGCGGAGCCGGTGCTGGCCGCCTCCCCACGCTGGTCCCGTTAGGTCCCGCGCCTGAGACCCAGCCTTATTCGCTCCCCCGCTGATTAACATGCTGTGTCCGGGAAAAGTTCTTCAATTGGCAGAATTAGGCAGAGCAAACGAATTGTTTCTTAGACGAACCAAATTAATTCCGGGTTTAGCTCCTTCCCTTGGAGAAACAAACAATTAAGTTGTCTTGTTTGCTTTATGGATATATTGAAAATGCCCCACATCGAGTTTCAGGATATTGTTTAAAGGGAAATTATTTTCAATATTAATACTTGCATATTTAATTTGTAGTAACACTGAGCCAAGAGGCAGAGATTAAATTTACATAATTTAAAACTGTAGAATACGAGAGGGGAGGAATTCGAGTTTACTTTTGCACTGCCATGCAATACCACCCAGAATCTTCCTGGAAGGATTAGATCTGAAACTCCCACCGTCCAGTCGGCCGCCCGTCGTCCTGGCCATGTAGCAGCACATTTCTACTTCCCCGGAGAAGCCGGGAGCAAGGAGGAAGAGCCAGCGCAGGGAGGCTCCCAGAACTCCCCATGGTCTCGTCCCTCCCCCGTGCTGCCCCCTAAAGCCTTTGAGGTCTGAGGCGGAAGGAGCCAATGAGAGAGAACCACAGATTGCCACAACTAGGAGAAAAGTGAGCCGATCTGCAGTTACTGCAGTGCAGTGATTAAGGCTTTGGTCTCCGGAGACTGGGTTATATGTAACTAACTAGCTCGCGATCGGTGATCGTGGGCAGGGCAAGCCGCTTATCCTTCAGGGCACACATCTGTCAGCGGGATTCCTATCATACTCCCTGCCCGAGGGTCGTGCGGATCGCTGGGGTGTGTGAATGGAGAATGACTCTAGGGCACTCACTGCTCAGTAGATGTTAACTAGCATCACTGTCCACCTCCTCACCCTCCACATCAATCCTAATGTCACTTTTTATAGGGGTCAGGTGGAGACACAATGGAAAAAGTGGCTCGCCTTGTGTCAATAACCCAGGGCAGGGCAGGGAGCTACCCATAACAACTCCCTCGATAAATGCTCCCATGACAGCATCCGCTTCCCTCACATCACCTGGGAAGGGTGAGGAGGAAGGTTAAAATAAAAAGAGGGGAACTCACCTAGGATCCCTCAAGAGACCTCCTCCGTGCTAAGACAAAAAGGAGTGGTGAATGGGGAGAACTCTGTGCCCGGCTTACTGTAGACCTGGGCTGTTATCGTTCATCACCAAGAAGCACACTCTCTGTATCCTTGGTCCCTTCTCCAAAGTTTACTCTTACTTTAAACCAGTGGTTTCAAAACCATTTGTGTGTTAGAAATACCAAAGGACCTTTTAAATGTCAGAATTGTCAGGCTCCAGAGGTCCCCTCACTAGGTGTGACCTGGGCACGGGAGTTTTGGAAGCTCCCTAGGAGATTCTGACTTCAGCCAGGGGAGACTCACTGTCCCGTGAATCCTGGAGTGGGGCTGTTGCTTCTCCCTCGCCCTTTCACCCTGGTGTTGAGAGGTAAGGTCCATGTCCTCCTTGGGTCTATGCTGACTTCAGGCCATTTCTTCTCCTTTCAAAACGGTCCAGCCTTTGGTGGCTGTGTTCTACAACTACCTCCAGGCTATGGTCCACAGACCACATAAGACTTAGAGCCAGGCTTACTGTCCTACCTGTCTCGCCTCCTGTTGTCGTTCCAGTTCCAGCAGTGTCAGTATCCTCTGCTGTCTCAGTTGCTTGTCTCTCTCATCTGCACAGTCTTCTCTTCCCCCTCTGCTACTCAGTCTGAACTTCATCCTAGGCTTTATCATCAGAAAGATTCCAGGTCTGACGCACTAATTCTGAGTCCCGCCTCTCTGATCACAGTTCCACGCCTTCCACCCTTCTGCTCACACCCCCGCCCTCACTGCTGGTCTAGATGACCTCCAGACACTGCTACCCATCCACTGCCTCCTTAGCCCCTCCATCTAGCACAATCGCACTTTCTTGGGAGAAATGTCAAGTCCTTTTTCTTCTTTATCTCCTGGTGAACGGCCATCTGACCAAAAGCCAGTTCTATATTATATTAGCATCAGCCTCCTCTGCTCTAGCACTGGAGGGCTGAAGCCTGCTAGGAAAACGTATAGGCACGTTGAACTCCCGACCTCACCTGTATCCTTACCATTATCTTTCCCTCAGTCTCCTCTTCCTTCATCTCAGTCTCTTTCTCCCCTTAGCCAGATATCTCACCCTATCCAGATGTTTTGCCCTCAGCACCTCCCTCTTCCCTGAAAAACACAGTTCACAAGATGGGAGCAATTTTTGCCCCATATTCACTTCTTATCCCTGAAGGCAGCGCTCCTGCTCCGGTGTGAGTGCCGTCCCATCGACACATTCTCAGGAAGTCTGTGCTTGACTTCCAGCCCATCTCCCCCATCTCCTGTCACCATGTGGACAAGCTCCAGTCACTCTCATTTCCGAAACAGGACTCTCCTAACATGCTGGAAGGCCGAAGCAGGAAGATTGCAAGTTCAAGCCCAGCTTGGGTGACTTAGTGAGACACTGTCTCAAAGTAGAAGACAAAATGGGGCTTTTGGTTCAGTCCTCAGTACTGAAAAAGAAGGAGGAGGAGGAGAGGGAGGAGGAGGAGAACAGGAAGAAGGAGAAGGAGAAGGAGAAGGGAAGGGGAAGGGGAAGTGGAAAAGGAGAAGGAGGAGGAAGTTGTTTTCATTTTATTTGAATTCTCAGCAACAATGACCATGACCATTCTTTCCCTTGGGAAGTATTCTCTGCTCTTTTTTGACACACCACTCTCTCCTGGTTCTCCTACCATTTCTCTCTCTTTCTTCCTTTCTTTCTTCTTCTTTTAATTTTGTTTCTCTTTGGAGAAGCTTGAAAGATACGAATTTTGAAAAAATAATATAGCAACATCCCAATTTGCACTGCTCAGAACTAACAGCTATTAACATTTTGTGCCATTTGCTTCTTGTATTTGTTTTAGGAAATAAAACATCATAAAAAAGGTGAATTTCCTTAGAGCCAGCACTTGTTTTCCCCCTCACATACTCCTTTTTTCATAGGTAACACTATACGGCATTGTCTATGCATCTTTACAGTTCACTTTCTACACTTTGCATGTATGCGTCTGAGTCAATATATAGCATTGATTTGGGTTGGTTTCCCCCAAAGTAACATAAATAATATCCTGTTCACTCATGTGATCTTTGAAAAATGCATGTCTGAATGTATCAATCCCCTGCATAAAATACTTCAGAAGCCTCCCTTGGCATCTCCACACCTTAGTCTGGCTTTCAAGGCTGGGCGCAAATTGTTTCTTGCTTACTTCTCTGGTTTCTTCTCTCTGCTGTGCTCCCTGCACTGCTTCCCCTTCTTACAGTATCATTGATGTTTTCAGTTCTTAGAGAGTTCCATGTTCCTCATTATAACCATAGGTCTGCCCATGTGCTTCAGCGTGCAATTTCCCCTGTGCCCGCTTCTACGGGTAACTCCTGTTCATTCTTCAAATGTCAGCCTCACAGTCTCTGCCTCAAGAAAGACTTTCCCAAAACTCCAGTGGGTCATACCCCCATTATATATTTTCAAAGGATCCTGCAAATGTGCTTTATAGCACACATCATATGTTGCAGCTCGAGTCAATATCTGATGCAATTATTCGTTAAAGGTTTCTCTTTCCTATTAGATTAGAATCTCCTTAAGTCCTGGGACTGTGTCTCTTTCATTTTGCTCTTATCTCTGAGTTAATGAAAGCAGTGAATTCTCTTTCAAGGGTTCAGTAGGGTAAGAAATAGGTGGTTGGCTGGAATAGTAATATTTTTAAAAGGAAAGGAAAAAGAACACTAGAAAGATACTGTACCCTTCTTGTGACTCCTGTTCTAACTGTGGATAAAATCTAGGCCTTCTTCCAGCATAGAACTTTCACTTTCAAATGTCTAATTTGCCTTTTGAAGGAGGAAAAAAAGAGAGAGAGAGAGAGACAGATGCAAGTGATGAGTGAATACAGCAATTACAAAAGCAAGATCCTTGAAAATAAGGTGTAATAAGAATATAAATATAACACTAAGAGTCCCACGGAAGAAGATAAAGCTGCAATTTGAATCCACTGGGAGCCACGCAAGAGCCTTTCTGAGGCGCAGCTCTACCAGCAGGCTGGAGCTACTAACAGTGATTTACTGTCTGCCCCTCTGAATAGCTTTGGGGGCACTGCCTCCCCCTGCGTGCAACAAGCATCTCACTGTACCGCAGTGGTGCTTTGGCTGCATTCATGCCTGATATCAACTTTATCAATTTATTGTTTGGGATATTAAGAGAATGGTAGATTAGAAATAAGGTAATGAATGAACCATACATGGTAAGTAAACCAGAACTCATATTTTTTTCTGCCCCCACAAAAGCTCTTTATATTTAGTTGAAGTTGTTAGTTATATAACACAGAGCAAAGACTGTCTTTGGCCATATTTTCATCTTTCTGTTCCAACCTAACCTTTTAATTGCTCTCCTACTAATATTTGGATTTAGAAGTATCTACTTGGATGTGAGTTTGTTTAAAATGCAGTTATCTAAATGTAATTTATTCTTTTCATACCAGATAAGTCAGTTGATTAAACATCACTTTGGAATTTGCTATTTGGCCAAAAGAATGATGAAAATTAAAATATGCTTGTTTTTTTTTTTGTTTTTTGTTTTTTGTTTCTTTTGGTACTGGGGATTGTACTTGGGTCCTTGTGCTTGCGAAGCAGGCAGCAAAACCACTGAGTTAAATCCCCCGCCTAAAATACTCTTGTTTTTGAAAACTGCTTTGAAAGCATTTGCTTCTAGGTAGTAGAAGACCCCGCTAGAAGAAAGAATGCTTTGGGATGTGCTCATACATGAAGTTACATTTCAGTTTGTTTCAATTCTGCTTTTTAGATTATATAAGGAAAGTCTACTGCTATCAGTGGAAAGAATTTTTAAATGAAATATTAAAAATAATATCATTGAATACAAAATTTTCCTCTGGAAAAAAATTTTCCTCTGAAAACTTCCCAGTAATTACAGAATATAAGGATGGCTTCCTAAAGTCTTACCCCGACTTTGGATTTTGTTCCTGGGACAAGTTTCAACTTATTCGTGCTATAAAACACTGACAATGGTTGACTAGCTAAATTTAAGAGTGTTTTCAGATACAATTTTCAGGCTGAAAGGAGTTTAAGTATTACATTTCAAAATAAATAATATATAATTCAGTACATTCCAAGTTTCAGGTGATCCAGTGACTGGTTACCAGCATCTTATTCGTACTTCATTGAATGCCAGAGGAGGGGAACAACTGATGTCAATTTCTTTGTAAAACCTCTTAAATATACTTTTGTTCATAACGAGGTATTTGTTACTAGAAATTAGAATGTTACATTTTAACATATGAAATGAAAGCCTGCACACTTGTTTTCTTAGGAAACGTTGTGCCATGGGCTGTATTATTAAGACGAAGCAAAATATACATGTTGATTTTCTCACAGTTCCTCCCCCTTTCTTTCCATGCCTCAGAGCAATTGAGTCATTTCCTTTTTCCAAATAGCTTTTTAAAGGGTTTTCTTCTACTGAAGCCAACTTTTAAAAGTCCCCAACCCTTGCCTCCTCCTCACTATTCTGTTCCTGTCTATTCTCTACTCTGAACAAGTTGCAGCCATGGATTTTGGAATTATTACAGTCTGATGTTTGACTATTTTTTTTAAATAGATACCCCTACTTTAGGGAATTTCTCCTTTTTTCTTAATTCATTAGACAATATATTACTTTCTTAGGTTTCCTTTTTTGGTAAGCTGGCTAGCTGTTTTTCTTACCAAGCACACCATGGACAGGCCCCAGGAACCTCACTGGTGGTGTTGACTCACTCACCTTGGGCCATGCTCTCGGGTCTGTTGGAGAATTCTTGGTTGAAGGTGACTGGAGATATGACCATACTTCACTTACTAACATTGCTCATGCCGATCACAGAACGTCATCCTTCTGGCTGCTCAGGCCTAACAATTTTGAATCATCTTTGGCTGCTTCTTTCTCATTCATCACATCCAATTTAAGACCTGTTGGTCTATCATCAAAATAGATCTAGAATCTGATCGCTTCCCCTTTTAACCATTATCATACTGGTCTAAGCCATTATCACTTTCATCTGAAACTTTCTAATAGCTTCATAAGTGGTGTCCCTGTGTCTGAACTTGCTTCCTTACAAGCTAGTCCCACATAGGAGCCAACATGACTCTTTAACTAGCTTGTAAAAATCATGTCACTCCTCTGCTCCAAACCATCCAAAAGTATTTTCCCCCACTTCCCTTGGAATAAAATCTAGAGTCCACCTCACCTGGCTTTTCCTGCAACTTTCTGATTTCATCATCTGCTCTTCTCTACTCACCTGCTCCACTCAGCCCTCCGAGTTTCTGCACAAGCTCACCTTGGGCTCTTCATTCAAAGATGTTCCATGGCCTCAATCCCTCATCTTCTGTAGGTCCTTCCTCAGGCCTCATTTTCTCAGCCAGGCTCTCCCCTGGACCAGGTACATACAGCATGGGGACTCCTCCCCCTTACTCTACTTGTTGCTCTTCCTTTTACCCTAATCTATGTTCCCGCACAGCCCACATATATTTTACCTGTCTATTTGTTTAATGTCTGTCTCCTATCACTCAATGGTAAGCTTCAAGGCAGGAATGGATTTTTACTAACCACTATATCCCTGGCAATCACAGTACTGCCTGACACATGAAAGCAATAAATATTTGTTGAGTGACTGAATGAATAATCACACCTTACCACACTTAATGTCAATCACATTCAGGCTATTAGCTGCATGTACTGTACACTAAATAACATGTGATGTAAAGTAAGTAACTTTTGGTCAAGAAGTCCTCTCAAGCAGTTAGTTTTTTTGTTCGTTTGTTTGTTTTTTGTTTTTGTTTTTTTACCAGGGATCAAACTCCGGACCTTGTGCTTGCGAGGCAGGTGCAGTGTCACTGAGCTAAATCCCTGGCCCTCTCAAGCAGTTTTTGTTAACGCAATTTCTTTGTGTAATGTTAAAGTAGACTACATGTGGTGCATTTTAAAAATAAATCAGTTTACTTTGGGGCAGTGCCTATGTTCAGAATTCAGAGTAGGTATGGCTTTTGTTGGGGCTCAGGAAATGATATCCCCAAAATATAGTACCTTGGTGTGCTGAATACTTTGAAGTAAAGGGACATTAGGAGAGCCTCAGAAGCAAGATCTTTCCAACCCTTTCTTTCCTTTCTTCCTGTTGCTCCTCTTTCTTCCCCAAGGAAGGCCATAAATTTAAAAATTTCTCTTCCCCAGTGTGGGTCATAGAAACTAGAACCTGACTCTCCCAAGGACGGTCATAACCTAGAACTAGTACTCTCACATTACTCAGCCTCTTAAGAAGTGGCCACAAAGCAGTTTTCTGACATATCTTATCTGATGGTACATCACAAGACTCTCATTTCCTCAGAGGAACATCTCACAGAGATATCAAAAAATCTAATAAACATGCCAGGTTCAATCTATTATCAGTAGGTGGTACACTTTGTCCAGCCCCATTTCTACATGGCTGATCATTTTTCACTTGACCTAAGCATAAAAATTGAGGTTACCCTGGATCTCTGAAGGCTCCCATGTCACGTAGAGCTTCAATTCATAAATACTTTTCTCTTGCTCACCTGTTTTCCCTGTAAGAGCGTTGGTCATGACCCTCATAATGGATGAAGAAAGGTTACACCTTTCTGCCCATAAATTTGTCTAAGAGAAGGAGGTTTTGAATGAGGAATGTCTACCAGGAAGATCAGAATTTTTCTCTGCTTGCTTGGTTACTTCAGATGGTCATTTCTAGTGACCAAGAGGAATAGGAAAGCTAGTCTTGTAACTTCCATCTAACCATCTGTACTGGTCAGCTAGTGGCACCATAACAAAATGTCACAGGCTGCATGTTTAAACAATAGTAATTTATTTTCTCAAAGTTCTAGAGATTAGAAGTCCAACATTATGGCTCTGGCCAAAGTGGAAGCCTCACTTTCTCTTCCTGACTTATGGATCACTACTACTCTATGTCCTCACATGGCTTTATGGACCTTCCTTGATGTGTGTGACAGGAAGGGGTAGGGCAGAGGGAAAAGAAGAGAGGAGAGAGGGGAAAAGGAGTTTTCTATGGTTTTCTTCTTACAAGGACACCAATCCCATTGAATCAAGGCACTACCATTATGATCTCATTTAACCTCAATTACTTCTTTACTCCAAATATAAATACCGCTCTGATCAAGACTTTATTTTCCCCAGTACTGGGATTCAAACTCAGGACTTTGTACTTGGCAGGCAGGCACAGTGCCACTGAGCTAAATCCCTGGCCAAGTCAAGACTTTTAATATATGAAATTTGGGGGACACGGTCCATAGCAGCCTCTCTTCCAGGCTTAGCTGAATACTGTGAAGCTCCTGCCTACTCTCTTACAGGCTGGTTTACATAAAGAAGGGTCCAGCAGTTGCTATTGGTTCTGGTCCTATGTTCAGGAAAGTTCTCAAATTATTTATTTTGACCTTTTCTTCAAGTAATGTTCACACACATACCACATACACAAAAAATTATATATAACAAATATAGAGAGAATATATCAAACGTATATAACCATTATATTTTTATTTTATAAATTAAACATTTATATAGGTGCTTATAAAACTATTTGATGTTTCTTATTCTTTGAATAATAGCACCTCTAGGCTCTTTCAACATCAGGTCATTGCCTTTTAGATTTGTGGCAAACACACACCACTCTGGCCACTCCTGTTTACCTTGGTTATCATTCCAACCCTGGCCTTTCCTGCTAGTGATTCTTTCACAAGTCTTACTGTCCATATAGCTCTGTGTTTCTTCTCCCCTGCCTGAGTCTTACACTCCCACTCTCCTTTCAGAAACTCCTTTTTGTAGTTATATTTCCTCTGGAATTTCTCCAGAATGAATGATGTCTCCCATATCCTCAATGTCTTTCCTGACTAATTTTTTTTTTTACCCCTGGTTTACTTATAATATGGCAGGCTGAAGAATTCCAGGCACTTTTTGGCCATTCTTGGATGACAAGGACTTTATCAGTTGTCAGGGTAGATGCAAAAACATATAATCTAGGGCTGGGGAGTATAGCTCAGTAGTAAAGCACTTGCCTAACTTTTGAAAGGACCTGGGTTGAACCCCTAGTCCTGAAAAACTTAAGAAAAAAGAAAACCCAAAAGAAGTTGTACATGTACATTTTGCTCTTCTGGGATGATATTTATTCACAGAGGAGAACCTAAAAATGTACTGAGACTTGGATTCTATAAGATAAGAGACTCTAATGAATCTAAAAGTCATAGGTTGGTTCACGAGGCAGCAGCAGGTGTGATAAAAGAGCACAAACTTGGAACCTAGGAATCCTCGGTGCACCCAGATATCCTTAGCCCTAATTTTTTTTCAGATGATACACATCTGAAGTCTCCAAGCAAAGTGCTGCTCATTAAACGGGCTCCAGTCTATAAACATGGCAATCATGTTCTTGAAGCTTTGTGGTGCAGTACGTGGCTTCTTCCTAGTGTCTTCTGAACCTGGACAATTGAAGCCTGGAGCTTCCCTTCCAGGTTGATTATGAACAGTACAGTGATGAAGGTTCTCACTCCTTTGGAATCAAAATGCGGTGCAGGATCAAGGTGCTGGTCACAAAGATATCTCCTTATCAGAGGGCGATCAATCCTCCGACTGCCTAGAAAGAGGGACGTTGAGGACTAAAGAAACACAGACAACAGAGACTTGTGTAATTTCAAAGTGTATGGGGGGCCGGGAGGTCAGTGCCTCAGAGTGGGCAAAGACAAAGATTCTCTGAGGTAGCCATCATTTATTGGGCACACACAAGAAAAGAAGGGAGCATCAGGTGACTTAGGAGGCAGCAGTAATCCTATGTTGATGCAGACCTTAGGCTGATGAAGAACTTAGGTTGATGAGGGTCTTAGGTTGATGAAGGCAAGAAGGATAGAATTCTTACAATAATAGGTGGGATGAGTTCAGCTGATAAGGAATTTGTCCCTCCCCAGGTGAAATCTTTCTCTTACTACTCAGTCCTTAAGGAACCAGGATGTCTTTAGCTGATGTAATCTTGCCCTTGAGTATCACAGCATCACTGAACCACTGAGGTCTCAGCTGTGACTGGAGGCAAAAATGGAGTTATGTTTCATCATGTCATAGCCAGCTCCTGGGCAAGGTAACATTGGGCCTTAGTCAGCTATAGTCATACTTTAATTATGAAATGATTTTCCCCCAAAATTATGTAGAATGGCTCCCGCCATCTCCTGATCTTCTTCAGTGAATTTGGGACAAAGACTATCTTTGAAAATATATAAGAAAAACATAGTGATAGTGAAAAAGAAAACATGAAAACATGCAAAGTTTTAAAAAAGGACAAAAGCAAGACATTATCAAAGCAGCACCCTGCAGGGCTAAAAATGGTCTTGTGTCATGTGATTACTTTTCTAAGAGCTTGAGGGTATTGACCCAGGCTGGCTCTCTCTCTCTCTCTCTCTCTCTCTTTCTTTCTCTCTTTCTTTCTTCCTTCTTTTCTTTTGTAGAGTAGGAAAAATTTATTGAGAGAAAGTTAGCTTCTGTTTAAGAGAGACAGAAGGGGGACCAGAAAGTGAATTGCCCTCCAGGAAGTCTTTCTAGTAATTCCAATATGCGAGTGTTTCCATCATCTCCATTCAACAGACATGGCAAGTGAAGTAACTAGATATTAAGAGGACTGGCCAAGGTTATAGTTATGAAGGGGCTGAGGTAGTATTTTCAAATGCAGATCCTCAACACCTGGTCCTCCCTTGCACTGCATAGTCAGGTGAAGGAATCAAGAATATTATGTGCAGTTGGTTCCTTCTTTCAGCCTTTTTGAAAACTACATGGAAATCCAAAATATCTTTGAGGCAATGATGTTTAATGTTCCTGGTGATTTAACAAAATATAAGTTGGTTCAAAATGTGCATAATGTTATGGCAAATCTTCCCCTAACACAATTTCAGGAAATTGTCTATATTCAATTGTGTGTTCATTCAACCAAAAACCAAATTATAGGAAAATCTTAATTATAAAAGAGATAAAATGGGTTGATAAATTGGTTTATAGAAAAGATGATTTGCTTTTGAGAGGGATCAATGTTGAAGTAAGCCTTTGGTTCAGGACTAATGTTTAACCTTACTAAAATTCCATTTACAACCTCTATCTGTTGCACGAAGAGGAATCACACCCTGGATTCTCTGCTTTCAAGTGTGTGATAAAGTTCTTCCAGGGTGTTGAGCATGACTGTATTTAGGAGTTGATTTTCCTCTTGAGATGGGCCCAGAAACAGTGCAATACAAAAGGGTTTTTTTCTTTGAGTTTGAGCTTCTAACAAAAAGAGTCAAGTCTCTATCCTGGGACAAACAGCTATCTATTTGGAAAATAATAAAGTTAGTTCCTGCTTCATTCCACTTTGAAAAATAAGTTTCGGATGGACCATATATATCTGAAAGGAAAAGGAAAACAAAATGTGAGAATTAAATGAGTATATGACAGTACGCAAATATAATCTTGGGAGAGAAAAGGCATTCTTAAGACAATGAAAGCAAAACCTCTAAAGGAAAACACTAGAAATTTTGATTATTTCCAAAATAAAAACTTTCTAAGACAAAACGTACTGTAAATAAAGTACAAAAGCAGATGACAGATTAGGAGAAAATATTTGGAACCTAATTAACAGACAAAGGACTAGCATATAGAATATGTAAAGGAATTATACAAATTGAATAGAAGCATGATAAACAATTTGTTAGGAAAAAATGGGCAAAACACATAAAAAGGCAATGATTAGACAGGAATGCAGTTGCCCAATAAATACTCCAGAAGATGCTCATCTTCCACATCAATCAGAACAAAGATAAAAATCATTGTACTCATTAGATTTGCAAAGAATACTAAAATTTGATATCATGAAATGTTGGCAAGTATGTTCAAACAGCTCCTTAGTTACCTGTAGAGTCTAAATTGGTATAGCTACTTTGAAGGACAATTTAATAGCATCTGTTAAAGATGGTAGTATGTATATGCCAGACCCAAAAAGTCAGCTTTGAGAAGATTTCACCTTTCTACAAAAAGAACCATAAATAGGGCTGGGGATTAAGCTCAGTGGTTCTGCTGCCTGCCCTGCAAGCGCAAGGACCTGAGTTCAACCCCCAGTACCCAAAACAAAACAAACAAACAGAAAGAACCATAAATAAAGATTCTCATTGTAGAATTGTTTGTAACTGGGAAACATAAAATAGACCATGTAAATATTTAGTGATATAATAGTAGTGATTTAAAGTAATTAATAGGTTCTGGTAACCATATTTTGGAATATTATACAACAGCTAAACATTTTTTAAAATGGTCCACTATATACTACTCTGAAAATTCAACAAGACATATTTTACAAAAACCAGTGATCTGGGCATAGTGGCACAAGTCCTTTGAGCAGTTAAAGTAAAAGCATTTAAAAGTTTGAGGTCAGTTAGGCAGCTTAGTGAGACCTTGTCTCAAAAAAGGCAACAAAGACGGGGAAATTTAAGCCCTCCCATGGGCAACTTGGACCATATTTCAAAAATAAATGAATAAAAAGTGCTGGAGATGTATCTCAGTGGTAGAGGACCTCTGTGTTGGATTCTCCTTTACCACAAATAACAACAACAACAAAAAAACCAAAAACACAAGTTAGAGAAGTTTATGCATGGGAAGATTTTTTAAACTGCACCAAATAAAAATAACCTCATAAAATCTATGGCTATACTTTTTTGTTTTGTTTGTAGAAAACTCTAGATACATGCCTGTACCTGAAAAATAATACTAGAAGCCATAGGTGGGGAAGGAGTGTCCAGATGGAAAGGAAAAGGTATTGTTATAGATTCAGTATTTGTGTTTCCCCAAAGTTCATGTGTGAAGTCCTAATCCCAGTGCAGTTGCATTTGGAGTAAGGAAGTAATTAAGATTAGAGTAAGCCATAAGGGATACATGGGGCCTGATCTGAAAGGATCAGGGAACTCCCATCTCTCCTTCTGTAGAGAACAGGGAAAAGGGACTTTACCAGAACTCCTGCAGTGAGTCCTGGTCTCCTGTGAGCCACAACAGCACAAGGCAAATTAATGAATAAAGACAGGAAATGAAACTTGGAGAAGAAACTGAGCTTTGGGTCTGATAAATGCTGCTCTGGGCAGCAAAGATGAAGGCACCCCATGCTTGCCACACTTTTATTCAGTAAATTGAGAGTAACAGATGACTTACAGGGTGGAAATAATCCTAGGATGATGAGGAACTTATGCTGATGAAGATCCTAGGTTGATTAAGAACTTATGTTGATTAGGAGTCTCTCCCTCCTCAGGTGAAATCTTTCTTATACTACTCAGTTTTCAAGAAACCAGGATGTCTTCAGCTGATGTGATCCTGCCCTGGAGTGTCATGGCATCATGGGACCATTGAGGTTTTAGCTGTGACCAGAGACAAAAATGGAGTTACCTCTCAACATGCCATAGCTGGTCTGTAGGCAAGACTAGGCCTGATCATAATTTAATTGTGGAATGACTTTTCCCAAAACTTATGTAGAATTGCTCCCAACATTCTTCTCTGTCCTTGGATGCACCAGAAAAGAATTTGAGGACACAGTGAGAAGGCAGTGGTCTATAAACCAGAGTGAGAAGCTTCACCAGAGATCAAGGCCTGTGAGAGCCTTTATTTTGCATTTTCCAACCTTCAGAATTATGAAGAAATAACTTTCTGTGAGGAAATAAATTTCTATTTAATTTTCTGTTGTTTAAGCTACATGGACTGTGGAATTTTGTTATGATAGCCTGAGCACATTAACAGGTATCAAAGAGGACTTTAGTCTTAGCTTCATGTTAGCTGTAGTGTTCTCATATTTTAGAATGAGAATATATTTATGTGGCTCATGTTTTAAAGTCAATTTTCTCTTCTCTCTTTCTCCATAGCTGCCCTTCCCCTCCCCTCTCCATCTTACCCTAGGCGATATAAAATCAAAGCCCTGGAAAACAACTATGTACTCAGCTTCCAAGGAAAACTTTCCAAGACAACCACCCTTCAGGTAAGGGTACCTGGAAATAAATCTTAGCATGGACGTCTGAGGAAACACTGTGTGAGGCCCTAGAGACTAGATCAGCAGAGTAAAGGAGTATGATTTGGTAAGGGGATTTATGGCAAGGAGAATTTACTTTCTCTTAGCATTAGAGAAAACTCAAGTGACAAAGTCACTGTCTATCATCTTCTAGGGTTGTACAGGGTGTACACAGTGTTTTAAATGTATTGCCTTGATATGGATGCCCAGCATTTTTGCAACTTCAAAATGTGCCAAGCACTTCCTACACACTGTATGCTATGTTATCTCATTTAATCCCTGGGATCTCCCCCCTTGAAAAATTGAGGTAATTATTTTTAAACCACAGAATTTTCCCAGTAAATGTTATTTATTATAAAACAGTGTAATACCAACATTTCAAGAAATTTAAAGAGCAACAATTCCCATCTTACCTCGCCAAAAACATTATTGCCATTCTTGGATGTTCCATTTTAGATTTTATCTATATGCTTCCATACTTTGTGTTGTCATCAAAGGGTTTGTAATATTTTTGCAGGTATTTCTTCCACTTAGCATGCTTATTATAGATACTTCACAGTTGTCATTTTAATGGCTACTCAATATTTTATTCAATTGTTGTATTATAATTTACTTATCTATTCTCCTGGGGTTGACATCCAGGCCATTTTCAACTTGTTGTTACCATAGATAATGTTGAATAAACATTTTCTCACACATGAATTTTTAAATTTGAGTTATTTCTCTACAGTAAGTTCTCAGGGGGATTACTAAGCCACATGATATAAGCATATTTTATAACTATTGATCAGAATTGCTCAGGAGCTTTCCAAAGCTTTGTGCCAAGTAACGATGCCACAGCAATTTGCAAATACACCAGTTTCACCACAGCATTGTCAGCATTGGTGAGCACCTTTCCAAGGCTTTTGCTGATAGAAAAACTTCAGTCAAGGTTCTTGAAGTCTTCTAAGTTTCCTTAGTAAGCCTATTGAAAACTGAAAGGCTACATAAAAGGGCATGGACCCCAAGATGATTGTAAATTGCATGTACTGCAAATATGTGCTAATAAAAAGGGAAGAAGAGGAAGGGCACAGATTATTTGTCCCAGGGCTGTATCCATCCCCTCCCCCTAGGAACAGCACCTGAACTCCCTTGACCCAAGGGGATGTAGTTTGGTGTGACATGGGCACCTCCCTCTGATCCAAGTGGTCAGCATAAGACCCAGTATGCTCACTATTCAATCTTTCTGTTTCTGTCTCTGTCTGCTGTCTGTCTGCCTGTCTCGTTTACACACATGGACACACACACACACACACACACACACACACACTCACACACACATGCCCCACTGGGAAAGGATGGAGGGAGGAGTGGATCCAGCAAAAGAAATGCAGAGCCAAATGGAGATAGTAAATCATAGTAAGTGTTTGGGTCCCTAGATTTCCCTATGATTGACACCACACTAACCTTGGATTCAGAGCTACTCTATAACATTGAGCAAGGTGTGAACTACAAAGGGATTCCAGCCAAAGGGACAAATGGGGCTGAGATCCACTGTGTGCATCTGGGAGCAAGCTCTACTTATGCAAAGGAAGGGATTTTATGTTTGTTTTCAAATAAAAGTTGCCCAGCCACCTGCTCATTCAAGAGTCCCCTTTCCATTTCTCAGAATGTGCTATGTAGGCTGCCAATAGCTTTGAAGTTATGTGAACTAATAAATCTCCGCTCTTACTTAAGTCAGTTTGAGGTCTGTTCCTATCATTTGATATCAAACTAAGCCTGATTAATACAGCAGAGGAAGGCATTTTAAAACTGGGAGAGATCTTAAAAATCCCCAAGTGCCTAGAGGGTACTCTACAGATGAAGAGGCTGAAGGAGTTCAGTAACTTTCCCAAAGTCATATTACCATGTTAATGGCAGGCCAGCACTAAAAGCCTGGTCCCTAAGCTAGCATTCTTTGCAACATAATATACGGCCTCTCTCTTTACTACCTGTGATGTCACTTTAGAAGCTCAGGTTTGAAGGTCTAACACTACAAAAATGACTTCTCTCTGGCTACAAATGACTATTCCCAGGTAAATGCTGGTTTTGTAACACAAGTACCTATACCTGTTCGAAGTATACAGACCCAAGAAATAAAACACAGGGTATGATTTCATAGATGTATTACTATGTATAGAAAGTCAAATCAGAGACTACCAAAACAGTAATACTGATTTTTAACACTATGATTAGGAAAATGAAACATTTATACACTTTAGCCAAGATTTAAAGAGGTAGATTTACTACATTTAGATATGTTTCCACCTATCATTTGACTGTTATTAAATATTGCTCCATTTATATGTGCTCTTTCCCCAAGTGCAGCAGTAGACTCATCACAGAGCATTTCAGACTCACAGGTGAGATCTCAGAGTGGATTAACCTTGGCCAGTGACCAGCTAAGTGCTAAAAGGCTTTAGTGTATCTCCAGTCAGTGCCCATTTTGGGGGTCAGTCCCCCTCCTTCTTTTGATATTCCTGAATTTATTAACCCAGAGAATCTGCCTTCTGCTCCATCTGTCTGCTTACATTGAGGAAGAAGGGTGCTTTCAGTGCTTTGATAAGTAAAATGAAAGGCTGCACCACAGTTTCTCCCAATTTCTGTCAGAACCTGTTATGCTCTCTTCCCAGACAAAACCGAGTAATTTTCTTCCACCAGACAGTCTTCTCTCAACCCAAATTTGCCCTGTGACAATACAGAATCAGATTTTCTGCTAAATTCTATAGCTGTCTTCTTGTTTTGGGCCCTAGTTTCTTTGACACTGACCTTTGAACAAATTGCTTTTCGAGAAGTTAGGTCCCTTTCCTTGTGCTCATTGTGAAACCCATTTGAAAAGATCTTGCAAACCAGCTCCTCCTCCCATTACCTAATTTTGTCAGATAAATAGCGTTTAGAGACAGGATAGATAGGTGTCATCTGTCGGGAGCTTCCCTTCCTCTCACTGCATGCTAGACCCTGATCCTGGATTTGGAGTCTGTCTCCAGCCCTTCAGGGAATTTCTATGGTTCATTATCCCCATGCACTTATATATCATGTTTTTATCATGCCCAACCTTGTCCACCTAAAAAAATCAATCCTTTTCTGGATCCATAATTCCCCTCTAGATATTGTCTGATAATATTTTTCTCCCTTCACCTCCAGGTTCACTAAAGATTTGTCTGCATACACCAGCTGTACTTCCTAACTTCCATTTAATCTTTGTACTATTTGTGGTATTGTGAAGTATGTATTTGGTTGTTGTGCTGACATGCCCTATAGCTCCTAAAACTTTGAAGTATCTGAAATGATAAGGATGTTTGCACACAGGTGAAATGACTGGTGGCTGGCAGCCTCTAGGGAGCATCCAGGAAAGATGAACGCCTGATAGTGAGGTTAGGAACTTCAGCCTCACTTATCAACCTCTAGTTGATCACTAGCACTCAAGGATTTAATCAGTCATGCATATCTAAAATTTCTGTAAGAACTGAAAGGGACAGGGCTCAGAGAGCTTCTGGATAGTTGATTGCATAGGTGGCAGCCTTGTAGGACTGAGCCTTTGACTTGTGGGATTTGATTCTTTCTCAGGTAGATGGTGTCAGAATTGAGTTGACTTTGAGGACAACCAGTTTGTAACCACTGCAGAACTGATTGTTTTTTTGGTGTATGGGCAATCTCACCCCTCTATATTTTGTCACTGAAACATTTTGAGCTGTGGAGAGTATAGAAAGATAAACATTGGTTTTTCTTCTGTATCAACACACCTTTCTATATCTGCATGCTTTCCCATTTTACCATAAAGAAGTGTGGCTAAGGTCATTGGATAGGGAAGCAGAGACACTCAAATGGCTCAGACTAAGTAGAGCCTCCTGATTCTTTCTCCACTGCCCAGTCTCAAAATGTTGCATTTCATTTGAAATGTGTAATTGCCCCTTTTCTCCCTCTCTTTACACCAATTCATTTTCTTGATTTTTAAGACAATCCATAAGTGGTGATTGTTGAAGGCAGTGACTTTTTAGTCCACAGCTCTTCTCTGAGAACCAGATTCCTATACTCAGTTGCTTACTGGACACCTCCATTGAGATGCTGCTTAGGCACCATGACCCAAACAGAAATGTGTTTTTCTTCAAAACACTAACCCACATTCAATCTCCCAATCTCAGTTTCTAGACTGGAAAATCAGGGATTCTTTTCAATTTTTCCTCATTATTCACCATTAATTTGTTAGCAAATCCTGTATGTCTTATCTCCAATATGTGTCACATCATTCTTTTTTCTTTCCTGTTTAACTATCACTACCCCTCTTGACACCATTATCATTTCTCAATTGTTTTACGGCAAAATCCTCCTAACTAGGTTACCTAAATCCAATCTTGCTTCCTTCCAACTGATTATTTATTCATACTGCATCTAGAATAAAAATACCAAATGTATCATATCATTCTGTTGCCTAACAACCTTAATAATTTGCCATTGACCTTAAATCCTTTCCATCGTCTACAATGCTTGGATAATCCTATAGAATGTAAGCTTCTCTTCTATCTTATTCTCTATTTTATCCCCAAATAAAGATGTTTAGCACATGGAAAGCATTTGATAAGTGTTTATTGAAAAAATAAATGATGAACACTTATTATAAGTGCTTATTTGTTTAATGTCTGCTTTTCCAACTAAGAACAGAAATGGTGAATTTTCTTGTTTGACTCTTTATAATTAATAGTTAGAAAAAGGGTCCATAATAATTACACAAGAATTAAAAATAATGGACTGGCTGTATGCATGGCTATTTGCTTTTATCTAAAGACATAGTGTGAGGAGTATGAAAGAAAATTATTATAACACAATGCTATTTACAAAAATAAAAAAATATTTAAAAGAAGAAAAGAAAAGAGAAAAAGTGAAAAGAGAGTGGTTGGCAATAAGGAATAGCAAGGGTGAGTGTCTCTGAATTGGCATGGAAGAGGGCAAGTACCTGAGGTAGAAGCAAAAGATAAAGTCTAATATGAGAAGGTTGATGAAATGAGAATCTAGCTGGGCCAAAATCCAGGGCCTAGGGGTTCTATGAGGGGAAACTGGACCACTCCTGGATCACAGCACCCCACCACCCACTCCAGTACTGACATATATGCCATCATGGAGGAGATTGGACTGGAGGAGGGACCTGGCCCTCCAGTGGCAGCCTGACTGATGGAATAGACTCACAGTCACTCTAACCTCCCTAATGTGAGGCACAGTGAGTGAGATACATGCAAGCCAGAGATTGGGAGAAGCTGAAAGCAAGAGAAAAGTGTAAGACAAAATGCCATCCACTTAGGTCTTGAACATAATAGCACTCCAACACCTGTGAGTGGCAGGAATATGAGAAGAAAGAAGGCTTGCTTGACAGAAAAAAAAAAGCTGCCCATTTCCCCCTCATATAATGGGAGTGTTGTACTTGTGAGTCATTTTGTTCAGTGTGTATCCACAATTACAGGCAGGCTCCCCAGGTGGAGCCCCAGTACCTCCTAGGTGGAGAATGCAGAGGCCAAGGAGATCCAAGACTGTGACAGGATGCAGGCCAGAAAGTGGACCTGGGGATATCTGTGAGAGGAGAGATGGGAACTGGCACTCAGGTTGGAAGGCAGACACAGTGGAGCCAGAACAGAGCAGGTACCCTCCTATTGTTTCTCCAAATACTGGAAAAGCCTGAGACAGCATGAGGTTCTGCCCACCACCTTGTGCTGGCAAAGGGGGACCCTCTGCTAAGCTTGGAGTTGCCCTCATTTTCCATGGGAAGATATGAAACAGGTAAATGATGGTGGACAAAAAACTATCCAAATATGGAGAAAGAACCCAACATACAGGTAAGCAAGGCTTATAGAACACCACATAACTAAAAGGAAAAAAATAAGCTCTCCGAGAAACATCATAGTCAAAATCCCAAAAGTCCAACACAAGGACAGAATCTTAAAATCTCTCAGAAAAACACAAAACATTCACTTATAAAGTAAACATATTAAAATTATGCAGACTATAAACTTTAAAGGCCAGGGGAGCTTGGAGTGAAATGTTTCAAGCACAAACCAAAAAATCAAAACAACTCCCCCAAAATAAAACAGCTCCCAACTTAGACTAATGTATCCTACAAAACTATCTTTCAAAATTAATGGAGAAATAAGGACATTCCATGAAAAAGAACACATTAAGAAACTCATAAACACCAAACCAGAAATCCAAAAAGTACCAAAGAATGTCCTAGAGAACAACAATGAAGTCAACAAAATCAAGACATTGGATAGAATGAGTATATCAAGTAAGGTAAGCAAAAAGGGAAAGATAAAGGAGCCAACAACAGAAAAAGAATGCAATGATAGGAATAAGTCAATACTTTTCAGTAATAACTCTCAGTGTAAATGGCCTCAACTTCCTCATTAAGACACATTAGAAGACTGGGTCAAAAAACAAAACTCAATAGTTTATTTAAGAGATGCATCTAATCCAAAAAATAAATTCATAGACAAAAAAAATCAAAGGATGGAAAACAATATTTCATATACTAGGAACTTTAAAACCAAACAACAATAAAAATTTTATTCTCAAAATAACTTCCAAGCTAAAACTGATTAAAGAGTCACAAAGCTCACACCATATAAGTTAAGGGAACAATTCAAAATGCAGCAATAACAATTGTGGATATATATATACAATAAACATCAGGGCACCAAACCTCATAAAATAAACACTTCTGGACATAAAAGATCAAATAAACACCAACAATCATAAGGGGGGACATTAATGCCCCCTCACACAAATAGAACAACTAAACAAAAAATCTACAAAGCAATATCAGAGCTGAACCACACATTCAAACAAATGGACTTAACAGATATCTTCAGAGTGTTCTATCCTACTGCAACAAAATATACATTTTTTTCTCAGTAGTCCATGGAATGTTCTCTAAAATAGCCCACAAAGCCTGCCTAAGCAAATATAAAATAATTAAAATCCTCCTATGTGTACTATCAGATCATAAAACACTAAACTAGAAATCAACTCAAAAGAAACAATGCAAATTTTACAAACACTTGGACATTAAATAAGACATTCCTTAACCCTCAATAGGCCACAGAAGAATTCAAGGAGGATATTTAAGAATTCCTAGAATCAAATGATAATGCCAGTACAACACACCAAAGCCTATGGGAAAAAATGAAAATAATCCTAAGGGGGAAGGAAATTTATTGCTTTGAATACTTGCTCTAGAAATAGAGCAAGCACAAATGGATAGCCTAATAATGCACAAGGTCCTAGAAAAGAAAGCACAGTTCAAACCCAAACCTAGTACAAAGAAGGAAATAATAAAGGTTAGAATGGAAATTAATGAAACTGAGACAAAAAATTACAAAGAATCAATAAATAAAAGAGCAGATTCTTTGAAAGAATAAACAAAATAGACAAACCCTTAGCTAATCTTATAAAAAAGGGAAGAAAAGACTCATATAAATGGAACAAGAAATGAAAAAGATGAAATAACAATAGACACTGCTGACATCTAGATCATTAGTAATTACTATAAAAAGTTATACCCCTCAAAATTGGAGAATCTTGAAGAAATGGACAGATTTCTAAATACATATGAATTCCCAAAGCTAAACTAAGAACGGATAAAAACTTTGAACAATATAATGACAAGCAATAAAATTGAGGCAGTAATAAAAAAAACCTACTGACTAAGAAAAGCCCAGGACCTGATAGATTCACCACTGAATTCTCCAAGAACTTCAGAGAGAATATAATGCCAATACTCCTCAAACACTTTAATAAAATTGAAATGGAAATAGTACTTCCAAATATATTCCTGGAAGCTAGCATTGCCCCAATTCGAAAACCAGACTCAACTAATATAGAAAACTACAAACCAATCTCTCTGATGAACATAGATGCAAAAATTCTGAGCAAGATACTGGCAAAAAGAATGCAACAAATCATCAAAAAGATCATACATCATGATAGGCCTCATCCCTAAAATGTAAGGATGGTTCAACATATGCCAAACAGTAAATGTAACACACCACATAAGCAGAAGCAAGGATAAAAACTCCCATGATCATATCAATAGATATAGAAAAAGCTTTGACAAAATTCAACATCCATTTATTGAAAAATAAAACAAAGAAAATAGTTAAAGAAGGACCTTATGTGAATCTGATAAAAGCCATTTATGACAAGTGTACTACCAACATCATATTAAATGGTGCAAAACTGAAAGTTTTCCCTCTAAAATCACAAACAAGAAAAGGATGTCCAATATAACCACTCTTGTTCAATGTAGTATTTGAAACATTAACCAGAGCATCCAGGAAAGAAAAAAAGTAAAAGGGATACATATAAGAAAGGAAAAACTCAAATTATGATTATTTGCAGATGACATGATCCTCTACATAGTAAAACCCCCCAAATCCATCAAAGGACTCCTAAAATTAGTAACTAAGTTCAGCAACGTAGCAGCAATACAAAATCAATGTAAAAAAATCAATAGCATTCCTATACACCAGTAATGAATTGATGAAGAAAGAAATTAGAAAAACAATATCATTCAAAGTACCATCAAGAAAAATTGAATACATAAGAATTAACTTAAGAAAACCTCTACAAGGGCCGGGGATTTAGCTCAGTGGTTCTGCCACCTGCCTTGCAAGTGAAAGGTCCTGAGTTCAATCCCCAGTACCAAAAAAACCTCAAAACACAAAAAAACTATACAATAAAAACTATAGGACTCTGAAAAAAAGAGATCAAAAAGGACATCCAAAAATAGAAAGATATCCCCTGTTCCAGGATAGGCAGAATCAATATTGTCAAAATGGTCCTACTTCCAAACCTGATGTATAGTTTTAGTGCAATTCCAATCAAAATACCAATAGCATTCTTCACATAACTAGAGAAAACACTGCTAAAGTTCATAAAGTTCATATAGAGCCAAAAGAGAACCAGAATAGGCAAAGCAATCCTGGGCAATAGCAGCAAAATAGGAGGCATCACAATTTCAGATTTCAAGTTATATTACAAAGATACAGTGACAATAATTGCACAGTACTGGCACAAAAACGGGCCTGTGAATTAATGGCACAGAACAGACTATGCAGAAACAACAGGCACAGTCAACCACCTGATCTTTGATAAAAGGCAAAGAACAGATGTTGGAGGAAAGCGTCTTCAGCAAATGGTTCTAAGAAAACTGGCTATCCATATGCAAAAGATTGAAGCTAGACCCATCTCTCTCTCCATGTACTAAACTAAATCAAAATGGATCAAAGATCTAAATATTAAAACAGAAAAACTGAAACCTAGTACAAAGATAAAACAGGTAAAACTTGAAATCAGAGGCATGAACAAGGACTTTCTTAGCAAAACCCCAATTGCACAAGAAATAACGTTAAGAATCAACAAATGGGATTACATTAAATTGAAAGCTTCTCACAGCAAAGGAAACAACCAACTGAGAGAAGTGACAACCTACATAATAGGAAAAAATTTTGCCAGCTATTCCTGGCACAGAGGACTAATACTTAGGCTAGAAAAAGAACTAAAAAAATTAGACCCCTCCAAAATAAAAGACCCAATCAAAAAATGGACAACTGAAATAGACACTTCTCAGAAGAAGAAATACAAATGACCAATCAATACCTAAAATGTTCAATATTGCTGGCCATTAGAAAAATTTAAATTAATCAAAACTGAGCTCCATCATACTTCAGAAAGAATGGCTATCATCAAGAAATCAAATAATAACAATTATTAGGGATATTATAGGGAAAAAATCCTTGTACACTGTTAGTAAATACAAACTAGTACAATCACTATGGGAATCAATGGCGATTCTTCAAAAAATTAAAACTAGAAATTCTATTTGATTTAGATATTTTGCTTCTAGGTATCCTCTTGAAAGAGTTAAAAACATTATGTTACAGTGATCCATGCATACTCATGTACATTAGCAGCACAATTCATAATAGCCAAATCCTGGACATGGCCTATATGTTCATTAATAGATGAATGAATAAAGAAAATGTGGTATTTATATACAATGGAGTTCTACTGTGCTATAAAGAAGTTTAAATTTGAGTTGTTTGTAGAAAAATGGCTGCATCTTGAGAACATAATGTTAAGTGAAGTAAATTAGGCAAAAATGCTTAAATGTTTCATGGTTTGTCTTATATGAGAAACCCAAGATATAAATCAATTAAAGGCAAAATAAAACATAGATAATAGGAAACAGGGGAAAAGATCTTTTGCAGATGGGAAGCAGACCAAGAGATGGAAGGAGGCATGGGAGGGGTGGGGGTGGAGCTGTAAAAAGAATGAAGATGTGTTATGTACTTGTGCCAACTCCCCATGATGAATACAATCATTATATACTGAAAAATATACTAATAAAAAATTGAATAAATTAAAAATATGCATGCAGAACAGTAACAAATACAAATATTTTGTAAAAACACAAACAAAAATCAGACTCCTATGATAAACACTTCAGAATGGCTGCTAATAGCAGGGAGGAGATGGGCATAGGAAATAAAATAGAAAAATAACACCTAAAAGAGGGAAAGTGTGTGCTAAATCAATTTTGAAAAAATTCTGTAGGTAGAAGGAAATTTGAAGTTGATTTAACATGAATTTTTGAGAAGTAACAAAACTAAACAGAGATCTGAAACAGTTTATAAAAATTCATTCATGACTTGGGAATTCACTTCAAAATTTTGACTATAAAGATGGAAAGAGGATTGCAATGGTCTGGTACTTTATTAACAACAAAAATCTCTTAGTAGAGATAAATTAGAAAAATTTACCACTAGCATCAAACATTCCAAATATAAGTGCAAATTTTTCCTTTACTTTAAAAAATAATCTTTCAGGGGAAAATTTCATTGTTCTTTCCCCTTGTGCATGCTAGTTAAGAATGGTCAAGGCAATTTTCTTGGAACTGTGATTTCCAGATTTTGCTGATCTCTGTGAAAGCTCCACACATGACCCCAAATTTTAAAAAGAAGTATTTATTTTTAACCCACTTTAATTAGGACACATAAATATATGCCGTGCAGCACTTTCAAGAAAAAAGTGGATTATCATATAATATTAGGAAGGGAATCCAGTGCTCTGTACAATAAACTTAAAAACTTTAGATAATTAAAATGTTTTCCCACATCATCACCTGATATATGTGTAGCTCAACTGAGCACATAAATCCTGCACTTACCTGTTTTGGGAACTATGGGCTCTGAAGCACCAGAGGGGCTAAAGCAAAATTATAAAATCTAAATCAATCTTAATGAACAAAGAAAAGGAAAGAAAGCAAATTGCAATAAAACAATCATTAAACTTTAGTGCTTTGTCAAAGGTCAATCTCATTATCATGGACACACACACATACTTGTTATATAGCTTAAATTAGAAAAGCATAATTCTGAAAGTATGCAACTGTAACTTTTCTTATGAGGTTTGCTATTTGGAAACTGGAGCTGTATTGCATAATTAATCATGAAATATTTATAAATTCAGGGGATTTGATTTCCAAACTGTGAGAAGTACACTTACTTTCCCAAACCCAAGGGATAGACTGATACAAAGCACAGTGAAAGTAAAACCTTAATGACCCTCTTGCCAGGTTGGGTGTCTGGAATGCAGGCACATCCAAGAGGCAGTTACAGCAAGCGCTTTATCTCCCAGCCTGCGGGCCTTCCTCCTTCCTTACTGGCTGAGTACAATCTTCTCAGATGTTGCCTAAGTTTCCTAATAGGTTATTTTTTTCTTTCTTTCTTCCCCATGCATGCCTGTATTTCTCAACAAGGATTTTCTTACTAGTTTATCTCTCCCCCAAGGTCCTATTTGCTTAGGGACCTTCCAAATGTGTGAACTTTGTCACATTCACAGGCTGCTAGGATTGTCATGTCTGCATTAGGCAATTTTAATTGCTAGGAATTTTCTACTCAGTTAACTACTTTGTCTTGAACATGGACCACGTTAAGTTTCTATTTCTTACATAAATTTTATCAATGAACTTTATATGTCAATTTAATTGCAATTATAAACTCAACTTTAGCATCTGGATTACCACATCCTTTGTTTCTTAACAATTCCACCATCTTTCTTTCCAAATAGGGGAGGCACTAACTGAGGATGAGTATCCATTTGTGAAGTAGGACTGACATATTTTATAGCAAGGAGTACAACTGTGAGTGTAGAGAGAGAGACGGAAGAAGCAGTGAACTTCCTTCACCCTCCTGGAAGCTGGATCACACAGCTCCTTGTTATGGTTTTGATCTGGAATGTTCCCCAAAACTCTCCTGTGCTCCAGGGGAGGGCTTTTGGACTTTTCGAAGGTGATTGAATCATGGGGGCTGTACTCATCAGTGGATCCTTTAAGTTGTAGGTGTTGGATATTGTGTCCCATCAGTGGGGAAGTAACTAAGACACTCCTCACTGACTGATGAGAACTCTTCCCAGAAGTGCTGAAGATTCTAGGAACATTATTTCTGCCCAATTCTTGACATAATGCCCTATGAAATTTCTCACATGTACATATACGACAAGAACATTTACCACTCTTTGGTGACAATTGCATTGCTGTAAATTAAAAAAACAAAACAGTTGAAACAATTTAAATGTATATAAATAGGGAAAAGGATAAATAAAATATGGCAAATTGAGATGCTTAAACACCAACTATGCAAAGTGAGTACAAACTACTTGTCTACCTTCACATAAAGATCTAAATGAATATAGTATGACCTTATGTATCATTAGTAGAGAAGAAATAAAAATATAACTTGAGGGGTATTTTTGGGTGTCCTCCATTATGCCAGGGTTTCTGATGTTTCCCAGCTTTCTCTAAATATTTCCCTACCCCAATTCGCCCATTGCCACCCCATTTACCTGGATGGTTCCTAATTCCTACTCCCTCCAAAAAAATCTTGGTCACTCACTGTCCTCCTCCCACCACAGGCCTGAGCACACTGTCAGGTTTATCTGCATGTATGTACTATATTATTACACTGCCTGTTTTATTTGTATGATTCTTGAAACCAGGATCATACCTTTTGCTACTGAGTTCCTAATACTGAGCACACTACCCAGCGAATGCAATGGTGAGTGAATGAAATAAAGTAATATAATTATGGCACTAGGATTCATTTGAGGTAGCCAGAATAGTAACATGGTTAATATACTGCTGAGGAAAGTTACAGATTGTCCTTTTATTTCTTTGAGGGGTCATTAGTATTTTAAAGAAAATTATTGTTTTCCAAGTGAAAAGGACCTTTGAAGGTAATTAAATAAACACTTAATTACACTGGAAACAGAAATGTCAACCAAGATCCAATTTACTAATTGGGTCTATACCTCTTCTAAGGTCTATTTCTGGTACCTATTAAATTCTCAAATTTTAAATTTCTATTTTCTCTATTGTTTTTGTGTATGGGAAGCATTTTTTGCTTTACAAATCTTGAGTTTAAATATTTACCTATTTTTTTCTGGAGGTTAATTTTTCTTTACAGCTTTGATCAAAGTAACCCTAACCCTAGATTGACTTCTTTAGTCACATAATTTTGGGAAATTTGTCAAAATACACAGTTCAAGAATGGACACCAAATTATTGATAATTGCCCCATGGGTGGGATCTTTCATTTGCAGAATTGGGAAAGAAAATTCTATTAAATCTATTGCTGCTATAAAAAATTACCATATACACAGTACTTAGTGTCTTAAACAACACAAATTTATTACTGTACTGTTCTGAGGTCAGAAGTCCAAAATGGGTCTCACTGGGCTAAAATCAAAATATTGGCAGGGCTACTTTCTTTCTGGAGACTCTAGGGGAGAAATGCTTACCTTGTTTTTTCCACCTTCTGGAAGTTACCTAAATTCTTTGGCTCATTTCCCCTTTCTTTGTGTTCAAAGCCAGCACCCTGGCATCTTCAAGTTTCTCTCTGACTCTTCCCCTCTCATAAGGACAACTGTGATTACATTGGACCTACCCATGTAATAGAGGATAATCTTCTCACCTCAAGATTCTTAACTTATTCCCACCTGCCTCTCTTACCATGTAAGATAACATATTCAGAAGTTTCAGGGATTAGAACATGTAAATCCATCAGGGCCACTATTTTGCCTTCTCCAGGATGGCCAGGGAAAGCCTCTTCAGAGGGATGGCTTTGCAGCAGACACCTGAGCAGTCTGAGTGAGTTGGAGAGGACCTGGTGGAAGGGTCTCTCAGGAGTGAGGCTTTCACAGGAACAGCTTTGCACAGGTGGAGGAACAGACCAAGGGCCAGTGCAGCTGGCATGGACTAGGCAAAGTGGTGCACATGGGCAGAATTTGAGGTTCTAGGGCAAAGGTGACGCTGGATATGTGGGCTTTCTAGATCTTTCTAGAAAGCAATTAGATATTTTCTCTGAAGGGAATAGGAAGCTTTCTGGAAGGTTCTTGGAGAGGACGGGTATGATCTCATATCTTTCCAGAAATCAATTGACTTGTGGGAATTCCTGTCTTTGCAGAAGGTTTAGGAGCAAACAGAGGTGTTTTCCAACTCACTGGTGAATGAGTCAATGAAGAGGGTGTTACAGTCGAGCCAGAAAGGAAAAGGGTGTGACGTCACACGTGTCTGCTTTCCTCCTCTGAGCGACTGAAGCCTGTGTCAAGGGGTGGCACTGGGCACTGAGGCTGTCATATGAGAGCCAAGGGTGATTTCTTCTTACTGGGCACTTTACTACAGAGCTGTGATGATCGTGGCTTATCTTCTTTAACTATATTTCCATCGTGGATAAAGGACAAAAAGATGTCTGAGTGTTGAGAGTCTGCACATTCTGGTTGAGATTTGAGAAAGATTATAGTCTGTAAAATAGTTAGAATTATGATTAATCTAATTAAAACTCAGTGTCACTCTGGTCTGTCCCCTAAGATATTAAGGAAATTTAGTGACCCAAGAATGTTTTTGTAATATTATTTGTCATGATTGCTTTGTAATGCAATTTTGCCTGCAAATTAAATTGGTCTGCAATGATTTTATCACACAACTGTACCAATTGCTACTTCATCACCAATACTTGCACTCTTCAAAGATTTTTATGTTTAGCATTTCTAAGATTTGGCTGGCACTAACATTAAGCTGACCAATCTAGTACTATAAGCACCATTTTCATCTTTAATGATAATGGGTTTCAGGAAAATGGTATTTTTGTAGTGATTGTTTAGCAAAAGAAAAACAAATATTTGTAAGAATATTATATACCTTACTACCCCCCAGAGACCATGCAGTAATTATTTTAAAATCAAGATACTTTTCCTTTTCTTTTCAAAGCTCTTCCTTTTTTTTTTTTTTTTAAAAAAATATGAAATCAGCAGCTTTAGGACCAAAGACAATAAAATACACAGTTTTGCAGCTGCTCTGCCTATTTATAGGATCTGAGGCTACAGCTTACCCTACAGTGTTGTTTGGAAAAGAAAAAGCCCTCCCTGGGAATGTGCAAAAGACATTCTGACAAAAGCATCATGGACTAAATGCTGTGTTCACAGTAAGACTTCATAAAGGCAGAACATCAATCAAGAGTTTAGGGGAGCAGGGAGAGAGGGATGCATTTGTCTTGGCAAAGTCTGTGTTATTACAGCAGAAGCCTGTGGACCAATGTGGACCATAACCATGCCTCCTGAAATAGCCAAAGTGGTAGAAAAGGTGTAATTGCTATAATTGTAAATAAGTGGCCTGGAGAAGTCTGTGTTATATCATAGGAGTTTTATAAACAGTTATAACATTAAACAGATCATTAAAAATCATCTAAAAATAATAGAAAAAATATGAACAGATAAATGGAAACCTGTTTCTCTATGACCTTTTCTTTCAATTCTGCCATACATGCAGTGCAATGAATTGTGCAGGAAACAGCCTCCTAGCAATTGAAAAGCCTTTGGAGGCTTGACCATTGGATTTTAATTGAGAGTCTCAATTATGATAAAGCCAATCATTTTTCTTTCTCAGACTAAAGGCGTTTGAAAGAAGATGACACTCTTGAAAAGTTGTGACAGTAAAGATTATGCTAGGGGAAACAGTGAAAGCCAAAAAGAGGAAAAAGGGAAATTAAGGAACAGAAGAAAATAGCTGAGTTCAGGGGCACATACTTGTAGTCTGAGCTGCCTGGAGGGTGTGACAGGAGATTCGTGAGTTTGAGCCCAGCCTGGGCAACATACTGAGATCTTGCCTTAAAAAAAGAATGTATTGGGTTGGGAACTTAGCTCAGTGGTTCCTCTGCCTGCCTTGAAAGGGAAAAGTCCTGGGTTTGATCCCCGGTACCAAAAAAACATGCATTGAAAAGGAAGACAAAGAACCAAGAAGGTTTCTTTAGTGGTTAATATTTGGCTGGTCTCATTAGCTTATATAGGCTGAATGCCAAATCCAGATGAAAGGTGAGAAATGTAATGAATTTTACAGATGTTACCAAATATCTAGATTTTTGGCATCAAACAGATAAAACATCTCAATGACTGAACTTTCTGCTTTACATTTATATATGTTGACATCATGTGACAGCCAAAGATTGTTTGGCTCCTATCCATATAAAATACATTTCTAACTTTGAATCTGTTTAACACACAGTCACACTCAGGATAGCCTCTATAGACCTGTGTTGGGCCTGGCTTTGGCAGAGCAGTATGCCGCCACTATCTTTGTACATTAGAAGGAGAATTAATGTGAGGCACACTGTCATCACCCATAGAAAGAGGTAACAGTGTTTTGAAAGTTATTGCAAAATACTTGGAAAGACTTAAGAATTCTTCTCTTTCAACAGCTTAATGCTCACTGGTGCTTAAGAATTTAAAATATCATCTTGACTTAATTCTAATACTTGGGAAAGATTGACGAGCACATCCTGGTGCCACTGAAAAACATCTTCAAAGAGGGGTTGGCCTTTGTAAAGGGCCTGATAGAGAGTATTTTGGGCTTTGTGGGCAATTACACCTCTTACACTACTTCTCAACTTTGTCCCTGTTCCATGAAAGCAGCCATAGAAAATATGTACGTGAGTGAGTGTAGAAGTGTGCTAATAAAACTGTACTTACAGACAATAAAATCTGCATTTCATACGACTTTCATATGTCATGAAATAGTCTTCCTTTGGTTATTTTTTCAACTTGAAGATTATAAAAATAATGGTTAGCTCTGGGGCTATACAAAAACAGGCAGTGAGCTGGACAGGTTGGTGGGGCATAAGTTTGCCAACCTGTGCAGTACAATGTGGGAGATTTATATTCATAACAATATGACAATAATAGTATGCATTTGTAGCATTTTTTAAATCTGCCAAGCAGTATCCTAAACACTCTAGGTGTTCTATAGCAATTAAGTCCTCAAAATAGCCCCATGAGGCAGATACTATTTACTTCAATATACAAAGAGGAGATAAGAAGACAGAGACTTCAAGTAACAGAGCTACTGTATACAGTGGTGTAGATTGCTTAATGCACATGGTGCCATGGCAAAAAGGAGAGTGAGGGTCAGAAACAAAACAAATCTTCCAGCCATTTTAGGACTTCGAAGAGGCACCTGTTTCTAATTTTCCCCAAGGTCCTAAGGGTTAGACATTTAACTTGTTCAAGGCCACAGAGTAGGGAACTGAACCCAATTTGAAATCCAAAACCTCTAATATGCTGCTGAGGAAGTTCCTCACATGCTTTTTGAATGTTTTTGTTGTTGTTGTTGTTGTTGTTTCAGGGTAGTTTTTTCACACACCTTTTTAAAAATAAATTCTCCCTTCTCTAAGACTAACATATTGAAGTACTCCAAGGTAGCTTTGTTCTTGCAATTAGACACTTTGTCCTCACAGATGCCTCATGAAAAATGTGTCAAACTGTTAAGAAATATTAAGCAGCGATAGCAGCAAAAACTATAAGAAAAACATTGTGAGGATGGAAACACTGGTTTTCTCTTTACTTCTGTGATTCTTTCCTCACTCAACCAAAACAAGGTATTTCCGAAGGGACCAAGGTGAGCAGCTGCTTATAACAGCAAACTAAATTATATTGCATGATTTTTAATGTAACATTACTTAGATTGAATGAACTATGTGATCAACTGATTGTGAACTCAGTTAAACAGACTGCTAAATTCATAGTTCAAACTTACCCACATGAATTTCACTTTTAGACATCTTCTATTATTTCTTGTGTTCATTTTTTTCTTCATCCAGTCCTAATGTAAACTTTCACCACACTTTTCACTTGTTTTTGATATGGTCTACCACATGCTCTACCTGGTTCCAGTTTCCCTGGCTGTCTAAATCTATCATACCAATTACATGTTAATCTTAGAATACATGTTTTAAAAATATTTTCACATACGACTTTGAGATTTTCTCTTGGTGTCCTACTGCACATGGTGTCCAACACAAGCTCTGAGTCACCCTTTAAGGGTGGCTCACTAGTATCCAGTCGTCCACCAGTCCCTTGATTCAGTTGGTGAAATGTGTCTCCTTACCATCATTCCTGAATCAATATGCTCCTGTTCCACTCTGACTCCTTGCTCATGCTGCCTGTGTTCTGGAGAGCCCTTTTCCCTCACCTGGATAGCCCTAATTTTACACACTCTGCTGAGGTACTTTGTCAAGTTCCTCTTCTCCACTGAGGTTCTTTGAAATCCCAGCTCCCAGTCATATCTCCTTCTACCACACACTCCACCATGTGGCCTCTTTCTGGCATGGTGATTTTAGGTCCACCTGTCTCTGAAGTTGTATCTCAGAAGGCTATAAACTCTTACGGTAGGATCACTGCCTTCCACTAGAGCAGCCAAGAGTCCTGTTCATCAAACTCTGGTCTGCAAGCAGTGCTTCATCTCCTTACTTTCTCTATCTCAAATTGAGATCTGATTATAATTTACTCATTTTGCTGGGACTGTGGAAAAACAAGTCAACATGTAAAGCACAACTACATTTTGGTTTGTGTTGGGTTTCTCTAACTTTGTTCCTTGCCACAGTTCTGGCATCTTCTACAGAGCCAAGGGTGGGGAGGCAGGAGACACTGGTCCTCTGTCATTGCTCCAGATGGGATAGGTCTGAGAGCTTGTCATCTCTGTCCACAGTTTTAATGGTCTTCTGCTGTTCCCATGTCATGCTGGGCGCCCAGGAATCTTTGTGAAGGCTGCTTATATTTCTGTCAATGTGCACAATGTGGCCATCCCTCTCTGGGCTGGCAGCCTTCCTAGTGGGCTGCTTAATGTGGGACACAGCTCCTCTCTACTCTTGGGACTGGCTCCAGACCTCCGCCTCTTCCATCCTTCCCTGAGCCCAGGGAATTGGGGAAGTTTGGGGAACTTCATCATTCTTGTTTCTTCAGGATATGAATAGAGAATCTTTTAGGCTTTTATAAAACAAAGACACAAAAGCTTGTGGTTTGCCCTGTTTTCCACTCTATTGTGTGCCTCTCCAGAATGAACAGAGATCTGATCTTGTGCTACAATGGGGGTAGGGTGAGAGCAACTTATTGAAAAAAGAGAAAAAATGGAAAATACAGAGAGGGAAAAATAGTGAATATATAAAACTAGTAACCATCTGCACACATTTCTTGATTGTTTCCTATAGTTCCTTGCATACAACATTGGTAATAATACAGGAGACTAATAAAGCCTTCCTCATTTAACTTACGGAGCGCTTTCTTTACATTTACAAAGGAAACAAAAGGAATGTACTGCTGTTCCAACCATTTAGCATTTTAATGTGTTCTCTTCTATTTTGCTTTATTTACTTTTATAGGTTTAACTAACATGGTTACAATTTTAGCAAAAATGCATCTTCTTTCTAATATGTGCTTTTTCATCCTAATATAACTTCCATGTGTTAGCGAGGGTGGAAGGCAAAATGTAGAATCTGTTTACAGAAAATAAACTATCAATAGCATCAGCAGGTAAGTAGGTGGCAGAGGAGTGTGTGCTGGCAGGAGAAGCCCACCTGTGCACCTAGTGCCTTGATGTGACTCCTCATTTGCTAACAACATCCACTGGGTTCTGCCAGGTACAGCGATCTGAGCACTTCTCTTCATCCAAGTTAATCCAGGGTAGTTCTGCTGGATTTCAAAGGTGTCTACAGAAAAAGTGTGCTCAGGGAATGCCCAGCATCAGTAATGGGTTGTTTCTGCATCAGCCTTAAAGGACCCAAAAGGTCAAAGCAGCAGCAGAAGGTGGTGTTGGCATCGCATTGGAGGAGCACTGCTGGGCACATAATAAGCACAGTAGCAGTGTGTGTGATTATCATCATCATCATCATCATCATCCTCCTCCTCATCAGATCTTTGGGCTTTTTCTTTTTTTGTCTACTATTCCCTTCTTGATCATGCCTCTTAACAAAACCACCAAAAAGACCATCTCTAAAGTGTTTGTAATTTACCATTCTATCCAACATACTACAATTGGAACTGCAAGAGATTTAGCATCCTCTGTCATTTCTGGGCACTTAGACTTATGGACTGTGCATAGCCATTGATTTGAAACAGTCAGCTGCTCTGTGATTTTTGTGTTCCCTCTGAGACTATAGACAACCAGGTTTCTAGTTAGTCTGTAATGTGTCAGTGTAAGTGTGTCAGATGCAAGAAATCAGAACCCCTACAAACACTGGCCTAAACAAACACTGAAAGCACATGTATTGATATATATAACAGGAAGCCCACAGGTAGGCTCTCCCTCCCTCTGTATTAGTGCAATTCTGAGGCTTTACCAGGACCTCAAGCTTTCTTTCCATTTTTCTTCTTTCACTACAACAATGGAAGACTCATCCTGAGGCTAGACTCATCTCATGGTGGTAATTTGGCTGCTAGGAAATTCCCAGGGTACTTGCTTTCACATGTGTCCTTTCAGAGAGCTGGAGAAAAGAGCATTTCCAGAAGCTTTCAGAAAAGAACAATGATACTTTTTTCTCAGAAGTTCTGACAACATCCCCTCCAGTCTCATGGGTCCACATGTTGTGTCATTCACACTGGCAGAAATCACTATAGCCAGGGGAGGGCAACCGACCAATGGGCTCAGACCCACACCCACAGTGGGCACAGGGGCTTTTGAGCCCTTTCAAAGTGCAGAAGCTCATAGAAAGTGTGGCTACTTGAAGAAAAAAATGAGTCCAGGTCCACAAAGAAGGGGCAGTGGATGTTGGAAGGGTCACCGGAGTATTAAAGGTAGTCACTGTGTCATCTGATGAAAAACTGAGTTTTAACATCTGAAAGTATTCTGCTCTCTGCTAAAAATCTTCTATCACCTCATTACACTCAGTGTAGGACTGATTGTTTTGATTTTGTTTATTTGTTTTGTTTTGAGTCAACAGCAAACATTATGATTTATACTAGCTTGAGCACATGGCACTGTAACTGTCTAAGCACTGGGTCAGAAGACTCTATCTTTGGCAAATTCATATGAGAAATGGCTACAAAGGATTGAGTGCTTTAAAGATCTTATTCAAAAGTAATTCTTCATGATATCTTGCTTTTAAAAGAGAATTTCAGTGGAATTAGATTTTAACAACTTGAACACGTGTGGATTTTTCCATTTTAGTTTCTAACTAGCCTGATGAACTAGCAGTGGATAATATATATTTGCCAAGGTGAGCAGGCACTTCAGTCTCTGATCACCCAGCCGAAGTGTGAAAATCTGTGGTTCCCAACATTTCCCACCCAGTCCCACCAGAAGGAATGTATTTACCCTGAGGAGAGGCTCTCATGTGCTTTTCTCAGCACTTCCATATTTTCCTTACCCATTTCCAACTTGTACACATCAGAATGCACAGAAGCAACAGACTTTTTCTTATAGATATGAACTTGAATTGGCACCAATTTATGAAATGAAAAAAAGTTATTCTCAGACTTTAGTTATTACATTAGTCAGGTTAGGCTGGATTATACTACAGTGAAAATCAGCCAGTGTCTGAATGCAGCATTTCTTTCTCATTCTGCGTGAGCTCACAGGGTCTGCACTCTGCTAATCATGGACCTTGGGACCTGCAAGTTGCCCTCCCAAAGCAGCCCATGTGGGCACAGAGCTGGGTGGAGGCAATGTTATGAACAGCAAACTAGTCCTCAATGTGTTTACCCTGGGATGACCTTACATCATTACAATTTTATGACCAAGATAAGTCACATAGGTTATGCTATTTGGGGGCAGGAAAAAAGCAATCTATCATACGGTCAGAGAAGGAAAGATGGAATATTTATGCAAATCCTAATTGCCACTACAGATTTAAAAAGAAAAAAAATCATCCATAAAAATTAAGTATGACTATCTCACTGTTTACTTTGTCAATTATACTTCTTGCTATCCAATAAAAGGTATTGGGCAACCACTTAATCTGAGGAGAGCCTTCCTGGACAGTTTTCTTCATGTTTGCTTAATGGGAAAGAGCACACACACACACACACACAGGCACACACTCTCTCTCTTTTTCCTTCCCTCCTTCCTTCCATCCTTCCTTCCTTCCTTCCTTCCTTTTCAGTTGGATATTGAAAAAGGACCTTGTGCAAGCTACTTAACCTCTCTATGAGCACTGAGCTACATCCTTAGCCCAAGAGGGACTTTTTGGATATTCCACTGATGTTTACTAATGTCAAATTCTACTTTAGCAAAATTTAATAATGTACATATATACATATCTACATATGGTGGCATAATACATAAATAAACACAGGCCAGTCCATAATGGGCTCAAAAACAAAAGATGAAAATGGATGTAGAAGAACCCAGTGAAGAATTGGACTGAAAATGTAATTTAAATAATTTTCTGATATTAATTGATAAATACTCATATATATGCATACTTACAATATTTATGAAAAATCTGGAAGTAGGTCACTAAAATGCTGATTGTAGCTAATTATAATAGTAATTTAATATTAATTTGTATTTTTGAGTGGTATTTTCTATAGGAAATGTCCAAAAAAATAATGTTCATAGGAAAATAATGACCTCCCTGCATTTGTGGTCAGGGAAACAACTAAAAGCAGTTTGGGCAGGTGCAATGCTCTCTCTCTCTCTTTGTTGTGGTACTGGGGATTGACCCCAGAGACTGGGCATGAAGCTATCTTCCCAGTCCTTTAAAATTGTTTTCCTTTAAATTTTGAGAGAAGGTCTTGCTAAGTCACTAATTGTGTCTGTGGCTGAATGAGCCATATTTTTTTTTCCTCATCCTTCCAGAGTGCTGGGATTACACATGTGCACCATCACACCTGGCTGGTGAAGCCAAATTCTCAGGTGGTCCCAAGGTTTCTGCCTTCTCAGTGTGTGCATGCTATAGTATCCTCTCTCCTCAAGTGTGGGTGGGATTGTGAATGTCAGCCACAGCACTCCTGTATGTTATGTTACATGGCAAGAAGATTTTGCAGATATAAATTAAGAGTCAAAATTCGTTGCTTTTGAGTTATTCAAAAAGGAAATTGCCCTCGGTGGGTCTGAGATAATCAGGTGACTTTTGAAAGAGACAAGCAGCAACAGTAGTCTACTGTGGGCCTGGATAAAGTAAGTTGCTAGGCTGGGGGACCCTGAGTGGGAAGGGCAGAAGGCAGCCTTGAGAAGACCCGACTGACAGCTGCCAAGCAGAGAGGGGCCTCAGTGACAAGGTGCCGGAAAAGGAAAGCTGCCAGCAGCCAGGGTTCGTGGGAGACGACTGCACCTCAGTAGTGCTAGCACCCCCAGCCTGTGCTGTGCCTGCAGCCCAGTAATACCCTCAGCAGAGAACCCAGCTGACTGCTGCCTGGACTGTTGACTCAAGGGGATTGAGCAGCGATGAATCTGCGTTTGTGGTAATTCATTATGCAGTGATAAAAACTGAACAGCAGTGTCAACAACTGCCAAAAGATTCTGCTGCATAAAATCAAGAAAAAGCAAGATTTGTAAACATTCATCTTCAAAAGGAGAAAGAGCTTCTTCCATTAGAAATCAGGATTGGAATTAGCTTCGTGGAAAGTTGCTTACTGGGAAGGGAGGGAACCTGCTGGAAATTTTCTACACCTTAATGTGGCTGCTGAATCTGAGTACTGCTGTTTTGACACACAACAATTCGCTGAGATGTCTGCTGAAGGCTCTGTTACTTATGTTTTGGTAAAAAATAGTGAACTGAACCCATGGAGCTTGATATCAATACCAAAATTCTATGAGGTAAATCTGTGTGTCTTGTCCATGATAGACACTCAAGAAATACTTTGATTTTAGTAAAACATACATAACATAAAATTTACCACTTGAACTATTTCCAATATCCAATTCAGTGACATTAAGCATATTCACATTGTTGTGCAACCAATACCATTATTCATCTCCAGAACTTTTCCATTGTTTCAAACTGGAGGAAATACATCTTACTGGTGAGACACCTGGCTCTGTTTTCTTTTTACCATGTAAACAAGCCAAAGAACAGTCCAGAATGACTGCAAGGCACCTCTCATATTGTGCTTGTTTATGTGTGAGCTTGACAGTGCTCTGATATGCTCCCAGGTTTTTGTGAAGTAACAATTCTTGAGAGATTACCTTTTATTCTACCCAACATCATTGACCAAGGTACTTTTTATAATCCCTTTCCAGACCCACTTTTCGTTACTTCCTCACTCACACCCTCTCTGTTGTAATGGGTTCTGTAATTCTCACAACGTACCCAAACCATTTGACCTTGGCCATCCATCCCTATTCCCTTGAGATACTCTCACACGCTCCCAGGCCTGACAAACTTGCATAATTCATGCATTTAGAAAATTTTACTGAGCATTTAGTCTGTGCTAGTTCCTGGAGATCAAGTAGCATTTATAATCTCATGGGGAGATAAGCCCTTGTCTTTGCAGTGATGGTTCAGCTATCAGCTCCTTGTGGAACTTTTTCTGACTGCCTTCTTTCTTTGCCCTACTCTCCCCACTGCACCCTGAGGCTGTTTTAGCAATTGAGGTTTGCAACTCTCTCTGGGAACTCTCTCCCTGCTTCATCTTTTTGTATCTGTGTCTCTTCTACTTAACTGAATGTTACTTGGAGACCAGGCTCTGTCTTGCCCACCTTTGTGTCTTGTGTACCTGGCATACTGCTGAGCTACTGGTGGATGATAATTTAATATTTATTGAATGATTAAGTAGTGTGTTGGGTAGGGACTTTATGGTTATAATTAAATTCCAGGTGCTACCTAGATATGATTCTTTAACATCTGTAGGTTACTAAAAGTTCAGTTAATAGTTGTAATAGGTGGAGAAAAAGAGGAGGACACTTTCAAAGTCTCCTCCTTTTGAAGGATTTATATGATTTTAAACAGAGGGATGTAGGAACCTGTGAACGTTGACTCCCTCTTCTGGAAATGGGCTCCCTTTCTGATTAATTAAGTTGGATATGGTACAGTATAAATCTCTCAATGCTTATTCCTCTCATTTCATACATATTAATGAGGGCAAGCAAACAGAGCAAGTGCGGTGCTGGTGGTGGGAATCATTTATTCAGCAATGGAAAAAATAACACCAGGATTTAGACCCCCTGCTGAGTTGGCGCACAGTTTTTTAAAGATTTATATTGGCAAACTCATTAAGTAGCTGAGTGCATTAAATAAAGAAGGTGTCATTGTAAAGGTTAGAGAGGATGTCTTGTGTTTCCTCCACTTAGCCTCTCACAGGTGAGCGGAGGGAGGACCTGGTCTCTGTGGCTCACTCCTTCACACTTCACAAGGGGCTGCCATTTTCAAGTTCCCAGCTTCTATTAAAAATTAATCACAGTGTTCAGAGAAATTTTAGAGTTTCCAGGAACTATAGAAAGATGAATTTTGATGCAAGATATTGCAGTAATGCTTGGCTCCTTTACACCATATGTATTTCACATTTTAAAATGTGGGCTATCATCTCATTAGCAAAGAGAATTTATTCTGAACACATAACCACAGATTTTATGACCCAGCCTGTTTACTTACTACATGCTAGAAAAAGGAAAGGACAAGACTGTAGAGGGTGGCAAAAGCTGGCTGGGGAAGTAGGAGTGACCTGTTAATTACAAGATCCGGGACACTTGCATGGAACAGTTCCCAAAGCCCTGCTTGTTGTGTTGACTTCTCCTGGGAATCCAATTGGATGCCTAGACCTGATATTAACCTGAGGCAAGGGATCCCAGCACCACCTGTGGACCCAGATGTAGACGTTCTGAAGGGTTTCCTTCAGATCTGGACAGTACAAAAGAAAGGCTGCCATGAGGAGCTGGTGCTATCATAACCTTCTATGGCTTATATATTTTTATCTTTGCTCTCACTTTTTTTTCTCTTTACTTGGCCCAAACTAGCTCTACAGAGCCAGTTTCTCCCCCACTCTTCACTTTTCCTTTCTTGAATAAAGTTTCCCACTGCTTTTTGCTGTGGTGTCCAGAATCCAACTCCAGAAGGAGAGACGAGCCAACCAAACCCGGTAATGTTTAGTTGGCAAGACACTTTTTAGAAACAAGCTATTGGATAACAAGGTAACTCCTTAAGTTATTATTTTATCTATAGGATATTATTTGAGATCTTCCGGGAAGTAAAACAAGGGTTATTTTCTATAAGCCCTTACTTTTAGTCAGCTCTATTTGTATTCTGTCTGACCAATTTAATGTTAGCAAAACCAAAACAGGGCAATGTGAATTTCATAGTACATGCACATACTCTGTTCTTTTTTGCATGTCAGTTCAAATGGAAATTTTGTTAAATTCATAGGTGAAGTCCCCCACTGCTACCCCATGCTCCTAGGGCAGAGAGCCAGTCCCAGCACCAGGAAGAAGCTCCCCCACTGCCATCCCACGCTTCTAGGGCAGAGAAGCTGAGCCAGTCCCAGCACCTGGAAGGAAGCTCCCCAGCTGCCATTCCATGCTCCTAGGGCAGAGAAAGTGAGCCGTGCCTGCACCAGAAGCACCCCCCCACAGACACACACCGTGGAAATGAGAAGACACATAAACAAGCCTCAAAAACAGACTTCC
>NW_004624733.1:5182157-5194505 GCF_000247695.1 Heterocephalus glaber | reverse complement strand
ACCACATTTTCTTTATCCAGTCTCCAGTTGATTGGCAATTGGCTGTTTCCAAGTTTTAGCTATTATAAACTGTTCTGCTATGAATATGGGTGCACATATATAGGTGTGGGATGATTCTTTTAATTCTTTTGAGAAGATACCCAGCAGGGGAATAGCTGGGTCAAATGGGACCTCTAATCCTAGTTTTTTGATGTTTCTCCACACTGATTTCCACAGTGGTTGCACCAGTCTACACTCCCACCAGCAGTGGAGCAGGGGTCCTCTTTCCCCACAGTCCCGCCAGCATTTGTTATTGGTTGATTTATTGATAGCAGCCATTCTTTCTGGAGTGAGATGGAATCTCAGCATTCTTTTCATTTGTATCTCTCAAATGATCAGTGATGTTGAACATTTTTTAAAGTGTTTATTTGCTGCTTTTACTTCTTTGCCTGAGAAATGTCTGTTCATTTCAGATGCCCATTTTTGGACTGGATCTTTAAATTTGGGAGGTCTAATTTTATTAAGTTCTTTATATATTCTAGGTAGTGGACCTTTGTCTGAGGAACAGCTGATAAAATTTTTTTCCCACATTGTGCATTGTCTCTTCACACTGGTGGTGGTTTCTCTTGCTGTGCAAAAGCTTTTTAATAAGATGAGATCCCAGTTGTTGATTCTTTATGCTAGTTCATCATGAAATTTTTGTTCATGAAATTTTTTCCTACACCAATGTCTTCAAGAGTTCTGCCTAACCTCTCTTTCAGCTGATGTAGTGTTTCTCTTTTAATATTTAGATATTTGAACCATTTAGATTTTAGTTTAGTGCATGGTGAGAGATATAAGTATAGTTTTAATCTTTGGTAAGCTGAAACCCAATTTTTCCAGCACCATTTATTAAAGAGGCTATCTTTTCCCCATTGAGGGTGTTTGGCTCCTTTGTCACAGATGAGGTAGCTGAGTTTGTCTGGAGTTGTTTCTGCATCTTCTAATTGGTTCCCCTGCTCCTTGGGTCTGTTTTGTTGCCAGTACCATGCTGTTTTTATCCCAGTAGCTTTGTAGTATAGTTTCAAGTTGGGTATTGTGATACCCTCTACTTTGTCTTTATTGCCTAGAATTGCTTTTGCTATTCTAGGTCTCTTCTGGTTCCAAATGAATTTTTTGATTGTTTTCTCAAATTCTGTAAAGTATGCTGTTGGAATTTCAGTTGGTATTGCAGTTTTGGAAACATTAGCCACAGCATTAGGCAAGAGAAAGAAATAAAAGGAATAAAGATAGGAAAGGAAGAAGTTAATTTGTCAGTATTTGCAGATGACATGATACTTTATATAGAACACCCCAAGAACACCACCAAAATTCTTCTAGATGTAATAACCAAATTCAGTAGAGTACCTGGATATAATGTCAACACACAAAAATCAGTAGCTTTTCTGTACACAAACAACAGACTCAGTGAGAGAGGAACCGGAGAAATAATTCCTTTCACTATAGCATCCAAAAAAATGAAATACCTAGGAACCAACCTAAGGAAAAGAAATCAAAGACCTGTACTCTGAAAACTACAGCACTCTGAAAAAAGACACCAAAGAGGATATCAGAAAATGGAAAGACATCTCTAGCTCCTGGGTAGGAAGGACCAGTATAATGAAAATGGCCACACTTCCAAAACTGCTATATAGAAACCTTTTCTATATCATCTAGCTAGAACTTCATAGTAGCTCTGTGAACTAGATATCAATATCCACACGAGCTGGCTGGGGAATGAGGTTCAAAGAGTTAAGTGAATAGCTGACTGCACTTCAGGGAGAAATCAGGCCTGGGAGGCCCTGACAGCTGGGGGCCGTTCCATGATGCCACATCACATGGTCCCACTACCCTGAACTCTAGAGACCAGAAGCAGTCCATGGGGCATGGGGACAGCCTGGGGACAGTCAAGGGCAGGGGCTGTAGGCACAGTGGTTTCTGAAGTACAGCAACACTCCGAGGGGAGATTTGGCTGCTCGGCTTGACATTGCTCCTAAGCCACCTGCCCTACTTCTCTTTTTTCTGCTTTGAGGATTTTTTCAGTCTGAAGTGACAACTGGAGGATAAAAAAGATCTTGCGGAAGTGTTCAGAATGAGGACACCAAGTGAAAGGTTCCACACACACTGTCTGATTGCATGGGTGCTATCAGGGATGGGGTGGGGACTGTGGGGAGAGAAAGGAGCTGTGTTGACGTCTTCTCTTCCTGGGGAGATGAAGCTCTTAGCTCCCCCTGCCTAACAAGGGGACTTGAGTCAGTGGTGGGTGAGGGCTTCATCCACTGTTTTCTGGGCATCCCTTGGGAGAAGTTTCTTCTCCAGGTGAGTTTCTGAATGCAGGCTGGGAAGGAGACAGGAGAGGGCATTCACAGTTACTGCCCAGGGCAGGTGCCAGGGCCTGTTCCTCCTGCATTTTTCAGAACAAGAGAAGGCTGTGGCACTTCCTTTCTGCCCCAAGAGCTCACTGGGACCTGCAGGCCAGCTGTGCTCAGACTGTAGTTCCACTGGATGACTGTTTTCAAATGTGAACTCCTCTTGGAAAAGTTCCAAAGGGAAAAACACCTAGGCATTTAGGACATAATTTCTTTACTTGTTGCTTGCTCTGTGCCTTCTTTTATCATATATGTCTTTGAAAACACTGGGACTGCTATTATTCCCATTTTTTCCTTCTCTCTAGGGATGTGACATCTGCTCATTTTAAGATGGCAAATTGCCAAAATATTTTTTTTCATCTTTCCAAAAAGGTTTACAAACTGATAGAGTGATTTAAATGCAGATCATAGAAAGAAACACTGCTGTATTCTATGCAAACATGGATTTTTTTCCTCCTAGAAGAGTGCAAAGTAACTTTTAGGAATTCAGAGGAAACAAGCTGATGCCATTTGATTATTTCTCACAGGAAAACAAAACCCCAAATAAGGGCAGAAAGTGATATAAGAATAACATCAGACTGGGGGTAAAAGTTTCTCTGGGCCTGCAGCATTTTTCATTATCGCAAATGCACACTGCCCTTTTCCACAGAGGACATTTAGGGAATCTGACTTATTACAGCTGCTTTGACCAAGCTGGAAGACTCCATCCACCCACAGAAACAGAATGGGCAGAATTATCACCAAAAGAAAACCCGGAAGAGTGTGTGCTCTTACAATGGACAAGGTGGGCTTTTTACCTCCTCTGATAATACCTTGACTGCGTTCTGTTTCCGCACAGCCAGGGCTGACCTACTTTGTTTCTTCATTATAAGGTTTTGCGTAGGAAATAATAAATAACGAGATGAGAAGGTTTGATGTTAGAACTCATCCTTGAAACTCAGCAAGGCTTCTCAGCTTCAAATCCCAAGGCCAAGTTCATGAATTTTATTTATGTATTCATTTATTTATACGATGTCTGGTGCTGAGACATGGATAAAAAATTAAAGCATAAATTCATCAGAAGGCCTCATCTCGGAGCTAGATTAAAATTTGAACCTCTGAACACCCCAACACCTCCTGCCATGGAAATAACAAGTCATTACTGAACTCCACAAACAAAGGAAGCTCTCTCCTCTCCCCCAACAACGGGCAGGCCAAAAGGCAGACCTGAGAATACTCTCACAGCTCAAAACATCACTCACAACATCCCAAACCAAAACAAAAGCAACTCGCCAAAGAGCCAAACAGACACGGGAGAAGTCCGCCCTCAGCAAACCCTGGGGAGCTGCCAAATTAGACTTCTGGCTGTTTGCCTTGTGGGAATTACGTAATTCCCAGACAAGAGCCCTTGCCTGAGAAATTCAACCTCTCAGCTTAGACTTTTACTCCTAGGAACTGGCAGCAAAAAAGGGTGAGAATCTCACTTCCACTGATGCAAGGGGGCTGCTGATTTTTATTAGGCAATTTTGTTGTTAGGGTTAGAGATGCTGGTGGAAGGAAATGTCGAGAGCATTTCTACATAAATTTTGGGGGGAAATCATTTCATAATTAAAGTATGACTATAGCTGTCTAAGGCCCAATGTTGTCTTGCCCATGAGCCAGGTATGGCATGTGAAAACATAATTCCGTTTTTCTCCAGTCACAGCTGAGTCCTCAATGATCCGTGATGCTGTGGCACTCAAAAGTGTGATGCTGAAGACATCCTGGTTCCTTGAAAAGTTTCACCTGGGGAGGGACAAGCTCCTTATCAGCACAGCTCATCCCACGTACTGAGGTGTGAATGCTCTCCTTTCCGCCCTCATCAGCATCAGATTTTTTCCATAGAGATCACTGCCCCCTAAGTCACCCGACACTCCCTTCAATTATTGGGTGTACCCAGTAAATGATGGCTAGTATGGAAAGTCTTGGTCTTTGCCCACTCTGAGGCACTGACCTCCTGACTCCCCATATACTTTGAATTTACCCAGGTCTCTATTGTCTTTTTTCTTTAGCCCTCCTCATCCCCCTTCCTAGGCAGTCAGGTTTATGAGTTTACAGACTGAATTCCGTTCTTCCCTCTCCTCAAGTAACTGAGGTATTCTCTTTTTTGTACTCTTAAGTTATTTATGCTTCCAATTTTCTGAGGTCAACAAGTGAATATCCAAACCAGGAAGTCCTGTTTACTTCTTTCATCTACAGTGGGACAGCAAACTCAGACTAAAGATCTAGGTTTATAGTGTGGGAATTAGCTAAACAAAAGCAAGACTAAGTAGGAGTAGGAGAGAGTTGAGCTTGGGAAGGTAAAACTGGTGGATAGAATCAGAGAAATGTTAAAATGACCAGTGTGGAGCAGATACCTTACAGGTGGCCTTTCATTAATATGCTATCTGTAACTTCTTTTTTTTTTTTTCCCCAGGACCAGGGATCGAATTCAGGACCCTGCACTTGCAAGGCAGACATGGTGCCACTGAGCTAAATCCATGTCCCTATCTGAAACTTCTATAAAATAAGTGTCATTCTGATGTCACAAATGAGGAAATTGGATTTCAGAGAGTATAAGAGATTGCCTGAACTGAGATAGCTGGTGAGTAATGGCCTGGGTTTCCTGACTCCAAAGCCTATTCCACCATACAGTGCAAGAGCTCTGCTCCATAAGTTTCAAGGGATTGAAGCAAAAGCGCCAGGAGCCTTCATTACCTCCATGGATATTGATGTGATTGCACCTCTATAAGTGTGTATTTCTATGGTCAATGCCTACCCATTACCAGCCTCTGTACTGTCCAGAACTGAAGCTACTAGCCACATGTAGCTATTTAAATTAATTAAAGTAAAAGCAATAACTCACAGCCTTTGTCATATCAGCCACATATAGAATACTCAGTAACCACACATGACCAGTGGCTACGTTTCTGAACAGCACAGACTTCTAGAACATTTTCGTCCTCATAGAATGTTTCCTTGGACAACTCTGGAGTTGAACAGCACTGGGACATTCAATTTCTTAATGAGACCTTCCCCTCTGAGGCTGCACCTAGTCCTCCTGGGCCTGAAGAATCCAGCTCAGCCTGCTTATTAGAGCAGAAATTCTTAGTTCCACTCTGGGTTTCCATTGGGAAAAATTTTCCTTAAGTGCATTTCTGACCTCTATCTGACCCTTTGCTTATTCTATTCCAGGGAGGAGAGATCTTTTATCCATTTGCTAGTTTGAGTAGAATAATTGGGATGGACTACCAATGGGGAGCACTGATCCTACTGTTTTTCCAGGGCTCTGTACCTGTGGTGGGCAGGATTTGGTGACATCCTGAATATCCTCGGTTTGCCTTTAGATCCACTTTCATCCTTCTCTAACCTACTCCTGACCTATAAGGTCCATGTCAGTGAACAATTTTGACCTGTGTCAGACCCGCCAAATCAGAAGATGACATATTCTCAGTAGTTCGTAGGAGGATGAAATAGCTAAATCTCCAGTTGGGTGCAAGCAGTGTCAAGGGCACAGGAAGACACCCGAATGAGTACACAGACCCACTCACCTACCACTCTTGTTCTGGTGCCTCTCCCACAGCTCACATGTATGTTTGTGGGTGGGCAGGGGGCCCTTGTAGTCAGCTAATGAAGGAAGTAAAGAGCAAACTTGTTAACAGATGAATTGGCTGACAGCTGAATGACCTACATTAGTAAGTTCCCTTCTGGGGTGACTCTGGAAGTGTGAACATAATTCTTCCTTGAAGGCAGTGATTTGGGAAGTGTGCATGTTTACTCTTGTGCAGAAAAAGAAGTCATCCATAAGAAAAATACTTGTGGGCTGATGGTTAGTCATGAATGGCTTGTCTAGTTGATCAGGGCCTGGAAGGAGAAAGATAGCAGAATCAAATCCTCAGGACAAAGAGATCTGGGGAAGAGACACATGGAAACCCCTATGATAGGCAACATGGTGAGTGACAAGCTTTGTATTAAGTACAACAGAGACCATCCATTGTGGAGACACACTGCCCATTTGAGTCGGCACAATGACTTACCCAGGTGATATCAGTCATGGGCGTATGCCATGGTTGCAGAAATGGAGGTAAAGAATGGCCCAATAGCTTGGATTCATCCTTACTCAGACTGATTCGCCACTACTGAATTTCTACAAACTAATAGATACTAAATGGGGCCAGTGGCTTGGTACCATCCTCTACAGAGACCAACTGGGAAGTTGGTGGCAAGGGCTTACATTGACCCCTTCCACTTCAGCAGAAACAGTGTTTTATATTGACTGGATCAATGTGTATATCAGATGCAAGATTGAGTTTTGCTTGAAAAGCCTAGGCCAGCATGACTATACAAGGGCTCAGAATAGTTGAGTCACTGACACAGGATCCCATGGAACATTGCCCTGCACCAAGGAGCCCAGGAAAAGCCAAAGAAGTATGGGACATGACCATAGTACACATTAACACATTAACCTTATTGCTGTGTCACCCAGGAATTGAGGTCTGATAAGCAGCTTCTTAATATTCAACAAGAACCTAGTTTAGAGATAATGAACGGTGAAGAGCGACATGATTATCTCAGACACAGTATATACCAACAGCAATTTTATTAGGCTGTGTCCCCAGTAGGTAGAAAATGTGAATCTGGGAACCAAGGAATAGAAATAGGCATGACCCAGCTTCTATCAGTCCAAGGGAGCCATTTAGGAAATAGGTGCTTCCTTGTACTTTATATTTCTTTTCCCCCCGGTACTAGAGATTGAACTCAGGACCTTGTGCTTGCAAGGCAGGTGAGGCACCACTGAGCTAAATGTGGGCCCTTCCTCTTACTTTTTAGACTTTGAGGATTTAGAGGTCTTCATGTCTAGAAGGAGTACATTTCACCAGGAAACGCAGCAGGGGTCCCATTAAGCTTTAAACTGTATCTGCTGCCTGACCTTCCTGCCAAACTGTATCAGGCAAGGGGAAGAGTGTCCATCCTGGCAAGAGTATTGGCCCCTGATGATCAGGAGAAGGTAGGGCTGCTTTGAGGGTTCTCTTGGAACTTCCTTATTCAATTTTAACAATAAATGGACAATTCAGTGGTCATTCCCTGAGAAGCACTCATGCATTTTCAGTCAAGTTCAGAGTGGCCCCATCAGGTAAGGCGCCTAGACCAGCAGAGGTGCTAGTTGTGGGTGCAGGGAATCAGAATGAGGGATAGAGAAGAGAGCTGATGTATGTCAGTCACTTTGAAACCAGCTTCAGGTGAAACCAGAGCTGTAATCCATGTCTCTTGCCTGCCCCTTGTAAGTCTGCCTAGGAAAATAGGGCAGCTAAGCTTTTAAAGGGGCCGTTCCCAGGTTTCATCACATGAAGGAAGTAAGTCCAAATGGCACAGGGCTGAGCCCTACTGACTGCTGTAGGCACTGCCCAGAAGCCCCTTCAGGACTGAAGAGTGAGTGACGTGATGCTCAGCTGGTCCCCTCCAGGAACTGCCGTTAGCAAGGTCTCCACTCCCCAGGACAACGCAACGCCTCTTGTGTGTGGTCAATGCACAGGTATAAAGGTCCCGTTTTCCTTCATCTAGCAAGACAGCTGGTTCATCTCAGTCCATAAGCTTCCTGTGGGGTTGACTGAGGTCTCTGTCACAATTTTATTGCAGTTCATACTGCCCTTTGCCCAATCCTATGTCTTTCATTCCTCCACAGGTATAGACCTGAAGATACTTCCTGATACACTCTGCCTGCAAATCTCTGTCTCTAAACCTGTTCTCAGGGGACTGGATTTACGACACATGCTATTCTTCAACTCAGAGTACTTTCCCTGTCCATCCTTTTTTGTGAGTTGAATTATCCTAATACAAGTGTGCCCACTGAATCCTGCTTGGAGCCTGGGTGGTGGGGGCAGGGTACTGGCCTAGGCCTTCTCTGGACCAGTGATCCAATGATTGCCCATTTCTGAGATTCAGTATTGGTAAGACCTTCTATTCAGATAGAATCCACACTCTCATGTCTACTAAAACCAGCTGAACTAAGATTTTTCAGCCTCTATTTTATTGAATGGAGAAGGTACTATTTGGTGGGTATTCCGGAAACCCCAACCCTCTCTAGAACACTTGTACCAGATTTGAATGGAAAGACCAAATGTTTGAGCTCTTCATGGGCTTTGATTAGACAGGTGTGTGTGTGTGTGTGTGTGTGTGTGTGTGTGTGTATACAGTGGCATCTAGAAAGCTCAGTCTTCTCGCAGTAGGACAGTAATCTCACCCTAGCCAGGGCTCTTGATGTGATAGGCAGGTTTATTAGATCTTATCATGGTTTGAACCTTAAATGTCCCCCAAAACTCATGTGTTGAAGGCTTGGACCCTGCTGCAGAAGTGTTCAGAGGTGCAGCTGTTAGGAAGTGATTAGATCATGAAGCATTAACCCCATCAATGTGAGTTAGATGTGCATCCATTAATGTATTATTCGTAGCTTAATGGGCTACTGGGAGTTGGTGGAAACTTCGGAAAGTGGGGCCTGGTTGGAGGACATAGGTTACTAGGGGATTGCCCTCAGAGGGTTTATTTTATATGTGGCCTCTTCCTCTGTCTCTCTTTTTACTTCTCTACTGGCATGAGGTGAATAGCTTTCCTCCACCACACTCACCTTGCCGTGAGTTGCTGCCTCTCCACAGGCTCAGAAAGAAGGAAGCCAATTACCATGGACTGAAGTCTCTGACACTATGAAACAAAATAATATTTCTTCATGTTAAGTTGATATTCTCAGGTATTTTTTCATAGTGATGGAAAGCTGGCAAACACAGGTCTCTTTGGCACTCAAAAGTTATTTAAGCCATTGATGTATTTTGTTTCTAAAATCACATTTTTAAAAGGCATTATTTTCATGACATAATTGGCAAATGAATGTACTTTGTTTTTGGTAAAAAGTAATTTGACACATTATACATATAAAAATCCTTCCAGCTGTCACACCTGTCCCCTCCAAGGGGGCAAACCTTCCAGACCTTTTCCAAACTGGTGGTCTATATAAAGCTGTGGTTTTCTTTGACTAGGAAATTCTATTTTTTGGAGGTTATACTTATGGAAACTCTTTAGATGTACATAAGAGGGAACAAGGATATTTACTGCAACATTGTTTATAATAGCAATACATAAAAACCTTAAGAGGGGACTAAAAAATTATGGCATAGTTTTACAATGACAGTCTGTGCAATAGTAAAAACTGTGGTGTGGAGCTTTAAGTGCTAGCAGAGAAAACTCTTCAGGAAATGCCACTGAGTGAAAAAAAGGAGTGTAATGTGTCTCTTTTTTATTAGGGCTACTTAGGAAAGTTATGGCCAGTAGAATGACCTGGAATTGGTGAGAGGAGAAGGAAGAGGGAAATGAATTCATGTCCATCCCCTGCCCTGCCTCTGCGCAGTCTCTTCCCATTTTGCGCTGTCATTTCTGTCTCTCTTCATTCAATATTCTTCCCTTCCTTAATCACTTCTTTTCATGAGTTCAAATGAAAGCCAAATTCATGTTCTATGAACTGTTTGTGTTTACGCTCATTAACAACCAGTTGAATTCAGCTGATTAGCAACACGGCCAATCCAAACAGGGAGTTGAAGTGTCAAAATAAATGGATCCATTGCCTGTGCCCTGGCTCACAGGATCCAGTCGATGAATAATTAATTGAGTAGAAATATGATGTGTTATATGGAAACTTGCCTCCTTTGGCTACTGAAAAGTTTAAAAATGAACCAGTAATTTGACACATTTACAGAAAATTTAAAAATATAAAAAACAAACTTCAAATATGTGTTGAATAATAACAGTATAATGGTTACATTTAGGAAAAACTACCAGTAACGTCGTGCTTTATATTATTGTTGGAGCATGCTGATTATTTGAATTGAAAAATTCTAATCTGATGACTTCCATTTATGCTGGAACGAAGAGTGGCCTGAGGATGTGAGGTTGCAAAGCAGGGCTGTCCAGCTGCTCTCAGGGTTAACACATTTACAGATAGCAGAGGTATCCCTTCTCTTTCACTGGGGAATGGTCCCCTTTCTATCTATGGTAGGGTCCAAATGTGATCCACTTTTAAAATTCATGGGTCTCTGTTAGGGCTACAATTATGATAAGATGGGTAAAAGTAGCTGACACAGTGCTAAATGGGGTAACAGAACCAATGACAATCTCTGGGCCTCTCTGAGGTTCTGGTGTCACGGTTTACAGGTGACCCCAACTGACTCCACCTGAGAATAAAACCAAATGGGAAACAGTTATAGGAAGTGGGCATTTTTAGCTAGAAGGAGAAATGGAGGAGTAAGGTTACCAGATAAACACAGGATACATAGTTCAATTTGAATTTCATATAAACAATGCATTCTCTTTTAAGTATAATTCCATCCTAGGTATTGCATGGGACAAATTTATACTTACAAATTATTCATTACTTATCCAAAATTCAAATTTAATCAAGCCCCCTGGTGTTGCTTGTTTGTTCATTTGTTTCTTGTCACGCTGGGGATTAAACTCAGGGCCTTGTGCATGTGGAGCAAGCTCTCCTTCAATGAACTACCCCCCAAGGCCTCCGGGTGCTCTCTATTTTTTATCTGTTAAATCTGTCAAGTGTAACAGGTTACATTTTGAAATATTTAACTTGAAATGTTTTATAAGCTTGACAACAGATTTTTCTGTATGTTTCTTAGTTTTTCTGAACCTCAAATTATAAATTATGACTAATACTTTAAACTCAAATGATAATGAATATTGGATCAATTCAAGGACAAATCTTCTAGAAACTAAAATGTCCTGCAATGAACAGATTGCCTCAAAAATAGTACATCCCTGTGCCAACAATATTACTAGTTATGTCAACATTTTTAAAGGCAAAGAATTGAATGAAACAAAAAGATTGTGAAGAGGGGATTGTTTTTAAAAATTAGGGATGTATCTGTGCAATGGAATTCTACACCACTTTTCCTTCTAGCCTGTCAGCCACTTTTGTGATAGGACTCACTATTCTCCTAGCTGGATTTTGTGACTCTGTGGGTCTGCTAATTCTCTTCAGGATGCTCCCGTCTTTACAGAATGGTGATATGGGGGGAAGAGATGCAACTCCCAAACCTACTAGATATCTGAAACGCAACTTGGCCTTCTCTAAAATCAAAGAATGAATTCTGGTACAATGGAGGTTAAAAGTAGGAAAAATTTATTGGGAGAAAGAAAGCTTCTGCCTAAGAGAGACAGAAGGGGGACCAGAAAGTGGATTGCCCTCTTTTCAAAGATGTTTTTTACAGCAAAGCCGTGTGGTGAGGCGGATACAAAGTGGGTCAAAATTATAAGACCCAATGGAAATCCCTCGGCACACCCACCGGCAAACAGCTAGGTGCTGGGGCGAGAGGTCGCTGGCCGTCTGTAGCCCTGCTCTGTCCAGCTTGCCATGCCCACCTGCGACCAGCCAGATGGTGAGGACCCCTTGGCATGCCTACCTGCAAGCAGCTCAAGCTCGAGGGCACCTGCACTGCCCCCCCCTCTGGCCACCTGGCTGTGCCACTACCTGGTTCCACAATACAGAGGCACAGGGGGGCATAAAGGCTGTTGTCATGAGCTGCAGAAGTGAACAGCAGAAGCCCTCTCTCAGGCTACTTGGTGACAACTGAAGCCCACTGGAAAAAATTAAGAGAATCTCTGCAATAGAGGCACACCAGACCACTGTACTTGGTAAGTTGGAGGGATCATCACCTCCCATTGGAACCTGGTCTATCTTCAGGGGAAGGGCAGCTGGAACCTGCAGCAGAGCCTTGCAGAGTTCAACCCTGCAGGAGGACAGGGAGCTCAACTTGGGACTAGCAGCCAGAAATCTGCCTGAATTTCATGGGTCTGTGACTGACTTGCTAAGACTCATTGACTTATATCTGCACACTGCTGACAAAATTGTCTACTAGGGCAACAGAGACATACCCTGAAGGAGGCCTTTCATTTTTATTTTTTATTTTCAAAATTATTATTAGTATTTTTT
>NW_004624733.1:5152654-5166360 GCF_000247695.1 Heterocephalus glaber | reverse complement strand
CTGTGATGTGTGCTAACATGGCTTTCTTTGTCTCATAAAGCGCCCATTTAGTAGTAACCACCTCATTAAAAGTCATCTTTTGGGACCAGGGATTTATCTCAGTGGGGCTGCCACCTGACTCGCAAGCGCAAGATCCTGAGTTTGATCTACAAAAAAAAAAAAAAAAAAAGGAAAGTCATCTTTTGACTTATTAATTCTATCTTAGCATTTCAAAGTGGGAGTGAGATACTTATACTCCATTCCTGATGTTTTCTTCTATGAGCATGGGACTCTTAGTATTGATACGCTTCGATATCATTCATGTTTTCCTGGGGGAGAGAGGAGGGTATGAAGTTACCTGTTTGGTGAGCTTCCCCTTTTCTCCTGGAGTGTGTCACTCAATGGTCTCTGCTCCACCTGAGGCCACGCCCCACAGCTCACTGGCTCAGAATCTGTACAGAAAGAGGTTCAACAACCGTTTGTGTTGATGTCTGGGCTATTCTCAGTAGATCTATTAGACTGCAATTTTTCTTTTGCTCTCAGACCATGTTTTAATGCCAAAAATTTAAAACACTAACTAAATAAATGAATTGCATATATTCAATATTTTAGTAGGTAATAGCTACCATACTAATGTGAAAATTTCAGATTTGGCATTGGGATATTTGAATATTTGAGTAAAGTATTATAGACATTTATGTTGATTTTGAAAAAAATGAAAAAATATGATGATCCAGTGGGTTTTTTATTTATTGTGTGGATTTTTTTCTTTAGGCTATATCCTCAATTTTAGAATGAAAGTAATGCAATATTCATTTTAGTGTGATTGAATTTCTGGCTTACTAATAAAATGAAGGCATCAATCCCACAAAAAGCAGCACAAGGTTTGTTTTTTAAATAATTGCAGACAAACATACAGCAAAGAGATTGTAATGTCACCACCTGTCAGAGACCATGCCAGCCCCAGAGCTCCCTGCCACTGCTTCCACTGAGCTAGCTGCCACCTTGACCACTCATTGTACCTTAGTTTTGCTGGATTTTAACTTCATCTACCTGCAGTCACACAGTGTGAACTTTTTAGGGTCTGACTACTCTCAGTGAGCACCCCATAGTTTCTTAATCCTACAAGTAGTGTTATGATGGATTCTGAGCCAGTTCTTGGAAAGGAGGGAGGGAAGAAGGAAGGAAGAGTGGGTGAGAGAACAAGAAGAGAGTATGTTTGTGGGTACCATTTGTCTATATCTACTTTGAGAGTGTTGCAGCCTGTGAAAATTTGGGGGAGACTATAAAGAAGTATTAGCCAGTCAGTGGGTTACCTTTGACCTTATTTACAGGTAAAGTAAATGAGATCTGAACAAAAATCTTGCTGAGCTGACTTATTTTGGCTGTGCAGTGAGGGTGTGGACACACCACATGGTTCTGATTCCTGTGAATGTGAAGAGGACCCCAGGGCACTGGCCTGGCTGGATTTTACAGGCCTGCCTTTGAGTCTCCTTTGTCTTGGTGTTATGGTTGTGTACTATAGTCATTTGCCCCAAGTCTGAAACAAATCTCTGTTGAGACGCATTTCCTTCCAGGTTTTCATCATGGGCAGAGATAATGGATGAAAGATAACATCTTGACTCTTTTATTACAAATCCTCTTTGGAAAACTCGCTTTTGTTTTTAAATGGGAGGGTCCATGTTTGTCATAGCTATATTCGCATTACAGAGACTAGCTTTATGAAGGAGGTAGTCACTTCTGTGCCCCCTTAAATCATTTCAATCTCTGTTTCCAAGGACACACCCTGCTCTTTCTCTTCTGGGGTCTGGTAATTTCCTCTCTCTCTCTCTCCTCTCCTCCCCTCTCTTCATTCCTCCCTCCCTTCTACTCTTGTCTTTCCTTCCCTTTTTCTTTCTTCAGTACTAGGGATTGAGTCCAGGGCCTCTGCACTGGGATATACCCTCAGCCATTTTTATTGTTTGTTTTTAAATTAGGGTCTCACTGAGTCACTAAGTTGCCCAGGCTGGGCTCAAATTTGTGATCCTCCTGGCTCAGTCTTCCAGAATGCTGGGATTACAGGTGCGCACTACACCCAGCTAGGCTCTGGTGGTTTTCATGGTCCTCACCATTCAGAGTGGAGGGGGAAGTTACGTGTTTTCTAAAGCCAGAGGGTGATAAAGGAAATTTGAATCTAGCTGTCTGACCTTGAGACTGATAATCTACACTTCATTACACAGGTGAAACTTAGTGATCAAACCCATCCTTTTAAGTTTTCAAGTGAGGAAATGAAAATTATGTAACTTTTCCAAGGCCCAATGCCTTTCTACTTCATTACTCTATCTCTTGCCTTTGTTACCTCTTCACCAACTCTAACACAACTCCTCTCTGAGCTCGTACCACCATTTCAGAGTAAATTGTTTTAACTCTTTGACTCCACCATATAGTACCAATCATCGCAAAGTCTAAAGGTGGGACTTCGAGGCTGGACAGGAGGGGAGAATGGTAGTCTTGTATTGCAGTAGCAAAGTTATTTGAGAACAAAAGAACCCTGTGATGTCCCTCAAATCCCTCTGTAAATTCACCTCTATTCAATTTCTGCCTGGCCCTTGTCTTCACAGTATTTATTCATTCAGAAGTTATTCATTTAGTACCTACTATGTAACAGGCACCATTCTATGGGCTTAGGAGGGATCTATGAACAGAACAAAGGTCCCTGATCTTGTGAGACTTACTTTCTAGCAGGAAGTGATGAGAACAGTTATTATAAATATTATAAATAATAAACAGACATTTCAGATCTTGTAGAGTAGCAAAACCAAGAGGAGAATATGATATGGAAAATAATGCAGGGCAGTGTAAGAAGGTATCTTAGTCACTTTTCTTGTCATTAGGATACAATACATGACACCCGCAACTTAAAGGACAGTTGTATTTATTTATTTATTTATTTTTGGTACTGGGGATCAAACTCAGGACCTTGTGCTTTCGAGGCAGGTGGAGGAACCACTGAGCTAAATCCCCTGCTCTTGACTCATGTTTTAAATCCATAGTCTTCTGGTGTCCAAGGCAGAACAGCATGGTAGAGGGGCATAGCAGAGGAAAAGCTGCTCATGACATTGCAGCCAGGAAGCAGAGAGAGTAAAGAGAGGAACAGGAAGGGGAAACATTCTTTCAGGCCACACTTTCCATCATCCAGCTTTTCAGACCAGATCCCATATTCTAACAGCAAGTCAGCTACAAGCCACCGTGATCCAAAAGCCCTGCCTGTGAGTACATGAGACTCTCGGGGGTCATCTAGATGTATACCATAACTGAAGGCTTAGGAGTGCGGAGGGCTGGTGGTCTCTGCAGGTGTAGTAGAGTGTCCAGGATGGACTCATTGAGAAGGTAGTATTTGAATAAAGACTTGCAGGTGATGAGCCATTCAGATATTTGAGGAAGAGCAATCCACAAAGGGGATGAGTCAAGGCAAAGGTCTTCTTGAGGGGTCATGCCTGGAATGTTTGAAGACAGCACAAGTCCAGTGAAGGAGGAGGAGGGCCATAAAAGGTGAAGTCACAGAAGTAACCAAGGGTCAAATCATGTAATAACCTGTTGATCATTGTTAGATCCCTGGCTTTGCCTCTGATGGAGCTAAGAGCCACTGCAAGACTTTAAGCAGAAGGAAAATATGAAATAACTGATATTTTAGCTAATATTTTGGTTATACTATTGAAAACAGACCATAGGAGAAAAAGAAGAGAGAAAGGAGACTACTGTAGAAGGAAATTCCAAAAAGAGGAAATATGTTCACTTGGAACAGTGGAGGAAAATGGTCATAGTCTGAATGCAGAACTTCTTTAGGTAATGGATGTGGGATATAAGTAGAAGTCAAGACTGATTTCATAGCTTTTGGGGTGAGCAACTTGAAAAATGGAGCTGCTAACCAGTGAGAGAAGTGTTAACAGCTGAATGTCAGGCATGTTAAGGATGAGGTATCCATCAGACAGCTAATGTAGAGATGCTGAGTTTGAAGTTTGGAAGGTAGCTTTAGGTAGAGATATATGATGAAAGGTGTCTGAAGATAGAGGGTATTTAAAGCTATAAGAGTGAAAGATTTACAAAAGTAGCAGAGGTAGATAGAGAAGAAGGTCATGGTCTATGCCTGGGGCACTCCAATATTAAGAAGAAAAGAGAAGGAAGAATCAGGAAAGGAGACAGAAAAAATAACAGAAAGATGGAGGGTGGGGATGTATGTTGTTTCTGGAAGCAAAATGAAGAATGTGTACAAAGGAGAAAGGAATGCCATCAAATTCTGCTGTTGGACTGAACAATATGAGAACTGAGAATTAGAAATTGGATTTGGTATTGAGATGGTACAAGATGACATTGATAATAGCAGTTTTGGTGTAGCGATAAGGGGGAAACCCCACTGGAATGAATTTAGGATGGAATGTGAGAAAGAGTTAGAGGAATCAGTGAGTATAAACAAGTAATTTTTTTAATGAAAGAGAGAAAAGGGTGGGTGGGAGAAGTACAAGCAAGAGAAGAATCTTTAAAAAAAGAAGAAATAACAGCATATTAATCCGCTGAAGGAATTGTTGGTGTGGGGGACAGAGTGACTGCCGATGTGACAGGGAGTGAGGTCTCCTGTTAGGGCAGAGGCAGTGCTGTCAGATGGGGCATGGCTGTCCCAGCATGAGAAGGTGGAAAGGCTGTGTCCACAGCTGTGTAGAGGGTCTATGTGGCCACTCTTTGAATTGTTTTGCTCTGTTAGAGAAGTAAGAGAAGCAGCACGAAGGAAAGGGGGTGTGGGAAAAGATGTTGGAGGCTGAGGAGAGGTGTGAAGTAGACTTCTGGGAAAGTAGGCACCGGGACAGACCAGGGAACTGCAGCACAGTTGGCAGGTGGCATTCAAGGGGTATTTGAAGTTCCTGAGGGTTCTTCTCCAGGGATATTCAACTGCACCACTGATGTTCATAAAAGGTGGAGAATAGAATCTTGGTTTTCTTTGGGAACTTTAAAAATAGAACAATTAAAATGTTTTGAAGATAACATCCTTTCCATCTTTCTTGCTTGTTTGCTTTCCCCCCCTTCCTTTTTCTTTTGCTTTCCTTACATTTTTCTTCCTTCCTTTCTCCCCCTTCCAAAGGCAATTATATATCCTAGGTACATAATATTCATAGCTGAAACTGGTTTAAAACAATCTACATTTCTTCAATAAACTTTATCTTGCATTCTCACCAAGACGTAAGAGCTTTGTTATGTGGTGTGTACTACTGAAGATGCAAAAGAAAAGAAAGAAAAGGAAAAAGAAAACTAGAAGTTCACACAGGCTTGGCAAAGATTAAATACATCCATAATAATTACAAGGTGAACAACTGGGAAGCATCAACTTGAAAACAGAGCATTGTGAAATTTAGAGAAGAAAATGCTTACTTCTAGCTGAAAATGGGAGGCCTGGGGAGATGTGACAGACTGCACTTCCAAGGACTGCCGTGACGCAACACTGTCTGCACCCTACGTGCTCTCCCGATGCACACAGATAGCCACTGTGACTTGTGTGGATTGCTTCTTCTCTTGAAACTAAGTGGGCTTGTAGCCTACATGGTGCACCGTGAAAATGTCACTGCATGACTTCTGAGGCTAGGTCAGAAAAAGAGACTTGGGTCTCACACTGTTTGCTGTGACATCACACAAACAGCCCTCCGCTTCCACATAAGTCCAATTTTCTTGTGGCAAACAGGCTGTAAGGATGACCAAGGCAGGTAGAGAGGCTGGTGGTGGGTGCTCTGGCAGACAGTCCCAGCTGAGTTCCTAGCTGATGGGCAGGATCAGCAGCAGACATGAAGAGGAAGGCATCTGCACACAATGTTAGCCCCAGCTGCTGAGTGACTTTGGCTATTAGGCCTTCCAAGGTGAGGGCCCAGAAATCAGGAAACAGAGTCAAACTATCTCTGCTACACAATGAATTCCTGACCCATGGGAACTATGTGCATAATCAAATGGTTTCTTTATATCTCTGAGTTATGGAGTGGTTTGCCAGATAACAATAGTAATCAAAACAGAAGATTCCTTGAAAGAGGGAACATTAGATCTAAGTTAATGTTTAAAGAAAATGGGATACTAAATGAGTTAGGGTGATCTTATTTTTATTTGGGTAGGAAACTCTTTTGAATTTCTTTTTCTCATTTCTGGCTGTTGAACACTCATTGTAGAAACATTTAGAGATTTGTATCTGATTCCAGAGCACTTGTGAAGGTTTTCTATTGCAGCCTTTGTGATTTGATTGTGTTATGACTAATAGCTACTATACTTTAGTAGCCTAGGTCTTGATTCATGCAAAAAGTTGACTACCTCATTAACAGAGTTACCAGTACATATCTTATAAAACTAACAGTAGTATACACACAGTCACATAAACACATTATACCTACTCTGAGTGTGTATGATTTGTGCAATTTATTTTAACATTAATTTTTATTGTCACCATACAGATGTTTTCAGTGTTTAAAGAATCTTTCAGACTTTCGTTGACTTACAAAAGGCAAATGGGTAAACATTATGTATGTTGGCCAAATGCTTATTATTGAATCACTTGCCTGGCTAGGTCTTTCTGACTTTTCTTGTGTAGCTGATTGATAGGTAATCAACTGGCTTGATTTCCACTTCCCTCTGGCTGCATAGGCCTGTCAGTGTTGCAGTATTGCTCTTATTGTCAAGGTGTTTTGTTTACAAGTTGCTAGGACTGATACTAACCAGCTCTAGAACACAGAAAGAACAGCTAGATGCCATCGATGAAGTTTATTGCAAGGAATATGGAAGAGTTTAAAGAATCAATGTGGTGGCTGAAGGAATGCACCTGGGAAGGGGGAAAATAGAGGAGGCAGAAAATGTCTCTTCCAAGTACTTCCATGGAGGTGAATAAGCTCCACTTTTTTGGTCTCCATGCCATTTTGCTCACTGCTTTATTTCCCTAAAATGTGACTGAGCCCAGGGAGGAGGGACTCTTGGTGAAGCTCACTGTAGGCCTATGTCCACTGGGAAGGATTTTCTAAAGTAAAAATAGTACCCTTTGCCATCGAAGGGAAAGGGGAATTATGTAACCCAAATGGCAGCTGTGTACTCCACCATTCATTCCTGGAATCATCTAAGTACCCAACAGCAGATTGGACCTTATAGGTGTTTAGGACATTCAAGTAGTCCAAATGTGTCTGTGTCATTACAATATACCTTTTTTTTCAGTGATAGAGCCTCACTATGTAGTTTAGGGTGGCCTTGAACTTATTACATAGCTCAAGCTAGCCTTGAACTTGTGGCAATCCTCCTGCCTTAGCCTCCCAAGTACTGGGATTACAATTTTGCATCACCATGCCTGGCTATTATACCATATTTTAAAAGTCATCTTCAGGATAGGCCTGGCACCATATACCTGTAATTGCAGCTACTTGGAAGGCTGACACAGGGGAATAGCAAGTTCAAGGCCAGTCTGGGAAACTTAGAAATCTGTCTTGAAATTTTAAAAAATTTAAGAGAGCTGGAGATGTAACTCAGTGGTAGAGCACTTTCCTAGTATGTACAAGGCCTGGGGTTCATTCCCTGGAAAGAAACACACACACACATACACACACTCTCAGAGAGTCATCTTCATGTCCTCATTTCTAAGAGTTTTATTTTTAAAAACAGGTTCATATTCATTAGATCCTTCTTTACCTAAAAACTTGATGAAGTAGATAGAATCAAAATTAACATACCCTCTTTTAGGTGGAAACTGGAGGTACCAGCTATTTAAAGCACTTGGCTCAGGTCACCTTGATGGCTTAAAAGTTAAATCAAGGACCCAGATGATTTTGATTTTGATTTATTCATTCTTCTATTTTTATGATCAGTGTCCGTGAATGTAGTTATTACACCTCCTTCCCCAATGTACAAAATTTAAACATTTATTAGGAAGCTGCATGACAGAAAGAAAACAGCCTGGGGAAGAAAGAAAAGATCTTATGAATCTCTTCCCTAAGATTCAAGTCTTGGTTTTATTACCAACACATTGGAAAGTCACAATCATAATCATTACTTACCTGTACTCTACTTTCTGACTTGCTGCCAGGGCTGATAAAAGAATACATTGGTAAAAGAGATATTACAGGTCTTTATAAAGTGTTGTGCAACTGTAAAGTATTACTATTTTACTTATTCATATTCTAAACTATCCTTACATATGTAGAAATTTAGTGACATTATCCATGACTATTACACCATGCAATAGTCAGGCATATGAACAATATAATACCTGGTAGGTTACTTATTCTTTATCAATGTGGATGGCATCACAGATTCAGCACTTCATGGTAGAATCACATTTTCTTCTCTTTGTGTTCTTGCTACCTGTTAAATGTATAGTAGTAAAATGTATTCATTTTCCACAGAATAATTAAGCCAAGGACACTGTGTCTCATCTTTGATGAAATGCAGATTTCACATTAAAATCAAATCCTGCATTTAAAGGTTGAATAGAATAGTGTCTAAAAAAAATTCCAGCTGGTTCAATTTGGGCTGCTGAAAAAAAAAGCTTAATGTAAGATTATTCTTGGTACAGAAACATTTTCACTTGGCTGTGAATTGGATACATTTGAAAATAATTTTAAGCTCTTATTGTCAGAATTGTGTGTGATCAGGGAGATCATCAAACAAATGTCAACAGCCCTGTTGGACCCAGTAACCCTGCTTCCCTCCTTCTAACAATTTATTTCATTAGAAACAGGTGAAGGTGACCTTCTGCTTAAGGAAAAAGATCTTCTGCTTGCAGGTGGACGCTCATTGATTGGTCCAGATTATGCTGATGTTATTGTTATAAATGTTCGCCTCTTCAAGTATGGCTCACTCCAATTCCTGAAACGGACACTTGTCTTGCTTATTTAAAACTATCACCATTATGGCTGGTGCTGTACTCAGTGACAGAGAGCCTGCTTAGCATGCATGAAGCCCTGGGTTCAATCCCCAGCCCCAAAGCCAAAAAAGCAAAAACCTTCACCCTTATCTTCTTATTCCTAGGAATCTGAAGTACCATATGGCAGGGGTAGCTATTTCAAAAGACATGCCAATTAATTTGTCTGTTGCAGATCTCAAGCATGTAATTATAACAGTAGATGGCATTTAACCAACCTAGACTAGGTACCAGGTACTGATGATCACTTTAGGTATTTGTTTTTACTTTATGCTATAAATACAATAATCATTGAGGAAGATAAAATGACTCACCTAGCCATGAAATGTGAAGCCATTTGGCACATAAACTTGATCATCACTGCCTGGGGGGAAAAAAGAAAAGAACATTGTGAATCTTTCCTCAAAATGTGGAGACTTTTGCTTTCTTGCTGCTTTCTCAAAGAAACCACTCTCAACTCCCAACTGAAAGGAGAGATGGTTCTATTCTGTTGCATTGCAGGCTCACACAGTAAATGAAGAGTAAAACTCATGCCAGTCCCTGTAAACCCTCAAACCCTGTGCGCCCCAATGGACTCTGGAGGGGAAAAGCAATCCTACAGCACAGCAGTGCAGTGCTCATTTTCACCCCCTCCCCGTTCTCACAAGACAGAGCTGGAGGTGTCTGCCTACCGGGGAGATTGGCCTCCAGCCACCTGCAATGGCTGCCATGCTGTCAGTGTTGGGGACCTTGCTGAGAAGGCCATAAGTGACGAAGTTGCCTTCCTTGCTATGAGTCCTCAGCTTCAGGCATGACTCTGTTGACAGCAGAGTGGCTGAGTTATAATAACACCTGTCTTTCACCTTGCAGAGGTGTCATTAGTATGAGATGGCATCATGGATGTAAAAGTCCTTTGAAAAGTATAAAAAACAAATCAAACAACTAAAGAACAAAGAACACTGCAATTATGGCGTATTTCAGAGCTCCCCACCCAGAAGAGTCAGAGCTGTCAATGACAGAACACATTTTCTCTGTAAGGCCCCAGGGTTTCACCAAGACTTTGGAAGATTTGTCTAAAATAAGAATCATTCTCTTAAAGAATCAGAAGAATGAAAAATAAGCAATGAGCTCCTATTTGGGACCAAGTAATACTTTACAATTTACTCTTGCATACACACATACACATGAATACAAGACATACACATAAAAATGCATAAATGTTGACGGGAATCTCCGGAAGAGCTCTGCAAGTTTCCCAGATTTCTTCCTTTCCTTATGGTACTTAGGATTAAACTGAGTCCTGTGGATGCTGGGCAAGTGCCCCACCACTGAGCTACATTTTCATCCTCTTTCTACTTTTGAGACTTACCAAGTTGCCCAGACTGGTCTCAAATGTGCAATTCTCCTGCCTCAGCCTTCCAAGTACCTGGAATTATAGGATTCACAGGTTTCTTATGCATATGCATGTTCTTACCATGTCTGTCCTTGGGTTCTATTTCTCACAAGCAGATTCTTTGCTGCATAGAACAGACAGCCCAGAGAAATTCAGCCCCTCTCTGATTCCAACAATCAACATCATCCATCTGGAATGTACCAGCACATTTTGCTGGAATAGATGAGGGTGCAGTGGACATGCAGGCAGGTGGGACTGAGTCTATACAGCAGCAGTGAAGCCAGCATTCATCTGACCCATGCTGAATGTGTCTGCTGACCACCCCTTTGCTGGGGAGATTGAGAGCTTTTCAACAAAGACCTGTTCTTCTCGCTTTCCCTCCTCACTTCTGTCTTCACACAGCCCACATCCAAGCCCCGGTTTCAAGCCAAATGAGAGATGTGCTCTAAGCAGAGCAAATCCCCTCAATGGCCCCAAGCCCTGGGTGCTGGGTTGGGCCCCTCTTCTTCCACGAGGCACTCTTTCAATGACATGCCAAGGCTGTGCAAGTCAATCTAGAGAATAAACTGTCTCTACCTTCTTCCAAACGGGATATATATTTACACTTTACCTAAATATTGAGGCCCATCACAGTTAATACAGGTAACAAAATGATATTCAGTACTTTTACTTTAAGCCACTTGAATCTTTAGGTTCAACCCAATAGATTTAATGATCTAGCTGAGCTCTCACATTCTATGCTGCTCTGTTATTTTACTGAAAGAAAAGGAGATTTATTGCTGTCAGTAACAAAAATGATGATCTGTCCAAAAATAATGTAAGGGGAATGCCCACTATTCCTGACTCTTCTCAGATGAGTTGATCTCTGTGAGCCAGGAAGTCACTTAGTGCATTCTTTAAAAAGTCAGACTGTCCAGCGTAAAGAGGACTCTTCTTTCCCTTCCAATCTGCTAACTCATCACTCCTTTTTACCATTTGTAAGTTTGAGGAGTAACTTAAAAGGCATGAGTCATGCTCTGAAAATCAAACACACACCATGCAGAGCATGTAAAATGAACTGTGAAGATAAGAATTAGAGATACAATGTGGCCTTTGTGAACCATGACGACATCCCTGGGGACCCAGGTTCCTGAGTGAGGCTGCCCTAAGGAGAGTAATGATAGGGTTCGGCTTTGCCAGAGAGTGTGTCCTAACAGAAGTTTGAAGCACAGTCTAGGGCGCCTATAATCAGGCTCGGAGCAGTGAGCCAGCGGTGTCCTGTCTGTCTGTTGTTTATGTGGTGAGTGGGCTGAGATCAGAACTTCGCCATTTGTGTTATGAACATTTATGGTGTGTTTATCTATTTTCTTTTCCAAGGAAATATTTGCAAAATGTCAGTGATAGAGACCTTCGCTTTACCTTTCCTGAAAGAGTAACTCCGAAGATGATTTTTCCTAGGATCACGTCTCTTAGATGGGGGGCTTGAGTTTTCAGGACTACATGTTACCCTGAGTGGATGTCTAGGCTCCAGACTGATCTCCTGGGAAGTACTGTTTGCCCAGAGGTGTTGTTTTGGGCTGTGGATTCTAGCTTCTGCAAAACACCTGGGGCAGATCCCAACCATAAACAAATACAGGAATTTCTACTTGGTAAGCCTTTAATTTGCCAATGTAGTTATTATGCTATTTCTGATAGATGTTCATTCAGTAACAGAGTGTTAGGGTTTAGTCTTTGATCTTGTCTTCCAAAGTTAATTGTAAAACTTCTGTGTGAGTACCTGTATTCCTGGATGACAAAATGATACCATGAAACAATTCTTATTGTCATGGATAATTGCCATGGAGCAGGGAAATAGGATAGAAGCTAGATGATAAAGAAAGTAAACACGGTAAACATTATGGTTTAGAAAAAGTATTGCAATGTAATAGCATAATGATTTCAATTCCAAATTCATACTGACTTAATGAAGTAAGCACCATCCACACCTCAAAACATATGTTGACAGAGCCAGATTGAATATAAGATATTTCTATTGCAAAGTAGTGATTTTTTGTGTCCCAAATGCCATTATCTTCAAAAGATATACAGCACTTTGAGGCCTACTGATAGTTTTCTTTTAATGCTCCTTTTGTTTAGCACTCATTGTTTTATCTTGGAAGACACTTTGCTATTTCCATACATGGGCATTGTAATAGGCTTTGCATTTCAGTAGGCAGGGGTCCCTAAGACTGATAGGAAGGCAGGGGAAGGATGAGCAGACTTCTTATTCTGGCTGTCATAGGTGATGACTGGGTTCACAAAAGACTTAAGATACAATGACAGGGATAATTCATAACCCAATGCTTTCAAGTCAATGGCATGTTCTGCATTTAATTAAAGCCAGCCCCCTTCCCTCTTTTGCATTTGCTAAATAACATACTTTCCTTTAATTTCAGGAGTGGGGGAGAGGGTCCCTGCCAAAAGTAGAGTGAGAAAACTGTATTTGGAATCAGATAAAACTAAAAGAAAGGCTTGAACTGGCTGCCTCAGAATGAAACAGAGCTCTGTAGGTTGGTCCCACTGATCACACTGTTGATGTCTGAGAAAAGCAAGGTGTGCCAATTTAGTTTAATTGTCCATTTGATTGGCTTGGGAGCGACAGAGGGGATTAGGAAGGGATTCTTCTGGGTGTGTGTGGGTGGGCCATGGAGACATGACCTTGGGGTCTATATCTGGTCCCTGAATGCTTCCTGTCTGGTGCTGTCCCCCTGCTCTGGTTCCCAGCTGCTGTGAAGTGGGCTACTTTCTCTACCACACCTGTTCCCCATGATGTTTCAGCCTTTGTCCCTGACTACCATGGACTGAAAGCATGAACCAAATAAACTATTTCCTCCTTTAAGTTATAGGTGTCAGGCATTTGGTTTCAGCAATGGGAAAGCTGACTAATACACAGACAATTACAAAGTTGTTAATTTTGCATGTAGCACAGTCCAAGTTATAAACATCTGCTAAAGCTGGGGTGTAGGATTTCAAATACTTCCCCTCCTAATATTTTATCTCTCTGATGTAATTTGAAATATATGGTTCTTTCTCTTATAGGACTAGGAACTTATCTTTAATTTGGTTTCCAATATTATGATCACCTTGACTTATTTCCTGGTTCCTTATATGTAATCCTCATCTTCAGTTTACAGTCTTCTACAAGGCCTTGTTTTTCATGCATTATAGGTTATTGTTTAAATTACACCTGTACTTCCCATGTTTCCTTGAGGGCAGGCTTGGAAAATTGTGATTGAATATTGTATACACAGCAGCTCCAAGTTAGCGTTGGCCTGTCCACAAATCTTGATTCTTCTATTTCCCCTTATCTTCATTTACCCCAACACTGGGATTCAGGCTTTCAGTGGCCACTTTTCCTCTATGAAATTCTTCATGCCTTTTGATTTAAACAAACAAGCAAACAAAAAACTCTTTTTTTTTTTTTTTTTTTTT
>NW_004624733.1:5118031-5151830 GCF_000247695.1 Heterocephalus glaber | reverse complement strand
ATTATATATAATAATATATATTCAGTAGCTAATTGCAATTATTCACCCTAGATAAAGAAAAAAAGAGTTTATTTAAAAAATTTCTTAGCATGTGTGCAAGGTTACCATTCCAGATGGGGACCATTATGGGATGTCGTATTTCAAAGGCAAATGTTTCTTAAACTTACTGGGAAAAAGAAATGTCTATTAAGGAAATAAGAGCTGCTGAAGGAAAGACACATGTTATCTATTTCTTCAATTAGTGGCAAATTCCTGGTAGTAATCCTAAAGAACTGCAGGGGTTCTAATTGAAATATTCTAATCACTCCTTTTTCTAATCTACTCAGTGCTATTGTAAAATGAGGGAAAGAGTCCTATGATGAAATTCTGGGCAAAAACCATTTCTGATTTTGTAGTTATGAGAACAGGTTTGGACTATTTTGCTTAATGCATCATTTATTAAAAGTTTTTCTCAGTAGGACAGCAAGCAATTATTTGGAGCAGCTGGGTCCAAGAAGGACTGATCACATGTTATGACACGCAGAGGAATTAGGGATCATGGGAAGATGAACAATGTAATTATGTTCATGGAGTGTCACTTATTAATTTTAAAGATAAGATTTGTAATAATTTCATAATAGATACAAAAATCAAAGGAAATGTCTAGATTTGTGAGGGTCTCCAAGGTTTAAAACTGGCACATGGATTCAATTTAGTTAAAATATGGACTTTGCCTAATAGTCTTCAATGTTTCAAGGAGAATGAAATTCTGAAAATTAGGAAGACAAAAATCTAAAGTTAATCTAATATTCCTGTTTATTAATCTTAGAATTATCACCACCTCACTCCCTTTTTGCTTTAGTGTAAAGAAGGACTCCTAACAGGATTGCCCACAATGGTCTTGTATTTCCTGTGAATAATTACATGGAAGTGAAAAGATGATGTAGCCACAGCAATCGACACCTTTGTTGGCTCTACTACAGCAATTTGAGACATCAAATTGAAGCATCACCTTTGAAGAGCCCTAGGACCCCTCAAATATCAGGGGGCCCTTTGCTGTTCATGCACCCTGGCCCTTCGCTGCTCAGAAGAGCTTCTCTGTATGACACTTGCACCACCTCTTCCACTTTCTCCATTTCCTTTTTGGTTTAACATTACTGCTAATCAGGAATCACAAACACATACTTTTTTAAAAACTAGGATGAGGACAATCTCTTTTGTTAGGTAAGTGGGTAGTACTTACAGCAAGCAATTAAAATACACTTTACCAAAGTTTTAAACAGCCAATGCTAACAAGCAACAACAAAAAATAAGAACTAAAACTGAAAAAGATCTAGAAATTAATCCAAATTAATAAACTGTGAGATGATACAAAAACCCTATGGGTACAGTTAACGGTATAAAATAATCCGGCCAAATAAAAAATAAAAGAATATGAAATAATGATTCTCCCAAGTCTGATATATTTAAAAATTTCCCAGCTTCTAGATGTTATAGAGCTATAATTTTTACCTTTGACTATTTTTTCCAAATAGAAATCACTTTATTGTTTTTTAGCCTATCAATGTGATGGATGCTTACTATTAAAAATGTAAGCATGGTTAAATTCCCTAGTGAAAAACTGCTAAAACTTAATGTCTCTTTCACATCATTTTTATATAGCACATAAGCGTACACAACAGCTATAAATATATGAAAATATAGTTTCAATGAAAATTCATTTATTTACCGTTATTTATTGAGCACCTGCTATGGTCATACAACAGGATACAATGGTGAGCAAGAAGAAACGGTCCCTCCCCTTGTAGTGTCTACCAGCCACTGCAGGAGAGGCACTAATTAGTCATGAAACAATATTAGATTGCAAGCATGACAATTGCTGTGAAGGGGAAGCACACAGTGTAAGATATTATCTTCTGGAAAAGAGATGTGAGGGATATGGGGTGATTCCCTGAGGAAGCTATGACATTGAGTTCCGATTTTAAGGAAGCATTGAAGACAGGTGGTACCTCAAAAAAACTGAGAATGAGGGTATGGAGAGGTCCAGAGCAGCCGAGCTTTGCAGGTTGAGGGAGCTGTTTAAGGTTTCATCATTGGAGGGAGCAATGCATTTGAGAAAAATTTAGGAAAGATAACATCCGAAGATCAGCTTGTCACAGCGAGAGGGGCATCTAGGTCTCACAGGGCCTTGTAGACCTTGCAGGGAACTAGGTATAGAAAGCAGAGTCTGAGGATAGAGGTAGTAGGTTCTGCATCAGGATCGACCTGGCTTCCAAGTGGAGAACAGATAGAGAAGGGCGGCAGATATGCAGCAAAGGGTCACAGTAGAAAGGAGCGAGAGAGGATGGCAGCGAGAAGGACAGCAGTGACAGACGAGTTGGAGAGAGAGGAACACAGTGGATCGTGTATGTGAATGAGTTAGAAGAGACAAGGGAAACTCACTTTGTATAGTTTTTCTGTAGTTGTCTTTAAAATTTTTAGTCCATGTGGCTATAGTGCTTTCTTTCTATTTCTTAATAATTTGTGGGGCCTATTTGTATATTGTGGCTGTTATTAATTTTTCTGTTAGATATTAAAGATGTTTTGTTTTTGTGTGTTCCTTGTATTAATGGTTTTCTTTATGGCATTTTTCGATAATCAATCATTTGTTTTGCACAGTTATACTTGTCAATCAATTCCTTTTTTCTTCTGAATTTTGTGTCTCATATTCTATTGGTTTTATGATAATCTTTAGTTGATTTTTAAAAATTCATTTGGAATAGATTTTCTTCTTATAAGATAGGGATTGGGTTCATATTTTCTAGGGGGTAAAAATTAGTTTCATATATTTATTATCCTTTACTCAATAAATAAATTCTCATGCACAAACACAAGGCAGACATTTATGATGTTATTCTAGTTTTCTCTGATTATTTCTATGCTAATCATATATTGAACTAATCAGTGTAACATTGTAGTATTTTAAATAATATTTTTATTTTTGTATGTTTTATTTTACACAGAAATGCAGAGACTTTGCTTTTCAGTTTTGTGAAAAGAACTGTTACTATTATTCGTGAGATTTTCCTAGATTTACAGATTAATTTGGAAAGAATTGACATGTTTTACAAAACTGAATCTTCCTCTCAAGACATTTCCATTTATGTCTTCCCATTTATGCCTCTTCTTTTTTGTCCTTTAGTAAAATTTTATGATTTTATCTATATAAGTCTTAAGGCAAAAGTATTGATTATCTTGTCTTTTCCCACTTCTTGACTTTAGTTAAGAGTGCATAAATGTATCTGTCATCTCTGTTGAAAATATTTAGGCCGATAATTCTGATAAGTTTGTACACAGTGTATTTTCCCTCTCCAGAAGGTTTGTTATTCATTCCAGGCAGGACGATATGTAGGAAGATGATTTTTCTTCCTGTGGAATAAATGCCTCAATGGAGAATTTCAAATCAAGCTCTTTTTGCAAGTGATGGCCTGCCTTTTCTAGTGTGAGGTTTGGCGTGGGCAGGGAATGGTGTCCGTGGTTGTCTATCTAGATATCTCCAAATACATTTTACAATGATTTGGACATCATCCAGCATAGTTCCTCTGCTGGTACATGTTCAAGGCCCAGCTAAAGAATCACTCATCCCTACCCTTGTGTGTTTATCTACTCACTGATCTTTCTCTTGCATATGCTCCCTTAGATAAAGGACTTAAGACTCTAGCCATAAGCCCTAAGGACTGACCCTAAACTTCATCTTCTATGTTTTTGAAAGACATTCTCTTTCTCCCTGCTCTTACCTAGGAAAAGAAGGGTCTTATCATCAGATGTTACAACTGATAATTCACACAGAGGCATGCACAAGAAAAGATCAAAAAAGACTCCAAATATGTTTATCTGTTTGATAGATCTACCATTTTTTGTTCAAAAGCTTTGTTCAAAACTATTGTCTGAGCTAAGCTTATCTTTGGTAGCTATGACTTGATTTAAATTACAGAGGCATGGTAAATTCCATGGGAGAGCTGGCAGGGATAAAACTGAGTTTCTTCAACCTCTTTATCTGCTCTTTATTTGTTCTCAGTCTTCATAGATTTGCTTGCCCATGAAACTCTGTTACTGAGACTTGTGTCTTTATTTTCTACCACAGCCTGGGCTTTGCAGTGATGGTGGCTTGTGGTTTGCTATTTAATTGGGAATTAATACTTTGCTATTATACTTATGTCTAGCCCCTCTCCTGCCTGGTACTATGATACACTGCATTTAGTATTCTACTGGGATTGCATGGGTCTGCCTTCTCTAGCTTGATTTTTTACCAGGAAACTAGGACAATAAGGGCCTTGGGAAAGTGAATGTGAGAAATACACGCTGCTTTCTAGGGACATTAGTTCAGAATGAAAACAGCACTGTCCTCTATTGCTTGTGTCTGCCACCCTATTTTTACCAGTAAATAACTAGAGCCCTTCCCTGCACCATGGTCAGGAACACAAAAATAGCTCCAGTCTCCAGGGGCAGTGCTTTGGGATGTAAAAGCCCTCTCTGTAAACATGTAATTGTCACCCACTGTCTGCTTTCTTTCTTTCCATGAAATATTCAACTATTCAACCCTAAGAAAGTTCTTTTTTAGCTCCAAGAGTATACTACCTTCATTTATAATAATAATACACTTGAAATAAAAACTCGGGAAATCTAATGGCAGGAAAATACTAGCAACTCCATGCATTTACTAAACCAAAGTGGAAAATTCTGCATAGCTTTGTCTATGCAGAACTGGTCTTTGAGGAAGGGACTTCTGGTTCTTTCTAGACCTGATGATGATGTGGGTAATTGTGACAAGGTAGTGGACCATGGGACTCCTAGGGAAGAAGAACAACCATGACATGATCCTAAGTTTCAATATTTTAAAGGGAGAAAATATGGTAGGCCAGAAATGGTCTCTACTTAAAGTTGTTAGAAAATGTCAGGTACCTAGTTTCTAGCTTTCTCTACAGGGGTTTTCTTATCCTTGTCACTGCAATTGTTCCTCGTTCTTGTTGATACCTCTTTCCTTGCTTTGGATCTTTGTAAATATTGTTCTCTGCCTTCCAATGTCTTCTCTTCCCATTTTGTACTGAGAGGCAAATTCTACTCTCTTCTCTCTTAATAATAAGAGTTTGGGTTTGATATATGGTTAGCAACCAAGGGCCGGGGATTTAGCTCAGTGGTTTCGCCACCTGCTGCACAAGTGCAAGGACCTGAGTTCGATCGCCGGTACCAAAAAAAAAGCAACCAAGAAACTACATTTCCCAGGTTCCCTTAGAGCTACATTTCTGAATATAAATTCAGATTCTATCAGTAGACATTTTCACAAGAGTCGAGAAGAAAGGCAGAGGGACTTCTTTTGTGTTCTGACTGTTTGGTGGCAAGTGAGAGTACAGGTGTCCTGCATGGGCTTCCAGTCTACTCCAGATACCTAGTGATCCAGAAGCATTGGTGGTTGTGGTCGCTACTTGGTCAGGTCTCTGATCTCTCAACACTGCTTCTTGTGTCTTTTCTCTTACTTCTGCTACAGGAGAGCCCTCGGCATAAACTACCATGGCTCTAGCTGTGCCTCTGGTTTGGAGTTGTTCTGAGAGTCATTTCAGGAGTCTCACTCTTTCCAGTGGTTTCGTAAATCCCTCAACCTCTGCTTTAGATCCATTTTGTTTTAAATGCCTGTGGTTAAGTTCTGGTTCCTGCATTAACACTACAGTAAATAACATCAGTTTTGTGGAGCACCATAGTATTTGAGGGCAGAGACATACAGTAGGCTATCGAAGGGAATGACAGAGTTCTACTTGCCAGGCATCATAGGAGGCCCTTTCTGTGTACTCTTCACCAGGTCACCCCAAACACACTCAGAGGTGGGGTCAACACCATTTGATTGAGCTCCGCCCAGGGGTGGGGGTGTAGCTCATGGCAGAGTACTTGATTAGCATGAATGAGGCCCAGGGCTCTGTCCTGATTGGGGTTCCCCTCTATAAAGTGAAGGGTAGAGAGTTTGAAGTTCTCACAGCTAGGAAGGGAACCCATTCTTTCTTTAAACCTTCTCTATCACCTTAGCTAGGAACAAAAAGTGGTTATTTTATTATATTATATGAGAAAATGAATGCTGCCTACCAAAATTTCCCTGAGGAATTTCCCTTGTAAGGACTGCTGGTTGCTGAAGACTTCACTGCATGCTCTCTTAAGAAGAAATAGACACAAGCCCAGTGCACATATTGTGATCATTTCAAAGGACCCCACAGGTAGAAATGGAAATCAGAGCAGCATGATTTTCTGCCTCGCTCTTCCCTCTGTGTTTTTCCTCCACTCTGAGATGGGAGTGGTTCAAGGGCCTGACACCTGTGTCCTCAGGAGAATCCTGAGCTCCTCTCTTGCAGCGCCCCAGTCTCTCCCATACTGCCAGGCCAGGCCTGCCCGAGGTGTAGGTGCCTGTTTTTCCCAAGCTAACTGCTTTTACTCTCATGCTATGCTTAAGATTAGCCTTGCTTCAAACCAGAGTGGTGAGACGCATAATTTGAATTTGGATTGGGTTTGGGGAGAACTAGAGAAAGCCTTTTATGCTGTTGGGTTTCTAGGAAATTGTAACCATCCAGGCCTGGACAAATGCACCCTCCATGGGTCTAGCCTAGCTTTTAGGGTTCATACTACTGGGATTGGGAGGTCGGAAGTGAAAAAGAAAATTGAACTTGGTTTGTCTATTTTGTGCAGAAGACCTTGTTGGCAGAACTCACCTACCCTTCCTTCATTGCTCCCTGTATAGCCATCCACACACCAGGAGCCTAAGTGAATCTGTCTGCTGTCTAGGCTGGTCTCTTTAAACCTGGCAGAATTAATCCCTTTGTCTTGAGCAGCCCACAAGCTTTGTTGACACAACAGAACTCTACTGTAGCACTTACCACCATGGGCTACTGTAATGAGCTGTTTACTTACCTGTTTTTCTCACTACATATTGACCTCTGGAAGGAGTGTGACTCCAATTTACTCATCTCTTAATCCATCACAGCTAAATAAATATTTGGTAAATCAGATTGAATCCTCACCCCTAATTCAATACACTGTGCCAGATCCAGAGGTAACATACAGAATTCGTTGATTTTAACTGTTCCTTTATTAAAAAATGTGCTTTTGATTAACCCTTTAGATGGGTGAGCGCATCCAGTGTATCTGTGCACACATTAATTCAAGGCAGCTGTGGATGCATGGTTTCTGGAGCCCAGCTCTGGTTTGAGCTCCGTTCTATCATTGGCAAGCGCTCCAACCTTGGGCAAGTGCCTGGACTTCTCTTCAACTCAGTTTCCTATAAAATGGAGCTGATCATAGTGTCTAGCTTGTAGGGTTGTCATGAAGATTAAATGAGTTAACAAGGGGTAGAGGACTGAGAAAGTTTTCTGGTACACAGTAAGTGCTTTTTAATATATGTTATTACCATCCTGGTATCAGACACATTAAAATGTAAAATGAAGAATGTCTACTCTAAATTCATATAAAGCTTAACATTCTCAAAGCAGATTTATGCAACTCTTAGTTCAGAACAATTTCAACACTAGGTGTGTCGAGAATTGGCTCTGCTTTCTCTGGATACAAGAGATTCTTCGACTCATTTCCAGGGACCTTGCATACTTTGCTTGTGGTATCAGGTTTCCCCCCCTTTTCATCAGTCTTATTTTCACCTGAAATGCTGCCCCAACATCTTGTATCCTTTAACTGGCAGGGAATCTAACAACAGTGAGTATCTAATAAAACGTATTTGAAGAGTGAATCACCAGCAGAACCCACACACAACACCTGGACTCAACAGATAGATCCTATATAAGCAGATAGTTGGACCCATAGTCAACAGATTAGCAAGTGAACCTTTGGCTTGCCTTCCTGTTCCAACTCTGACAGGGGTGGGTGCGTGTTTGGGGGATAGATGAAAACAAGAACCAGGTCACACAAACATTTTGTGCCTGGTTCCCTATTATTGGCAGTTGCCCCTTTACTTTTCTTGTCCAAGCTGGAATGTGGACAACTGTCTTCATGCTCTTTTTCATTATTAGTTCAATTATACTTCTGGGACTCCGCCTGCCATCTCTTTGCCCTGAAATACATTTTTCTACATGAGCCTTGGCTGCACAGGACAACTTCCTTATCTTCTATTTATTCAGACTTTTCAACTCACCACTTATACTTGGAGTGTTCTGTGTGCCTCATTATTGACATGACAAGTCTATTAGGTGTTAGAATTGGACACTACATATTTAATACCCTAAATGCTTCTGGAATTTAAATAATATACACAAGACAGTCAGTACAATGATTCACTCTTATTTAATGAAAACCTACGGAGCCTATATGACAGGTGCTCTGGTGCTGGCAATCTCACCCGGAAGATGCATACAAGAGGCACTAAAATGCATCATTATTGCAATACTGTTTGACCTAGTGTGTTAGTCAGCTTTCTATTACCCAGGATAATCAAATTATCAGGAGAGAGAGCTTATTTTGGCTCACAGTTTTGGAGGATTCAGTCCATAACTGGTTGACCCTGCTGATTCGGGCCTGTGGCCACGAATTATGGTGGGAGTGTGAGGCCAAACAAAATTAATCTCCTCATGGCTGAGAAGAAAAATCCAGTAAGGAGACCAGGGAGCTCAGTCTCTTTGAAGTGAATGTTTCCAGTGACTGAAGACCTTCCACCAGAACTCACTGTTTAGGTGTTTCACCACCCCCCAACACCACCTTGCTGGGGACCAAGCTTTTAGCACATAGACCTTTAAGGGACATTTCAGTTCCAAACTACAGCATTCACTATTGTAGGCATTCCACAAAAGTTTGTTCAATGGGGAGGAGAAGTCAGCAGTCACAACCAGTCTTCATGAATACAATGAAATTTGACTTATCTCAAAGTACTGAAAGAGTCAATCTGGTGATTAAGAGGGCATATATGCTCAAGCAGAGGAGTGTAGCAGAGAGACTGGAGTGAGCAGGTCTTGTAGGGCATGAGACCTGTTTGATGAGCATGGAGAGGAATGCTGGGAAGAGTAGGCCAATCCATTTGATGTAGATGCAAACAGGTCTCTGAGGAGGAGGTGATGTGACTGAATCAGTTAGAAGTCTAATGAAGTTCTGCAAATAATATTGAAAAACAGGGAGAACATTCTTGGGGAATGGGCTGGGGGTCAAGATAAAACCATGGGAATGGAGAGAAAGCACAGACTTATACATTCAGAAGGAAAATCAGAACCTGCGGCTTGTTCTTGCATTTGGTTAGAGTCCCAGCATACTTTTGTGCCTATGAACACCCTATGTTGCTTTTACTCCACTCTTCTCTACTCACCCTGCCCCCATTTCACATTACCTGTCCTCTTTTTGGGGGAAGGAGTTGAGACACGGTCTCACTGTGTATCCCAGGCTGGCCTCAAGCTCTCAGTGATTCTCCTGCCTCAGCCTCTTGAGTACTGGGATTACAGGTGTGTGCCACCACACCTGGCTCATTACCTGTCCTTATAAACTGTCCACATGGAGCAGAGCCAAGCCTCAGCAATGAGAGGTAGGAGGCAAGTATTCAGTCATGGAAGACAGGTTTCTGTTATGTGCTTGGTGGTGGTGGGGATGGTGACGGACACTAACACAACAACAGAGAAGACCCCATGAAGCCTGCCAGCTGGCCTGTGACTTTGGTAAATTGTCATTGTTTCAGCTGCAGTTAGGCCTAATGAATCACAGATGTCTGATGTCCTTACCCTCTCTGCTTCATCTTCTCCCGACTTCTAACAAGAAAATAAGAACTGTGGCCAGATGGAGTATGGGTGCCGATCAACCATCATCAGCTCCCTTGTCCCCAAGTTCCCTTTTTCCACATTGACTATACATCTTCATGACACTGATTCTCCACAGTGCAGCTCACCAAGCTGCTCTGGAAAGGACTCCCTGCTCTCTCAAACACACTCAGGAATATGATAAACATCATCCCTGCTATTTTTTCCCTTTCTCGGAACTTTGAAGGTGCTTTCAGCTTGCTATAGTGGTTGGCACTCGTGTAGCAACCTAGTATTCTCTGCAGTTGTTTCATGGTAATCAATTTCCTCTCCCTGGCTGGGCTCAGCTGCCTTTGAGAGCCTGCCATGTCTTGCCCTTTCCTTTCTGCCTGGCAGAGGTGATTGCTATGCAATAGATGAAAGAATGAGTGAACAAATAACTCCCCTGAAGCACTGGTGGCGTGAAAAGCTCACGGAACCAAACCTTTTCCATTGTGATTTTTAAAGCATTAAAAATAAGTGTACTCACAAGTAGCAGATAAGGTTATTTGTAACATGAGTTTAAATTTAGCTTAAGTATCAAGGGCAATTTTATAGGCCTTAGGTTGTAATAAATGAGGATGGCAAAGTTGGCATCGTGTCCTGGTCAAACGACTTGACCAGACTTTAAGGATTGTCTTCTCAGACTCTTTCACTTTTACATTGAGGTTTGGAGGAAAGAGGAAACGTTCCAAATCCCCTATCTGGGGGTGGCATCTGAAATAAAATGGAAAGAAAGCTATTCCTGAGTCTGCCCTCCGGCTACTGTGCTTAGATCTTCCTCCACCAGGGACCCTCAGGAGATCTCTCTGTGCTGCCAGAGCCCTCAGTGGCTGAACAACTCTTGCTCCAACTCTTGCTCTTTGGGCCAACAGCTCTTCTAAAGGCTTTGGCAGTTGAAGCAGAGAGAAGCAAGTACCAGCAGCTGAGGAAAGCCCAGGAATGGAAAGGAAAGGGCCAGTAAGTGTGGTACAAGGGCTTCTTGGGGGACACAGTGGGAGTGGGGTGGGCCTGCGGACTGGGGCCACAGAGACTCGGGTCTGTCCACAGCGGTATGGAGAGCTCCTTTCTCCTGCTGGAACAAAGCAGAGATGTTTCCAGTAGGCCAGATATTCAGGATATCTGCATAGAGATTCAGAGATATTTTCTGTAATGTATTTAAACTGGGACATAACACAAACTAGGGAATTTTCTGTCCTAAGATTAGAGTCAGAGCAAAGAATCTTCAAAGAGAGAAGAAAGAAGTGACTCCATGGAGCAGAGTAAAGGCTAAAGTGAATTCTCAGAGCTGGAGCATAAAATATCAGCTCCTGCCAGCTTTCTCATCAGGGCCTCCGTCCTTGTGTTCCTTCTATTTTACTTAAACTAATTTCAATGACTTTTTCTTTCTTTGCAACCAGATAGTCCTTGGCTAATATCTCAAGTTATTGATTATAATTCTTCACTTTTCTTCTCCCTCCAAACCAAACACCTAATCCAAGAAAATAAAAACAAAATAACCAACTAGCATGCAGCAGTAACAAAGCACTTATATGAAATTCTGGTTTCATTATTCATTTACAATTTGGGCTGCAAGTCCAATTACCATTTATACCATTTATAAATGAACTTACTATCAAAATGCATTTTGAGTTCCAAATGCCCAAGTTGATCATTTGAACAACTTGTTTAAAAGTTAATTTCTGTGTACATGCGCATGCATGCACGTGAATGTGTATGAATGTGTGTATGTCTCTGTGTGATATGCCTTTGTACATTTGTAGGTAAATGGTGTAGGGCAAAGAATAGGACAGGTTTTGGATTCTGTTAGCTGAATTACTAGAGACTGCAGGACTTTGTACAAATCAATCAGTTTTCTGAACATTAATTTCTTTTATCGTCTCTAAAATGGGAACAACAATACTCTCATCATTGTATTGTTTTGAGGGTTAAATGAGTCCACATAAATCACTACTGACTACTGCTTGATGCATAAAGGCTTCTATGAATGGTTATTCAATCCTTCCTTTTTTTTTTTGCTGTGGTCACATGGGTCCTCTCATCCTGTTGTGTAAGAACTTGAAAACACATAGCTCAAAACATAAAAAAGTTGACTTTTACATTATCAACAACTCTCTTTTAAAGTATGTTGTCTCTCTCTCTCTCTCTCTCTCTCTCTCTCTCTCTCTCTCTCTCTCTCTCTTTCTCTCTCTCTCTTTTCCTTTGGTACCAGGGATCAAACTCAGGACCTTGAGCTTTCGAGCCAGGCTCTGTGCCACTGAGCTAAATCCCCAGCCCAGTATGCTGTCTCTTACATTATTCCAAAAAGCCTTGGATCATTCTCTGCCCTTGGGGAGACAATAGGGGTTTTTCTAGGAGATAATGACTAAATGCAAATTCTACTTGGGTTACTAGGAAATTATGTCTACATTGTATTGAATCATAACTATAGGACGTAGGAGTAAGATCTTTAAGAAGGCTATAGTGTGACATCTTCTTAGGTCCCTTTTGTAGTCAGCTAGAAGATCCTGAATTAATTTAGGTATGATTTGGTTTGTAATTGGATTAAACTTTGCACTCCATTAAAAACCAATCAGTGAGCCGGGGATTTAGCTCAGTGGTTTTGCCGCCTGCTGCGCAAGCTCAAGGACCCGAGTTCGATCCCCAGTACCCAAAACAAAACAAAACAAAACAAAAAAACCAATCAGCTTACTTGCCCTGCAGGAATTTTGCTTTTATGAACAAGACTTCATTTCAGAGTCCCCATTTTTTTTTTTTTTTTATGGAAGAGTTATTTAGCCTACAGCTTTGCTGGGTTTGTGTTATCTCCATATCTTAATTCAAGTAAGGACATGACTAAATTATAGAATCCCTGCTAGCTCTAGCTTTGTTCTTTGGAGTGGAGATGAATTTCTCAAAGTTCTTTTCATCATTAATGCTGAGAATTTGATCACTGGAGAAACAGAGAATTACTATGCAGAGAAGAAGAGTCTGGGTTTAAGAAGGTGTTGGAATATATTTTAATAGCAGATGTAAAATAATCACAATGTAGAATATAGGGAGGAAACTCAGTGACTAATCTGGGACACAAGAGTGCATGTGACTGATTCTGTGAGTTCAAAGCTCAGGCTCTATCTGTTCTGTTCTTATCATAGACTCGCACACATGGACTGGTTTCGTAAATAAGCTTTTGTTTTTTGGTACTGGGGATCGAACTCAGGACTTTGTGCTTGCAAGGCAGGCGCGGTACCAATGAGGTGAATCCCTGGTCATAAATAAGCTTTTTAATAAGACTGCCTTTTAACACATGGATAGTAGTTAAATTGTGTGTGTGTGTGACTCTACCAGTAGGCATGCACTTTGGGACATCAGATCTCATAGTTTTGCAATAGTGATAATTTAAAAACAATAGAAATAACATTGCAAAACAACTAGAACAATGAATACCAACACTTACTGAGCACTTCCTCTGTGCTGGGCACTGTGCCAAGCATCTATATGGTCATTGTCTCTTTCAATTTTTAGAGCAACCTCGTGCAACAGCTTCTATTGCTATCTCCTTTTTATCATTGCTGAAATTAGATTGGGTTACTTGCCTGGGGACACACAGCTTGTACTTGGTACAGTGAGGCTCAAATCCAGGCAGTTGGCTCTGCGGGTAACATGTACTTGATGTCTGATTCAACAATAGTATTATTTTGGCACAGTCAGATTGAACTTATTAGCGGTATGTGAACTATTTAGCAGATTGGAAGTTTAGAGCAATTGGAAATATCTTTTAGTGACAGATGTTGTGGAACACAAAAGTTTTTTTAAACTGTTTGCTTCATTTGTCAAACTCAATTTTAGAAAGGTGCTGATTCACCTACACAGTTGTTTTGTGTTATGGCCAGATGCTTGTTCAATACTTGAAAATGTTTCTTCTTGATTCCCACTGATGGGAAATTATCAAGTGACTTTTGAGGAAGATAAAAAAAAGTAAAACCAAACCATGAAAGGGCAAGGTAAAATACAGATAATGATCTTGTCCACAAGGAGCTGAGATCCCCACCCTTCACTGAAAGCATCATCCAGGGACTGGCAGTGAGTCACATTATCTGGGTTGATAGAAAATTCTGTCCAACTGTTGCCAAATGATCCTTTGACATTTGCATAGCTAGGAAGTGCTGAAAAAAGACAGTTGTAATATTTCCCCACATTATTTTTAGAGTAATTAGAAGCAAAATTTATTTTTAGATTTCTGGCAGTAATTATTTATTGCAGCTCTATTTTAACTTTGCAAATAAAATTCTATTTCCTGGTTGCCTAGAATGAGAAATTCAGGGTATACTTTAATTCCTGGAAGAATGAGTGGACTTCTGTATGTTTTTATGATTTAAGTCTGGGATTCTTAAGTAACAGTTCTTCATGGAAAAATGTTCCCATATTCAGTAGGAATGTAATATGGGAAGAATTACTCACTATTACCCAAAATTACATAGAGCCAAATAGCACCTATTTTGTTTCACTAGTTTAAAGTGTACAAAGTTTGGTAATTTATATGAGTAGGAAAAAAATCCCTACTTTGTTTTGGCATATTAATAGAATGAAAGAATTTATATGTTGTTTTGAATCTAAATCTTTCTGGGTTACACATCGACTCTTGTTCTCCTGTTGTACAATGTGTATATTTCATCTTTAAATCAAGCAAGATTTCATTAGGAGGATATTACAATGTGCCAATGTGCCATGTATTACTTCTCTTGTGTCCATAATGTTAGGCACATTTTCATTTTACTGAGTATTGTTCTCTTTCATAGAATCTCATTAGGTTTTATCTGAGAAGCAAGGGCTTGGTTAAAATCAAATTATTTCTTGTGTCTGCTGTACACCTGCAATGGGACAAGCCTTGGGAGAGCAGATCCATGAAGTACCTACAGTCTCTTTTCTCCAGAATATGGTAGCAGAAAAGTCACAAATGAGAGCCTTGTTTGGAAAAAGAGAAAGAAATAAAGAAAAAGGCATCTTAAAATATTCATAGTCACTTGAAACCTACTCTGCTTCTCCCCACAGTTTTGAGTTTGGAAGACTGACTTCTTATCTATAGAATCAGCACCAGAAATATCAGTGAATTTGCAGCTATTGATCTCTACTTTGGGAACTTTCAAAATTGAACGCTTCATATTCTATTCCCTTGATAGGTGAAAAAATGCTTTCCTTACTTGACATATTGTGTAAGTTAACAATTTCTGAAAAAGTACTAACTGACCTATCAGAAACAGTCTTTAAATACACAGCAAATGCTAAGCCTCTGGTATGTGGAGCTTGAGCTAGTGGTTTTCTCCTGGATTGAGAAGACATGCTAAGCTTGAAGCTGCAACAGAGCAAAGCCAATGAGACTTTATTTGTAATCTACCCCATTTTCATGGCCTCTAAGTACACTTGTGTTTTGGCTGAACAGGAGGAGATTATTTCATCTCAGTTTTGAGCATGCACAGGCTTTTTTCATCTCTATGAGGTCACAGAGATGTGCTCTCCACCTAATAGAATAATGAAGTTTGAACTTGATGCTATGGGCATATGCCAGGCAAATCTCCGTCTATGTCCAAAGTCCAAAAAGACTCTTAAAGACGTTGGCTGCCCTCGCTTCCCTGCTGGCTGTTGCCCTGGGGCTTCTGTGGAGCTGCTCCCAACAGTGCAGGTGGTTTTCTACTACAAAGCAAGTGATAAGAGGAGAGGGGAGAGCGGAGAGAGGAGAGAAGAAAGAGGAGAAAGAGATTGAGCAATGAAGCAGCACAGTGCCCAAAGTTTAAGCGGCAATCTTTTATAACCTAATCTCAAAAGTGACATAAGATTGCTTATGCCATGTTCTTTTGGCCACATATCCAAACTTGGTACAATGTGGGTGGAGACTACATAGGGGTGTGGTGTCAGGAGGGATCGTGGGTGGCCATCTTGGAGACTGGTTGTCAATTTATGTTATATTGACGAAGTATAGATTCGGAACAACATGTTCAACAGTGAGTACATTTAGTGATGGCTTTATTGTTGGCATCTGAAGTAATGAAACTATGTTTTATTATACTTGTAGTCTGATGGTTTTGAAAACAGAATTAAACTTTCTAAAGTAAAAGTTGACAATGCATTTCAGTGTAGGTTAAAACTGGTTGGGATACATATGTGATATCAAAGGTGTGAAATGTTCATATACAGTGCACATTCACTTAAAAGTGTCTTCATATAACAAGAAACTTTTTTGCTAAATTTAATATGCAGAATTTAAACATATCTAATCCTTACTCCCAAAGTCATTAGATATTTTCCCCTTGTCTCCAGGCTGTTGTAATTCTGTGGGAACACAAATATGTAAATAGCTCACTCATACTTTAACTCATTTGATGGACTGCAACTTCTTGAGACTCCTATGTCCCAATTAGGCTCTGTACAGCAGAAAGAAGAATGTGTGATAATAGGTCCTGACACCACGCTGGATTCAATTAGCTACTTTCTTTTATTAATTAACATCTTTTTGAGTGTGGGTTAGAGAAGGGCTGTGAAGGCAGAGAGGTTGAAAAATAATAAAATCAAGTTAGGACACTAAACAAAACCTTGCATCTGTGCAGGAGAATACTTAAGAGCTTTAAGGAATAAAAGAAGGATTGTGGCTAGGTGTAGTGGCTCACGCTTACAATCCCAGAACTCTGAGAGGCAGATTAATGCAGTATAATCACAAGTTCAAGCCCAGCCTGGGCAACTTAGTGACTCAGTGAAACCCTGTCTCATAATAAAGAATAAAAAGAGTTGAAAGTATAGATTAATATGAAGGCCCTGGGTTCAGTATCCAGTAATGGGAAAAAAATGAAAGAATGTGTTCTCATACTTAAGTACATTATATGAACTTGATTTTCATTTCTGTATTCTCTCTAGGAAGGTATGAGGAGCTTGGCACCCTGGAGGAGTCCACATGGGGATTTGAGGTGATAAGAGGAGCTCCTGGATTTGCTCTCTTCTGTGAGCATAAATGGTAATATGATTCAACCAAGTGGGTATGACAAATTATTACAGTTTCCTCAGGGATTCTCTGTCCAGCCCTTGGAGGATCATAGGCATGGTAGGAAACATTTAGGACATGATTTACGACCTTAGCAGGAATCTGATCTCTCAAGAGGACTCTGTCCTTCTGTGAAGAGGGCATTTACAGCTCTGAATCTAGCGATGAAGTGGTCATAGGAGCATACCTGGAGCTACACTAGGCTCTCTAGCAATGTTGATCCTACACATCTCAGTTTCTGTAATCTTGGTTCCCAGAAAGGTTTACTGTACCCATCCTTTGCCTCCAGTCTCTGGTACTATTTGTTTGACTTCTTAGATATTGAAACATTGGCAGAGGCAAATCTGGATTTTTAGAGCTTTTGGGGAAAAATAACATACAATCAGAGTTATAAATTATATATAGACTTTAGAAACCACACCAAATTTTATATTATATATAATATATAAATATATTTTTAATGTAGTTTATAAGTCTATAAATTACCACAAACATAAACTCAAGAAAAAAGAAAGATCAACAACAGTTTCTGGCTCCATACATTTTAAAAAGTTCTCTCCCTCTCTCTCTCTGTCTCTCTCTCTCTCACACACACACACACACAACACTCTCTCTCTCTCTTCTTCCCTTTCCCCCCTCCTTCTTCTTTTACCACCCAAAAACTTTTTTCTGCTAGATATTGTGGGAAAAATTCATATCACAATATTGCTCTAGGCCTTAATACCTTCATGTCCCAACACTAAAAAAGTTAGCACTGCGGGTGACAGGACCATGTCTCTGGGAATCCTAATCTCTGGGATGACTAATGTAACTGTACTTAGAAGTCACTGCAAACCACATAAATATACACTAAACCTGGGCTAAGTGGTCCTCAAGTAGACTTCACCTTAGAAGATACTGAACATGCACTGAGACACTCAGGCATCACCAGACATGATCACAGCAGGGCAAGTCAGAATAGAAAACAGTAGTCTCTATCTATGGTAATTAAAGTAAATATTTTACTTTTCCAAATGTATAAAAATACATGATCACAAAAATACATATTTAGGACCCTTTTCAGGGTCTCTTCAGAGTAGGGACTGTGAAGTTTAAGTATTATTAGCTTCGCTAGGAATCCACCTCTGATCCTTGAATTTAAAACCATTATTCTGAACTCCTGGCTGGCCCAGAAAGGCTTATCACTTTTGGCCTTGACTTTAGGTCTTAACACTTTGTGACCTGGCCTGGCAGCCTTCGAGCTATGGAAGGCACAACTGTTCTCCTATCCTGGGCCAGCTAACTAAGATTAAATATACTGTTCTTTGTTGAATTCAGCATTTAGGCCCTATGTTCTGGAAAATAAAATTATAATATTGATAGAACGTGGTCAAGATTGGCTGTGACTTCATTTTCTCTCTTTGTGCCTCTTCTCTTGTGGCCACTGAACCCTGAAAGGGGGATGAGAAATGCTAATTCAGAGCTTTCTTGTTATCATTCTCTACCCATAGAGAAGATTTAGCGTTACTTTTTATTCTCTGAGGCAGACAATAACTAAGCATGATCAGAAAATGAAATCATTAGCTCTCTAGACCCTGAGCAACATAAACATTAACCTTGGGAATTTTAAAAAGCAGGCCTGACTCCTCTCTGACTCCCATCATAAACATTTTCTTGAAAGTCTATGTGTAGTGTAGTGGCCATGCATCTTGCAATGTAATGAATATCCCCAGTTAGATTTTAGTTTAATCCATCAAATATGTCCGTAAGCATAAGGAATTTTGTGTTGTGCTCACCCTGGGGAAAATTATGCAAGCATCAACCAGTCATGACAGGACAAGCAGAACTCTGGGGACTTTGGTTTTTCAGGCTATCACATTCCTGTCTTTCTTTCCATTTTCCTAATGTCAACTAATTATCATTCTCACTCATCTAACACATAGCACAAAAGCTTATCCATTCACCTAGTCCAGTTCAGATTCCCTCTTGGTTTTTATTTCAGTTTCTTCCTCCTTCCTTTTATTAATAAATTCCTCGGTGAACAAAAGTCTAATCTTTCTTGTCCAATTCCAATTTTTCACTCCATGTTGGCAAGATTTTCTTATCTATCCTGGTGGGAGATCTGGGCAAAAGTCAGACCTCCTGCTGTATAGAACACCTGACTGAACTTGGAAGATAAAATAGGTAACATGTGACCAACTTCACCAGTAGGCTGGGAGATGTCTTTGTTTACCTTTCTTCTTATCTTCTTTCAAGCTGTCATGTGCTACATAACCCCAAATAAAATCATGCACAATGAATGTATATGTTTAATTCAAAAGCATCTGTGTAAAGATAGAACTGAAATTTCATCTGAAATAGATCTATTCATCCATTGCTTTGGAGGCTAGCCAAGAATGAACTCCAAATGTGAGGCTCCACAACAGCAACTACAAGCACACGCTCCATGTGACATAAATCTGTATTTTTAAATGGCCTATACAACATGCTTCACATGCTTTCAAGCTGAGACTAGGCTCATATGGAGAGATAAACAGAGGGCCTAAACTGTGCACCGAATATATAATTTATCAAAGAAATTTTAAAATCAATTCAATGTTTGACAAAAAGCCAATAGAGTTCCCTTGGGATTAGAGTGACATGCTCAGGCTGCTACTATGGGTAAAATTCTGGCAGCAGTGTTTTTGTACATTTGGGAAAGTATGAAAAACCCCCTATTCCCACTCCCCACTTCAAGGAACACCATAATGAAGCATTACAATGGTGCATCCATGAGATCACTAACACATGGGTACCATTTGACCATGAGGGCATTGATGAAATTCTAGTGACTAGACAAAAGAGCCCAAGACCTGAGAGTTTATAGGATAGCCTCCCCACATTTATGACAAGCAAAAGGAATAATCATCTCTGAATCTAGAGATAATTGAAAACAGGCTTCTTCTAAGAATGGGGAATTTTTTGGGGGGGTAGGGTCAGGACAGTGGGAGAATGTCAGTGACTGAAAACACCATAGCGGGCCCTCATATTTTTTAACTTTTACTGGAAAAAATAAAGCAGAACTTACCAATCAGAGGCCCAGATGCCACTTAATATTTTTCTCTTTTATAAATTCCAGTTCTAAGTCTCTTTTTTGTTAACCCAAGAAGCATACTTAGTTCTTCAAGGAGTAGAGAAGACCTGAGATGAAAAGGAGAAGAAAAAAGTGGGGTATTGGTCGCACCTAGCTTCATATGAGTCTAAACTTGAGCTCTGGTTATTCCATTCTTTTTCTCTTTGGAACTCAGTAATAATTACCTCTGCTTCTTTTTGGTGAATTAGAAGACACAAATGAGCCACAGCTGTGATTCTGGTGCCAACCCACTCACATCTCACTGCGAGAGGCTCAAGGCCAGGTTTCCTCCTCGGCCTTCATTTCCCTTTTCTTTCAGTCTCAGACTCCACACCTGCTTGTGCACATCTGTCACCATTGGTGTGGCCATTGTGCCGTCTTTCTTCTTTTCTCTTCTGTAAAAGGCTCCAATCACAGCAGGCCTTGCTGTTTCTGTCCTGCTCCCTCACCCTGGTCCTTGTGCTCCAAGGTGAGGCCAGTAAGAGTTTCATGCATATCACAATAGACACTTTGTTCTTTGTTTGGCTCAGCTGTACCTGTTGGATCAAAAGCAGTGTGCATTCCTATACCTGGGTAAATAATAAACAGTGTTGCTAAAGATGCTGGAGCAAAGCCCAGGTTAAATCTGTCCAAGTGAAGATCACAAGCACAGTTTGCCTGGATCTCCGTGGAACAGTCTCAGGAAATGCAAAGTCATGGAAAACTGTTCTGCTTTTTCTCCAAGGATACGAGGCACAGGATTGTGACAGCCTCCAAGGGGAAAATAATGCCTTCATGGTCAAATTATGTCAATCTCCTGCTGAACACCCAACTCCCTTTCCTGACTTACACTGCTGTGACTGAACTGCCCACTCTTCTAAGCTCATCCCCAGTCACTTTCTTTTCCTTTGTTTTAGTTCCAGGCATACAAGATATCTACACTTTGTTGTCCTTTCTGCCAAGAACCAAAGCTCTATTCCTGTGTATCTTCTCCTCTTTCTTATCCAATTTTCACCCTGTTACTTCTTTGGCTAATTGCTTTCACTTCTTTCTCCATTTTTTCCCTTTGCAATTTATGTGACTTTAGATTCTTACTTAGGTAACTTAATTGTATTTGTCTTCCTCTAGTAGAACACGCTCTGTTCAGGCAGGAAGCTTATTTTCTTCGTAATGACTGTATCTTCAATATCTAAAATAATATCTAGCACATGGAAAACTCTCGGTAAGTAGTCGTAGGGTGAAAAATGGATAGATGATTATGAATGACTCAACTACAGACCTTTTCCAAAATTATCTTCCGGCAGAAGTGTTTCTTTGGAAAAAAGTGCCCTGTTTATAAAGTAAACTTGACTGGATAAGACTATAGTTACACACGACGTCAGTGAAGGCAATGGGAAAGACTGATAGGTAATGAGACACGGTGTTGCAGACAACCAGGGACATTTAAACTTAGTTAAAGGTGGGGCTACCTCTTTGGGGATATACCTTATTTTCCTCATCTTTGGGACAAAATACCCCAACAGCCACAACTTGAAAGAAGAGAGTTTTAGTTTGGTTCTTGTTTTCAGTCCATAGTTGGCTGGCCCCAAGGTGGGATGGCATGGTGGATGACCCTGGGCAGAGGACAGTGCTCATCTCATGGAGGACAGGAAGCAGGGAGTGAAGGGAGGAGCCTCTCATTGTCCTCAGAGTAAGGCCGCCCTCCAAAGCGTAGCCTACATGGTCCTGCCTGACCTGCATTGCCATCTCTCTAGCTTCATCCCCTCCATGCTCCACACACTTCGTGCTTCAAAGGAGCCACAAAGTCGTATATTCATTTCTCTGAATCACCATGATCTCACTTGTCATATGGCTGTTGTGCAGATAACTCCCTCTATTTGCAGCTCCTACTCACATAAGAACTCAGCTTTAGTGTTGTGATCTGTGACATATTCCCAAACCTGAAGTCTGTCCTGTTGGTTACACAGTCTTCACCCCTCAGGTGCCATGGTTATACTCTTTCGAGCACTCATGACTGACTGCTCTTTGCTTCTTCTCTACTTGGCTCATTAAAATGGAATCTCCTCAAATATAGGGACTTTGGTTGAAAAGAGAAAAAAGGGCCAAATAAATAATTAGGGAATTATTCAATATGGAAATTAATTAATATGCTCTAGGATTTCCAAGGATGAGATCATTTATGGAGAAATGATGTTTCATATGGGCTTCAAGTGTGACTAAACTCTATGGAAGCCTGGGAAATAACTGTGAAGTTTTTGAATCTGAGGAGAATGGAAAGGGGTCTGGCATGACTGAAAAGGTTTTGGGGACAATGAGACCAAGAAAGTAGCTTAAAGTTGGATTGTTGAGAGCTTTGAGTGCTATATCAGGGATCAAGACTTATTCTGAGGGCCAGAGAGATGGCTTTTGTTTCCTATACAAGGGTGTTACATGAACTGACTCGTAGATCAGGAGGAACCATCTGGTGACAGGAGAGAATTGCAGAGGTGAGAGACTTGAGGTAGTGGGAGCAGTCAGGGGCCATTCTGGTCATCCAAGTGAGCAAAGATGTGGCCCTGGGTGGAGGCAGGGATAGGATGGGAAGAAGATAAGAGAGACATTGTGGAAGGAATCCAGACACCAATGACTGTGGGAGAAGAGGGAGGGTGACCAGATGGGAGGATGGTCAGGCAGATATCAGCAGGGTCCCAAGAAGAATGTCCAAAACAGTAGTCTACTGTTCTCAGCACACATTGGGAAGAAAGTGCACTGCACCATGCATTGTGATTCAAAAAGAGATTCAAAAAGTGAATCAGATTCTATAAAGGTCAAGGAAGAGGCCTGCAAGCCCTGATTTACAAAAAGTGGGTTAAAGAAACCAAGGTTGTTTAGCTTGGGACACACGCGCGCGCACACACACACACACACACACACACATGCACGCACGTACAGGCACAGCAAAAGGGACATATTTGAAGACTGTCCTATAGAAGAGATACTAAGCATGTTCAGAGGGCAGAACTAAGTCCAAGAGCAAGCTGGAACTTAAAGGAAAAGCATATTTGGCTCCACATAGGGGAAACTTTCCAACAGAGCTGTAGTCTACCTTGTCTACTATGGAGCTCCCTGGACAATGAGCAGAGAGTGCAATACCCTGTTGGGACTTGCCATGATTACCCCAGAGTAACCTCAGTCAGTCTCCTGTGATGTTTCCAGTAAACCACAATAGACAAAACCACACGGCTGGTCTGTGGAGCTTTACTCCTGGACCTCTCAGGAACTTGCCTGACTCTTTGATATTAACTTAAGACAACCCAGTGTATTCTGGCTAAGATGAAGTCACTTTTGTCCTGACCATTAAATGTACCCCTGCTTCTGACCCAAATTGTGGGGTTCTTCTTGGTTGGCTGCTACCCAGGATTGTGCTTCTGGAGAAATTACCCTGATAAACTGTATTCTGTGCAATCCAGAACTATCTGCTTCTTTCTTGAGTCTCATGGCATCTCGGGGCTGGTTTTCATTCACTGGGTCACTGTTGTGTTTTGCTGGAATAGGCTGTTAGACAACTGTCATAGGTAGATCGCCCTCAGACTTCCTGCCTCTTCACACTGAAAACTCCCAGGGAAAAGGGGCTGGTCTCACCACAAGGCCAATGCTTTAATAACCGCATTGTCCAACATGAAATATAAAAAAATTAAAAATTTTAATACATAATCTAAAAGATAATGTTTTAGATATTTTGGGTTAAAAAGATACTACATTTAATTTTACTTTGTTCTTTCTACTTTTAAAAATGTACTTCCAGAAATGTTTAAAATTATTTCAGGTGGCTGTCATGAGCTTGTGTTGGATAGCACTGCTTAGAAGGTGGTGTCCAGGACTTTCTCTCAAACCAGCTCACAAGTCCTAATAAGGAGCTTGCAAAGGGAGGAAACCACAGAAAAAGCTCAAAATGAAATCTCTGAGGATTCTTTAAAAGAGATTCCACATGACTGTAGCCTCCAAGTCACCAGGACTTCTCATTCTCAGGGTCAGTGCCTTTCATTCCCTAAGCTCTAAGAGCTTTTTTTTTTTTTTTGCAAATGACCACAGATCACAGGTAAGACCTCTTGGCCTCTGGTCTGTTGCAAAAAGCCTGTCCCCCACTTTCCACTCTGCTCTTTCTTCTCGAATTGTGCTGCCTTGGTTGGAGAGCTTTCTGAGTGCTGACACATGGACGACAAACCAGGAATTCTATGAGATGGGGACATTGATGTTGACCAGAATGCCTTTATTTTATTTGAAACACAGGAATAATTTGATACAGAGTTTTATGTGGAGGGGTCTAAGGACCCCATGGGCCTTCAGTGGGTCCTAGTGATTACTTAAAAACTTCTAAAAAGTGCAGATTGGGTTAACTGCAGGAATTTTGTTTTGCAGAGTTGGGGGTGCAAGTTTAAGGCTAGAGGTGAGCAGCTCCAAGGTAGAAGTGTAAAAATTGCCACATTGGCTGGAGATTTAGCTCAGTGGCACTTACTTGCCTTGCAAGCAAAAGGTCCTGAGTTTGATTCCAGGTACGGGAAAAAAAAAAGAAAGAAAGAAAGAAAAAAATTGCCAAAGGGCTCTTACTCCCCTCTTAATCTGTCAGCATACATTCTTTTGTCAATATTTTAATGACTGTCAATAAAAAAAAAAACCCAGCAGGTGACTGGTCTCTGGGATACCCACCTACTTTAGCCTGTCCTGACCATGCTCTGATGGAAAAGTATTTTCCTTGTAGCTGCTTTTACTGTCTCACCTGGTTCTGTTAGGATTGTTTATATGTACAAGGTCTTCAAAGAATGAGAGGGGTGTGTGTGCATGACATACTTTCTTGCTTTTAGAGGTCATCTCTAAGAAAGCAAGTCTGAGGCCATGACTTCAATCTCAACTATTGATTTCTAGGATTTAGTAAATAGACCTATTGCATTAATAAGAAATGCAAACATACATTTGAAGATGTGAGACTAATGTAACAATAGAAATGGTAGAGGGAAGGCCAACAAAATATTTGCTCAAACTATAGTCCATCCAATTAATATGAAAAAAACTGTTAAAAACAACTTCTCAAGAGTCTGATCTCTTTAATCCAGCCCAATCCAAGAGCCACATATATATTCTATTCTTTCCTACAACCTAAGAACCACGTGTGTTTTCCAATAGTTTCTCCTGCTCTTCCTCAAGTCCTTAAAGCAGTCTTCTGCATCCAGATCATGGCTGAATAAATATAAGGGGCTGAAAGGAGACCTCTTGGCAGGGCTGGGCTGAGACCTGGCTTCCTGAAGGGTCCTGGGCAGCCTAGAACCCGGGACCACATAAGAGGCTGTCTGTCTATAGGCTGGGTGTGACTACACCTAGGCTGTGGCTATTTTCCGTTTCCAAAGCCTGAAACCGCAGCCCTCAAGGGTGCTCTTGGCCCAGGGAGAGGTAGGCTGCTGGAGCCAGGGTTTGGCTCTTTGGGTTTTGTCTGGAGGCAGTGTGAGAGACAGAAGCGCTGAGCTTAAGGGCTACTTGGTTCCCAAAGCAGATGCCCAATGATGAGTTTGCCCAGCTGCCGTGAGTTGTGGATTTCCTGAAGAGATATTAATTCTCCCAAGGGCTTCAAGCGGCCAGTCCAGTAACCTTATGGTGAATTGGCATCTCACACCCTCTGTGTGGTTTGCTCTGTGGAGATGGAGATGACTATTCCTATAATCTTTATGGGAGTCAGAAAAGTGCCAAGGGAGATGCACCCTTTCCAAAAATAGTCTGTGCCCAGTTCCAAACCACTGAAGGCAGTAGCAGCATTTGTTAGTAAAATTATTTGTATTATCAAATATTTATGTAAGGCCCGCTATGTGCCTGGTACTGCCGTAGGTGCATTGCATGCCCTAAGTTATTGAATCTTCACAACAGTGCTCAGAAGTGGTACCATTATTGTTGCCAGTGTGAACACTGTGGTAGAGAGAGGTTAAGTAATTCATCTACAATTAGATATTTGATAAAAAGAAGATCCTGAATTCCATCAGAATCTGGGCTCTTCATCACTACACTGGATTATCTTTTCTGGTGTATTTATTCACTAACACGTTTGTATATTTGCTCATATTACAGTGGGGAAAATACATAGTAGAATTTAGTAATCACAAGCACATTTATCTTAAGAGACTACAAGGAGGTTTAACCCTACAATCTCTGCCCAGAACCTGCATCTAGCAGTGCTGCTTAAACATTTTCCCTGGAAGGCTGACTGACTTAGAGCCCACTTGCCTGTGCTGCTGGGATGTGTGCCGTGGTAAACTGTAGATCACATTTTTTAATACAATCTATTTGGCCCTAGGTGTGTAGTTGTGGCCTCTGACAAAGAGTCTATATAACTTCATTTAAATGCAAATTCCAAAGTTTGGATCTTAAGGAAGCAGCTTTAAAATATACTGAATTCAAAACTCCGTGATTGTTCTGTGCAGACTGTGAGCTCTTGATAAGGCAAGGAGGGAGAGAGGGAGGAAGGACAAGGAAGAAAATGGCTATGAAGTATACAAAAGAAACAAAGGACTGCCAAACTGAGAAACAGCAGCTCATTATCAAGCAATCTGAAGTTTCTAAAAGAGATAAAAATAAACTCAGGGAACTATTTCTTGGGTAGAAAAATGTTTCAAAAGTCTGTAAAGTCATAGAAATAGTTGTAGCTTACTATTTATGATGGTAAATAATGAAAATCTAATTACTTTGTTTATATTTAGCATTAGGATTTAGATTTGTAGAATATATATCTCTATATCTATATATCTATATAGATATAGAGATATATACCTTAATAAAGAATGTTAATAAAATTAGGGATTTGGCCAAAAGGGAGGACTGAGCGATAGATAGGTAGATAGATAGATAGATAGATAGATAGATAGATAGATAGATAGACAAACAGAGAGAGAATAGCTTTAGTGGACCAGAAATTGCATGGGGCCTCTGAAAGCTGGATCTGAGAAGCGAGCAGATGGGAGGAGGAGTCCAGAGCCACGTGAGTGCAGGAGCAGGTGATGGTGGCCTAGGCCAGCCCTGAGCTGGAGGCAGCAGATGCGGATGCAGGAGACTGGCTGGAGCTGCTCTGGGAGCTCCCCAGGCTGCCTCTTCCTCCTCTCTCCTAGGTAGTAGCTTCTAATCTGGAAGGCAGGGCAGTGAGGGCCCTGCTGATTGGTGCTGCTGTGAGTAATACAGAGCCCTGTTACTGTTGGGAGGCAAGCTGTGATCAAAGATAGGTTCAAATGTAAAAAACGACTTCACAACGAAAATTATAACACCCCGTGGAACTGCTGTCAAGAGATAGGCATAATGTTTTTCCAAAAAGGATTATCTGAAGAGAAGTAATTAACAAAACAACCAAAAAGGGAGTTTTGAATATATATATATATAATTATTTGCAAGCAGCTGTGAAGACAATACTGTTGTATACCACATCAACATATTGTTCAAGTCTGAATGTAAAATAGAATGTTTTAAAGCAGCAGAATGCTTAAAAATACAACGCTTGTGAACCTCACATGAAATATCTAATACAAAATATACCTCAGCAGTGAACGCTGAATTTCAAAAGTGAACACAAAAGGAAGATATGAAAAACTAGAAGTGGTACTAGGCAAAACAAACATAATTTATTAGTAATTATTTAAAATATAATAAAATTTAGACCTAAATTCCCATATAATCTCCATATAATGAGTGCTCAGGGGAAACAGGCGAGGACAGAAGGTTGTTAGTACTGATTAAAGCTAGATTTCAATAGATAAACACAAGTTTTACATAAATTGCACATTTAAATATGTGTTTTAAAGTTTTTAGTATAACTGTACTAAAATAGCAGAAACAGAGGGCAAAACTTCCAACAAGTTAAAAGAGAAACATGGAATAAAAATTATGTAAAACAAGTATCAGCAATCCAATAAATTTATCCGAGTGAAATAAAGATTAACAATAAATCACAGTAAGTAAAATAAACAGAAAAATGATGATTGGAAGAAATAAAGTATAAGAAATAAATGTAAATAGTTTAAACGACCCTGTTCAAAAGCAAAAAAGCACAGTTTAAAAGAATGAATATTCAGCTATTTGTTTTTTATAAAAAACACATAAAAATGAAATGACACTAGAAGATGAAAATATATAGCTGGGTAAAGATTTTCTAGGGCCAGGGATTTAGCTCAGTGGTACTGCATGCGCCTGCCTTGCAACTGCAAGGTCCTGAATTTGATCCTTGTACCCAAGGGAAAAAAAAGGTTTTCTAGAGAAATACTAGTAAGATCAATAATAATAACAAAATCTAAAATAACATTAATAGTAGATAAAATGGAACTCAAAATAAATTTTTAAAGAAAAAAATGTATATTTCATGGTAAAAGATGGAATTCAACAAGAAGTATACCTGTGACAAATCTTTATCAGCATGATGGGTTCAAATTAACTGAGGCAGAAGTCACAACAAATGAGAGAAAAAGTACATTAATATTGTAATAAATAAATTTATTCACTTGTTTTGGTGACTGACATTGGAAGTAAACAACATTTAAATAAAACTGTGAGCCAGCCATGGTGGCACAGGCTTATAATCAATCCCAACACTTGGGAGGCTGAGGCAGGAGGATTGGCCTCTAGTTCGAGGCCAGCCTGGGCTACATAGTGAGTTCAAGGCCAGCCTGAACTACGAAGGGAGACTCTGCCTCAAAAAAACAACAACAACAGAAAACACAAAACTGTAAAGTTTCTTTCGTTTTTTTTGAGACAGGGTCTCACTATGTAGCTCAGCTGGCCTTGAACTCATGTAGCCCAGACTGACCTTCAACTAACAGTGAATCTCCTGCCTCAGGCTCCTGAGTGCTAGAATTACAGATGTGCACCACCGTGCCCAGCTTCAAACTATAAAAAATTAAATATCAAGAATCAAACTTGATATGCCTGAGAACTATCATGATCAAGAGTTAGTTACTTGGGGTTACATATGGGATGAAAAGCACATTTGATTTGTTAATTTCTTTACAGTGTCACCCTCCCTCTCATCTTTCTCTTTCCCCCCCCTTCTCTCTCTCTCTCTCTCTCTCTCTCTCTCCTCTCTCTCTCTCTCCCCTTCCTCCCTTTGGTCTGTCTTTGGAGCTACAAATCCCTGTTTTACTTATGGTAAATTATTCACATAGTACAAATAGAGTAGAGAAAAAAAAGCCTCACTTGTCCTTGTTGCTGCCCTCCTCCCAGTTCTCCATTCCATATGAAGTTCTGGTTTTCAGTTTTTGTATCATTCCTGATAATATTTGCCAATACAAGTCTATACCAGTATGTATGTACATATATGTCTGGGTGTATTTCTCCTTCCTTAAACACATGTGATCGTACATGTGTATTCCATATTGGTGAACGGTGTCCTACAGCATGGTTTTGATGGTCTAAGTAAGGTTCTGTTGTATGGATGTATTGTTTTGTAGTGACTATGAGTAATGTGTCTATGATCATTCCTATATACATTTTGATGTTCCTAAAAGTGAAATTAAATGCAGATCAATGGAAAGAAACATTTTTTAAGAGTTTCAAATAAGTGTTGCCAAGTTGTTTTCTAGAATGTTTTCCTTGTATTTTTATTGTGACCAGTATAGAGTATCCAAACACTAGTGTATGTTCATATCCAAAAAGTGAGATGAGTCTTACCTATGAAATTTACTGTTTTTCTATGTTCAAACCTGGGAGGCCATATATGCTACATCCAAGACCAAGCTTTATTCGTGTATATTTTTCATTAGAAGATGACTAAACTGAGGGTGAAAGGCAGAAGATAGGTGAATGAAGAACTGAGAAACCTTGGGTTCTTAGGAAGCTTAGTGTTAAATATGTTCTCTAACTTCCTAATAGCTTGGAAAGAGAAATATTCTTTAGAGGGAGTGACAACATGGCGAACTTTTGTTGTTAGAGAGTTTTACTGCTTTTTAAAATATGTAAAGCATGAAAGGAGCTATGACTTATTTCTTGACAAAACCACCAAATTTAGAATTGACCATAAGACTGTGTCCCTGGTTCTAGAAGAGTAATAGTCCCTTAACACGTTATCAGAAAAATGAGGCTTGGAATCTGAAAACACTGATTACATCAATATCTTGAAGATTTATTGCTTACATTGTCATACGAATGTCAAAAAAGTCTGAAGAGCTCCCTTAAGTTCATTTTACTTACCATTTCTGAAATTCTTTAAGTCAATAACCCTTCCCCCTTTAAAAACATGCAATCTCTGTTAAATGCCATCAGAAGGAGCATTCTGGAAAATATATTTATATTAATGCTAGTTTATAATATGGTGGATTTTATCAAAATAATAGTAAAATATTCTGTTGGTACAATTTCCCAGTAGCTATACTCAAGTCACTGAATGACAAGACTGGTATTTTGTGATCTGTCATTCAACTGAGTTACAGAAATGAGTTGCACTGAATTAGATGGCTTAAACTTCTCGTGTCTATGTTGACAACATCAATACTATGTCATAATCAGCTCGTCCCTCTAATTACAAGGCATGTTAAAGAAGTTCCATGATTTTCTTCAGCCACCTGAGGACAGGTACAGAATACATGACGTAGCAACACTATCAGATAAACTTGGCTTTTCTACAACAGCTCTGATTGAAGTCTATCAATATCTATTTATTCTCACAGAGAAGACAAAGCAGGTAGAATTGTTAAGAGAAGAAAGAGGAGGTCATTGCAGAATAAAGCAAAACCACTCCCTCCCCCACCCGCATTCAGATCATCTACTAATCTGACATCAGGTTGTATTACCTGATCAATAATGACTGACAAAGTAATTAACAGGAAATATCTTTATCATACATCATGCTTTAAAATTATAAATAACCTAGATCAATCTTCTTTTCACTTCACCTATTACTTGTATCTTACCTCAAATTCTTAATTATGATATAAATAATTTCTGTTGAAAATATTTAAAATTTACATCTTATTTTATTTATTTTATATCCTCATTGCTTGTTTTTTATTGAAAACTGACACATGGGTTATAAAGAATTCAATCATATGAAATACTAAAATAAAAAGTGAGTGCTCATCTCTCCCCTAACTCTACTAGTTATCCAGTATTAGTGCTGGAAAAATGTACATTCATATTTTAATATATTATGCATATAGTTTAATTTTCAAAAAAATTTTATCATACCAGTTATATATTCCTAGCGTTAACCCTTCTTAACAATAACTTAACACCATTTTATTTCCATGCATATCGGTTCACATTCTTCATTTTATGGCTGCTTCATAGTCTGATATATTTATACAACAAGTCCCTGATTTAAAAACGTCTGAGTTGTGAACTTTCACAGGTACAAACGGACCTTGCACTATGCGGAACTAGCTTACATGTCTGTGGGACATTGTCACAGTTGTGCTGCTGTGTGCTTACTGTACAGTGAAATACTGTACACTTATTTTTTGTGTGTGTATTCGGTTTTATAGGTTTTACATTGTATATTTGTGTGAAAGGTGTATAAGACTCACTTTGTCAAACTTACAAATGAATCTGTGAACTTACAGATGTTCTCCTGGAATTGAACTCATTCATAAGTCGGGCACTTATTGTGTTGTAAATTAATTTACAAATATAATTTTAAAATTATAATTTGCAATTTATAAATCTCCAATATATGAATAATTATATGTTATATGTTTGCTTTCTAAAAATTTTATTGGTACATTTTAGACATATATAATGATAACATTGACCAAAAGGAATTTATACCTGTACATGATATATCTTGTTTCTTCTTTTTTTTTTGCCATTCCCTTCCCCACCCTTCAACCCCATATTCCCCTCCTTATTTACAAAAGCTTTGTTTTCATTTTTCCTTCCATTCTCTTTTTTTCTTGTCCTTTCCTTCCTTTTCCCCTTCCCTCTTTGTCCCCTTTCCCATTTGAATATTTTCTTTTGATTTTACAATATCTATTACACATCTTGATCCTTATTTACACTTTCTGTTTCTCACACAAGAGAAATGATGCAGTGTTTAAATACATATGCCTGATTTATTTCACTTAAGAGTATGTTCTCAAGGTGCACCTATTTAATTAGAAATGTCTCAAACTTATCCTTCTTTATGGCAGAGCACTACTCTATTGTATAACAAACCCACATCTTTATCCTTTCATTGGTTGATGGGCATGTTTCCAAGATTCAGCTATTACAAACTGTGCTGCTATAAATATGGGTGTGCATATGTTGCTGTGGTATGATGCTTTTAATTCTTTTGGGAAGATATCAAGAAGGGGAATAGCTGAGTCAAATGGAACCTCTAGTCCTAGTTTTTTGAGGAATCTCCACACTGATTTCCACAGTGGTTGCACCAGTCTACACTCCCACCAACAGTGGAGAAGGGCTTCTTATTCCCCACAGCACCACCATCATTTGTTATTGGTTGATTTTTTGATACTAGCCATTCTTTATGGAGTGAAATGGAATCTCAGAGTTGTTTTAATTAGCATTTCATGAATGACCCAGTGATATTGAACATTTTTCCATATATTTATTTGCTCTTTCTACTACTTCATCTGATTAGTGTCTATTCATTTCAGATACCTATTTTTGGATTGGACCTTTAAATTTAGGGGTCTGATTTTTTTGAGTTCTTTATGTATTCTGGATATTAGTCCTTTGTCTGAGGAACAGCTAGAAAAATTTTTTCCCCACACTGTGGGTTGTCTCTTCACTCTGTTAGTGAATTTTTTTGATATGCAAATGCTTTTTTTAATAATATGAGATCCCAGGTATTGATTCCTTGTGATATTTCCTATGTGATTGGGATTTTGTTCATAAACTCTTTGCCTACATCAATGTCTTCAAGAGTTCTACCTATTCTATCTTCCAGCAGATTTAGTGTTTCTGTTTTAATATTTAGATCTTTGATCCATTTTTATTTAAATTTAGTACATGGTGAGAGCTATAGGTCCAGTTTTACCTTAAGCATGTGGAAGGCCAGTTTTTCCAGCACCATTTATTAAAGAGGCTATCTTTCTTCCAGTGAAGGTCTTTGGCTCCTTTGACAAAGATAAGGTGGCTGAGTATGTTTGGGGTTATTTCTACATCTTCTGACCTGTTCCACTGATCATCAGGTCTGTTCTTTTGCCAGTATCCTGCTGTTTTTATCATGGTAGCTTTGTACTATAACATTAATTCAGGTATTGCAATGCCCCCTGCCTCTTTGTTGTCCAGAATTGCTTTTGCTATTCTAGGTCTCTTCTGACTTCAGATGAATTTTAGGATTGTTTTTCTTTTATTCTGGGATGTATGTTATTAGTATTTTGATTGGGTTTGAATTAAATCTGTGTAACAATTTTGGAAGTATTGCCATTTTCACTATATTGGCCCTGCCTACAAAAGAAAAAGGGATATCTTTCCTTTTTCTCATATTCTCTTCAATCACCTTTTTCAGAGTATTGTAGATTTCAAAGTAAAAGTTTTTTACTTCCTTTATAAGATTGATTCCTGCTGCTTTTAAAATTTCTACCCTGAGGATAAAATTGCCATAATGAGGGCATATTTACTTCATATAATTTTCTAGTTCAGGGGTCCATCCTGCAGATCTCAGCCCAAAGGAAGGGGCTTCTGGGCTGCTGTCCCTCCCTCTGCTCCTGGCCCAGAGGAAGAGGCTTCTGAGCCCCCGTCCCACCACTCCCAGCTCAGAGAAGGTGAGCTGCTAGGGTGCCAACAGCACCCCCACCACCTGGGTCAAAATGAGAAGACATGTAAACAAGTCTCAAAAACAGACTTCCAGATCAACTACAGCAACCTCAAAGGGAAATGAGATGGAGCACTCTGATACTCAACCACCTGGACTCCCTGGCAACAAAAGAGGATCTGGAAAACATGAAATCAGAAATAATTTCTCACAGAACAGCAGAGATTGTGCCCAAAGTGCAAGATATGATTAATAAATCTAGAGAGGAGCTGAGG
>NW_004624733.1:5065737-5112978 GCF_000247695.1 Heterocephalus glaber | reverse complement strand
CAGGGGAAGGGGGAAAAATAAGAACCAAGAGAGATTATGTAAAGGTGTAAATTTCCAATGATGAATGTCATTATATTGTACAACTAAAATGTACCAATGATTAAAATGAATAATTGATAATGCAAAATAGGAAGAAAAGGTCCAAAGGCATTGGGGAAGTGGGAGGTATAGGGGAAAGGAAAGAAGGAAAAGGAAAAATTATGAGAAATGGAAAAAAGGAAACAAAGTCTTTATAAATAGGGAAGGGTGGATGGGGTGAAGGAAGGGCAGAGAATGGGGAAAAAGTAAGAACCAAGATACATCATGTAAAGGTATATGTTCCCAATGATACATGTAAATGTATTGTATACCTAAAATGTGCCAATAAAAGAATTTAAGGAAAAAAATTTTTCTAGTTCATTTTATATTTTATTACATAACTACAAACATAGTTTATATGGTTAAAGTTGGCAAATTAATAGTTCCACAGTTTGTAATTTTCTAGGATGTTTGATGCTATTGTTATTGCCAATTATACTACTTTAGCCAAGTTGACATAATTTTTCTAAGTTATTCTTCCTAGTATGCCAGGATCATAAACTGAGATTGGTTAAGGGTCATAAACAACACTGCTTTGGCCAGTGCCAAAGATCCCCGACTAGACCAAATGGTAGCAACTTCTCATTACCAATAAAAGGAATAGATAGGTTCTTGTTACAGTCTCAAAACCCCAAAGCCAGCTATACCTAGAAGACATCTCTCAGAAGTAGTCATTTCCTAAAGATTCTAAACACTAGCAATAAAGCTGCCTACCATAAGCAATTTACAAACATCAACCCAAGAATTAAACTAAAAAAAAAAAAAATAGAAAATGAGAAGACTTGGAAGTAAGATGCAACCTCAGATTTCTAGCTCACCAAAGGCAAAGCTAGGGATCAAGGAGGTAGAGCAAATTGAAGCCAGCCACCTGGACTCTGAAGTGGTTATAGCAGAAGGAACAGAGCAGATTAATGAGGCTCTATAAAAGAATCAAATCAGAAATAATTTCTCAGATAACTGCATAGATGGTAATCATAATGAAAGACATAATGAGTGACTTTGAGCAAATACAAATAAAAAAACTAGAGTAGCTTAGGAAAATGATGGAAACTATGAACACCCAACATAGGAAAGAAATGAAACCCATGAAACAGATTCAAACAAATACACAGGAGATTAAAAATTCCATTGAAAATATACAGTACAGAATGAGCCAATGTGAGAACAGAATGTTGGACAGAGAAAACAGGATTGCAGTTAGTGATTATGAAAAGAAAGATTTCTTATAAATAGCAAGGGACCATGAAAAATCAATCCAACAGCTCCTAGAGGATGCAAAGAAGAATAACATAAGATTGATTGTAATCAATGAAAAAGCAGAAGATAGCACAAAAGGCTTAAAACTCATGTTCACAGAAATAATGGCAGAAAATTTTCCAACATGGAAAAAGAATTTGACATGCAGATAAATGAGGCATACAGAATTCCAACTAGTCATGATCAAAATTGAATATAAGAACAGAATATTAAAAGCTGAAAGAGAAAAGAAACAAATCACCTATAAAGGAAAGCCCCTCAGAATCACAGCAGACTTCTCAACACAAGCCCTCAAGTAAGGAAGGCTTGGAGTAAAGTATATCAAGCCCTAAAAGAAAACAACTTCCATCCCAGATTGATGTATCCCACAAAACTATTTTTCAAAATTGATGGAGAAATAAGATACTTTCATGACAAAGAACACATGAAGAAATTCATGACAACCAAACCAGCTCCAAAATGTTCCAAAGAACATTCTCAAAAGAGATAACAAGGACTACAACTCCACAAACCCTAAGAGAATGAATCCACCAGACAAGGCAAGTAATTAAAGAGGGGGAGGAAAACAGGGAACCAAGAACAGGAAAATAACATGACAAGGATAAGTCAATACATATCAGTTATAACCATCCATTTAAATGGTCTCAATTCACCAATCAAAAGAAACAGACTGGCAGAATTGATCAAGAAGCAAGATCGAACAATATCCTGCAGACGAGAAACACAATTAATTCAAAAAGAAATTCATAGATGTTAAGTCAGAGGATGGAAAACAATACTCCACATGACAGGAACCCAGAAAACAGCAGGCATAGCTATTCTATTTCCAGACCAAGTGGATTTCAAGCCGAGACTGATTAAGAGAGGCTAAGAAGGCCACTACATCCTTATAAATGAAATAATTCAAGAGGAAAAGCTAATAATCATAAATATATATGCACCACATACTGGCACACCCAACTTTATAAAACAAATATTAATGGACATGAAAAATCAAATAAGCACTATTACAATTGTAATGGAGGACCTCAATCCCTCAGTTTCACAAATAGACAGATCAATTAGACAAAAAAAATCAGCAAAGAAATATCAGAACTGAACTAAAGCTATGAACAAATGGACTTAGTGGATGTTTACAGTGTTCCACCCCACAACATCAGAATAAACATTCTTCTCAGCTCCATATGGGGATGTTCTCCAAAACAGAACACAAAGTAGCTCATAGGACATGCTTAAGTAAATGTAAAGGAATTGAAATTATCTATTGCATATTATCAGACTATAGTGCAATGAAATTGGTTAAATGGTAAAAGAAGCCCCCAAAACTTCATAAATATATGGAAATTAAATACACCCTCCTGAACAACAAATGGGTCACAGATAAAATTTAAAAGGAAATTAGACAGTTTCTACAATTAAATGATAATGCCAATACAACGTGCTGGAACTTATGGAATGGAATGAAAGCAGTCCTATGAGGGAAATTTATAGTGGTGAATTCTCATATCAGAAGAACAGAGTGAGCTCAAATAAACAACCTAATACTGAAGCTCAGTCTTCTAGAACAAGAACAAGTCAAGCCCAATGGTCATACAAGGGAGGAAATAAAGATCAGAGTAGAAAATAATGCAATTGAGACTAAGAAAACAATACAAAGTGTCAAAGAATTGGTTCTTCGAAAGATTAAATCAGGTCAACAAACCCTTAGCCAACCTTATTAAAAAAAGGAAAGAAAAGACTCAAATCTATGGAATTAGGAATGAAAAGGGTGATATCACAATGGATCCTGCAGAAATCCAGATCAAAATTTGATTCTAATAAGATGGGAAACAGAGTAAATGGATAGATTATAGATACACATGAATTGCCAAAGCTGAATCAAGAAGATATAGAAATTCTAAATAACCCAGTATCAGTCAATGAAATCGAAAATGTAATTAAAAGCCTACCAACAAAGAAAAGCCCAGGTCCTCATGGATTCACTGCTGAAATCTACAAGAAATTTAGAGAAGACCTAATGCTGCTACTTCTGAAATTCTTTAATGAAATTGAAAGGGAAGCAATAGTCCCAAATTCATTCCTGGAAGCAATCATTACCCTGATACCAAAACCAGAGAAGGATCCAACTGAAAAAGAGAACTACAGGCCAATCTTCTCAATGAGCATAGATATAAAAATCCTCAAAAAGATACTGGCAAACAGAATGCAGCAAATCATCAAGAAGGTTATACACCATGACCAAGTAGGATTCATCCCAAGGATGCAGGGATGGTTCAACAGATACAAATCAATAAAAATAATACACCATGTTTACTTTTTTCTTTTCATTGTAAACAATGCACTGTTTGTATCACTCAGCTTCTTGTTGTTAGGACAAAATACCTGACATACACAATTTCAGGCATGGAGATTTCATTGTACATAACTCTTTGTGCACTTTGCAAGAATAACTTCCCTGTGCCTTATTTGGGCATTTTATGTACTTTGTAAAAACTTTATTTCCAACATGATTTTTCAGCCAAGATGATTTTTAATATGTAAATTCAAATGTATCACTTCTCTGCCTGAAACTCTTCACTGACTTTCAGCAGAACTTAGATAATATCCCAAGTCCCTAACATGGCCCACAGAGCACTGCCCAGTCTACCCTCTGTACCTCTTCAGCTTCATCTTGGGACACCCAAGCCATCCATCACTTACTGACTGTGGGCTGCCTGGGTCTTCAGTTATTTATTGTGCACATCTTCACTTTGCCTCCCCAACTTTGACTTCCCAACTCCTCATGCACCTTTGGTACTTCTTTTATTAGTTCTCCTTTTCATAATTAGGTCTTTTCATAATTTTAAGAGTGCATGCATTTATTTATTTATTCCACAGATTTGTTGATATTCAGCCACCTATATAATCTCTATTGTGAGAATGCAAGTTCTTTAAAGTTTTTCCCACTATATCTTCAGCCTCTAGTACACAGTAGGTGCTTAATAAAGAGTAATAGTAATAAAACAGACCCTTGCATGCCACAATACTGCTCAAAGTGCTGTATCTATGAACACATTTATTTAATCCTTATTATAGTCCTATGAATTGGTACTATGATGGTCCTTATATTACAGATATGGAAATGGAAACATACATAAACTTTCACAAGCTATAGAGATTGTCAAAGTACCTATCCAAGGTTATAGAGCCAGTAAATGGCAAAACCAGGCCTGGATTGGTTGATTGTGGTGCTGTGGAATGAACCTAGAACCTTCACATTGAGATACATCCCCACCTCTTTTTAAATTTTGTATTTTGATTACAAGTCATGCTAAGTTGATCAGGCTGGACTTGAACTTGTGATCATTCTGCTTCAGCCTCCAAAAGTGCTGGGATTATAGGTGTGGCCACCATGTTCTGCTCAGTAACAGTACTTAAATATAAGTAGTTTGAGTTCAAAATCCATGTTTTAAACTGGTACAGGAATATCTCATTTTCAATATGAAAACAATAATGTATTCCAGTAAAGTGAGCATGGTGGTGTATGGATGCAATCACAGCACTCTGGGAGGCTGAGGCAGGATAGCCAGTTCAAGCTCAGCCTGGGCAACTTAATGAGATCCTGTCTCAAAAAAAAAAACAAAAAAAACAGCTAGGGATGTGGCTCAATGAAGGCCCTCTGTTCAGTCCCTATTCTTGAAGAAACAGAAACAAAACAAAAAACCTCAGAACACCCCCCCAAAAAAGTGCAGCAGCAACTATGCAACATCTGCATTGTGTCCAAATTATAATTTATTGCTATAAGACATATTTGCTCTGTTTGGGCTTACTTTTAAAATATTTTATCACTAATTACTAGCTTCAAGATGCTACCAAATGCAAAAGCAGTGAAGATATCAAATAGTTCTCTGAATCTGCTTATTATGGAAAAAAATGTTTTTAAAAATTAAAAGATATAAGAAAAAGATGATTGTAGTATCAATTTGTAATGCCAAATTTTCCTGCAAAGAGCTTGTATTAGTTTTTTCTTCTTCATAGTTCACATTTTTATCATTCTGGTATGTGTTTCACATGAGGAAGGCAGTCTTTGGTTAAATAAATATGGAACATCTGATAAGTGCTTGATTATAAAGCACACAGTTAGTGCTTGTTTTGTTAAGAACTTTCTATTTTGTTGCAGAATTCCAAGAGATAGGTGTGACCAAATGGGAGTCAGGAGGATTTATTTATGGTGTATGCACCCACCCAGCAGACTCTGTCCAAAATGGCTGAGCATGCAACAAAGAGAAGTTTCCGTTTTTATACATTTTGTCAAAGGGGGTGGTTTTTCTAGTGAGTTTACAGCAAGTGAGTTTACAGGAACAGGACAAGGGCAGACAGTTTTGTAACTTTGCCTTAAAAGAAGACAGTATCTAATGAATCAGATGAGAACAGAGTGTCATAAACATTTATAGGACATAGTTGTTAATTTTATCTGTACCAGAACAAGGAGTCACAACTACAGGAGAGAGGAGAGTGATGGGGGGGGGAGGGAACTGCCCATGGCTGGGAAGGACTTGTTTTTCTTTAAGTCCTGCTTTAATTTAACAAACTTTGCACAAATTTTTACAAAATTGTATGTGCGTACAAGTTGTGTGTGTGTGTGTGTGTGTGTGTGTCTAATACATTTTTCCAATAAGGAAAGAGAGTCAGAGATTTGGTGGGTTTTCCAGGGTTAAACAGGAGATTCTGACTTTAGCCTGTCCTACATATGTACAGTATGTAAGGTGCATGAGGCAATTAGAGGGCTCTACCTACCCAGCAGTTACTATGTCATTAGTTATGTGTTACTTGCTGGGCTTGATAATAAGGAAATATAATACTTGGTTTTTACCTTTAAGGGAACATATAATTCAGTTATATATGTCAGAGCAACACTTATAACTTAGAGGGAACATTGTAAAAACAAGTGATTTAGTGCTGAAGTATGTGGTACAGACCACAAGTAACATTATCAATAGTACACTTTGTGTGTCATTATATGCAGCACACTAAGTCCTTAGGAAAACCAAGGAGGAAGAAATAAAATGTATGTAATCAAGAAAGGAATAAGCAGACAGAGGCCAACAAGCATGCAAAGTCAGGATCTGATTAATGTGAAGAATGTCTAGAATTTATCTAGATTTGGGAGCATGAGTGGCATCTACAACTCTCCTTCCTAATGTGTGTCTATTGGGAGTATCATCATTGATGCTGTTTATCTGCATGTCTCATAGATGAGGAAGAAATCTGTAACTTCCCATTCCCAAATAAAACACAAGGAAGTTGTAAGTGGATTTTACCAGGGGTACAGAGCTCTTCAGGAGGTGGAGCACGGTGGAAAGTCCTTAGGTCATTTGGGGACACTCTTGAAAAGCACTGCAGGGGGCCCTTCATCCTCTCTCTGTCCAGTTTTAGTATATGTGCTGCTGAAGTGAGCACTCTGTCCAGTTTGTAATGTGACCCTTTGTTGCTACACCCAGCACCATCATGGCCTGTCACCTACCTGGGAGGACAAACCAACAGGGCTGCCATAGCCTGGACTAGAACCTTCAAAATTATGAGCCGAATAAACTTTTCTTTTTATTAAAAATTAGAATTTACAGGGCTGGGGATTTAGCTCAGCAGCACCATGCCTGCCTTGCAAGTGCAAGGATCCCAGTAACAACAACAACAAAAGAATTTACATGGATTAGAACCTGGTTCTTCCAACAAAGGCCACAAGATATGTGAAAGTATAGGGTCAAGGATGAATGAAACCTATTCTGGAGACTGATAATGTTTTTTTCATTATGAAAAATGATCTCACAAATAAAATCACCCTGCTCTATCAGAAAATTTAATAGATAGCTCCAAGTAATTAATGAAAGACCATGTAATTGCTGTGTGGCAAAGCAATTAGGAATCATATAGTAGTAGTCACTAATAAGATGACTTAAACTCATTTTCAAGGATGAGAAGACCTGAACTCTGAAGGATTTCTTGGTATGATCCCACTTGGTCTCTATAACATCTTGAGGGCACTGCTACCCTAAAGTGGATGACACATAGTTATCGTGGGAGGGCTTACATAAATTAAGCCTACACATTTGCCCTTAAGAAAGTAAAATAAACACTTTGCTCTGAAACCTAAAAGAATTTTTCCAAACCTTAACTCTATATGTCTAGTTATATACACAAACACAGAATCCTGAAAGATGGACTCTTTAAACAGAAACAGAGCGAACCACTCTGCTTTAAGAAGTTGATTTTTTTTCAGAACTTAGGTAAAACATGTATTATAGAGTCCATAGTTTAGGACTAGTGTCCTTCAGACTCTCAGGTGTACCACAATGTGTCAGAAGAAACCTCTGAGTGCTCCCTTTTGACAGCTTGGGAGAGGACACCTTTTTAATGTGCTGTTACAGGACTGAAATAATTTTCTTAAGTGTATATGTAAAGTGAGGGTGATGATATAGGCTACTTCTTAAGATTGGTACAAATTAGAGAATTTATCACATAGTGGCTTCCGCAATGATCACAAATACTAGATATCAGCTAAAAGATTATTGTTTTTATTTTCATTTTTCAGTCCGAATTAAAGACATTAAAAAAAAATAATCCCCTAGGGAAAAAGAAAGTGTAATATTCACTGAGTGCCTAGTATGTGTTCAGTGGCTTAAGTGTTTTTATAGATAGCATCTCTCTTTTTTTTTTTGGCTGAAGATCAATGCTTTATGCAAACACTAAGCTTATGTTTATTACTCATGTAATCTAAAGGATCTTTCACAAAATAAGGAGACATTTTGTAAACATTAAAATGTACTCATCAATTTTTACTATCATTTTAACCCTAACTTAAAATAATGGGTTTTGATCTAATGGGTTACAGATTTGCGAATAGAAAACACCAAACTTTTCAAATCTTCGAGGTTGGTGACAAACCTTAAATTTGCTGTTATGACCTTTGCTTGTATAAATATAGGAATGTTATTTTGGCAATCTCTAAAATGATATTTTTAAGCAAGATTTTAGGCTGTTGCTCTTCAGGGAAAGACTTGCTTTTTACTTGTGTTGGAAATTGTAGTTTTCTGATGGCTTTCTGTGATTAGCACTTGTTGGACACTTAAATTATTTCTTATCAGGAAGATATAATTGCATCTCTTCTGTTACGTGTCTTCAGGTGTATCTCTGAATGGCCACCTAAGAAAGCATTTAGGAGAAACACTTGTTAATGGATTTTTTTTCTTATCCCAGGTTTACTTTTAATGCAACAATAATCACACATAGTTCCAAAGTGCTTTTTAATCCTCAAATACAGCAGAATTCTTTACAAACTATAATTCTGAAATAATTTGTCCCATCTCACCACGCAGGAAGCTCACTCTGGAGCAGACTGGGCATGTCAGTAAGAGCAGGTGGGATATGGAGAGGACTTCAGGCTGCAGAAAGGCAACAGGGCCACAGAATTGTGGGGAGCACTTGCCCCCTACTTCAAGCTTAACATAAATAAGAATGTCAGGAATGAACCATTTTGTGGTGGGACTCAATTCATGCTTTAATTCCGCTTTCTTCTGTTCCATACTTATGAAGAATCTTTGAAGTGGAAGCCAGGTTTTAGTTGCTGAGAGGAATAAAATTTGGGCGGAAGAAAAATCAGTGAAACTACTGGCTTTGGATTAGAAACATAGCTATGCTTTGTTGTTTTCAATGTTTTGGTGAAGGATGTATATCTTTTTTCCTTTTCTCTCCTGATTTCCCAAACAATAAATTACTTTATCTGTTTTTTAAATATTGTAAATATGAAGTAATGTACCATGTACCATTCTGTTTGTGTTTGAGACTTATCCAAGTTTTGGATGCAGTAATAGTTCATGTATTTATACTGTTACTATTATTATATTGTATCTCAGCACAACTTATTTTATACACACATATATTTAGCCTCTCAACACCTAAAGGTCTATATAAAGTATAACAACACTGAAATATATGAAATAATTTTATTTATTTATTTTTTGATATCCTTTTATTGGTACATTTTAGGTGTACAATATAATGACATTCATCATTGGAGATATGCACCTTTACATACTCTCTTGGTTCTTATTTTTTCCCCCTTCCCCTGCCCTCCCTTCACCCCCTCCCTCCCTCCCTATTTACAAAGACTTTGTTTCCATTTTTTCCTTTTCTCATATTAATTCCATTCCCTTCTTTCCTTTCCCCATCCCTCCCACTTCGCCTTCCCCTTTGTCCCTTTTCTTCCTATTTCACATTATCTATTATACCTTTTAGTCCTTATTTATACTTTCAGTTTCTCACACTAGAGAAACTATTCGACATTTACATGTGTGTCCTGTTTATTTCACTTAAGATTATTGCCTCAATGTGCATCCATTTAGCAATAGTTGTCTCTAATTTCTCATTTTTGATGGCTGAGTAGTATTCTGTTTTATAAAAAACCCACACATTTTCTTGATTCAGTCTCCAGTTGATGGACATTTGAGCTGCTTCCAAGTTTTAGCTATTACAAACTGTGTTGCTGTAAACATGGGCACACATATATCACTGTGGTATGATTCTTTTAATTTTGGGGGGAAGATACACAGCAGGGGAATACCTGGGTCAAATGAGACTTCCAGTTCTAGTTCTTTGAAGTATCTCCATACTGATTTCCACAGTGGTTGCACCAGTCTACACTTCTACCAGCAGTGGAGCAGGGTTCCTCTTTCCCCACAGCCCCGCCAGCATTTGTTGGTTGATTTCATGATAGCAGCCATTCTTTCTGTAGTGAGGTGGAATCTCAGCGTTTTCATTTGCACGTATGAAATAATTTTAAAGATCAACACTAACAGTTTTTAAAATAAATGTTATATATTGCAAATACCTGCAACTTAGTCATTTTATAATCAGATTAGACAGGGGATTACATAAAAAGATTTTTTCTTTACATTTTATGATTTTATGTGCATGAGAAGATATAGAGGAATTAGTCTTTCACAGGTAAAATTATCCAGTTATGCCTTATATGACTACTTCATGTAAGTTGTGTGCCATTTCTAAGTTCCTCATTTTTCCCATATACCACAAGTGTACGTTTGAAAAGGAATGTAGGATGTTAACAATAGTAACACAAAAATAACAGTGTAACACCCCAAGCAACTATTTGCTTAGGAAACAATCAGTAAATAGAATAAAAATTTATGACTGGTATAGCTCAGAAAACAGTAAAACTACAAGGTAGTAATATCATTGTATTGAGAAAAGTCAGAATTATATCTTAACAAGTAGTCAAAATATGTCTTTCATTTTAGAAACACTTTATTTTCATATTCACAGAGACTTTTGGGTGTGGTTTAAAGATGCTTCATATTATTTTCCATGCTGCTAAATTACTACCCTTTGTAAACTCTGCCTGTATAGTTGTCTTCTGAATGTTCATTTGAAGTCAGCCCAAATTAAGTCAAGAAGATGGCTATGCTGAACTTTACACATTAGTAAAATGAAAAATGACTATTAAGTTTTTTTTGGTACCAGGGATCAAACTCGGGTCCTTGCGCTTAAGCAGCAGGAGGCGAAACCACTGAGCTAAATCCCCGGCACACTATTAATTATTTTTAACAGAAGTTCAAATGTGAATAAACACAAAGAAGTTTATAGTGACAGCTCAGTGGATTATCACTACGTGAACATGTTTGTGTAATTACAAAAGAGGTCAAGAAGTAGAATATTGGAAGGTGTGGTGGCACAAGCCTATATTTCTAGCACTCAGGAGGCTGAGGTAGGAGGATTGCTGCAAGTTTCGGGACAGCCTGGGCTACATACTCAGTTCAAGTCCAGCCTGAAATACAGAGAGAGACCCTATCTCAAAAAACAAGCAAACAAAACCTAGAATATTACTAACAACCTAGAACTTCTCATATTCTCCCAATGACTCTCTTTCCTCCTCTACTCCTAATTGCCAACCACATAAATTATTTTTGCCTGCTTTTAAAATTTTATAAAAATGGAGCCAGGTACTACTTTGAGTTAGCGACCAGGTTTGGAGTGAGCTGCATTAAAGTACTTACGCTGTTGAATAATTCTGTATGAAAATGCCACAGATTGTTTTCCTCTTCTCTTGATGTTTAAGTTGTTTTCAGTTTGGCCTTGTTATCAATATTGTTGTTATAATATTTCTTGTACCTCTCTTTTGGCATACAGTTATCTGCATTACCCTAGGAGTGAAGGTAATGAAAAGGAGCCAAGTTCTGACGTATCGTGAAGTACTAAGAAGAGAGAAAAAGAAAGAAGCCTAAAGACACCTAGGAACAACCTAATATCTAGATCTTTGGAGGAATAGGAATTATCACCAAAGGCAACTAAATGTAGTGACCTAGCAAATTGAAAGAAAAGAAGAGGTGTTTCCCTGGAGGTCAACAGATAAAAATATTTGACAAGGAAAGGAGCAAGCAACTGTGCCAATTCTTGATAAAAGCTCAAGTAAATGAAGACTGAAAATTAGACATAGAATTTGTAAGACAGAGAGGGTTAGTGGTATCAACAATGGTCCAGTGAGGATCAGATTTTGTTTAGAGTGGGCTGAAAAGAGAATGTGAAATGAAGACATGAAGATTCTCAAGCATAGGCAACTCTTTCATGAAGCTTTGAAGTAAAGAGAGATAGCAAAATGAGGCAATAGATGGAAAGAGTCATAAGGTCTATGTACTTTTTTGAAATGGGAGAAATAGCAAAATGTTTGTGTGCTGATGAGGTGATACAGGGGAGAAGATTCCAAGAAACTTAATGAAAGGAAACAAAATACAGATTTTTAAGAAAAACAGAATTAAGAAAGTTTGTTTAATTGCAATGGACACTAGCTAAAAGAAAATGATACATGAAGCTTTTACTATCTGAAATTAAGAGAATAATACTTTTAAATGGATCTGGCATTCCCTTAATGGCTATATTTGCACATGTATATAAAAATGCAAAACATTTAGACATTCATGACCAAAAGATTCTATACTCTAGTGTAAACAGTTACTCACATTGCCCCTGATTTATTTTTTACAAAAGTCACCTGTAAAACCAAAATGTTTTCCAAGTAGCAGGATCACTGCAATGAATGTTCTACGAAACCAATCAGTAAAAGGAAGCGCTTTCAACCAGCCTTTCAGTATCAAGGAACTTGCACAACTGTGGAAGTTTAACAAAATTCTTTCCTAATTGCTTTTTCAGAGACACACTTGAAGGAATTTATGTGTCAACGTGCACTTATTTCTATTTTTCTCTACCTTAGTTCTGCAATTTTTTATGTTTCTACATAGAATAGTAGATTTTTTTGGTGACTTTAAAAGTTTGTCCATTAGCAAATTTCTACTTCTTTTGGGTTTGTTGATAAGCTAGGAAAGGAACAGTATAAGCAATGAGGGCTAGTTCTTGTTCCATAAATAAAAACAAAAGGTTTAATTTTGTAAAAAAATCTTGAAGAAGTATACAAAGCAAAAGGCTTTTTCCCAGAAGTACAGCATATGTGAGTAGGTGATCATTTCAAAAATTTCTCAATGAACATGAGCTATTAGACACATTTTATAGATTACTTCTTTAAAGAAAATAGTTTTTCTAAATGTTTTATTCCTTACAATTTTTCATTTGTAATTTTACTCCTTACGTGCTTGGCATAGCAAATATAATTCTTGAACTTTATGTTTTTAAGTAGTAGTTTGTATTGTGCAGTACTTTTCAAGGTTCAAAGCATTTTTAATCTTTTGTCTCATTTGAACTTCCCTGTGACATGGCCATGCCACCTGAATCTTTACAAAGCCCACTGAGGTCTGGACAGGGTAAGTGACTCAGTCAGCAGCTAACCTGGGACTAAAGCCCTGAGTTCTCTGGCTGCAGACCTCATGAGTCTTCTGTTACGCAGAATTACTTCCCAGGGCACACTCACTTCCATTCACAGCCATCAGATCTTGTGTTGCCATTTGCAACTGCTAGGCCAGCTTTGGTAAAATTATCTTAAAATTTTATTTCTCTGGAAATTTAAAAAAATTTTCCCAGGGGCCGGGGATTTAGCTGAGTGGTTTCGCCACCTGCCGCACAAGTGCAAGGTCCTGAGTTTGATCCCCGGTACCAAAAGAATTTTTGTCCCTGTTAACATCCTCTCTCCCCTCCCCTCCCCTCCTCGCTGCTTCTCTCCTCTTCTCTCTGCAGTGCAGATCAAGCCCGGTCCCTTGTGAGTGCCAGGCAAGTGCTTTGGTACTCAGCTTTAACCCTAGTTCCACAACATTCTTGTCAACAATCTGTTTAATAATATTTGGTATAGATTTAATATGAGCCAGTTGTAGTTCTATCTTCTGGATGCAACATGGAGAGAAGAAAAGATAGAATTTCAATTCTCAAGGAATTTGCAATTCAACTGTAGAATGTTTTCGTCAATTTTTCTCCCTTGAAAGAAAACATATAAAAACCATCTCTTTTCACCAGTCCTGCTCAATTGATATTTGGTACTCAAATAAACTGTTTAGTGATAGGTGATATTAATTGTCAGGTTGGTAGTGAATTTCTTGTAAGAACTATCTCATAATTCATAGAAGAAAGCATTTTAATCACCACCACATTTCCAAATTGTGTAACTCAGTCATAGAAAGAGAGCTCAGATAATCTACTTAAGAAGTATCAGAATTAGACTTTGAGCCTAGGATGCCTGCTTCCTTATCTTTGATTGAATCAGTGTGCCATTCTTTGAACTGAAAGACAGTTGGAATTCATCCTTGTCAACTATATGAAGGCAGCTGTGATTTCCTTAAGAAAGTTGGGGAACACCTGCCCCGCAAGCGCAAGGACCCGAGTTTGATCCCTGGTACCAAAATAAAAAAGAAAGAAAGTTGGGGAAGAAAAAGTAGGCAATGTGAATGTGACAGAAAGTCCCTGCCTCCTTGTGTTTCTACAATTGTAAAATAACTCCATGGTTTAGACATTTCAGGAAGTATTCCAAAAGACAGGGACAATCCATTGAAAAGCTCTAAAAACTGAAAATAACTCCATATTTTGAAATTCCAATCTATTTATGGCAGGAAACTCTGTGACTAATATAGCTGAAAATTGCGAATAACTCTGTAGTTTTCATAGTTACACATAGATGTGACCCAAATTCTTTTTGTGGTTGACCAGTTTTCATTTGTCAAATTCTACCTCTACTTTTTTCCTTTGCAACATATTAAAGAAGAAGACAATGAATACATACGCTTTTTCATGGTAGATGGGGAGTATGGCTTTGGTGAATTGTCTACAGAACTTTGTCCGTATAATGTCATTCAGTTTTTGGTTGTTACAAAACAAGGGGCTAATTGGCCTTCAGTGGTACATTATCTAATAAATCCCTTTAAAAGGACACTTTTTCATGGAAAGTCAGCTACACTTTAAATGCTTCGTAAATCATGGAGAGTAAAGTTTGGTGCATTTGAAGCTCTTCAGAAAAAGTTCAGTGCCATTTCTATTTGCTAAGATCTTATTTAGGATGAATTGGCCAAAACCAAGTATGAATTTGAAGAGTTTTAATAACACAACTAACCAATATTGTTGTATTTCTCTATTTTGCCTCAATGCCTGGGGACTGTATATTTTTCTTTTATGAGCATAGGTTATATACAGAATTTAGTTATATATTTGGCCTGTAAAAAGCTTTAGAATTTTCCCCAAATTAGACCCCTGTAGGAAAAATTCTCTGATCAAAAGACCAAAATACTGGATTTCAGTGGCAAAATAAAGAATGAAACCCACTTTGAATCTGTAAAAGGAAAAACTCTTGTAAATGGTCCTTGAATCATGAGGAAATAAAAAAGTGAAATCCCCAATGTTTTCACAATTAATGTAAATGAACTCTCTTCATTGAGAAATGTCTGCAATATGAGTACAGCTCTGGTCAGGGCAAATTCATGACTTTAAACTTTTTAATTATCTTAATACAAATGAGTCAAGCACTTAAATTATGAAACTAAAAAAAGAATAGCAAAAGTAAATCACAAGTGAAGAAAGCAAGAAATTAATAAATATGAGGCAGAAATTGCTATTTTTTTTACAGCTTACCCACAAAACTAACAAGACTAACAAAAGGACTGAACATAATAAAACCAAAACTGTGGATCTTTCTACAATGGCAATTAATGGATAGGCCTGCCAGATAAAATGCCATATTCCCAAGTTAAATTTAAGCTTCAGGTTTAAAAAATATAAATACTTGTTTAGTGTAAGTACAACCTATTGTTGAGACATACTTAACAAAATTACTATTCATTTTTTATCTGAAATTCAAGTTGAACTATGTGTTTGACATTGGTGTTCTTTGCTAATTCTGGCAATGCTACTAATAGAGAAGATCTTAAAAGTTTGAAAACCTAGATGAACAAATCTAGATGAATTTGTAAGAAAATACAAATTATACAAATTGCTTCAAAACAGTGACAAAAAGTGAATGACGAATTAAGTACTGATGATACAAAAAATTTGTCAATTATCTATTGTAAAAAAGGTACCAGGAATTCTGCTTGCATCAGTGGAGGAGTAGCAGGAACCAGATTTAACCTTCAGCATTAAAGTGATAGAATATACAGAACAGCTATTTTTAGATTTGGACAATAGGTGGTGCACACTGTGGTCCCTGAGAGAAGGGAGTGGATGAGGTGAGCCCTAAGATCTTCTTGACTTGATGCTGGAGGCGGTTTGCAGCTATAGGTACAGGAAAAGAAACCTACAGAAAGCCTTACTGTGGTGTGCAGGTGAGGACTGAAGTTAGGGGAGGCAGAAAACAGACAGAACTGCAGCTTAACCACAGTCAGAGCAGGAAAAAAAAACACAAAACACTGTGTGTATGAGTACTCTTCCTTATGACCATAGGTTCAGGAATCTTAAGTGGTACATTTTACAGTTATATAAAGAAGTAATTCAAGCTCCAATGGAACTTATTTAGGAGTGCGAGAATGCGTTAAATTACTTTAACAAATAAGGGATGTATTCAAAGAATACAAGGATAGTACATTAATGAGTCTCGTTTTAGGAGCTATTCTTAGTGAACGTACAAAAACAAAGAAAAAGAAAATTCCTAAATATGAAAAAAATCCTTAGAAATAAGCAATAAAGATCATAGTAAATAATATATATATATTCCCATTAAATTCAGGGAAAAGTAGATGTTATTGTCATTGTTTCACTTTGGTTTGAAAATTCTTCAAATCTTAATGCACTAAGACAATAGATAATGACATCTCTATTACAAAATACACAATTATTATATGCAGAAAAAATGACAACAAGCCTGAAAATCAAATAAATCTAAATGTTAACTTATTCAAACAGATAATGGAGTTTATAAAAGTGTTCGGAAGCAAGGTAAATATATACACTGTTATGTGAGTAATTAATACTTAACATTAATTCTTAAAACTCAAACAATAGCAACAGAAACTAAGAAAAATCTCAGACTACGGAGCATGTCTCAACCAATATAACAAGAACTGTATTAAGTCTTCATGAAGTCACTATGATATTTTGCCTGAATAAACATAGTAGTTAGGGTGTGGGGATTTAGCTCAGTGGTTTTTTTCGCCTGCCTGGCAAGCACAAGGTCCCGTGTTTGATGCCTGGTACCAAAAAAAAAAGTAGCAGTTAGGATAATGTCCTCAAGTTCATATACAAGTCTTCTGAAACTTCCTTATAACCCTAATGTTGTATTGGTGGAAAGTCAGTGGGAGAAAGCTTGCCAGGTTTTTGGGTATCTTTTACTTTTATCTTTTTAAAAAGTGTATCTAAAAGACTATGTATACAAAGTTACCAAAAAATATTTTAAAAGGGAATTTATTGTGGAGATACTTTTTTTCTTTTTAATTCTTTTACTGGTACATTTTAGGTATACAATACATTTACATTTATCATTGGGTGCTTGTACTTGTACATGATGTATCTTAGTTCTTATTTTTTCTCCAGTTACCTGTGCGCCCTTCACCCCCTCCACCCTTCCCTATCTACATAGATTTCGTTTCCATTTTTTTTCTTTTCTCATAATTTTTCCTTTCCCTTCTTCCCTTTCCTCTTCCCCTCCCACCACCAGTACAACTTTGGACCTTTTCCTATTTCAAATTATGAATTATTCATTTTAATCATTTTAATCCTTATTTACACTTTCAGTTTCTCACACTAGAGAAACTATTCAGTATTTACACATGTGTGTCCTATTTATTTCACTTAAGAGTATGGCCTCAATATGCATCCATTTAGCTATAAATGTCTCTAGTTTCTCATTCTTTATGGCTGAGAAGTATTCCATTTTATTACAAAAACACATCTTCTTTATCCAGTTTCCAGTTGATGAGCCCTTGGGCTGTTTCCAAGCTTTAGCTATTACAAACTGTGCTGCTATAAACATGGGTGCACATATATTGCTGTGGTAAGGTTCTTTTAATTCTTTGGGAAAGATACCCATCAGGGAAATAGCTGGGTCAAATGGGACCTCCAGCCCTAGTTCTTTGAGGTATCTCCATACGGATTTCCACAGTGGTTGCACCAGTCTGCACTCCCACCAGCAATGGAGAAGGGTTCCTTTCTCTCCACACCCCCACCAGCATTTGTTATTGGTTGATTTCTTGATAGCAGCCATTCTTTCTGGGGTGAGGTGGAATCTCAGTGTTGTTTTAATCTGCATTTCTCAAATGACCAGTGATGTTGAACATTTTTTCATTTGCTTATTTGCTGCTTTTACATCTTTGTGTGAGAAATGTCTATTCACTTCAGATGCCCAGTTTTGAATAGGGTCTTTGAATTTGGGGGGTCTGATTTTTTTCAATTCTTTATATATTCCCAATAGTAGACCTTTGTCTGAGTTACAGCTGCTAAAATTTTTTCTCATTGTAGATTGTCTCTTAGCTCTGTTGGTGGTTTCTCTTGCAGTGCAGAAGATTTTTAATGAGATCCCAGTTGTTGATTCTTTGCGCTAGTTCCCGTGCTACTGAAGTTTTGCTCATAAAGTCTTTTCCTATGCCAATGTCTATTGTGGAGATACTTAACATACCAGATATTAAGAAGTCCTCTAACAATATAATGAAAAATATTATGACATTATCATATTATGAATAAATCAATCAATGAAACAGTGAAAAGGGTCCATTAAGGTATTTAAAATAAAGATAGCATCTATGGAGCAGGAATGGATTTTATAATGAATGATGTTAGGACAACTGTATTCTCTTTGAAAATGAAAAGTTAGGGGCTAGGATTGTTCCTCAGAGCAAGTGTGAGGCCTGTGTTCAATCCTTGGCACCAAATAGCTCTTTGTACCCTACTAATCTAGAAGAAAAAGCTAGACCAGTACAAAGGCACATGGATGCTTTGGTCACCGGCTTCTCCTTGGCCTTGATTTCCACACACCCTAGAGGAATTTAGGAGCTCCTTCTCTTCTATAGGTCCCCTTGCACCTCACATGTCCTTTCCATGAACTCAGCCCCATATTCCATGGTTCCTGGAATGTTATGCATTAGTAAAAATTTTTTCAGCCTGTTATTACACCTTGGTATAGGATTTGTCAGAATGGACCGTCTCCTTTGTATGTCTAAAGGTGCTGTTTCTTACATAAGACTAAGTCCCTGGACGGTGACATTTTCACTGCTGGTGGAGCCCCTCTAGTCACACCAGATCCAGCTCCGAAAAGATGACTGTGAGATTCAAGGTTGATACGCCCTTCAGTATCTCCAGTATAATATATGTAATTACAGCTTATAATTTTAAGATGAAGGGTTTTTCCTTTTAACAGTCATGGAATTATGATGTCTTAAAACCAATAGCATATTACAGTTTAATTGGTAGTATTTTTTCTTACAGTATAACTCATAACTCATGATAATTTAGTTTTAAAAATCAGTTGTTATACATGGGTTAATGAAAATATCAAGCCAATGTTATTTGACATTGCTAATGTGATATGTTGTGGAACTACATCAGAGCTCTTTACCATTAGAGCTCACATAGCTTTTGTTTATTTTTTTAGCTCTTCTTAATGTGTTACCAATATTTTAGGAGATTCTTCTCTTAATTTGAAGGCTGTTTGCCGAGAATGGGTAGTTGCAAAATGACAATTGGCTTTGCTATTTATTATTCATGACCCTGACAATGCGACCAGATTCTCATTTCTAGGTATCTTTTTATTTAGTATCATTTTGCTTTGGTTTTTGATGGTTTTTCTTTCTTTCTCAAACCCTTCAAACTATTACTTCCTTTCTTTAGAAAGATTGCCTGGACTCATATTCTGGTAGTGTTTCTGAGAGACGCTAAATCCAGATTCTGCTACTTGGTAGCTGCATAGACTGGGGCTCTCTCAGCCTCACTCTTTCCCTTGGTAGAAACCGATTCACTTCCGTGTTGTGGGAAAGACCGGCTAAAGAAATGTACATGATGTGCTTTCTAAACTCTAAGGTGCTGACATTACTGCAAGTTATTAATAGTCTCAGAGGGCACCTTTAATAACAGCTGGTTTTAACTAATTTCCTGAGCAATGACGCAAGGCACCCCCACATACTGAGTTAATCCAGGATGAGTTCTTTTATTTCCACTATAGATCATTATTGTGTCTTCTCAGCCCTGATAGTACCCACTCTAGTGTTCAAATAACCTTAAGAAAAAAGGAATTACATCAAGGTCATATCACAAGCCTTTGACAAAGTAAGGGGAAAATATACCTATTTTGTAAGCTAGGTTGCTTTATCATCACCACATTACTTGCCAAGGGTACGGTGTTCCTTCTGCGCATAATTCTAAAGTGAACATTCTGCTTCTGTAATCTTGTAATCAGTCTGCAACCACAGGATCAAGTACAAATTGCTATCCAGCACAGAGCTCTATTCACTAAAATATTCTGTGAACAATGGAACTGTACCTCTGGTGGAGTCTCAGAGTCAGTCCCCTCTCCCTGACAGGTAATCAGATCTACAGCACCTAAGACAAATTATAATTCAGTCTGTTCTTAATGACCTCCTGATGTGATTTTTTTCCCCAAGCTTGCAGGAATACTTTCCCATATTTAGCAAATATTATTGGCCATGAATACTTCTTTGTACCTCAAGGCAGTTTCTCATGACACAGAGGAACCAATTTTTTGTTCAGTTTGTTTCTACTTCGGTGAGGTGACACTCACAATATAGTACTTACTTGAGTTTAAAACCCTTTAATACTTTATTTGACTTGGTTTTAAATACTTTAATAATATAGCTCCCTCTCATCTACAAAGCAACGTTCAAACTCATTAGTGTACCATAGAGGCCCCTCAGACTCTGCTGCTGGCTCTAGTTGTAGTATCTGTTCCTAACATGACCCTACAAGTATTTAATGTTTAACTCTACTAAGGTGCTTTAGGAAACCTGTGATTACCATGTTCCTTAATGTGTCTTATTTTACATATAGTAGTCCGTTAGGTTGCAGTACTTTCTCATCCTTGTTGGTGACTCTTACCTTGACTTCAATATTCAGCTTAAATAGCAACTCCTAAGCTATTGATCACATTGAGCTGTTTCCAAACTTCTATTACAGAATATGATTAAGATTATATTGTTTTTATTTTAAAATTTTATTTATTAGGGTGATATTGCTGTTTAACTTTCCTTCTCCTTCTCTACACTGAGGATTGAAGTCTGAGACAAGTTTTCATGTACTGTCTGGGATGAATACATGAAAGAAAGGGTAAATGAGTAAATGTCACAATACTCTCTCGTTACTCAGAGAAGCAAAAAGGCTTTTGTTTTTGCCATAACTTAGAAGGAATGTGAATACAAAAACAGGAAAGACCTGCCAAAAGTGTCAACATGCTAAGTAATCTGTGAAATTATCCTGTCTTAAATTGCCACCCTCAGAAGTTGCTGCAGGACAATTGCTAGTGTGTATATCTTTTTGAGAGACATCATGGCAGGTCCCCATTTTCCACCCCTAATGTGAAAAAACTTTACTAAGCCAGAAAGTCAAGCATTGATGTTTTATTATCCAAGAGTGATTTTTCCATTAGCTTTCCAGTATCCGTCAGCAGGACAGTTTGCAGAAGCATTTGGATGCTGGCAACCAGTGATGTATCAGATGCATGCCATTAAAAATGCTCAGCAATCTGTCAATGCCATTAGAGATTCTGATGGCCAGAGATGAAAGACTGAAGATCTGCTTATACAGGATACACAGACACTGGTGTGGAGTTGGGATACAAATAACCTATATAATATCATGAGTTTTTCCTAATTTTATTAAAACCTATAACTGGGAAGTTATACACAAATATATAAATATATCCATGAAACATATAAACTCATGATATCTATGTGTATAAACAGTATACACACAAAGAGGAAGTTGTGTGTGTGTGTGTGTGTGTGTGTGAAGCATGTTCCTAAGAAAGTAAAGTGAATTGGAAGAAGAAAATTGGAATGACTCAGTCTTTTTGCTTCTCATTGTGGAGGAAAATTCCTTAAATGGCCCTTTACGTGCACTCATAATTCTGTTTCCTCAACATAATCTCTTCCGTGTAACATACTGATCAAAATTGTTTCAGATCATATTTGTTCATCTCTGAATCCTACCGACTACCAAAAAAAGATCTGTATTTTCCCTGGCTTTAACCCCTGTCTGGTGCAGAGGAGACTGCTAAATACATTAAGATATATTTTTGTGTCTTTTTCTATGAAGTTTATGCGAACGAGAGAAAAAACAGAAGCCCACGTAACATGTGAAATGGGAACTCCTCTCCCTCACTTCCAGTGCTACTGGTGGCATATATGAGATGCTTGTAGGATACCTTCTTGGGGGCCATAGTCAGCATTTAGGGTAGTAGCCGGAATTTCACTGTTGGGGGTGGGGAACAGAGAATTTTAGGAACCATTTAATTACACCAGAAAAAAATGTATGTGGGCTCTTTGGAACAGTTATCTTCTGTATTTAATGAGGGCAAGCAGTGATGGTTTCCATGTATCCGGTGGGACTTGAATTAGTTACTAAGGATAGAAGTGAGATACAGATCTTTTTCATAACAAAGGACACAGCAGGTCCTTTCTCACCACTTCTTTCCTTCCATCTTTTCTTTCACTCGTCCTTCTTCCTATTTCATTCTCTCCCACCTCCCCTGTCTCCTTCCCTTTTCTTCCTTTCTTCCTTTCTTCTTTCCTTCTTCCCCCTCCCTTCCTCCTCCTGTCCTCTCTCCACTCTACCTCAGTCCCCCTTCTCCCTCTCCACCCATTCTTTCTCCTTTCCACCCTCTCTCTTTCCCTCCTTCCCCCCTCACAACCTTCCTTCCTTGTTTTCTTGAGTCGCCTCATGAAAGGTTAAATAAACACTTCTTCTATTCTCTGACAAACATATTGTGTATTTAGGATTGACGTTGCCATTGTTTGTTTTCCTTTTGTGTATTTTACCAACTGATTCTTATATGATATTATTTATAAATTAGTTACTATTTTGTACATCAGTGATGACACTGGCTGTCATATCTTTTTTCAGAAATAGGCTAAAGGTTAAGAATGTTGGGATTGGAACTGTGGGTTTTCCCTGTTGTATGAACTTAGAAAGATGCTCAAATGCTTTAAACTTTATATTCTAAATCTATGAGATAAACACAGAAATTATACCTACTTCATAGCTTAGCCTATGAAGTAGTACCTACTCTATAGGTTTATTTTGAGGATTTGATGAGGAAATAAAAAGCATAGACATATGGAATTCTTTAAAACACACACCCGTATGCACATACACACAACACACACACACTTGTTTTGGCATTGTTTTCTCGGTCCTGAAGCTAGAAGGTAGGTTGTAAATTAGAAAGCTAGGGTAGGATCTGGAAAACTGTATATATAAGCTCTCAGCCTCTCAGAGAAATTAACCTAGAAATTTTCCCTGAAATCTAATCCAAATGACTCTCATTGTCACTAAAATGTTTCCTAGACTGTCATTTTAGATCATCCAAGCTACAGGTGGGCATAAGCCCTTTATTGTCACCTATGTGCCAATGAGGACAGGACATAGGATTCCACTGCAAATGATTATTTTCTTTGTCTTTGCACCTCTTTGTCTCTGGATTTCAATTTAAATCACAAAAAATGTCTTATTTATGAATATTGTCTACATCAAAATAAAATGTACAAGCTATTAATCAAAATTTGCAAGGAAGAAAAGCTAGCAAAAGATTCTAGTGGGATATTATAAATGAAAATTAATAGTAGTTTACTTATTTTTGCTAAGTTATGCTTTATAAAACATTACAGATATTCTCAAGCCTAATCTGTTGATTAGCAGAACATGTCCATGAAGTCTTTCCTGGACTCAGTCATGAACAGAATTTCCCTCACCTATCTTTCCCACTGTGCAGTCATGACTCCATCAACTGTGATGACCAAAAACCAACTCAAAGTATTGTTAAAAAGGGGATCAGCGTGCAAGGTTTTTGGTTTCTATTCTACTCCAGGAATCAGTCTGAAGATCTGTCTTCTGGCATCACTAAATCCAGGGATTCACATCTTGTCTTTAGGACTCACAACTTTAACATATTACTCAATCCTTTTTTTCTCACAGTTGGTTTCTTTTCAAGGAAATCCTGTACTCCATTTCTCTCAGCTTAGCTATTCCAGTGGAAAGAGTATTTCTTTTTCCCCATAGTTCCAGAAGTAGTACTAGGATTGGGTCCATCTAGATCAAATATCCATTTCTGACCTAGCCACCACAGGTGGCTAAGTGATGGAGTACAGTGATGAGTAGGTCTAAATAATAGGTCAACCCCATCCTAGAAACACACAAATTAGAGACACTTGATTCCCTCAAGGATTAATGAGGAGCTGATATCAGAAGGAGAAACAGGCTGACCAAGCAAAGTGTTGCAAATGTCTGCATCTCTGAACACCCTGGGTCCCTTCACTTTGAGCCCTCTCACCATGGAGCTCCCACTGCTGAGTCTGGGGGAGAAAAGACTAAGCTGGGACCTCTTCTATGGGGGGAACCTAGTGATTTCAGAAGTACTGAAACACAATTTTCCCCCAGCCTTTTTGTCTACCAATTTATACAATTTTTGTCTACTTGTTGGCCGGTATGATGGGAAAGAGGTGTGAATTCATTTAAAAACGTTTGCATATGTTAAAATGTCACGTTCAGTTACATTTTAATTATCTTCTTGTAAAAAACTGAGTGAAATGAACTTACACATAAGCCCATGAGGAGCAGACCGCAGGAGAGAGATTGGTTTACTGAGCCTTTCTGTGCCAGCAGGTCCATATTTAATAATTTTCCACACATTATATGCCAAATCTCCTATTATGCACAAGTAGATGTCTTATTTAGTTTTTAAAATGTACTTTCAAGTGGAAGTCTTTCTTACTGCTTTCTTTACTCAGGAATTCAGCCTGCAGGAACCAATATACTTCCTTGGGTTGCTTAATTTGTAACATCCTAGGTTTTCTAGAGCAGTGCCAATTTGATACATTCATATTGCTTCAATAAAGGAGATCTGTGATATTCAATTAAAAGGATTTTGCCACTGTGCCTTGAAAACCCTTGTGTTTTTCAAACACAAAGAGAATTAGACACATTTTCTAATTTGTGGCTCAAAACATGTGGTCTCAGTTGCCCAGGGACCCGCGTCCCAGTGTTACTTGCCGCGGATGTGCTGGTGAATAGAGCTGTGACATGACTGTCTCTTCTTGATCAGGAATTGCTCCATGTACAAAAGAAATGCAGGGATGTGGCTCAGTAGCAGAGAGCTTTCCTAGTATGCCACAGGTCCCAGATTTCTCCTCAATACCACAAAGAGAAGGAAACAAAAGAGAAAGGCAAGAAGAAAGCTCTGTGGGATGCCCTTCATGTGCACAGCCCGGAGGTTTGTACAGAGCTTTATGATGCATTAAATAGAAGACACAGCCTCAAGGATGTCAAGATTCAGTGTAGGACAGGCAATTCATAAGAGATAAGAAGCAAACACTTCAAAAGTAAACATAAACTTTTCCTGGAAGTGTAGGATGATATAATCTTTTTGCAGGATAATTTATCAAAATTTACAAAAATTTAAAATGTAAAAGCTGTAAAGATTTAAAGCAATACCAGAAAAAGACATGAAAAATTAAAATAACAATCACCAATTGGGGAAGGCAATTCTAAGTATGAAATAAAACCCTTAACAGCAGAGATTGATAAATTATATGAAAATCATGTTTCTACATGATAAAACAATAAAGTCAAAAGACAAATACCAAATTGTAACTTATAATTCACATAAGAACTACTTTATTTTTTTGGTACCAGGGATCGAACTCTGGACCTTGTGCTTGCCAGGCAGGCACGGCACCACTGAGCTAAACCCCTTGCCCAAGAACTACTATTTTAATATATAAAAATCTTTTACAAATTAATAAGCATGTAAATAGCAAACCAAAAAAAAGGGTATCAATAGTCAGATCATAAAGAAGTACTAATGTCTTTTAAACATGGTAAACTAAGAAGTGATACTCAATAAAATACCATTTGACCTGCTATTTGCCTAAAATGAAAAAAATTGTAATACTATCTATGTATCTGTAAAGGGAAAATATGAGAAAACTTTCACTCCTATACATTTCTCTTGGGAATGTAAACTAGTATAACTTCTATAGAGGGCAATTTGGCAATAGTTATCATATTTTAAAATATAGTCACCTTCTGATCCAATAGATTTATTTCTTAAAATGCTTCCTTCTTTGGACATATTTGTGCTTTGGCCAAATAATGTGTATACAAGTTTATTTGCTGCAACATTGTTTGAACTAGAAAAAACTGTACATGAAAGAAAGACTGCTAAATTAAAGTATGGCACACTTCTTCATGTAATAAAGAAGAGCCTCTTCACATGCTGGTGTGTCTCCAAGGCCAACACAAGATCAAAAGGGAGAAAGCGGAGAGCAGAGCATTGCATTTCTTGCCATCTAAAGTATGATAGCAAAACACAGTGAATGTTTAAATTTTTAAAAATTAATTACAGTAAAAAACATATTGCCATTCATTCTCCCTCAAAACATTGCCTCTCGCTTTGATGACACTTATCTTGCTCTTGCCACTTTCTGAACCACTTTCTGATGTCCTCTTTTGTGAGTGTCCTTAGTTGTATGGCTGTGGCTGCCCTTGGGTCCTGAATGGATTCAAAACGTTTACCTCTTACCATCATTTTGACTTTGGGGAAGACCCAGAAGTTACGTAGTGCCAGTCCAGGGGACAAGAAGGACAAGGACACACTGTGATGTTGCTGTGATCCTGCCTCTCCACTGGATGATATGGGCGGCAGCACTCACTGTAGTTTTAATCACAGCTTGTAAGGACACTCACAAAAATGGATTCTCAGAAATGCTTCAGAAATTGGCCAGAAAAATGGGATAAGTGTGTTTGAAGCAAGGGAGGATATTTTGAGGGGAATTAATGGCAATGTGTCTTTCAGTTTAATATTTTTAAAAATTTAAACATTCAGTGTATATTATAATCACACTGCATACATAAGATAAAGTCATAACTGATGTTGCCCCTGGAATAGAAATTGAATGACTTTCAGGCAGGAATATTTGGAAAGCTTACTTTTTCCTAAGTACTCTTTATAACTCTTATATTATTGTACCATGTGAATATACTCAACCTTCAGAATTTAATGTAATTTTTAAAAATATGCTAAATGGTACCTATGAATTGATCTAGCAACTCTATCACCAGAAACTGACCTCACAGCATAGCTTTTTAATAGAATCTAAAAAGAGAATTCCTTGTGTGCTAATATAGAATGTTAACTAAGAAGAAGTTTATAGGCAATAAAAATGTCAGAAAAAACAAGTAGAAAAATATATACGATACAGTGTTTCATAGAAAAAGTAAAAAAAATCATTTCACATTAATATATATACAACACACACATAATGTTTTTATATGCAGGGAACATCCATATTTGTGTGGAAATATAAGTAAGTATTTGGGACAGGAAGCCTGGAAGTCATGGACCAAAGGTTTATTTTGCAATGTGACCCTTTATATACCTAATACATAAACTCTCATGTCCAGATTATAATTTTTCAAACAAAAGAGAAAACATAAAGACGAGGACAAACATTAGCTTTGCTGGTTTGTGAACAGCTGAACTGACCTTCTGGATGAAGAAAACCATGCCGAGTTAAAATGAGCATTAACAGAAGAGCCAGGCTCTTAATGTGTGGTGACGACCTCCCAGAGATACATTTGGGTCCTCTTCAATTCCAAATGACCGAATGGGCAGTAAAGACAATCACAGAAGATAAATGATTTTATATTTTGAGCAATAACAAGCTTATTTTAAGGAAGATACTCAGTTTATAACATTTGCTTTTCGTAGAAAATGTTGGGCTTTTTTGTATCCTTCCATGGAATTTGGCAGACACAAAAATTATGCAAAATTTTCAAATATTCAGAACACAAGAGACACATGCAACAAGCACAGTGAACTTAAAACATTTTCCAGGCAGCTGTATCAGAGTCCATTTTATACCACTGATGTTCTTGGCCAGCAGACGGGCATACACCTGGCCACAGGCCCGTCCACAGCTGCCAGGCTAGGGACAGGCATCAGTGTTTGATTTAAGGAGCAGGTGGGGAGTGCAGCAAGGCAGAGTGAGGCAAGTTGCTCAGTCAGGTGGCACAGGGGAGGTACTGGAGAAGGACTGTGATGATGCCTGCAGCAGGAGCATGTCACCTGGGGACAAATAGAGATGCAGTCCCACCTGAGGATGTGGAAACAAGGGGCAGAGAAGCCTCAGGTGCACACTAGAAGCCATTTTGTCATTTTGATAAAGTTTCTGCCAATTGGTCGCTGCTAATGATTGCTGTCTTTTCTGTAAGAGAACAGTCCATTTCTGTGGTCCCAAAGCTACATGACAGGCACGAATTTGCTCTTGACTGTTTTCTCGTGTTGTCTGCTACTTCAACCCAGAGATTCCTTTCCCCTCCTGTGCTCAGTGGTGCACGATCTGCTCTGGTTCCTCTGCTTACTTCTCATGGGGGGTGGTGAGGGGAGTGAGAGGGTGAGGGTGGTCTTCTTGGGGTTCTGAGAGTGAGCACAGAAGTGCCCCTGGATCTAGGACTGGAAACTGGGCTCTGCCCCTGGCCTCCTCCACCTTCGTGACTGGGGTGAGTGCACACGTGACCCTGCGGATAGGGGTCACAGTGCAAAACAAATCTTGGGATCTGAGTGCGGGGCTCCACTGGACTGGGCAGAGGCAGCCACGCAGTACCACCCAGAGCCTGAGAGAGAAGGGCACAGCTCAAGGCAGAGAAACTGAGTCTACGGATGTTCTGTCATCCCTGAACTTGTTGGGCCTAAAGTGGCATTTATCCTTGACGTTTTGGCTACAAAAGTCCCCTAAATCCAGTTTCCTTCTTTCCCTCCCTCTCCGTAGGCCAGGCTGGGTTTTCAATTATTGGCAAGCAAGAACCCAGACTGAGTGAAATGCCTTTGATGAGGAGGATGATGCCAATAACGAAGCTAAGCATGTCTTTACACTTTCTGCACACTTTCATCTGCATTAGCCAAATTATTCTTGCAACAACCTAAGCAATAGTCAGGGTTTAAAAAAATGTATCAATTTCTGTTTAAATTTGGGAGAACTGAAGCTCATAGAGATTAAATTACTTGTTTGGGGGTCATAGCTAGAAAGAAAAACAGCTCATTTGGAAATTCAGGACTTGGTTTCATGATCTTTGCAGCACCTCCTATGACATGTTGAACATGACTTTGAGTCCTTTGGCCTCTTCATTTTTGTACATTCTCGTGTCACAATCTCAGAAGACTTATCATCCCTCCTCTGCAGATGGGCACTGGGCCCTGCACACTAGCTGAGAGAGTATCTGGGGCCTGAGGAGAAGCGGAAGTAGCCTGGGGTTGTCTGAAGTCAGTGGAAATTAATCAGATCCTCTTTTCCAAAGGCACACTGGGTAGAGCTTGTGTACCAATCAGAAGTAAGCAATGCTTGGGCAAGGAAGGCACTAAGGGCTAAACCAAAGGGAAGGAAGTGTCATGGGCGTGGGAATGTGTTCAGGGAAGAGAGTAAGGAGAAAGCGCAGGTGGTGATATTTCTGTTCTTGTATGGCCCTGTTCATTAGATGTGAGCATCCTAACGGGCCCAGTGGCTTTCTTGGATGCCCTGACTCCCACCTTTCCCATCTTTCCCACTGCAATTTATACTCAAAATAATATAAATATTAACATAATCATTGGTAATAAACAAACAGGATATAGATTTTTAAAACACTTAAAGTCAGAGGATGGAAGCCATTTTGTCTATTACAGAAAAATAAATTGCTGGTGGAGATTTGAGAGTTTCTATATTTATCACTCTCCTTGAGGCACGGGGATTGAAGACCTTGGATACCAACCTAATTAAAATAGCTGGGTTAGAGAGTGCAGGGAAAGCAGTGCCAGTTAGCACATTCTGTAATTAAGGTCCTTTTCTCAGTCACCCCTTCCCCCTGCAACAGGGTTGCTGGTGGCTCAGGCTGTCCGGGTCTCTGGGGAGTGGCAGGCTCCTGGGAGCACAAGCTCTCCCCTCCTTTCTGGGTCTAACCTCCCTCAAACCTTCTCCTCACTCACCATTTTTCCTTCCTTAAGCTGTGGCAGGTAGTTTGTCAAACTGATCTTAATCAGATCACTGTGTAATTACAGAGGGACTGTCAGGATATTTTTGGTTGTCATCTTCTAACAAAATGCAGATTGTGTGGCATGTATACATCGAATTACTTTATAATTTAAAGTAAATTGACATTTAATTTCAATTTAATTACACAGGAATTACAGACATGACAGATACAGTCTAATTAGGAAGCAAAGTATAAGAATCTGTTTATGGAATAAAAAACTATATCATGTCACATTTTTAGCAGAGTTGAAATAATTTCTCTGGATTTTCATAGAGCATGCGCAGTAATAGCAATAGTAACAAATCTGTACCCAGGATGTCCTCCATGTATACATCTATTATCTCATTTAATGCTGGCAATAAATGCATGAAGCAGAAACGATCATTCCCACGGCATGGATGACAAGATGGTCCTTTGAAGAAGTTAGTGTTGTGCCCAGTGTTGCACAGGTGTGCGGTGGTCAAGGCAAAGTTTAAATTCAGTTCCATTGGACTCTAAAGCCATGTTCAGCAACTCGCACTGCTTCCTCACTCACACTAGTTCTAGGGAGAGCAGAAGTCTTGGGGTAAAATTTTGGGCTCTTGCCTTGGCTGCCTGAGCTATTTGGGGGTGTGGCCTGGAAATGGATATTTATTTTCCCTTCCTTTCCCTGTTTCCCTCCCTTCCTCTCTTCTTTTCGCTCACTTCACACATGTTTGTCCAAATGAGCACCCACTCTGTAGGCATTGCTCTGGATGCTGGAAGTTAAGTGCCAAGGGAAGTTTTGTTGCCTTCCATACAGGCTATTTTGAGACCAGAGGCAGTGGGAAGGGCTACCCTAGGCTGGGTTTTGTGCTGGCTTCATGCTTGGGACTTCATGCTTCTACTTCTCTCTTTGTGGGCTTTCCAATAGAACTAAAGCAGTTCTTCCTCTTTCTTCCTCCCTCCCTCCCTCCATCCCTCCCTATCTTTTCCTGATCTTTACCATAATAAAAATAAACAAAAGAAATCACAACCTGGAGCACTTCTTGCCTTTCCAAGGACTAGGCCTTCAGTCTTCAATGACTGTGGAATTTTTCCTTCTGGATAAATTAACTAATTTCCTTTAACTAAACAACTCCCTTTTCCTTTTTTCTCTTATGTCTCCCATCCTTACTTAGTTATAATCCCTTGCATCGGCATGATGCTTTACAATTTATACAAGGCTTTTCCTACAATCCCTCACTTAATCTTTGAACACAAATCATTGGAGAAGTCAAGCTAATATTTTATTATATCTGGTTTTCAGTTGGGGAAACCAGGAACCATAGACCTCCCTGGTGTTTGTCACCTCCTGGGCTTGCAGTGGGACCACCTGTCTCAGACTCAGCTCTTCTGGGGTCAGTGCCAACCTCTGTCTCAGGGCACCAGCTGTTGCTTTTCTACTGATGTCTCTTTGCTACTTTCCTCTTGCCAGCTCAATTTTCAGCATTCATATATCACCTATACAATTATTTACTTTTTTCTTTAGATTAAGAAATGATTCAAACACATTATTTTAAACGGTAACTTTATATCATTGTCTCAAATGGGTAATCAGCATCTCTTGGTAAGAAGAGAAGATAGGCCTAGGTTCACAGATAGCAAATGTGAAACATCCCCCCTCGTTCAGGCTGGCTCCTGATGCTTGCAGAAGGTTCTCAACCTGATGTCAGCTCTTCACTGATGACTGGTCTTTGTAGGGGTGAGAGGCGACCATCTGTCTGCCTTGCACTGAGCAGAGAGACTTGCTCCTGGACGTGGCAACTGTCAGCACTGAGAATCTTGCAGCCTAACCAGTCTGTCCCACCTGATCCTGACGCTCCTCGTACCCATGGAGATCGGAGAGCACCCAGAAGATCACACCCTGACCCTGAGGGTCAGCAGGAAGACGCCAGCCTGGTGCAGAGCAGCAGTGTTTAGGACTGAGCCTTTCTGGGTCTTTTCTCAACCAACTGCTGGTAGGTGGCTAATGCACAGTTGCTTACAACCCATATTGGTTACAGATGTTTTATAGAGTTGTGCATCTTACAGAAAAATTTACCTTGTAAGAATACCATAAGCATAAGAGGAACTGCCCTCCTCTTGAGTTTGGGAAGCCTTGGTGAGATTATATAACTTTCCCAGACTTAGTTGTTGGGCTCACATCAGTCATATTCCAAGGTTCAGGTTCTGTTTGCTTATGGAAAATAAAGTCCCCTAAGGTAAGAAATGGAGCATTTTGAGAAGAACATCAAGTTTCTCCTTGAAAATATATCTTGATGAAATGTAAATGATGATGCAAATGAATTAAACCCAATGGATTAATCAAATCATTAACATATCAATCATTAACAAGTGGATTTGATATGAAAAATCAAATGAAATTGCTCCTGGAGATCAGAAATTCTTATATTGCACTGTCTTAAATGTTTTCTAGAACAAAGCAGAATATAAATAAGCATAAATTAATAACACAAATAATAATAATCTTGTCCCTCATTGTAATTTCCAATTGTAAAGTGAAGAAGAGGAAGCTATGTATGAGAAGACACTTCTATTTATTTGATGCAATCAGTTTGAACACAACCAGAGAGTTCTACATATCTAATACATGGCCACAATCATAATTCCTGGAATCCTTACTCCTTGTTCAATTGCTTTCTTAGCCTTGGGAAAATGAAATCTAGGCGAGAGCAAGTCACTTTTAAAAACACACTTAGAATTCATCTTCAATCTGCAGGAGATAAAAATCAAAGAATGTATTGCTTTACCTTTGCTTTTTCATCAGTTTAAAAAGATCATACAAAAAAACCAAATCTGAACATTCAAGAGGTTAGTTAATCAAAAAGAGATCAAAAGCCATAAGAGAGTCTCTGTACAGAGCAGCATGACACAGGGACAAGAGCTCCATAAAGAGACAGTTTGTCATGAGCTGGTGAGGACAGAGACAGCAAGAAAATGAGAGAGCATTTCCAGCAAGTAAGAAAGTATCACCAGGTCATGTACTCCCTGCACCGGGGATTAGGAAAGAAATGTGCCATTCTGCACTGAGCCAGAAAGGGGGGAGAAGTGCTCCGACCTTGCTGCCTTTGTGAAGGGCTAGGGTGGGGATAGACAGGGGTGACGTACCTCCTCTTCCCGAAGATACTGAAAGTTCAGCCTGTCTTCAAAGTGCCAGTCATGAGAATGCAAAAAGCTCATTGTGCTGGTACAACTATAAACAAAATATTTGAGTTTATTCATTTGTTTATGGTTGCTGGGGTTGGATCCAGGGCCTCACACATACTAAGTGTGTACTCCACCATTGAGCCACCTCCAAACCCAGCACGTTTATTTTTATTGTGCCTCACTAACCCCTTTCCCTGGGTAGCCTCCCTTCTTAAATCTCACCCTGTTCCTTGGTTACCCAACAAGATGATCCATTCTGTATGAGCCACTTGAGTGCCTGGTCCCAATTCGCATCAAAAAATACCCCTGTCCTGGCTGAGGTCTAGGAGACCAAGAGGACTAGGGCACATTCCCAGATGCTGGCACAGATAAGCACCTGTGGGCTGAGCTCTGTGTCTCAGGAGAGGCCAGGTTCACAGTGACCAGGGCGCCACATGCTCTGTCTAGAACAGGCAAGCTGAAGAAACAACCAACCTCAGAGCTGGGTCAGTCAGACTTCTGTGGAGCACCTTCTGTCAGCTGAACAACTCCTTGTTTGAAACCCTTGCCAGTCTGATAATGAAGCTGATAAACGCAGCAGAGTGATAGTTTTAACCAGTATGATTTACACTGTGTACTACCTCTCTCTTTAACTCTCTCCCACCCTCAAAAGCAAATGAAAAGAATTTGCATTCTGAAGGGAGTCCTAATTATCTGAGGTCAAAATAATGTGCAAAATAAATTATTTAGGAAGGTGGCAGCCAGAGAAGAGTAGGTGCACCTTCAGGTACACACCAGAAGCCATGTAAGCCAAGGCATGGGAGTGATTGCCAGGAGACATTCATGTCTTCTGCACAGTGAACTGGACGACCCTTAATGACCAGTAGACACTCCACGATATAGGGCTTCTCGCAGTCACCGCCAATGTCTTGGAATGGGCATGGGTGGTGAGCATTAGAGAAAGTTCCTTTATGCACAGAGCAGGTGTTGCTTGAGGCAGGATGAGGACGGGGCTTGGGAGTGCACTCCAGATTTTCAGAGGGCCTCCCTGTCTCAGTAGCACCTCCATGGAAGTCCTTTGTTAATAAATCTTTGCTCACTCAGGAGGCCTTACTGCCAATGGCCAGTAGACCCCAGCAGAAAATTGGATGCAGATGGTAAATGTGGTAAAAAGAACTGATCTGGGAGTTTGCAGGTCTGCATCTTGTGCTGGTTCTTCAATTTATTAGCTAAAGAACTTTGGTCAAACTACTTAACATTTCTAAACCTTGACTTGTTTATTGTTAAGTGATCTTTCTAACTCTGTTTTTATGATGAGGTTAGAATTATCACAGGACTGTGTGCAGCTTCTGATGAGATGCTATGTACATGTCTTGGTAAAGCTCAACTTCACACATATAGAATTACTCCATGTGGCTCTTTCCAGATGCAAAATCCAGTGCCAAGGAAAATTGGAGAAGCCTATTCTTGAAGATTCCTACTATTTTCATGAATCCAATGGAAAAGTCAGGTCAACTGTAAAACTATTTACTCATATAGTGGAGGAATTTCTAATAACAAAATACAAACGGTAGTATTCCAGAAATTGATGGAAATAAAATGAAAGCTTCAAAAAATTAAATGTTTAACTCATCATTATTTTTTTTTGATCTTGGGAAAATTTTTTTAAAACTAATGTATTATGTTCTATTGTTCTGTTTTTATGTATAATTAAAAATTTCTTTTAACATTAAAGATAATTTCAAATTCAATGGGAATTAATATCACTACTCTGTCTCAACTGTGCTAAATTCATGTTTTAATGAACTGAATCTACACTGTCTGGTTCTTGCACAATTAGGAATTAGAAACATATTCTTTCCAGGAAAAGTAGTCATTTGCCTCACTTTCATCTGGACTAAAATATGATCATTTCTCCAGCAAAGGGAAAGCAAAAAAGGTCAGCCTATATTTAGCACTGTTTGATAACCCGGTCAAAGCAAAGGAAGAAAAAGGGAGTCAGGCACTGGGTATGGAGGTAGCCTCAAGTCTGGATTTTTAGGAAATGACTCCAGGGCTTCTTCACTTCTGGAGGTCAGCAGATTATTTCTAGTTTTCATTCTTGAGTTTGCCTTTAGGATTTATGAATGCAACTTTCCTTTTTCTCTTTTTTAAGTACTCAACCACACTTTAACTTATGATTTCAGATCAAGAGTTGCTCTTAGAATTTTTGCTTATTCAGACCCTTAATTTTTAATTATCTTTGAGTCCACAGGTAATGCTGTGAGGTATATAGTTTAATCTTATCAATGAACTGATGTTTAAAATGTACTAAGAGACTTCTTTTAAGGCATGATGAATCCTTTAAAAGGAAACTGTCACTTCCAACTAGCAATTACTCTTGACTTTCATAATTACACATCTCCATTAAAGCTAGAAACATGTCTGAAAAAAGTTGTCAATGGATGGAAAAGTGTTGCTCAACAAATAAAAATTCTGTTTACCATGTGCAGTCACATCACTGTCATTGTTGGAAAGTGACTGTAGGCTTTGTTCTAATAAAATACACCAAGTCCCTGAGGCTGGCTTCCAGAAAAGAGTGGGTGTGTCTGAGAGGAGAGGCAGAGGTGTTGACCTAAGCCATCTGCTTTCTAAGAACCTCTCCACCTAGTCAATGAGTCATAGGGAGTGAGGCAATCTCTGTGTGCACTAGTGTGTGTGTATGTGAGTGTGGGCGCAGCAATGCATGTATGTGAGTTGTTATATGTGCAGGTGGGTATACCTTGAGGGCATGCCCTTGTGATTGTGTGCATGTGTGTGTATATGTGTGCACGTGCATATGGGCACTTAATCTGTATGATGGTAGTGACTAGACAGAAGGAGAGGGAAATTCTTTTTGTTCTTTCCTCAAGTCCAATGCAGCTCTTACCGCAGCAAACTTAATGACATTTGGCATGATGCTTTTTCTAAAGTATAACTCAGTTCCCACACTCACAGAATTAGAGAGAAGGCAAAGGAAAAAAACAAAGATTAGTAGGTTTGGTAGAAGGCAAGTTGCTATTACTATATTCTATAAACATGAAATTGTCCCATTAAGATGATTTGAATCAGGGTAATGGTGTCACAAGGAAAAAGATTTATGAAGAACACCCTGGGGGAGAAAACTCCACTGAAGAGCTAGTGTTGATTAGGAAGCCATGCCTGGAAAGCTGCGGAATACACATGGCCTTGCACACACAGTTCTTGCTGAGATAAAATGGTGAACAGCACAATATAAGAGAACAGGGCAACGCAGTGTTGAGAGATTGCAAGCTCATGCTTCAGAACCTGAGTTTTAATTTGGCATTCTGGAATTAAAATCTTTGGCTCCATCTTTTACTTGTGGTAGGACTTTGAGAAGGTCACTGCAACTCTCTTGAACCTTAGCCTCTCCATCTACATCAGGAAGACTGATGTCTTCCTCCCCAGAAGCCAGTGAGAGGTTAAATGAGCCAAATTTGGGCTCACAAAATGACTTTACTTATGAATTCTATCATTTCATGACTGCTTTTAGAAGAAATTAGAATTAGTTTCCCTTAGATTACCTAATTATCACTCCCATGTAGAATCCCAGGCAAGAATTTCAGGAAGATTAGCGCCCTAAGTTATGGACATTTGCAATCTTACTGGGGTCAGTAAAGAACCACTTACCCGTGCTTCTGGCCTTGCTGCATCCAGAAGGCTCTTATTCCTAGGAACACACATTTGGCCAGTGAGATATAAATGAGAGAGTGTCAAGAAAGAGAAGCATTGTGGTCTCGCAATCAGGAGGTCTCAAGACCCTTCTACTCTTTTTTTCTTTTTTTTTTTTTTCAGTACTGAGAATTGAACACAGAGCTTGCGCACTGAGCTGCATTGCCAGCCCCTCAGTGTCACCTCCCCTTTATTTTAAATTTGAGATAGTGTCTCACTAAGTCACTAAGTTGCCCAGGCTTGGCTTGAACTTGTGATCCTATTGCCTTAACCTCCTAGAATGAAGGAATTAAAGGCATTGCCACATGCCCAGTGTGGGTTTTGCACTCACTATTAACCTCTCGGGATTCCTGTCTGCAGAGCAGTACCTTCCACAGAATACACAGCTGTCATGTAGTGTAGGGATTAAGGGCACGACTTTCCCCTTAGACCAATTCAAACCCTAGCTCTGAGGTTATCTGCTAAGCGATCTTACTAAACTGCTCAGTCTCTTGGGGTTTTGTTTTCCTGTCTGTAAAGGTATAATAATAATGATTATACTATATAGTTGTTATATGGATTAAAGAAGTTTATATATATAAACTGGTTGGCTCACAGAAATTAATATACATTGGCTTTGATTATTAGATGTGATGATGTTTAAAAAAGCAAACAAACTCCCTGAAGCTGAACTCCAGGTATATTCTTGGTCTGCTGAATGCATTTAAGAAGATATTGAACAATGATATCTGGAACACTTTGGGATAATGAATCCTAGAGTTCTAGAGCCAAAAATGCTCACAGGCACCCAAGCTAAAGCCTTGAAAATAATGCCTACACCAAACTGAACCAGAAAAATTTTCAGGCCATTCCTGTTTCCTTATGGCAGTCTGGTAATTTCAATTTATAGTGTCTTGTACACTCAGTAGGGGGAAAAAGAGTAGTTTTCTATTACTTTTTTCTTTTTTTTTTACTTCCGACCAGTCTTCTCCAAATTCACAGTCAACACACCAGTCAAGAATCTTACTGCCAATGAAACGGAAAACGTTTTTACCTTTTATAATCAAGCTGTATGGTCTGGTGGTTAAAACTGCATGTTTTGCCGTTAACCGCATCTGAGTTTGATTTGAGGCAAATGGGCTGTGCTCTCGGAGAGTCCTTTTCTCATCTTTACAACGGGGTGGTGATGGCTCTGCCTGGCAATTCCTGAGGATTACTGATCAAGTGCAGAGAGAGCTTTCAGAAGAGGCTCTGGAATTTACTAATCATTCAGTAAGTAATTTATTTCCATAATATTTCAAAAATGTTGCCAATGGGGGCAAGGGTGTGGAAGCCCCAAAAATGAAGAGGATGACTGTCAAGTTGTAAGGAAGGCACACAGCAACCAGATGGGAAACCACCACCATCCTCTCGGGAAACACCACCACAGGGCGTTTCCACGGCGCTGTCTTCAGCACATCTTTCTCTGGAGGACTGCTGTGTAATGCCCAGAGCCAAGTGCAAGACGAAAATGCAGAGCTTCTTATTCAAAAACCGTTAAGCACTTCATGATGGCAGCAACAAAGCATTCAACAGAGTATGGAACCCTGCCAAACTAGGATTCTGTGCAGCTTCTCAGTCTGCGTGCAGCTGAAGCTGGTCTTGGTAAGGGTGAGGGAGAGTGCAGAGGAAGGTCGGCAACAGCATTGGTTTAACCCAATGAAAATGGCCCTGTTGGTCTTAGAGCACAAGAGCCACATGCAGGTATACCACACTGGTAGCCCACATAAGAAAACTATTTTATAAACCCGCCTCTTGAGAGGTGTGTCCCTTACTGTGTGGAGGGAAGACAAGCAAGTTGCTGGTCATTTACTTAGCTTTGTAGCTGCCAAAAGAAGGCCATCATTTTAGGAGCACAATGCAAAGGAAAATTTACTGCCTCCTTCCAGTGGCATGTGCTTTCCTTTAATCCCAGTATACTGGAGGAGGAGCAAGGACATGGGAAAGACGCCCTGGAAGGGCTCCACGTTGCAACCTTGACTCCTAATGAAACGGGCTGTCCCCACCAGTCGCTGGCACAGCTTCCTATAATGCATCAGCCCAAGGAGGCAGAGGCAGGCTCCCTGCCAGTCTCTCAGAGCTCACTTCATCTGCTGTGGCTTAAGCACCAGCTCTGGCTCCCCTTAGGGCCTCCAGGCTTTGCAGCAAATTCCTGGCCTGGGATTGAAGGGAGCAAGAGCTTTTGGGAGCAAATGTGCTAGGAGAAGGAGGAGGGAAGGTTCCTAGGGTTGGGGAGCTTCGGGGGTTGCTGGAGGGGAGGGATGATGAGAGAATGGGACTGGGCAGAGCGAGTTGTTAATCACACAGCTAAGCCTCCTTGCCAAGAACACACACTCAGTCCTAAACTGCCAGAAGACCTGGTGGAGAAACTGCTGTCTGAACTCAGAGCAAGTATTCATTCTGCAGCTAGTTAGAGCAATTAAAACAATACAGAGGTTACAGTAGAGAATAATACATGATCCAAAGTCCTTTCAAATACCAGTGATTGATGATGCATTAGTTCATCTGTGTTATGTGAGAGACGGTATTTCAGTTCTCCAAAGTGCAGGCTTCCCTCCTCCAGCTTATCCCAAGAGCTGCACCAATGAAGAAATAGCTCCGTGTCTTCTTATGTCACTTTGACACTTGCAATGAGTTGACAAGGCCTCTCACAATTCATCTCTCCTTTAATCCTTTGTTGCAACATCCAGGGGATTCAACTGTGCAGCTGAGTCCGTGAACAGTTGTGTGTTAATCTAGGTTTGCTGGGATATGAAATCCAGGTGTGTGGTTCTGATTTTATGTGCCTTGGAAATTGCTTTTTGCAGAATTCTATGCAGTCTGTGTAATGTAGAATTGGAAGAACTTTACTGTGAATGGCACCACTTTGATAGACATGCGGGACTTCTTGTGGGAAGGGGAGTTAATGGATGGGCAGTGGGTAGAGGATTTCTGGAACTGTGATTATCTCTTCTCTTCTCTTTTTAATTCTTTCTTTTGTCTTTGAAGCACATCTATGAGTGTTTTGAGAATTTTTACACCTGCTGAGAAAAAGCAGGTGAATAGATCTGAGGCATTTGTGTTCGCAAGTTCTGCTTTGTTTCCCTGTTAAATTTTTAGGAATTAGTATCTTGAAAACATTTTAAGAGGGCTCTGCTCAGAAAGTTCTTACTCCCTTAACAAAAACATTTCTGGCTGATATATATTATTTAAAACTCTCAGAAGTCTTCTGAATAAAGACATAAGACCATAACAAATGGGATGAGCTTGGGCAAGATTTACTTTTAGATTGTTCTGTGAATTAAAGCTACTTGATAACTTCCCTGCCAAAGGATTACTGGGAAAAACTTCTTTGCATTGGTTTGAACATGCAAAAATTAAATATCATAATTTATGCTTACATTATAGAGTTTTTCTTCTTAAAGCAAGAGACTAATATAAGCCAGAACACAATTGTGTGTAATCTGTTAAATATAAACAGTGATAAATTGTATTTTTGTATCAAGTGTTTATCTTAAGAAGCTCCATGAATTTCAAAGATTATTAGATCCAACGCTGCTGTCTAGAGTGATGAAGTTGAATAAACCCAGCAAAGAAGTGGGGTTGGTAGGGGGTGGGGAATGCTCCACCAGGCTCCAGTGCCTCACAGCCCAAAGCCAGCCCCCGTGATCCTGGAGATGTTTGGCCCCTGGAATGGATCCTTCCCAGGGTGAGCTGAGGAGATTCAAGTTGAAGAATAGTTTATTGATGAATTTACTATGAATTTATTCAATCACATAATGATTAATGTTTTGATGATTTCTGGCCTTTTGTTACTCTAAACAATGTGGAAGTGAATACCCCCATGTGGAGGCCTTTAGACACTTTTTGGACTTAGAAATCCTTAGAAGAGCCAAAATATTGTTGTGTCAATGTGTACAATGAGTATGTGCATTTAAACTTGCCAATTTTGTGTTCCAAAGAGGTTGTACTGATTTATACACCTGCCAGAATTTTATGAGAATATCTATTACTCCACACACATGCCAATGGCCTGGTGTTCAACTTTTTGATCTTTACTCATCTGTTAGGTGAAAATGACATCTCAGGCTGGTACTTATTTGCCTTTATTTTGTCATAAATAAGAAAATGGACTTTTGGTACATGAAAAGTCCATTTTGTAATTTTTTCCACAAACTCTTCACATTCTATGCTCTTTTCATTTTTTTTTTGATTGCTGGTCTTTTTTATTGATTTAACAAAGTTTTTATGTATTAATAAAATTATCCATTTGTTTTATCATGTATGTTGCAAATACCACCCCCAATTCCTCCCTTCTCATGTTTTAAAATGCTATTTGTTCTTTATTTGACAGCACATTGTAAACTTCCAGGCAGACACATTTTCAAAACTGTGCCAACTCTTCAGAAGGTTGTGAGGACAGTGGGGTCATAACAAGGAAACACTGCCAGGCACCCAGTGCCTGCTCTCAGCGTGTTTTCCTCAGAGCAGTGCCTCCTTGACAAGGCTGCTCCGTGTCTGCCTTCTCATACACCACCCATAAGGGCCAGCTGCCATGGGGGCCTGTGTTGGGTTTCCAAGAAACAGATTCTGAGGTACCCCTGTGTGTGGGAAGCTTTGGGGCAGTGTGCGTGGAAACAGCGTTGGTAGGGGAATGAGGGAAAAGGACAGCTGAACTGCACTGCAGTCGCAAAGAAGGCCTGAGCTAAACCCTGGGGCTCTGCATCCTCTTGCTCGGGGCAGCTCCCCCAAGCTGAGGCAGTTCTCCAAGAAGGACTGGCTATGAGATGCTGGCCAGCAGTACTCCCACTGTTGGGAATCAAACCCCTGGTCCTCAGGGAACACTCTGAGGGGCATTTCCAGCACCTGCTCTGCAAACGACTTTGACTTTTGCCCTGGCACAGAAATCTAGTCCCAGATCCCTTCCTTAGGCCTTATTGCCTTACCACCTTGGGCTCCTTTCAGTTTTAAGTTATTTAAATACTTTTTCACTGGCATCAGGGAAGGTAGGAAACAGCCATTGGCCTGATGGAGAAATTTTCCTCCTTTTTTCCCCTTGGCCCTTAATGATTCTTTGACACTTTTCACAGAGATGTGAAAATGCTGTAAAGAGTTCCCAGGCTTGCAAATAAAGTGAACCAGACACAGTAATTAAAGAGATAAATATGGCTGCAAATTTAGGACTTTTAGGAGATTTGGGCTCAGGATTTCCACAGTGAAGGAAGGAGAAACAGGCTTGCATTTAATTAGCCCAAGTCCCATGCGGCCTTGCTTTTCCATGGCTGTTACCCACTGCACATGTCACACTGCTGCGCTGGAAGCTCCTTTCTGGATGGTTTGATGGGCATCAAAAATCCTCTCAGAGGATCCACAATAGCACGCCTAGCAAAACACCACCACATGTTCATAGTGCCACTTCCTTTTTCAGGGCTGCTGTCTTACTGGAATCAGGTTTCCTGTGCTTGCTTTGGCTCCTGGCCACCAGCTACTCCTGTGCCTGGAACAAGGCAAACGAGGAAGAGCTGAGCTCTGTAGCAGATGCTGCTGGTGCCTTGCCCATATCCCCTTGGTGGGCACTGTTCTGTAGACTCCCACAGCTTTGCTCAGTCCTCAAAGTTAATGACCTTGGAAGCAGATCTCACACACAGCTTCCTTGCCTCTGGAGTGCCACAACTCCAGGGCTGGCTGTGTGCCGTCACTCAGAGGCGTTGCAGGGTTGGGTCCCAGTTATAGTAAAAACTTGTCTAGTAGCATACTGTATTCTGGCTTCCTTCCTTTCTCCACCTCACTCTCCTGCTCTCCTATTGCTGTTTCCTGGGATCCCTTCCCAACTCAACTACTAGCACGAAAATCCTTATCTGCCAGAACCAGACAAGCATCAAGGTGTGGAAGTTGCCAAGCAAAGGGTTCCATCTGGGAAATAATGCTCAAAATGTTATGCCCTGTTTTTCCCCTATCTTGTCCATCGAAAATGAAAACAAACCAAAACAAACAAACAAGAACAACAACCATTAAAAAGCCAACAACATCTGTTATGTTGTCCACAGTGGACTTGTCCTAATTGTCTGAATTGGTCTATGCAAATGTATTAGTTTTTACATGGCTAGCTTCAGAATCCAGGAAGAATTTTAGCCATCTTTCTAACTGATTCTTAACTTGCAGTTTGCATAATCTTCCTGATTCGTGACATCACACCAGCACATTATCGGTATAAACCCACTGGGAAGAGGTCTTTGGTGAGAAGTTCTTCCAGCCATCTAGATCCCTATTCAGATGAACCACATCTAATTTTGAATGTACAATTATTTTCTCTATGTTCTTATCATTACTCTAAACTGATGCAGATTAAAAGGGGAAAACAGAGCTTGAGAATTTTACAACTTCTGCTGGAGCTGCAATGCGTATTCCTCTTTGGCCCTTTGATTGGAAATTTAAATCATCTCACATTTCAGGCACTTGGTAGCTGTGTAAGATACAGACTCTTGACAGTTTCTGGCTCAATCTGTGTCTTGCCATCTTTAAAGGAAAGGTAATAAAAATTGAAATTAAGGAAAACAGATAAATGCCCAAGCCCTGGGATTATATATTTTATAATGATCACATCTGCTGCAAAGTGCCTGAAAAATGGCTCTGGAAGGCTGCTGGCACCACAGAGCGGTGCACACAATGAAAAGGAACTGAACAGGAAAGTACATGGGCCAGGGGCTAACTGCACACTGAGGTGACTGATCTTTTGTCCGAGTTTTTGTTGCAGCTGTTCTGCACCTTGCAAGCCACGTGAGCCTCCCGTCTGTCCACACCCTCACGGTGGGGTTGCTGTGTCAGAGCTCCGGAAGGAAAAAGGAAACAGAAGGAGACAGGAGTCAGGGAGGCTGGGGTGAGGGCACCTGAGGGGAAGGCAGGGGAGGACTTCCGGGAGCCAAGTGGCAGCTCTGACTTTTAGGTTACCATAGCTTTGAAATGGGATCCTTGTGACAACATTATGTGCTTGGGAGGTCAGGAGGACAAATCAGAAACTCAACGTTTAATTATATTATTTAAAATTATAGAGAATCATGAGAAAGTAGTAATAATAAAATATCAACTAAATTAATTACATCCCTGGTCTTGGACTTGGTGCTTCATGTAGAATATTTCATTTAATTCTAATAACCCTCACAGGTAGGTGGCTATGGTTTCCATGTTGAAGATCAGGAAATCAAGGGCCAGAGAGAGCACTGGACTTTTTCAAATGAAATCAAAGAGATTGGACTTCATCTGTGTTGTTCTGATTTGGAGCTGTGTCTACTCTAGCACAACTTTTTCCTAACAAAGAGGGGAATGGAGGGATGCATTTCCTCCTCTTTCCTTCTGGGTGTGTTTGCCTCCATTTTCCAGACATTGGCATCCCTGTGCTTGCATTCATCTTCATGCTTGCTGTCAAAGACATTCTGCTCATGAAGCTTCAAATAGCTCAAGACGCTCGCTTGACAGCACCCTTCCTCAGGTGTTTTGCATTTTTACCTGGCCCACACCTGATATCAGTAAGCTCCAAGGACCACCCTAGATGCTAGGGGGAGGGTCGTGTGTGGGAAGGCTTGAGCTCTGTGTGAGTTTGAGCTTTTCCATATGCCAAACATGAGTCAAAATTTTATCTAGGCACTGGCAAGGAATTGGGGGCTGAAAATGGAAAGGGGAGATGCAAAGAACACAAAAGCCCAAGATAGCCATGACTATATAGCTCAGGCTGTGAAGGGGGACCTGGGAAGCAGTGGGTCAGCAAGACTTCAGCATGGGTGCACCCGCTGATCTCCATGTATAAACTGATATAACCAGGGCATTTCTGGTGTGCAGCCACTATGTACACCCCTATACATGGCTGGACTGCCATGAAGGCTGGTGGGTCAGGGGCCTGAGGACTGCCGTGCATGTGTGCACAGCTGAGCAACACCTGACAGTGAAGATGTTCAATCCATTCCTCAGCTCTGCGTCTCTTCTTCAGGCTTCCCGAATCACAAGTGAACGGGTGACAAGACAGAAGGCAGCCACCAAAACTAGCTTTACCATGCTCTTATCTCCATGAGCTACTGGAGCTCAGTCTTTGTGGGGAGCCTGGTAGACATTTGTTCTTGTGGGAGAACTCATGGCCCAGGATTATCCTGGAGGGGAAAGGACATTTGGGTGCATAGACACTGCGACCTTGGTCATAGTTGAGAGATTCCTAGTTGGGATGTGTAATTCCCCTCCTTTTCTGGCCTGCTATCCAGGCAGTAAAACAGGTCCCCACTTTTAGAGAAAGCCCTCAGGCAGGAAAGTGCAGGGGATGGTGCTGGAAATCCTGGGAGAATGGAGCACAGTGGGCCCTGCGGGCTGCTTGAGCCCCTGCAAGCTTACTTGACCCACCTGAAACCACAGGCCTGAAGTTGGGAGTTTCATCATGAATGGACATCTAACTTGGCTTCCAGAGACACCATGATGTTTCTTTCCTCCAGAGCCAAATAGTTAAAAGAACAAAAGTTAACTGTATTGGACCCTACTGAGTGCTGTGTGTGGGGTATATGTGTACACACATGTGCCTATGTGTATGTGTGTGTCAGAGTAGTGATGTGATGTTTATATAACTGCCTTCTAAAATTTTGGAGGAAATAATGAAAAACAATCCCAATTTGTAGTTTCAGTATTTTCTGCTGCTTCTTTTTTCTTTTTAAGAAGCTTTGATTTAGAGGGCACAAGATTGTATTATTTCTTCTGCGTCTCTTTGTAATACAATTGAAATTGTCTACTGCTCTGCATGACAGAAACCAATTTTAGGTACTGTATTTTTAATGCACATATTTATTAAAGTGACAATAGTAAAGGGTCTTTGTGTATCATTCTACATGACTATTTTAAATGATAGTTATAGATCCTTTTTTATCTGCTCATTTCTAATGGTCCTTTTGTGAAATAAATGGGTGGCAATCATTCATTACACAGAGAACTTTACATCCTCTATGTATAATTGAAATTTTTTTTTAAGGAAAAAATTACTTGTTTCCTTTCTTAATTGGTTTTTTTTTTTTGTACCAGGGATCGAACTCAGGACCTTGCACTTGCCAAGTAGGCACAGTGCCACTGAGCTACATCCCCGTCACTATTACCATTTTCTATAAAGTGTGTGTGTGTGTGTGTGTGTGTGTGTGGTCCAGATGGATATAAACCATTATTAATTTTAAAAAATGGGCCAATTGGGATCCAAATGGGATAATTTCTAGACAGTACATTTGTACTGGACAACTGGGGGATTTGGGGGACAGTGGTCTTTCTAGTATCACTCTCTGTTGTTTTGTTGGAATGTCCTCACTGTATGTAGACATCTGTAGCCCAGTCTCCCCTTTCTCAACTCCTAAGAGCCACAGCAATTGCATAATCTAGGCTTGGGCAAGCAGATGCTCCAGGCAGGACCTCACACATTGAGGCAGCAATACAAAACTAAAGTTCTGGTGCACGGTGCCTGTAGGAGCTCTGGAGCCAGGATTGATGGCAGGTGCATGGTGATGAGACTCAACCTCTCCATTTGGGATGGTGCTCTGGCCAATTTTGTGTTTCTTGGCTCTCTAGAGACATTTCATTAAAAACTCATTGAGAAGTTGCTCTTAGTGCTACTGTTTTAGATGCTGTGGATACAGAAATGAAACTGATACAGTCCCTGGGATCATTTGTAGAAACAACCACCAACTCTTCTCCCTGCATCTGAGGCCTTGAAAAGTGTGATTACAGGTCCTTCCAACAAGCAACAGAATCTGGTTTTTTAATTTCTTGAATCTTGGCTGGCTAGCAGAACCCAGAGACCTGAATAGCACTTATGCACTGGAATCTTGCTGGGCTTGGGACTCTGGGACCCATATGAACAAGCCCAAGGTAGCCAGTAGAGGACAAGAAGAGAAAAAAGTAAGCAGCCCAGCCAGGAGTCCATCTGCTGTCTGCTACCCTGGTTGATAATTGCAGATGTGTGAGTAAGCATCACATATCAGCCTGCCTCAGACCAGAGAGATTATCTAGCTGAGCCCAGGCTGAATTTAAAGAGTGAAGAGAGAGAAGGTGAGCCAGTCCCAGCACCTGGAAGGAAGCTCCCCCACCTCCATCCCAGGCTCCTAGGGCAGAGAAGATGAGCCAGTCCCAGCACCCAGAAGGAAGCTCCTCCACTGCCATTCCATGCTGCTAGGGCAGAGAAGCTGAGCCAGACCCAGCACTGGAAGGAAGCTCCTCTGCTGCCATTCCACACTCCTAGGGCAGAGAAGGTGAGCCACGCAGGAGCCAGAAGCACCCCCCTCCTCACTGTGGAAATGAGAAGACACATAAACAAGCCTCAAAAACAGACCTCCCAATCACCTACAGCAACCCCAAAGGGAAATGAGATGGAACAATCTGATACTCAACCACCTGGACTCTCTGAACTGCCAAAAAAAGAGGATCTGGGAA